>JAODKM010000126.1:13177547-13196741 GCA_026780845.1 Petrocephalus sullivani | reverse complement strand
CTTTGGCTACGAGTTTGCATTTTAATGCTACGATAAGATTCTGTCCTATCAGATTTGATATTTTTAATAACATACTGCAAACGGTGAGCAGCTCTTTTTTGGCTTGGGCGAGACCTGATGTGTTCCCCAGCTTCGCTCAGGAGGTGCTGGCCAGATTCTTAGAGGACCCAGATGACTTCTGAAGTGGAGAAGTACGGTCGCTCCCAGGCTGTTCAGTCTTATGTATGTAATAGTTACTGTTTTTATTACTTTGATGTTATAAGATATGAATTTATTATTGGTTTTCAACACTGATGCACATTCACCAGGTCAATACTGATGCATATTCTATATTTCCCTGAACTGGGTAGTATGACAAAGTAATATTTACAAAGATAAATGACTAATTATAGCATCTTACATCATTATTTATCTTTTTAAATACTGAATACATAATTGATAACCAATATTATTTCAGCAGTAGAAAAACTTCAATTTGGCCTGTTGTATTTGGGGGTAGCCCTGTGGCTTTGAGGCCCCAGGGTTGTGGGGTCGATTCCTGCCCCTGGCTCCCTGTATGTGGAGCCTGCATGTCCTCCCCACATGTCCTGTCCATGACCCAGACACACGGTTCAGAAAATACATCACGATGGCCATGTGTCACAAGCCAAGGTGGTTAGGAAGATCTAGACCCAGCGCAGGCCTACGCAGGAGTCTTCTCAGCATCGTCAGGTTGAAGCCTAAGTGTGAGCTTGTCAAAGGAGCCAAAGGTTTCCAGAAAAGCCATCGAGAAGTACCTAACACTTACGCTTTAAGGACATCTTGAACACAGTAGATTTACACACACTGAAGTAGTCCAGTGAGGTGACTTAAGGGCTGTACAAATGTGTCTGCATCATGTGTCGCTTGTATGACCTTGTATCTTCAAAGCATGAGCACACGGGTTGGTGTTCAGTCCTGCTAAAGTGTCACACATCCACCCAGAAGTTACGTGTCCTGACATCACTTCTGCCGGCCAGGGGCCACAGCAAAGCATGTACACTTCATCCTTAGGGCCATGTGAGACCCCCCCCGCCCCCCCCCCTCCTCCCCCCCCTCCCCCCGCCCGGGGCCCCCCCCAAAACTTTTCCCCTTCCCCCTTGGGCCCGTGGGGGCCCCCCCCCCCCCCCCATTTCTGTCCCCAATCTGCATGTCATCTGCAACATCAGACTACAACTGGCCTCATTTCCATCCTCCCATAAGTTAGAAATATCACCCTGATTTTACCTGACGTATAAATCTATTTTTTTTGGTTGTAGTTTTTTTACACCGGTCAACTGTACTGATATTATACTGCAAAGCCACGCCAAGCTGTACACAACACATTAACATGACACATGGCATAACATCCTGCAGTATGATGTCTGCCAATCAGCCAGAAACCCTCAGAAAATGCAAGTCAATTCCATTGAACAAGACTAAGGAAATACATCACCACCGTTATATATTTGTATAAATACATCGTATGTGTTGTGTGACAGCTATATGCAAAAAAATATATACAAATTATTATTATTTATTAACGCTTTCATTCGTTATTGCCATATGGTTGAAGGTTAATGGGGATTATCACTGTTATATAATGTCTGAATATGGCACAGTCTAGGCAGGGAACAGGCTCATTTCAGGAATCGCAGAGATCGAGTGGTACCCCACATACACAGGTCCGACAAGCACAGGCTTCTCTGTTCAGAGTGAGTCTGGCTGTGGCTTCATCTAGGTTACTGGGCGCTGGAATAAAATAGGACACACCAGTTGATCCAAGGACCGTGGGACAGGTGGAATTAATGAGCCCAGGCTGGTCAGCTGACCCTCGTCCCCCTCCCCCTCCCCCAGGCATACAGCAGGACGGGTTACACAAGCCCGCCTCAGCAGCCAAGTCACACATGCCTGTGTTTCACTTTGGTTTGGACTGCAGATGAGTCAGTGAGCGAGAGGAGCCGTCACAGGTGGGGGAGCGTGGTGCCCGCTCCCCTTTGCAGTAATACAGCCAGACAGCAACCTGGGGGCGGGGCCCTTTAAGTTATTCTGCGGCACCTGGTCCCGTCTCATGCTCAGCCCCTTTACCAGGCCACTTGTCACGTTGTGACACAAGCCAAACTCCTCCTCGGCCGTCTTCTCCCACACCGGCTCCATGAGGACAGGTGTTCCGCTGCGCGGCGACAGTCAGCGCCTGTCCAGCAGGGTGACCCAGAAGGTACGTCATGATTCCTCCAGATAAATGTGCCCATCTGCCAAGGCTGGGATCATCTCATGCCGAGGGACAGACACTAACTGGCAGGACTCCCCGAGCCCACAGCCAAACCTCTCCCCAGAGGGACAGTCTCATTATGATCTTCCTACACACCACCGTCACCATTCACCCACGGTGCTGTTTGAAACAGGGTACAAAAATGAACACTGATATGGGAACTCTTTCTCTTCACGTTCCCTAAACTCTCCAGGGTCAGCAATGAGAGCATCTGTGAAAGCAGAGGAGCTACTTCTACATAAATAAAATGTTATTACCCCAAAGTATAATAAAAGAGCTCTGGGATCCGGCTACTCGATCAGGCGTAAAATTAAAAAGGACTCGTTTAGCAGCAGCCCTGCCATTATCCAAACGGAGCGGTGCTGGGAAAGTCAGTAAAGGCTGCTGCCTTCCTGCTTTTAAAGATCTCTCCATGCCAGACACCCACATATCTGATGAAAGTTTCGAATGTCTTTGGCAGTCTCACAGAGGGCAAGTGAGATCGAGCAAATGAAACCAGAAAACACATTTGGCGAGCCGAACGACTCGAATGGCTTAAAATGACACAAATGGGTAACGTTTAATTTACATCTTATTTGGCCAGTTTAATCGGCCAACTGCGTGAAATGAGCACTGACTACACAAATAGAATATTCTGGCACTGAGTCAGAAGTGTGAGGCAGGGAATTTTGTACCAAGTATCAGAATTTAAATAACATGTACCCACATACACAGGAGAAAGCGAGGCCTGGGGTTGGAGCAGAGTATCAGCCAACTGCACTACGCCCTTGGGACATTTTTTTGGTGGTAAGCACCTTGCTCAATTTACCAATGAATCTTCAACGCTAAGACCTCTGAGGAAAAGACTGTCATATCAGATCACTGATGCCAGCTGCCACTGGGCTATGGGATGTGGCTCAGTTGGAAAGGCCTCACTGTGCCTGTAATCAGAAGGTTTTTGGTTTGTATCCCATGTTCAGCAGAACAGTCACATTACCGCCAGCCCCTTCAGCAAGGTCCTCAACCCCAACATGCTCCACGAGCACCGTATAAATGGCTGGGCTTACACTCTGACCCAAAGCTTTGTCCTCACCGCTGCTTGTGTGTATTTCTCAAAGGCGATGGAATGTGTGTGCATTCCAGTGTACTTGTACAAATGGCAAATAAGGTCTCATCTTGCATTCTGGCTCAAAACAAACTTCCATACGGTTTGGTGGTGCCCCACTGAGCGCCCAGCCTTTATGCCCAGAGAGGTTGAGCTCGGTGAACAGGAGATTCCAATGACAGGTATGTGCAATCAACAAAGGAAGCCGCAGGGGGAGTTAGCGAGTGCAGCTGGCACTGAGGGATAGCACAGTCAGAGGGTGTACAGAGAAGCCAGCGGGCACTGAGGGATAGCACAGTCAGAGGTTGTACAGAGAAGCGAGTGCAGCGGGCACTGAGGGATAGCACAGTCAGAGGGTGCACAGAGAAGCCAGCGGGCACTGAGGGATAGCACAGTCAGAGGGTGTACAGGGAAGCCAGCGGGCACTGAGGGATAGCACAGTCAGAGGGTGTACAGAGAAGCCAGCGGGCACAGAGGGATAGCACAGTCAGAGGGTGCACAGAGAATCCAGCGGGCACTGAGGGATAGCACAGTCAGAGGGTGCACAGAGAATCCAGCGGGCACTGAGGGACAGCACAGTCAGAGGGTGCACAGAGAAGCCAGCGGGCACGGAGGGAGAGCACAGTCAGAGGGTGCACAGAGAAGCCAGCGGGCACGGAGGGACAGCACAGTCATCGGGTGCACAGAGAAGCCAGCGGGCACTGAGGGATAGCACAGTCAGAGGGTGCACAGAGAAGCCAGCGGACACTGCGGGATAGCACAGTCAGAGGGTGCACAGAGAAGCCAGCGGGCACTGAGGGATAGCACAGTCAGAGGGTGCACAGAGAAGCCAGTGCACCAAGTCAAACAAGGAGATGGAAAATGTCATTGCAGCAAATGAGAGTGAAGAGCCGAAAGAGGTCTCAATGTGAAATCACTAATCACATGTCACTGCAAAATTAAACTGGGTAACAATAAAGGTCTGCTCCTTAACTATTACTAACCATTTCATAATGTATAATTAATAAAAAGATTTGCTGTCAAATTTAAAACTATATTATAAAGATACCTTACGCCTGTGTCACAAATTATTAACTAAAAAACTAAATGCTCGATTATATTTCATTTTTTTGGGTATGCCTATTAACCCATTGTTTTATATTTGCAAGTGACTTACAGGCTGTTTTGTAAATGCCAGGTGCCAGATACGATGACAATACATTTCTAAATGTGTTAATTAATCTTTCTATCAGTTAATATATTATCAAATGCTTAGTAATGGTTTACTGACAGTTAAGGAGCTATCCTTAAACTAAGGTGTTACCCTTGACTGTATTCAGACAGCTTATGCAGTCTTTGCCCTGTCAACAGAGCAGATATTTCCACCTAAGCAGCCACTCGCCCTGCCTCACCGTGCTCTCAGGCCTCACCCTCCTCATCCTCATCCTGAATGCATCACACTCTCAGAAAGCTGCTGTCATATTAGTTCCCAAGATGTGTCATCCAGGAGTCCTTTAAAAGAATTTAGTTTGGTTAGTTTGGCTTAGTTTTCCAGCACATTAGTAATCATGACATTGGCTGGTTTCCTTACTCATCAGCAACATGGGAATTGCAGATATAACACATCAACCAAGGGCAGAAGATTATATTCATATCACATGAGAAACTCTGAATCTGATCAGCAACAGAAAAACACATTTCATTTAAATGCAAAGCACGAGGAACTGACACCAGTAAGACATTAGAAAATAAACTCACGTACTATCCTGTGGGCATCATTCAATCCTTCAGTTCTGCTGGCAGGTATTGGAATGAGATGGTCATAATGGGTGGAACTGGGAGGACTCCAAGGCCAGACCAATGAAAAATGGAAACCCAGGTGTCAGTCCCCAAATAAGAGCCAGATGAATGTTATCAATCTGTTGCTGAAATCGCAGGACTGGAACAAGCCACGATGGTCAAACCCACCACCAGCTGAAAGAGCTGACTGACAAACAGCAAAATGATGATTTTCCAAATGGTTCTATTCACACAATACTGAGTGCCTCAACGCATTTCATTAATTTAATCTCCAGAAAAATAACCATACCCACATGAACATTAGAGTACCCTTAAATTCAAGAGCAAGATTCTTTATCAGCCAAGTGTAACATGTGCTTTGGAATGCATACTCACTCAGCCAGTCATTACAAATGCTAATAAAGCCAGTACTAACCAATACAAATATTGCAAAACAATGCAGGTAGTGCAAAACTAGATGGTATGCAGTCAGTGGCTGATAAAATGCATCAACAGTGCAAACAGAGCTTGGGGAAATAAGCTTGTCCTTTACTGTTTTCTGTGCTGCTCTGAAATGTATCAAACTCCTATCAATGTACTTAAGGAGTTTGGAAAGCAACAAATCATATTTGACTGATCGAAGACAGTTGTGATCTGCAATATCTATACATTACTCAAAATCATCATTTTGTTGGGGGGGGGGGGGGGGATTTCTCCATGGGGAGGAACATTAACAGGGTCAGAGGCCCCCCAACTATATATCTATAACGATGCAGTTTTCAGCTGGGCAGTAGCTTGTGTGTATGTGTGTGTGTGTGTGTGTGTGTGTGTGCGTATGTATGTGAGAGTTTTATTACCTTCTGCAGGGATTGCAAACTGCCCCAAAGCTTTTGATGTAGGTAATTTTAGTTTTATAATGTAATAATATAGATTTGCAGTAAGCTTTCTTGCATGAGCGTGAGACTCTGAAAGCATGAGCGTCACGCCAGATGCGAGAGAGGAAGCAACGCTGTCAGACAAGAAAACCATTCTACCTGGAAACAAGCACTATCCACAGACACTGGTGTATATATTCATGCCCACCCCCACATAAGGAAGGATCGGCATTCTTCTGAAGCGAACCTTAAATGATCAGCCCACCTATGTCCTCAATTTCCCGTGGTTCACATTAAAAACGTTCTGGATCATGATACAAACAGGGCAGTTTAATTACTAAAGGGTCCGCTGTCCTTCACCTCGCCAGAAATAAACTCCACCTAAGGCACTCCCAGGTGTGTCAACCGCCATTAAATATCCAATTGAGTTAAGCACGCTATTTTATAAGGTTATAATGCCCATTTGAAGAAGACAAATCATTTCACCCTTGAATGACTTTTTGTTAATTACCCTAAGCCCCGAATCGCACAGAAAAAGTCGCCCACTCGCCCGTCCGCGGGAGCGCGCGATCGAGCGCGCCGGCACGTCGGTGCGTCGTGACGTCAGACGTCGCGTAAGTAGGCGGTTCGGCCGGGGTTCGTCGGTGTCTTTCTCGGGAAGGGCCGTCGGTATGGTCGCCTGAGCCCAGTGCTGCCCGGCTGGCTGCTGTGACAGGTCCGTGTGCGCACGACTGCGGTGTGTTAATGTTGCCGGAAGCATGTTTATAATTATGGTAATGGCGTCTGCCGTTTCCGGCGCCCGGGAGCTAGCATTCCCCGGCCGTGTTATCGCTGCTATTCTGGGTCACAACAAGGGCGAGATGCGGCCTCGCGTTCGGCGTTTTGGCGTCTCCAGGCCGACGAGCAGCTCTCCTTCCGCGGCAGCACGTTTATTCCGAGCTCCGTGCTCTACGGTTAGCGGTTAGCATGACGGCTAATGCGTCACTGGGAGAGCCGTAAGCCTTGTTGTAAACGCGCAGCCGGCTTTCATGCCCAGGTGTCGCGCTGACACCATCCCTCCCTGTCCCGACTGTCACCGTTCAGTGAGCGTGAGCTCCGCTCCGGCGTTTGGCTAAAATCGGCTGTTTTTGCTTCGTTACAGAAATCTCATAGGCACTCGGACCCACCGATGATATCCCTGTAAAGACGGGCTACACAGTGAGTATCTCCATATTTCCTGTGACTATTCATTTTCTGCCTCCCCAGGGGTGTCCCGCCGTCTGCAATGCTGTAGATTTCTCTCTCATTTTGCTTTATTTGGATCGTTTATCTATCGGGACCAGTAGCCTCCGCTGCCCCACTCCTCCTCGCATTATAGTGTGCTAGTGCAGTGTCCCTGCCCGGGGGTCCTGTGTCACCCCACTTCTGCCTTTTACAATCCCAGCAGGATGGCTGGCTGCAGTGAAGTTGACCTCACCATGAGCATGCTCCCCTCAGGCCAGAAGGGTGGCAACGAGGTATGCCCAGACGCCCCCACCCTGCCAGTCCCCGAGTGCGCCATCTGCCTGCAGACCTGCATCCACCCAGTGCGGCTGCCCTGCAAGCACATCTTCTGCTTCCTGTGCGTCAAGGGTGCCTCCTGGCAGAGCAAGCGTTGCGCCCTCTGCAGACAGGAGGTCCCCGAGGACTTCCTGGAACGGCCGACGCTGCTGTCCCCGGAGGAGCTGAAGAAGGCGGGCCCGGGCCGCGGCGAGCACGCCTGGTACTACGAGGGCCGCAGCGGCTGGTGGCAGTACGACGAGCGGAGCAGCCGCGAGCTGGAGGACGCCTACGCCAAGGGCAGGAAGAGCACCGAGATGCTGATCGCCGGCTTCCTCTACGTGGCCGACCTGGAGAACATGGTGCAGTACCGGCGTAACGAGCACGGCCGGCGCCGCAAGATGAAGCGCGACGCCGCCGACATCCCCAAGAAGGGCGTGGCGGGGCTGCGGCTGGATACTGAGGGGGCGCGGGAGAGCTCCGCCGACGGGGCCGACGCGACAGGGCCTCGCGGTATGGCTGCATCTGCACCCCTAAGACCCCCCACCGCCCTTGGGGGCCAGCCCGAGGATGCCCCCGCACCCCGGCTGGATGCCAGTCCCTCGCTGGAGAGCTCCTTCGCCCAGCTTCAGGTCGCCGACCCGGGGGAGTCGGAGAGGGTCAGGAGTGCAGAGGGCGAGGGCGAGGGGGACGAGGGCACGGCCTCCCCGTCCCGAGGGCCCGGCGGCCCGGACACTGAGGACGAAGACGAGGAGCAGGCGGAAGGCGCGCGGGCCAGACAGAGACTGATGCTGATGGCGAATTTGGAGAGAAGGCACGTGAGGAGGAGCCGAGCAGAGAGGCCGCCCCCTGGTGGCGAATCTGCCAGCGGCACCGAGAACTCACGAAGACCGGATGGCCAGTGCACGGTGACTGAGGTGTGAACAAATTCCTGGGGGCGGGGGGCACGGTCCTTGGCCAGCACGCCAACCGGACCTCTCTGCCAAATTGACACTCGAGACGATCGGCCGTGTCGAGGGGCTGCCTGCATCTGGCTTTTTGAAAGGCAAAAACACTAGAGGTCTCTTTAAAAAACGAAGCACCCTGTTGAAATTCTAACTTTTATTGCCATGAGCCGCCATTATGCTAAAAGAGGTGTGACTGGATTTTGTGCTTTTCATTTCCTAGTTGTTTGTGCCCAAAGGGCCCTGATTGGCACTCATGATGTTGCAGAATTAACTGCTCGTCTCCCTTTTAAAACCCTTAATAAATGTTCTGAATAGTTTCATAAGCAGAGTGTGGTCTTTGGATGCTGACTGTGTGTTTCTCAGTCTGCTGCTCTCGGTATTAAGATGCGTGTATCTTTGAATGGAGAATGCTGAAGACTTGGCAGAGCAAAGTGACGTTTTTCTTAGTGCTCATTTTGATATTTTCCAAGGACTATCCACAGTAAATTTTCCATATTGGATAACTTATGTTTAATCAAAGCATTTGAATGTCTTGGCACGATTCATTGTCCTCTTCATCTGGAAATTTAAAATGGCGAAAAAAAAAGCTAATTTTTCTTTCTTTACACATTTGTAAATTAAACACGTCTGACAGCTCTCGTTACTAATTCTCAGAACTGAAACGCTCATTTCATATGTAGTGTGAACGGAGCTGGCTGTGTGTCCATCGCTGGGCCTGACTGGCTCTTTCCAAGGCCACTTCCTCATTCATCTTCTCCCGTGTCATCGTTCCACACCACACTGCATTTACTGCATTGCATCTTACCACTAGAATAGCAAATCCAGATTAAAAGGTGATTATGCTTCCTTGTACTTCTACCCAGAATGCACCAGAGTATCTCCCCACAGTAATTCAGGTCACAAAGCAACAGCAGGGCCTCATAGGGTGCACCCTGCGATTACACATCCCCATCCTTAGGAGCTGTATCAGCCGCTTGATGGACCAACACCCAAATGTGCTCAAGTAGGTGTCTGCGCGTTTTCATGAACAAGCTGTCGTCTGCATACCACTACGTTGAATGTTGACTTAGTGTTTTTACTAGTGTGACAGTGAGACGAGTTAACTGAGTACCATGCTGTACCTTTTCATCTGCTGGTAAGTCGCAGGTCAAAAAACAGGACGGACGTGGAGGTGTTGTCTTGGTTTGGGGCTGCTGTCTAACTACAGTTTTGACACATTTCATTCAGCCACAGTAAAATGTTCCAGAGGAGAAAAGTGAAGTTGTGCCAAAAACAGGGTAACGTGGCAGAGCTGTGAGCCCAAACCAAATACACCAAAGGAGGAAGGGGAAGATGTCTTGGAGACTGGAACAGCAGAGCCTCCACCCAGACGTCAGGTGACCTGCAGCAGTCCCAGATGGGATGCAAATGAAGCAGCAAGGAGCCCTTGGAGAAGAAGCAGCAGCTCAGCGAGTCCCAAGAAGATGAACACTCAAAAAGATACTCATTAGCTAGCATACATCCTCCAAATATGTTTTTAATGCATGTAAAAGGGCAAGTAGCATCGTCAAATCTACAAACACGCCGGTCACATGACCTTGTTAGACTGTTAGGAGGCCATTTTACACCAACATGTTTGACACACCCCTGTACACATCTAGGCAGTGCTGTACATAATTCTCAAGCAGTTTAACTTTTTTGACGGTCCCTGATAATGGCTGGCAGCCCTGCTCTCTCCATTCTCATCTTCTTGCTTCTGCTTACTTGTGCTTGGACTTACGGGCCAAGGCCTCCAGGTTTGCTGGTCCTCCCCACACAGTTCCAAACACCTCCCTCTCTTTCCTCAGTGCGTCTCCCAGGGGGAGCGCTCGCCCGTTGAGCACCACCTTCTTAATGGCCTGGACCACAGGTGCAGGGCCTCTGGTAAAGTCACTCAGCCAGTGCTCCGCCTCTGCCAATGTTGTCCCCGCCCCTGCAGCCACAACCCCGTCTGATAGGCCGATCTTCTCTGCATGGGCGGAGTCAACTTTCAGTGCAGCACCCAGTAATTTCAGAGTGCTCTGGCTGCCCACTATTCGCACAAGCCTGGCAGCACCTCCCCATCCAGGAACTAGACCCATATGCTTATGGACAAACTGGATCTCACTGGAAGAAGTCATCAACCTGTTTATGAAACAGAGTCATGTCAGTACTGACCATTCCAACTACCTCAAATCATGCTGCTAAAACCTGTTCTTCAAATAATGTCATTAATTAATACATAATTGTAAAACAAGTCATTGCTGAAAATAAAACTTGTGAGGGACCAGATTTCCATTGATTCAGGATCCGGCGGGCCACGTCTAAAAATACCTTTTAGAGCAGGGGTGGGCAATCTTATCCGCAAAGGGCCGGTGTGTATGCAGGTTTTCGGGATAACTCTAAGGTCAGCTGTTCAAACCCTGATGTGAGAATTCTTCATCCAATCAGTCCTCTAATTAGTGATCTAAATAGGTAGTTGCAGCGAAAACCAGCATACAGACCGGCCCTTTGCGGATAAGATCGCTCACCCCTGTTTTAGAGTCTAAACGCCAGATGCTACTTCAAACCGTGGTCAAAGGGAATTTATTGCAGAATGATTAGTTTTTGTCAGCCATCATATTAAACATACACTAGTGTGTTAAGTGTTGGGAGCACGAATAGAGAAGATCAGGTGATCCTCACCTACCTAAAGTCACAGGCGGTGGTCAGCTCGGCCCCTCCCCCCAGCGCTTTCCCTTCCACAAGGGCAACAGAGATGAGGGGCAGCCTGCACTGAGGGAACAGCTCTGTCAGTGTATAACGTTCACGTAGGTCACACCTCTAGTCTAATACTGGTGTGTCAGACTATAAGGTTTACACAAAACACATGTGTAGTGTAGTAAGGGTCACATAGGACACGTGTAGTCTAATACAGTTCTGTCAGTGTATAAGGACTACACAGGACACACTTGGTCTAATACAGGTGTGTCAGTGTACAAGGTTCACATGGGACACACGTGTGGTCTAGCGGCATGTTGTTCAGTGGGTTAGGATGCTGTGCTGTGACTGTAAGGTTGCTGGTTCAAATCCCAGACTTCGCACAGTGATGTCACTGTTGGGCCCCTGAACAATGCCCATGACCCCCAATTGCTCCAGGGACTGTCTGACCCCATTTTCTCAAATGTACAGTATGTCGATAAAGGCATCTGCCAAGTTCAAATCCCATGGCTAGCTGACTGATGGCCGTGTTGAGCCCTTGATGAAGGCTCTTAAGCCCAATCGCTTTAGGGACACTGGCTGACCCTGATCCTTAATTGTGCCTCATTCCGGAGTGTTTGCTAAATGTATGTGAGTAGTGAAGTGTGTTGGTTAGTTCTGTAAAACAGGCCAGCGGAGATGGTAACTCAAACTAGCCTCTTACCTCAGCAGTCTGGTCAGCGTGTCCTGCATGAACATACACATCTTCATCCCATCCTGAAAGACCAGCAGTGACTGACATGAGACACATCATGAACGTATCTGGCCCGCGTAAGCTTCCACCTACTCCTCTTCTCCTGAAGCCCCGTGTCCTCATAGCTGAGGACTAGTCTACCTTGTCTTCCCTGTAAAAGCTGTACTGCAGCTAACCCTGCAGACTTTCGGCGATATCAGCCAGCACAGGGACAGCGGCATACCTGAGGGTTAGATATGGCTCTGACCGCGTTCAGGTCAGATCCGGAACAGAACGTTCCACCCGCCCCGTGAACAATGAGGCCTTTCCCTTCCTTCCAGTTCTCCAGCTGGGACACCCGGTCCTGCAACTCAAGCATCATGGTACCTGAAGAAATGAGGACCAGAGGGCAGAGCATTCCATGGCTGAACTTGCACTGTAGGAAAGTCTCCACGTGACGGTTTAACCGCGGTACCTGAAAAGGCGTTCATGCGGTCCGGGTTGTTGACCGTGAGCACCGCGATCCCAGACTCCTGCTTGACCAGGTCGACCGACCCCCCAGGAAAGACGCTAAGCTTCCCCCTGATCTCATCCCAGAGTTCACTACTGTACACAGCCATGCCCCGGTAGTGTGGCTTTCCCAGTGCATTGTGGGAGATCCTGAGGAGTCGCGCGGAGTACATGGCTGCACTCTGGGAGCTGTGGAAAGAAGACAGACTTAAATATTTGTTCATTCATTCATTCATCCATCCATCTTCCACATGCTTATCTGTCCCTGAAACAGACAAGTAGTATAGGAGATTCGGGGTTGCGGGGGGGTCTGGAGCCTATGCTGGAAATTACTGGCAAAAGGCAGGAATTACCCAGGTTGGGGCACCAACCCATCGCTGGCCACATACATGATTCACACACATGGACAATTTGGCAGGTTGCCTTAGTATATTTTGGACTGTGGGGAGAAACCGGAGAAGCCAGAGGAAGCCCCTCATCGACACGTGGAGAACATGCAATCCCCACACGTGTAAAGCCGAGAAGGGGATTCCACCTGGGCTAATTACAGCGCCATGGTGCTGCCCCAGACTTAAATGTGAACCGGAACAATATATTACTACATGATTAAGCTGAAAACGAGGAGAAAATACAGGAAACAGAAGCAAATCAGTAAAACACTGATATGCACAGGTTCCCAACAAAGACTTCATGTCGTGCCACGGTACATACATCATGTTGGATCAGACAGCTAGCACGCATATGCGCCTGTGACCCATTTCCTCCAATACCAAAATGCTTTTCAACAGATTTTTAGCTTGACTTGCGTCTTTAGGTATATCATGGTAGAAGCTTACAGTTCAAGACCACGTGGGTAGTTTAAAATACAACTGATAAACATCCCACGGGTGGGACGGATCTGCCCAATCTCTACTACCATAAAGGCTGCGTACGTGGACGATCCATGCCAAGCAGACGGGGCTGTCAACTAGCTAATAAATCAAATGCATTTAAAACCCCTCCCACCCAGTACAGACACACTGGATGCCAGCCGGATTTAGACGTCGTGTACTGCTTCTGACCTCTGGTGCAACTCATAAGCGGCCGTGTTAAATGCCAGCGCAGATGCTATTTATCCCCAGTCACTCCCCGTATTTGTATCTCCTGCAGGAGCCGCAGCGCGACGTGCGCCCTTACACACTCCGCCGACAGTCGGGATTCACGAACCTGGGTGATCAGCGCCACTGCCGGAGCCCCAGTCCGACTCCAGAGGCTGTCTGCGTCCCGTCCCGACCCCGCTGCCAAGCGGAAGGCACCTTTAAACGTATTTCGTACTTCCTCCGTGGCCATTTTCCCGACTGTGTTTTGTGTTAAAAAAAGATGCGGCGCTGCTTCGTTCCGCCACTAGGTGTCAGTATTTACCCATTTTACGACCCCCCTGCGCCCTCGACAGCACGGCTCTCGGTTTATCGGGGATGATGTTCTTTTTGCAATGCAGGTTCTATGTCATGAACTGTGTAATGGCAGGTAAAGCGCAGGGTTGCCAACTTTGGTCAGCTGGATGGAGTGAGACTTTTAATTCGAGATAAGTCTGCACACACCTGCTCATGTATTTACATGTATATAACAGTTTTTATTACTTTGCAAATAGACTAGAGTTTGCAAACTACCCCAACGCTTTTGATGTAGGTAACTTTATGTTTATAATAGATTAATATAGATTAGCTCTAAGATTCCTTACGTGAGAGCCTGAAAGCGTGAGTCAGATGCGTGCGAGTTGGCAGCCCTGAATGCGCAGGTCTTGTGATCCTGCCAGGCACAGTCACATTACCGTTATTCGTTTCCTGTGGCGTTATGGGGTTATGACTCGGTGAACACCTTTGATTTGACCTTCAGTGTGCTTTCTGTCTCCCTTCGTATACAGAAGTATTAGGGCCGTCGGCAGGATTTTTAAAATACCTAGGAAATTTATTAAGACTACGGTGTAAATTATGATTTTTTTATACTCGTGTTTATGCCTCGATCTGCCTTAATTATACTGACATCCGATCGCTATGTCAGCATTGTTCTCAGCACATCGCTCAGTAAAATATTAGTTAAAAGATGCACAAAAAATACCGAGGACATGACACGAGGCCGAAGTCCACTTACCTTTCACCAGCTTCTTATTCGCAAGATCAGTGCCACCTTAAATCAGGGATGCTGTGTCGGCAGAGTCCTGTAGAGGGCAGTGTGTACGCGGAATCCAAGGCTCCAGGAAGTAGCATTTCACTGTACTGAGTCAAATCAAATGTTTTTAGTTACACGGCCATTGGCTCTTAAAGTAAAAATTTCTTTTAAATAAAATTAAACTCGCAATAAGTTGTTTGCTATATTTGATTTCTCAGATAT
The DNA here is from genome assembly GCA_026780845.1 of Petrocephalus sullivani. NCBI lineage: Eukaryota > Metazoa > Chordata > Actinopteri > Osteoglossiformes > Mormyridae > Petrocephalus > Petrocephalus sullivani. The sequence continues at coordinate 13,182,001 of JAODKM010000126.1, read as the reverse complement.
TATTATTACTATTGCTATTATTTGGTATTTTACTGCAAATTTTTAAATTTAATGCCCTTTGAAATTGACACGGTGTTATTAAGACCTACTGTATAAACAATGCATTTTCTGCACAAGTTAAAAGCATGTGCTCTCCGTGGCACATGCTTTCCAGTTTATAATAAGGACAACACAGGGCACAAGGGCGGGGTGAACTAATATTTTATGTTAAACGTCCAAACAATTATGAAATTTGAGGAGGGCATGTCCCCCTCAGATTTAAGGGCGGCGACGCCCATGTCTAACTAAACAAGATGTTTAAGCTGAAGCGCTTGTGTTTGTTTCATATATGATTTTCACAAATCTCCCTGTAAAGTGAAACGCTACATATATTCTTCGAGCCTTCGATTCAGCATACACAGTGCCCCCTACAGGACTCGGCCGAAACAGCATCCCCCATTTAAGGTGGTACGAATCCTGCGAATTAGAAGCTGGCGAATAAGTATCCAGCCTCAGCTTCCTGGACAAAACCTTGGTGTCCTCCGTGGCATGAGTGGAATCTGTTTGGATCTTTTCCAAACCCTTATACTGGGGTGAACGCAACAGAGGTGGAGTATTTCTGTGTCCTGCTAACACACCGCACTACTGGAAAAGGAGATGTTGATGCACTGAAACTCTCTCGCTCTCCATGCTGGAGACTCCAGATAAACACGCTTCACTGAGTCCTTATTCAGTAAAATCCCACTGCTGTGGATCATAGTGTCAGGCATCACGACTGAGCAGAAGCAGAACGCTGTTGTTTTCTGTGTAGCTGCTAGTAACATCAAACATTAAACACATTAAATCAAACGGACTCAGTCATTAATATCAACCAAAGACTGTAGAGAATGTCCTTCACAGTATTCATATTTTTATCTGTTTTCTCTCTCTGAAAGTGTTGAAGATTCTTCTTAAATGATCTTATTACAGGCTATGAGATGTCATGCAGTACAGTAATACTTGGTGCAATAATAGTACACTAGCAGATGTCCTGCATTACAGTAATGACACTGGGTGTCATTTAGAGATGTACCCATGCCGTGACAGGTAATTCCTCTGGGGTTCATTAAGGGTCTTGTGACCACAGAACAGTGAGCCTTGTTGGAGCTGATGGGGCGATGGTGATAATCTGCCCCTGCACTGATGTATAACATGGCACATTCATGGCTCTCTCAGTCATCCGCCCGTCTGCATAGCAGGGGGTGGTAAAACATCATCAGGGCTCCAAATCCTCCAGGAATAATCGGTACAATAATAGCTACATCCCACAGGATGGAGCGCAGCCTAATTATGGGGATGGTGTGACAGACAGATTGGCAAGGAAACAGAGGCATTGTTTTGGGGGAGTTTGGGATACCGGCCCGGGGAGCGTGTGACACCCTGGCTCAGCCTGTGGAGTATCACGTCACCCGGCTGTGGCTTCGGCGCCTCCTTCAGGATGAGGGCTGCATTCAGCACTAACACTGGGCTGCTCTTTGCACTGAGGTGGCCTTCTCAGAGACCTGCTCCTCAGAACGTTCTGGAGTACTGTCAATCCCTTCTCATTTCCCACCACTATGTCTCTGGAATCTGGCGGAAGAACTTTCATGCCAGGCTGCTGTTTCTGGATTCTACGTGGTAATCCCCTCCAAACTCAGCTCCCCCTGCGACTGGGTCCTGGAATTCCTCACCAGCAGACCATAGCATGTAAGATTCGGCAAGAGGACCTCGTCCACTGTGACCCTCAACACCGGTACCTCTTGAGGCAGTGCACTGAGCCCCCTCACTGTATACCCAGAACTGAGTGGCCAGATTCAGCTCCCATTGGCTGGTGACACCACTACCATGGACCCGATCCGCACCAACAGGGAGATGGCCTACAGGGATGAGGTGAAGTGGTGTCAGGATAATAACCTCTCCCTGAACATCGGCAAAACCAAGGAGCTAATTGTGGATTACAGGAAGCAAGTGATACACCACAGTTCAATTCACATTGGAGGAGTTGCTGTGGAGAAGGTCAAAAACTCCAGGTTTCTCAGAGTTACCCTCACCAATCAGCTGAACCAGCAGCAACTGCTGTGCTCACGGGAGTTCTACTTACACAAAAATGAAAATAGAATGGAAAATAGAGATAACCAATGAGATCTTGCGTCATAAGAACATAAGAAATATACAAACGAGAGGAGGCCATTCGGTCCATCAAGCTCGTTTGGGGAGAACTTAACTAATAATGTCAGATCAACAAATCAGATGTCTTGGTCCTGCTTCTTCTAGTTGCCTGGACCCACCACCTCTATAGTCTATGTGGGGTTGGTGTTGGTCTAGTGGTATGAGGCCTGGGTTATGAATCAAGAGATTGCAGGTTAAAATCCCACCTACCACCACCAGTGGGTCCCCGAGCAAGACCCTCAACCCCAAGTTGCTCCAGGGAGATTGTGGTCCCTGTAATGGGGTAATGTAAGTCTCTCTGGATAAGGGTGTCAGCCTGATTGGTTTTCTCCGAATCAGTCATTTTGCTCTCTGCTTTCAGAACATTTATGTAAGTAAAACTCTGACAAACTGCTGTAAGGAAGGCCCGCCAGAACCTTTACTTACTCAGGCATCCGTGGATCACTTAGATGTCCTTGTAGCACTCATTACTTTATACAAGTGCATCATGGAAGCCACCCTGACCAGCTCCATCCTATTAATTTATCTGACACTCTTATCCAAAGCAACTTCCAACTGAGATAATGGTCACAATTTATGTGTGCTCCTTGGGACCCACAATCTTTGCACTGTTAACACACCACTCAAGACCGGATCTCAAGAAGTACACCTCTGTTTCGTAGTACTTGTACTTGTAGAAAATGACAATGAAGCTTTGAATCTGTGAATCTTACGCGGTCTCAAAAATTCAACATCGACACACATAATAATACGTAGTAATAATAATAATAATAATAATAATAATAATGATAATGAATTATGAATCTCCACCAGCACACACACATGCAAGGTTTGCATATGGGACGTCTGGGTTGTAAAACATGACAAGCAAATAATGTGATGCTTACCTTTAAAAACAGCCGTAATTCATGTTTCATATGTAATGTGAGTGTTGGGTACACAGAAATGACCTCTGCAGACCCATGTCAGTCCGTATGATGAATGGTCCCTCGTTCTGAGTCTCAGCACAGCTAAGCTCTGGCCTTCAGCGTCTGGGATCAAGTCCAGTCTGCGCTAGAGCTAACGCAGCTAGGGCTACAGCAAAGGGCACCATAATGGGAGTGAAATTTAGGATCATTCAAAGGGCCCTAAAAAGCAGGGGCTCCAAAATAATTGAAACATAATTGGATCGGTGTGGTTTGGGGGGCCAATGTGATATGCTTCTGTGGGGCCCAAACTCTCTAGCGGCCCCCCTGGCTACAGTACACCTCCGTTTAGACTCGCAGTAGTCCCCCTCCCACATTATTCATTCACCTTGAAGATGAAGATGCTTTGTGGGGGGTTGTGGGCTCCCTGCGGGGGAAACAGGATGGCTGCAGTACCCGTGTGCAGTGCATTCGGAGGCCACCTCGCTAATGGCCGGCTGACCTGTGGATTTCCGCCGGATAATGGAGTCCGTTCGATAGCCCGGGCGCTCTGATGGACACTGAGCACGGTGGCTGAGTGATGAGCTGCCTGCCGATCGATGGAGCTGGGGGTGCCCCGAGGAATAGACTGGTCTGGGCTGGATTTACAGGATAGAGCAGAGGAGGAAACAGGGGCTCAGCGAGATGGGAGGAGCAGGGCGATCGCTTGACAGGAAATGTCAGATAAGGCCAGAGGAGCCGTCCGACGGTGACCACCTGCCCCATGGCTCTCTAACTGAAGGCAGAGAGCGTTTTTAAAGGCTTGGAGTCCAGTTAGGGAGAAGATGGTCTGGCTGCACATGAGGACGATGAGGCACGTAGAGGAAGAGGCACGCAGAGAAAGAGGTACATAGAGGAAGAGGCACGCAGAGAAAGAGGTACATAGAGGAAGAGGCACGCAGTGGAAGAGGCACGTAGAGGAAGAGGCACGCAGAGGAAGGTAGAGGAAGAGGCACGCAGAGGAAGAGGCATGTAGAGGAAGAGGCACGCAGAGGATGAGGCACGTAGAGGAAGAGGCACGCAGAGGAAGGTAGAGGAAGAGGCACGCAGAGGATGGTAGAGGAAGAGGCATGCAGAGGAAGAGACACGCAGAGGAAGAGGCAGGAAGAGACATGCAGAGGAAGATAGAGGAAGACGCATGCAGAGGAAGAGGCAGGAAGAGGCATGCAGAGGAAGATAGAGGAAGACGCATGCAAAGGATGAGGCAGGAAGAGGCACGCAGAGGAAGTGGCATGCAGAGGAAGGTAGGGGAAGAGGCACGCAGAGGAAGAGGCATGCAGAGGAAGAAGCACACAGAGGAAGGTAGAGGAAGAGGCACGCAGAGGAAGAAGCACACAGAGGAAG
>JAODKM010000126.1:13162360-13177447 GCA_026780845.1 Petrocephalus sullivani | reverse complement strand
AAGAGGCATGCAGAGGAAGAAGCACACAGAGGAAGGTAGAGGAAGAGGCACGCAGAGGAAGAAGCACACAGAGGAAGGTAGAGGAAGAGGTATGCAGAGGAAGGTAGAGGAAGAGGCACGCAGAGGAAGAGGCACACAGAGGAAGGTAGAGGAAGAGGCACGCAGAGGAAGAGGCACGCATGCGCGTCTGGACAAGGAAGGGAATTTTTATTACCGTCAGGGTAAGATTTCTGGCACCAAAACAGCATCTCGCCGGCTATTCCGGTCGGGGGTACAGGATTTCAGCCCGGCCTGGGTGTCGGCTTGCAGGCAGACGTTCATAACCCATTCACCTTCAGATAATATCTCACAGCGCATTTGTCCCGACTGTAGCAGCCAGCAAGGCAGTGTATCTGAACAAGGAGCAGGTGCCGCGTGGCGGCATCGTCTAACGCCCCCTCCCCCAGCACGTGTGCCGACCTGCCAAATAAGGCGTCGGCCTGCTGTCGCTATGGAAACAGGATCTCTCAGAGGACTCGTGCATGTCAGCTTGGATGGCCTGCTAGAAGGACTCAGTACTAAGACATGTAGACATGAAAGGCATGTTAGCCTATACTCCACACCATCAAAATGTTACCCCATACTCACCAGCATACACACATAATTATCAGACACATAACCCCACAGTAGCTGTATAAACAAATTAAAAGCCGCTAAATCTCTTTAAATAAAATCAACTTAATATCAAGACTTTTAACAACAGTTACAGAGATCATCGGCAGCAGTAATTAGGTATCAGTGAGTTACACCAGTCTGTATGAGGGGCATGTTAAGTTTCTGTACACTTTGATTTTTCCACTGTATATCACTTTAATATATAAGCAGCTAGTGACACCCTGTCCTGTCCAGTTGGGTCCCACCTTATCTGCTCTTGGCCATGTCTGATGAAATGTACACCATTCAAACGACTATTTACTGTTTTGTCGTGTGCTGTGATGCCTTAATGTTTGTGAGATCATCACTAAGTTCACTGACACTATCATCGGCCATTCCCTCCTTACAGTTGCAGACTGGCCTTTTTCACTGGAGGAGATGATCACGGATCATTGTGGTGCAGGAAGCAGGGGCAATGAAATAACAGTGAAGCCCAAATAGTCCAAACAGTGAAGCCCAAACAAAGCCATTGAAAGCCATGCTGGGATCAAAGTTTGACAGTGGCTTTAATATACTTGGCCAATGTTCCCAGTTAGCTGGACTATATTGCTTAAATTCTGGATCAGTGTAGGACGTGGGTGTCTGTGGTTTTGACAGAATGTTTTAATCAGTCCCCAATTTATAAATAAAATATCAGATACAGTCATGTGAAACAATAATACTCAGTAAAATGTATATGTGGCCGATGTAGTGCTGTTGGCTGTCTGACATACAGGGATAGACAATAAAACTGAAACACTGGCCAATATGGTGTTTGAGATTTCACACCTATATATACGTTTGGCCAGGCTTCACTGATAGCACATTCCACCATAAACAGCAGAACATGAACATAGCAGAGCAATAGCAAAGCTCTACATAAAATATCGCAATCCACACAACATAATGGGTGACATATCAGAGTTCAAAAGAGGACAAATTGTTAGTGCATATCTTGCTGGCACATCTGTGACCGAGACATTAAGCCTCTGTGGTGTACTGAGAGCCACGGTATCCATGGTAATGCCGGCATACCGCCACGAAGGATGGACCACATCCAACAGGAGTAACTGGACGCAAGAGGAAGCTGCCTGAACGGGATGTGCAGGTACTAACCCGGATTGTGTCCAGAAAACATAAAACCGCAGCCGCCTGAAGCCTCATTGCTGCCGGGGGTGGATCAGTGATGGTTTGAGCTGCAATATCATGGAATTCCCTAGGGCCCACTACTTGCTCTAGATGGAAGTATCACTGCCAAGGACTATTGAACCATTCTGGAGGACCATGTTCACCCAGTGGTTCAAACATTGTACACTGAAGGTGGTGCCGCGTATCTGCATGATGATGTACCAGTACCCACAGCATGACAGCTGACAGACATGGTAAACATGAAAGTAAAGTTGAACATTTCCCATTGGCCTGCACAGTCACCAGATCTAAATATCACTGAGCCACTTTGGGGTATTTTGGAGGAGCGAGTGAGACATCGTTTTCCTCCCTCAGCTTCATGTAGTGACTTGGCCAGTGTTCTATAAGAGGAATGGCCCAAAATCCCTCTGGCCACTGTACAGGACTTCAGCCTGTTTGTCCCAAGACGAGTTGATGCTGTATTGGCCACAAAAGGAGGCCCTACACCATACTAACAAATTATTGTGGTCTAAAACCAGGTGTTTCTGTTCCATACACTGTACACCGTTGTGCAAAGATCTTAAGCAGACAAGGAAATGTTAAAGGCTATTTATATAGGTGTACGTGTATGTCTGCTCATAAAACGAATTCAACATTAGAACAAATTAGAATAAAAACTAACAAGAATTTCTTTTGTTCTCCAAAAAGTTTCTGATATCTTGTTGGATGGCTAGATGGACACTCCTTCAGGTCCCAAACTTCTCCTCAGGGGCACCCCAGCCATTCCATGTGTCAGTTAAATTTCACCACCAGCTCACATAATTAATTAATTAGTCAAATCCATTGAGGTACTGATTAGCCATACACTGTGTGCTAGTGCGCAAGTAAAAAAAAACACACGGGTGAATGAGATGTGAGATGCTGTGAGTACTGAGGTGACTTCAGGAGAGGTTCTGAAATGGCTAAGCTAACACACCGACAGACATAATGTCGTAGTCTTACACCAACATGAAGACCATTTAAACGTCATTGTCATTGACTGCCTATGACTTTAACACAGTACTGTAAGTCTCATGTTGTTCGGGATTGGGTTTCTAATATAAAGACTATAAAGATTTACCACACGAATGGTGTCACGGGGCCATGGAGTAAGGCACTTACACCAGAGTAAATGTGTGGTACCATTTATTATCAGAAAAGAGACAGTAAAGTCATCACATTCATATTGGGCTTCACCACAGGAACATTAAATCTTTATAGTCCAATATAATGAATTTTAAGGATACCAGATAGTTACCATGTTGGCTAAAACTGCTAATCAAAGTCCAACTACCTAGATAATGTCTGATCCACTCAAAGAGACACATGCACCCACAAAAAAAGCCATGCACGACGGACGATGTAGCGGTGAACGGGGGGGGGGGGGTGTCAGTAAAACCAAGGAGATGGGGGGAGAAAAAAGGAAGGCTGTGATGGAATTGGGCACAGAAGTACAGTGGGCAGTGGAAGCCCATGAAGAGTCATGAAGGTCTCGAGTGCAGGCACTGCACATGTTTAAAGCACTTGGTAGCAGCCGCGGTATTTACAGACGAGGGAAAACAGCCCTGGGGGTTCATACTGGAACTACAGTTCTGCTGGGCTCCATCTGTTTCGAGGTCGACCCTCGGCCCCGTCCGCTCACAGAATGATCGTCTCGGTTTGGCAAGAGAGAGACAGAGTCTGCTTGTTAGCGAACGAGGTGGGGGAGGGCGTGGGGCCGTCGGTGGACGAGGAAGGGGAGCGACTGGCCCATCGGGACGGCGGCCGCTGGTTCTGGGGACGGGCTGGGCGAGAGAAGCTCCTCCTACTTGGCAGTGGGGAGTTTTTTCTCTCCTGGAAAAAAATAAATTGAGGGGGAAAAAGGAAAACTTGAATGGACAGTCTCAAAGAGACACATAATGTAAACAAGACCTTCATTTGAACAACACAACTGAGATTCCAAGACCCAGATGTACACTGTTAGTGTGAACGTGGTTATAGAATAGAACAGAATATAATAGAACATAATAGAATAGAATAGAACAGAACAGAACAGAATAGAACAGAATAGAATAGAACATAATAGAACAGAATAGAATAGAACATAATAGAATAGAATAGAACAGAACATAATAGAATATAATAGAACATAATAGAATAGAACAGAACAGAATAGAACAGAACAGAACAGAATAGAACAGAATAGAATAGAACAGAATAGAATAGAATAGAATAGAATAGAATAGTGAAATGTTATGCTTAACTGACACAATGCTATTTGTTCCACAAACTGGAGAGATTCAGATGTGCAACAAACTCAGGGTGTTTTCACACTTGGCTCAATTCAGCTAATTCAAGTGGACTTGGTGCATTTCTCATGCAGAACGAGCCATATGTGAATGCACCAGCCGAACTGAAACCCCCAAGAAGTGAACCAAATTCAGACCACCTGAAGGGGCAGTGCAAAATCCCAAAATTCAGAGCTAAAATCAAAGGTTTTCGTCTCACGACGAAGCTGAAGCATCGTTTTTAAAAAAAGTGACAAGGCAGAGAATATTTATTTTACTTAAGTTATATACTTTAAAATCTTATCATCTTAAAAGAGAACTTTCTGTGGTTGTCATGCTTCTGTTTTTAGAGCCATTTGCCAAATAGGTTTACAATTTTAGGTTGATTTATTATAAAAAAATAGTTAAAAAATGAACATCCCTTCACAACCCTACTTATAATATAATACCCTCTGTTTTGTAATTACCATCATTACAGACTTGTTCATCAGGTGAAAGCATTTAAATCCACCTTGTGGTATTTTTTGGAAGTGAATAATCTGTACATCACAAGTTTAAGTTACACCATAAAACAAATATTAAATTATGGGTCATTCTCACAAAGAAATGACTCTTGTGGCCAGTCCTAAAGCACCACGTGTGAATGTGAAATGGACTGAGAGCACATAAAAGCAGAAGTGCACCAGAGCGTGAACTGAGTGCTTTTGGAAGGTGATGGACACTGTATGGGTGCTTCACACCAGCACTTTTTAGTTTAGTTAAAACAGAGTATGGTTCGATTTCCCCCTTGATGAGATTTGGGCAGATGTGAACACAGTGACCGCACTCAGGTGCAGACCAAAACACCCGTGGCCAGACCCTTTAGAGAAGGTGGTCTCGGTCTGGTCCCAAACAGGGTCCCAAACTGAGCAGTTTGTTTGTGGTGCCAACATGATCTGACCTCAATCCGACCCCAGTCTGACCCAACCCAACGCCATAAGTACAAACTCCTCAACTGATTCGGACCAGAGAAGCCAAACTACTGGTGAGAAAACGCCTTAAATCAAAAGAGAATTGAGTTCTCTTGGCCCACTTTCTGGGCCCCTTAATTAAATGGGACTAAATTTGATTCCTTTAAATAGAGCTGTATGTGAGAACACCCTAAAATCAATCCCTGCTCAGACTCTTTGTAGACAGGCCCCCTTTCTCCCAATCCCGTACTGCTTTCCAAAATCCCAGCTTACCCCCAAAGTTTCATAACCCCAAGTGAATCAAGAAATAATGGAATGGCTTGAAATTGGCTTCTAGGACCCAGATGACTGCTAAATAAATGTCTGCTGAACCTCGAAGCAACAAGTGACATTTTTGTTTGCACCAGAAAAGGGTGCTGCTTTAGAGCAAGTATGTAATAAATAGATACTTTCTAAGTCAAAGTGATAACCCTGGGTGAGCTCCAGAGACAGGGCACCCGGGGGGGCTTTGAAGACACAGTGTCTCCTCTCTTAATGGGGTTTTCCGCTGACGGAAGGATGAAGAATGAGTGGAGCTCACAGTTCAGCACTGAGCTCACAGATCCGTTATATTTCTACTCACAGGCAAGTGTCTGTGATGCTGTGCTGGATATACCAGCGCTAGCTGGGCATGGGGGTATGTCTGTGTGTCTCTGTATTTACCTACCCATGGTGCACTGGCTGTGCCTCTGAAGGCGCCCGAAGACTGTAGTTCTATATGCGACAGCCTCCCATTGGTACTGGACAGCTGTTCCAGCTCCAGCATGTTCAAAAGCCCGATCAGGTCTGCCTCCTTCCCTGGACAGGGCCTGCGAAGCTGGTACTGTTCAGACCCGTCATCACCATGGTAACTTTTCACAATATTCTCGATCGCCCTGTAGTTTGACCTGGAGTCCGCGGGCCGGGGGTAAGCAGCAAGAGTCCCAGGCTGCCAAGGCTGCTCCTTCAGAACCCGGGAATATGCCCGAGTGGCACAGTCCCGAGCCAGGCAGCTGGTCGTCCCTGGTCCGGCTTCGCTAACCTTCTGAGTTGAACCCCCGGGCTTTGTCCTCTGGGCCTTACTCGCAATGACATGACTGAAGGCAGAGAGGTGCTCCCGGTCCTTTAGGCACTGGATTTGGTCACCCATGCTTTGAGTGCTGGGTTTAACCTGGGTCTGTGAAGGGTCCTTGGCGATACAGCCCTTGATTTGGTTGTCAGGCTGCTGTAGCAGATGTTCAGGAGGTAGTCTGCCCTCCATGAACTCATGGCCAGTCCCCGCCTGTAACACAATGCGGTTAAACTCAGCAGTCTTCAGCTCTAGAGTCTCATTCCTCATTCTTGGATCAGAGTAGGAAGGAGGCTCCCGAGTGACCTTAAAGGAGTCCTGGGCCACAGAGTGGAGCCGCTGCCTGTGTGGCCTCAAACCCCCGTTTTGTCCCGAAACTGGGGCTTTCTCTTTGGGAGCCTCTGAAACATATTTCATGATGGGCGTGTATGAGGATGACTTTCTGCTTCCAAACCTGCTGCCATCCCATGACCACCGGCTATGGCAACAACTAATATTGCACTTGGAGTCTGCAGGCACTAGATCCGTAACCACGCCAGAGTCAATGAGGGTCTTTCCCTCGTTCTCCTGTAACATCACTCCAAACTTTCTGAGCACTGAGGGGCTGCTGGGCTTCTTGTCTCCGCCGATACCACAGCCCTGCTTAGAGTCCCTGTGAGATTCCGGAAGGTCATGCTCTGGGGCTGTGGACGGTTGTGAGGACCAGGAAGAGGTGCGAAGAGGGACAGGCGGGGCCTCCATCTTCTTCTGTGCAGGTCTGGACTGCAAACCGCGGACAGTGCCTTCCCAGCTGATCCAGTCTTGCTCCTCGAGGAGCTGGAAGTCACACCACGGACTTTGGCTATAGTTGACATCCCCGTTCCTTGCCTGGTTCTTCACATTTCCCTCTTTGTCAAACTCTTGCAGAATGGAAAATGGGTCTATACCGCTTCCAAAACAAAGAGCCAGAGAGGAAAAATGCAAAAATTCAGACATTTATGCACAGTTGTGAACTTACACTAAGCTGTGAAGTGACTTAAGGCATACCTCCTCCTCTCAGACTTCTTCTTGATCTCATCCTGGTAGCTGCACAGCTCCTCGCTTACTTTGGCAATTTCCTTGAGGGCCTAGAGATGACAAACACAACAGATAAGTCATGGAGGAACATCAAGAAGGATCAGGAGGCAGACAAGACCAAAAAGAGAGTGAATTAAAGCAGCAGGATGGTGTTTTGTGGATTCTATCAAAACTTACAGCATTAAGAGCAGTGATGTTCTTCGGCTTATCATTTTCACAGGGTAGACCAAAGACCTTTGGGCTGCAGATGGGGCTACTAAGGGACTGGGGTGTAGTAAGGGGGGAGCTACCATAGGCCAGCTGTGTACTGGGGCAGGGGCTACTGAAGGCCTGCTGTATATTGGAGGAAGTGCTACTGAAGGCCTGATGTGAGGGGGAGGGGCTACTGAAGGCCTGCTGTATATGGGGGGAAGGGCTACTGAAGGCCTGATGTGAGGGGGAGGGGCTACTGAAGGCCTGCTGAATACTGGTGGAAGGGCTACTGAAGGCCTGATGTGAGGGAGAGGAGCTACCGATGGCTTGATATTTACTGGAGGCAGGGCAACTGAAAGCCTGATGTGAGAAGGAGGGGCTACTGCAAGCCTGCTGTGAGGAGGAGGGGTTCTTTAACTTCTGTTGTATACTAGAGGAAGGAGTATTGAATGCATGATGCGAGGAGGAGGGCTTACTGAAGGCCTGAGGCACAATAAGGGAAGAGTTATGGATGGGCTGGATCACAATGGGGGAGAAAGTACTGAAGGGTTGGCGCGTGTTGGGAGGGGGGCTACTGTGGACCTGCTGTGTTAGGGGGGCAGGGTGTGTGCTGGGGATGGGACTGCTCAAGGCCCGGCGTCTGGGGGAGTTATGCTCAAATTGGTGACGGAGGCAGCCCTGCAAAATCTCCTCAATCTCCGCATCCCATCCACTGTTGCTGTGGCGATCAGCAGCGTCGTCACAGCCGTCGCCGTGACAGCCGACGGGATCGCCGTGGCTGTCCGGGCGGTCACTGGAGCCGTTATGGGATGCCGGATCGCTGAGGACGCTGGATCCAGCGGTGCTGGACTGTAGGCTGAGTCTCAAGGGACTACTCCGCGTCCCGGTCCGGTCCCGGCGGCATTTGACCTCATCACACAGCTGCAAGTTGAACGTGGAGGCGCGGTCAGGGCCCATTCCGCCACATGGCGAGCCCGCCCCGCTCCCCTGCGCGCCTCCCGCTCACCTCCTCCACCTTGCACTGCATGTCCCGCAGCTGCAGCTCCCATTCCCGCCGCTCGGCGTCGAATCTCTCCAGCACCTCGGCCCGGTGCTGCGCCCAGCCGCGCTCGCTGCACTCCAGGCGGCACCGCAGCGCCATGGCGGCCGTGTGCGTGTCTGACAGCAGCTGCCGCTGCTCCTCGCGCTCACGTCTCTGTCCTGCGTCCCGGACCCCCTGATGGGCGCCTGGCCCGCTCCCTCTCGCCTCTAGCTGCCGAGAGACGAAAAGTGTGCTCGGGTTTAGCTCTCCATCTCCGTAGGCATGCGGATTTGGGTCAAACCCAGTAACCCCTGTCAGCAATGTGCTGATATACACCCCAGTTTCACCTCCCGGTACCAGTTAGAGTTTCACTCCGAAAACATGCTGAGTTACCATATATCTGTAGTGACGAGTTCACCCTGTTGAGTTCAGGGGGCCATTTCAGATGTCTGTGTACCCAGGGTTTCTGGCTGTGTGGCTCAGTGGGCTAGGATGCTGCACTTATGATCAGAAGGTCGCCGGTTCAAATCCCAGGATCAGTGGAAAAATTTCACCTTTGCGCCCTTGAGTGAGGCCCGTAACCCCCGACTGACCCAGGGGACCGGCTACTCCTCCTTTCTCAAAAATGTATACTGCTTTGGACAAAAACATCTGCTAAATACATAAGATGTAAAAGAAAAACTCCCGCTCATTCATGACTCGAGCGCACACACAGTGTGAACTGAGACCAGTTTCCTGGCTGTTTTTAGCCGGGCCACTCTGTCCCCTTCACTTTATGATTACTCGGAAAAAAAAAAATCATCATGTAGATTCTTGGATACCGCTTTGCGGCGGGAGTATTTTTGGCGGCGCTGTGGCATGCGAGGCTTGGCCCTGCGCCTCCTTCGCACGGGGGAGGCCCGGGGCAGCATTCCTCTGTGTACTGTCGTCCAGGGCAATGGGTCAGAAAAAAGCTACTGCTCATGGACTCGTCTCCCTCAGCATGTCACATTGTACAATGGAGCTCCTTAAGAGCTAACTTAGGGAAAGCTAACCTGGTCGAGATGGAGAACAGGCATGTTTCAGAGCCATGTAACGTGAGTCGAATTTAGCGGGGTGGGGGCCCGGAGGCTAAAGTCATTGTTGGAGCCCATCCTACTGCAGAAAAGGCTGCTGTGATAACCAGAATATTTTTGGGACCCCTAAAACTCAGGGTGCTGGGCTACAGCATAAATCCTGCAGTAGTGCACGGTGGTGCAAGCGGGTGAGGATCTGTGCACTGTGGTCCCGGCCGTCAAAGGCTGCACTCTGACAGCCCTTGGTCTGTTAGGCGGTGACTTCGTAACCCCCTTGGTACAGAAACACCCCCTCCACTATAAATAGGCCCCAGCTATTTTCCACCCCCCCCCCACCACACACACATTCCTGAGTGAGAAGTCAGGATAAGATGGAACGGCAGTGTCTGAACCTTAAAATGCGAGAAACGCTGCCAGCATCCCGTAAGAGGCGCCTGGTGGTACAAGCCTCGCAGGGCCTCCTGCGGCAGGATGTTGGCCAGAGGCAGGCTTCTCTCTGCCTGCCCAACTGCCCCGGCCAAACCATCAACCTCTCTCCCCATCAACATCCGTGCACCAAAACAGAAACTTCCTAACCGTCTAATTACCCAAAGGCATCGTCTATCCAAAAAGGCGCACAGTCTTTCATTACATTTATTTAGCAGATGCTTCTATCCAAACCGGCATACATTTTTGAGAACGTAGAGTCAGCCAGTTCCCAAAACATTTGGGGGCTAAGAGCTGCTTGCTTTGCTGACCCTAGGATTTGAGCCAATGACCTTCCAACCACAGGCATCCTACCCCAGAGAGTCACACGCCAGCCCTGCCTTTGCCAGGCAAAGCCTAACTCCTCTGTTGCTGTGGGGGTTAAGTGGCCTGACTCTAAGGCAGAGTGCGGCATCTGCTCGCTTGCAGTCTGCCTTCTGCGTGCTACAGCCTCACAGCCGATGTACGCTGCAGCACAGCTGTCTCCCCGCGCAGATGTTAGGGACACAGCTTTTCTACGAAAGGCCTGCTCTGCAGCATTTGGACAAAGGTAACCACGATAATCCTGAGGAAAGGCGGGGATTCCCAGGGAGGACTAAATAAACGCAAACACCCCCCTGACACTGAGAGTGGGCTCTCCTACCCTGTTGCTAGGCAGCCTTAACCGATTGCCAGGCTGAGACAAAGGAGGACAGAGACAGAGAGAGGCACCAGGGGGTGGCATCTGATTCAGAAGGGAGGAGCTTGTGTCCGGGACGTCCAAACTGGGGGGTGTACCTACAGCTGCAAATTAGCTGTAATCTTGATACAAAAAATATGTCCGCACCAAAGGTCACGTGACCATGAAGTTTAGCCTCAGGAGCACAAAAACATTGGCTACTGTCACATTTATGTATTTACTGAGCCTGACTAACTCTGGATTTGCACTTCTCGACTCTCCCGATGGCGGGTACAGCATCCTCACTAGCTGAGCCACACAGCGTCCCCGTGAGTCACCACACTGAAGCAGCATGCTGCCACAGGACAAACACACAGGAGGCCCTGTGACTGAATCGGAAGAAACATGAATCTAAGGCTACTTGGAGAGCAGGGATCCCCTTTAAGGCAGTGGGACGAGCACAACACAACTCACTGGACTACAGCAGACTGAGGGGTTTCTGACACTTTTAAGACTGCAAACCTCTGATGCCTGCTCGCAGAGACCTCACCTTACACGCCATCTCGCCGGTTTGTCCCAGTGGGGGTGCAAGGCTTGTGTCTAATCAGACTAAGGATTTGGGTGGCTGCCTTGGGACCATACCACTCTCTGATGGCAAGCGGCACAGACCCCTATTTATAAACGGGAAAGCCGGTTAGCTGGTTAGCTCTCCCGCCTCACACTTCTGGGACCAGGGTTTGAGTCTCCGCCATGGTTCCATGTGTGTGGAGTTTGCATGTTCTCCCCGTCTTCTCCTGGGATTTCCTCTGGGTTTTCCCCACAGTCCAAAACGCTAAGGTTTATTGGAGTTGCCTAATTCCCTGTGAATGTGTCTGTACCCTGCATTGGGTTGGTAACCAGTCCTGGGTTATCTCCTGGAGAATGGTTCTGTGGGTGGAAACCCCTGTGTGCCATGGGGCCAAGCAAGTGGGACTGTCACACTCTTGCTTGTTAACCGCACCCCAGCCGACGGCGCCCCCCGGTGGTACCTGTGCGATGCGGCTGTGCAGGTCGGCTCGCTCCGCCTCCCAGGCACACCGGTCCTTGGCGTACAGCACCTGCAGCTCCCTCCTCTGCGCCTCCTCGCGCTTCACCTCCAGCTGAACATCCTCCAGGACCGACTTCAGATCCAGCAGAATCCTTCTGTTTTCCCCTCCCTGAGAATGGAGAGCGCCCCCAACCATTTACTTGGAATAAAACATGCGGTGCAGATAAAATGCTATGTGTTTCCAAACCAATAAAAAGTCTGCCTCTATTCAGCGCAAGAGGTTACATGAACAGATATGCCTGGCTTGTCCATGCTCTGAGGCAGTCTGTTTGTCGATATGAGTCTAAATATCACATCCTTAAAGCTGGAATCGCCCCTAAAACAAATCTTGTGTGCGTCTTCTGGATATAAGGTGCACTTTTGCAAGCAAGCTCGACTCATGCTAAGCACATCGCATTCGGCCGGTTAACCGCTCTTGGGACTAGTGCAGATTACTTGTATGTCAGCAACTTGTCTCAAAAGAAGCTCTTTCTCCCTCATCCACTCCTCCTTGTCCAGCTCGTGCTGCTGCTTTAAGTCTTCCAGTTTCTTTTGGAGTTGGGAGTGTTGGGTCCGGAGCTCCTGCCAGGTCCCTGGGCCTCCCTCAGCCTTGGCTGTTGTCCCCAGTCCGTCTAAAGGCTCCACCTGGTCGCCCCCGACAGAGGGATCCGACAGCGCCTTAAGCCGACCGCAGCTGGTCTCCCTGCACTTTCCACCCCCCAGCCTGGAGCGGGGCACGAACTCCCAGCCCTGCGCTCTGTCCACATACTCTCCCCCGCCCTTGTGCAATCCTGAACCGTTCCTAAAAACACTCCACATTTCTCCGCTTAATTAAACACGGCTTGCGGTCTGCATTTACCCGAAGCCGGCCATCTCCCTGGCCTGTCTGTCTCTCGCTGCCGCCCCCACTCGGTCACTCGTCCCAGAGATGCCTACTCCTTCCATGCCACCGTGACAAAACAAGGTCAAACTACAAGTGAAAAAGCTGTCAAAAACACCCGCCCCGGTCCAGCGCACCCTCCGCATCTAACTCCATCACACCCCCACCCAATGCATAGTTGCTCTTAAGTCAAAAACATGTCGAGTTACTTCGATTTTTGCGTCCAAAACACCATATTCCCGGTAAACAGTGCCCCCCTAGACTTCATTCTGCCTAGACCGAAGACGACACCCAGTAACTAGCCCCCTTCGAGGACACTAGGGTCCAAAAATATAAGCAGTGATGTAAGAGACAGGGGTATTTTTACCCCAGTAACCATGCCTCGCATGCCCCCCGCACCACCTTAGGGCTCCGACATGCTAACGCACCAAGTCGGCTGAAATAAGCACTTGTGTCCTGCGTCGCTGCCAAAGCATCGCGTTTCCGTGCGGCACAGGAGGCGTCCGGCACCCACCATTCGCATGACTCGCCCCGGATCACGCTGCTATTTAATTAAGCGTATGTGCTAATTTTTAAAGCAGCTGACATCCGATAAACACGTCCCGGTCGAAAAGCATTAACTGTATTAACTACTGCGCCACATTGTGCCAATATCTGCCGGCGATCGAAGGACCTCCGCTTTCCGGAGCCTTACCTGTAAACGGCAAAGTTCAGTCTGCAAAAGAGTCTCGGTCTGGTCATGCAGAAAAGGTAAACAAACAGTGCATAGGGAGGAGCACTAGCAGAATATAGCCTGGAAGGTGTTTGCCCCCACTTTGGGTCTCCCGCAGCGCCTAGCCCGCTCACCCCGCAGCATGCCCGCACATACTGGAGTTACTAGAGCGGCGCTCTGGAGCTGCGCCGTCGGCCCGCCCCCCTTCGGGACGTAAACACCTCCCGTCCCGGGGCGCCCCCGTCACCTTGCCCAGTATATACTCATGTATACCTCACGGGGATGCTATGGCAGCTGTCGTCACCGACCTACTGTGAAATTTACGCCGACAGATCATTTATGGGGATATTTTGGCAACAGGTGCAGGGAGCCTGACTGCCTCCAACGCCCCTGCATTCAGATCCCCTTTGTCCGCCCTCAGGTGCGGTACTTTCCTAACGTGCTCCCCGTAAAAAACTGTATTTTATCTCAGCTCATTCCTGCATTTTCTGTTTCCACTGAAAATCGAAATCCTACACGGATCGTTTCTGCGGCAGGGAAATCCAGTCGACGCAATCGAATAGCCGAGCTCATTTTCGGACAGGCTGCCCTTGCATATGAAGCAGGACAGCACGATCATCCCTATAGCAAACATACTACTATATATTTTGTATATGACACATTTACCAAATACCTAATATGATATAGAAGAATCTGCGCTTACCTTTCAGATACCCTCTGTGGCGTAGCAGAACAGCCAGCTTTAAAAAACTGTTTAAAGGGGAAAATGAAAAGGGGTAGAATCAGCGGTTATATGGTTAAATTATAGCGGCCTGCCGCTCACTGTCACCGGCGTTATCACATCCAGGCCGCTAACGCGTGAAAACGGCGGACATTTCAGTCATTCTGCTCGGGCACTGAAATTCCCCTAACGACAGCGGTGATGCGTCTCAAACACATTCCATGACATCGGCTAATGTTTAAAGTAAAGGCTGAGCCCTTAAATTGGATTTCTAACACCGGTGAGCATCTAAGTTTGTTATTCATTTTAATAGTGGCAGCAGAATCAGAACGCAGTTCAGACAATCTATAAAGCTATTTTAATTTAGGGCAGAAGATCCTCTCTGGCTTTAAAAGTAGCTTTGGTTGTACCCTGAACATCATGTCAGGGGATAGAAATGAAGGTAATTCATGAGGAGAATTACAGAGGTCAAACCGCGGGGCGCACAGCAGGCACTACCTCATCGCTGGCAGCGTCGCGCCTTGAGCGTCTTCCAAACTATTTCCTAAGTCGGCACCGTGCACGTCTAAAAAAGGATACGCCAGGGCACTAAAGCACGACAACACGGACAGCGAGCGCCTTTAAACCCGGGCGAACATCGGCCTCTGTGTCGGGTGCTTTTAAATCGCAGCAGGGGAGGTCCCCGATTCGGGACTGAGCCCCAGCCGGTCGGTATCGTACCACGCACTGTGAGCTGAAGGCCAGCCTGCATTCCTGGGTCTGCATCTGGAAATCTCCCAGCCTTTAAGAATGTGTCCCTCTACTCTGATGGTCCATGGAGGAGCCAGCTGGGCTGTAGGACACTCAGTGCAAGGCATCTGAGCGCCCGCAGCTATGCAGAGGGGCAGAGAAGATCCAAGGCGTGCTTACCTTTCAATATGCAGTGTGCCAGGGCTGGCTGGTCTTCGGAGCTTGGTGCAAGTGTGTAACTGTGGGGTTGCCAGTGGTCCATGCATGAAATAGGAGTTTTTCTGTACTTCGTGTGACCTTGATGACATGTTCAAAAACCAACGCAAAGAAAAACAGAACCGAGGATGGGACAATGGTGATGGGGGGGGGGGGGGATGTTTACAAGACGA
>JAODKM010000126.1:13074009-13098115 GCA_026780845.1 Petrocephalus sullivani | reverse complement strand
GAACGAGCTGAGGGGGCCCAAGGGGGGGACGGGCTGAGGGGGCAGCGGGGTGGACAGGTAAGTGGGGGCCCTGGCGGCGGAAGGGCAGCGGGGGCCCCAGGGGGATGGGCAAAGGGGGCCCCGGCGAGACGGGAAATCGGGGGCCCCAGGGGGACACTCTCGGCACGTACCTGCATCGCTTGGCCGGCACCTGGCCCATATTTTGTCTCCCCCCACAAATGTGTTTTTAATGATGGAAAAGAACACCCCATAATTGCATTCCTTCCCCTGAAAATAACCCTGTGGTATGCAGGCGACTCTTCATTGTCTCCCGGCTCGGCACTTGTCCCCACAGTCCCACACAAAAGCTGTGTGTGACTAACGGGCCTGGAATGACCCGCTCCGGACGAGCTGCACATCTGTATCGCACCTGCCGGGCCAGCTCTCGCAGGTCACAGGGCGCCCATATCCAGCCCGGGGCGCCTTTTCGCACGTGCAGCGGTGATTCATGTGCTTGTAAACAAACATCAGTCTCTTCTGAAATTCGACCAAACTTGGCAACCTTTACCACTGACACCAAGAACAAGATCATAGGAAAGCTGACTCGTCTTTTTTTTTTTTTTTCTTTTTTCTCTATTTTTTGGTTGGTGACAGGAGGGGCTTCAGGTAACCTGTTAGATTGCAGGGGAGGGGCTTCAGGTAACCTGTTAGATTGCAGGGGAGGGGCTTCAGGTAACCTGTTAGATTTTTGGGGGAGGGGCTTAAAGTTATCTGTCAGGTTTCAGGGGAGGGGCTTCAGGTAGCCTGTCGGATTATTGGGTAGGGGCCTCTGGTATCCTGCATTTTATGCTGATATGATTGGGATTCCCATGTAAACAAATCTGCTGTCAGACATATCAACTAATGGTTTCATTTTAAGAAAAAGTTAAATTCTTCCGGCAGGGACACCCTAGACAGGATGGCAGTCCAAACTTGGGCATGCAGCCTAAGGCATGTACGCATCTCAGACACAATCACTCATGTATTAATGAACCAGGTGCCTGGACTGACTTTTTAATTTATGTCATGTCCAGCCACACAAGCCCATGTGACATTGGCCATATCTGTCCACCAGGGCAGCGCTTGTGCTGCCGTCACACCTCTCCTCCTGAACATCAGCTACTCCCAGGCCCAGCTTCATGCTTTGATCATCAAGCGTTAGACATGGAACAAACAAATGGCCCCAGCGGGCATTTTACTAATGAAGCTTGTCTTAAGAAAATTTGCAGTACATATAAAATGCATTTTTATTTTTTAATTAGTCGCATTTAAGACGACTTAACCTGCGGTTAAAAAGACAGGGGGGGGTCCTTTGAAGGCTGTGGGTATTTCCTCTGTTGCCATCCTCTATTTGACAGCTGGAGATGGTTACATGCTGCTCATTACTGCCCCCGTTGGTAGTGTGGCCTCCCTACATGGAGGCCACCATTGGAGGACCTCCATAAGCCGTCACAGCTGTGACAGCTGCGAGGGGGGGCAGTGGTGATGCAGATGGTCACCCTGCATCATTTGCTGCTGTTCTAGCTGTTGGCAGAGGCATTATAAATACATAATAATTACAGTGAACCACATTGATTGGATGAAGAGGTGGAGACACTCTGGATTTTTTTTTTCAGTGACATCCCCCTAAGAAACGTGCAGGAATTCCAGTGCCCCTCAATGCATTCCTAGCAAGGAGCTTTCAACGCCAGTGGCACTTTGCAGACAGCCTGGCCCCGTCCGGCCCTGTCCGGTCCTGTCACCTGTTATGCCTTTGATCAGTGGGAAGGGCAGGTGATCTGGAACAGGACACCTGGTCAAGAGGGCACGTGGAAACCACGATGGATCCACAGCGGCCTGTCCAGTTCCGAATGTGTCCTCGGTAGCCCAGTCCGCACGTCGGACACACATCCCCTACTCACAGCCTTCATCTCTTCTGCATCCCAGATTAATGGACGTGTCTTGATGCTGTCGAAAATGTCCACTGTTGGAATGTGTTATTAACAGGGTTCCATTTAATCCCCATTAACCGTCTGTCTCATGCCCGCGAAAGTTAGGTTTGCCGATACATTGTTTCACTGGAAAGTAATTCAGGTTCCCCATTTTGTAGGACAATTTTAAGTTTTGTGTCTGTGAGGAAAAGGAAGTAGAACGGAACAAGGTGGTTGTGAGCCCCCAGCTTGTCTGGGGGTCGCTTCTGGCCAGCCCCCGGCCGTCAGACCGGCTATTTTCCTGGGTGCGGCCACAGCGTTTACATCCCCCTGTGGCACTCTGCGGCTGAGCTCTGGCTAGCACAGGTGCTCATTAAGGGAGGCTCTTCATTGCTGAGGCACACACATCACAGATTAGCTGCCAGTGACCGTTCTGTATTTACCACCAGGCGTCTCTTGGTAAACTTAAGTGAATTTGTAGTAAGACTTCAAGCTGTCAATTGCCAAGACCCTAAAGTCCCAGATGTGCGGTTTGGTGATTGGGACTGATGTCAGAGTGATATTTTTAAAAGCCCACGCTGAAGCTGAGAATCCCCTGCTCTCTTTACACGGCCCTCAGGGGGGGTGCTGTTCTAGTTGTCCTCCTGTGTGTGCGTGGGACTCTTCCCCCGCTTGTTCCCGCCAACCCTTAGGAACGGAGTCATAGCCAAACAGTCCCAGCACGTCTGGTTCTGGGATGCTGGCAAGTTTAGCCCAGGTCGTCCTGGTGTTTGTCTTTCAGTGGTGGCGGTGGGGTGGGGGGGTATTTCCAGGGGTGCCAGGCGGGCATGTTAGCACACGGACGTGTCTGGGCTTCTGTCTCCGGGGCGTCGGACCAACAATCTGTCAGCAGGTACCTGGGTCTCCGCGCTAGAGGTGAGCCACATGCTCAACTGTTTTTACGGCCTCTGGAGCAGCCCCCGGGACGTGTGCCTCATGGGTGGCGAGCGTCTGGGGCGTGGGGGGGTTAGGGTGTTCACGTGTGTCGCGTCAGGGTGGGCTCATTCATCTCTGCACTTCAAAATATAGCTAAAATATGTGCCAATCTTAATCAGGATCAGTCGACCAATTGGTGGGCAAGGGTGCTTAAGTAATCCTCTTCATCGATTTTTAGCTGTATAATTGAGCAAAAGCTTTTTAAATGTCTTTTAGCTTTTCTTACTATCATAATCAAATCCCAAAAAAATCTGAAATGTCCCCGGCCGTCACGTCTAAGCTGATGCGGAAAGCAGCAGCAGCAGTGGACAGGGCGGACTGGGCTGGGGATTCCCTGGTAATGATGGTAATCAGGTTTCTCCAGCTGCGGTGAGCACCACCTTCCCTATCTGCCACCACTGCCGCTCAGCGATCATTATAGTAATCATTTTTTGGTCTTTTGTGAATTGCTTACCACCTTCTTTTTAGTGCTTCGTGGTATGCGATGTAAGTTTAAGGGCTGTTTTGCACCTCCATCGGAGTCTAACATAAACGAAAGCCGACATCTCTCTGCATGTGCTTTAGTTCATTTTGCTCGGAATGACGCTGCTTCTCGCATCCTTTGGATGGACCGCGCGGTCGATGCTCGCCTCAGCTCATCTCTGGAAAGCGCCGTGCTTCTGTCAGGTCCAGATAACCTCCAGTCGAATTAATGGGTGGCCATTTGCTGAGCCGGTGTTTCTGTGTTAATGCACAGGGCTACAGTATAACTGCCATTGCTAGGGTTTGAGTGTGTGTGTGTGTGTGTGTGTGTGACAGAGAGAACCCTGAACAGGACCCCAGGGTTTATTCAGTTCCATGTCTGACTCTTGGCTGTGCGCATTGTGTATGTTGTATGCACTGTGACTGATGTAGTTGCTGACATTTCGGGGGTTTCGGGTCTGCTTTAGCTTTTTTTTTCTTATCAGTTCAGTATAGAGAATGCAGTCCCCGCCCCGGACACGCCGTATATAAATGCAGAACCAGCAGCAAGGGCCGAAGGAGGGAACTGAACCACTGCATGTACCGTTTTCTCTGGAATCGAACTAAATTTTTGCAGGACGAGCAGTATCACCAAGAGCGCAGTCGCCAAGGTGGCGTGGGCCGGTGTGGCGAGGTACAGCTGGCGTGGCTGGTTCTGTCGTGTGGGCAAAGTGTGTGGCTCAGCGGGGTAGGATGCTGTACTTGTGGTCTGAAGTTGTTGGGTCGAATCCCAGGGTTGGCAGACTGATTTCCTTGGGCAAGGCCTTTAACCCCTAATTGCTCCACAGACTGGCTGATCCTGCTTTTTCAACAAATGTACATCGCTTTGAATAAAGAGCAAGGAGGGCAAGCGAATGAAACGTGCCTGTGCCTGTGCCCGCAGGAGGACTGCTTCCTGAACCTGGAGGCGCCCATCGCCAGGGTCTGTGGCTACGACACGCCCTTCCCCCACATCTTTGAGCCCTTCTACATCCCCGATAAGTGGAAATGTTTCGATGCCGTCAAGAGCATGATAAACTACTGATGGCCAGGTGGGGCTTGCCGCGTCCGGTCCGTCTGCGTGTTTCACCCTTTTGAATTCCGAGTCTGCGCTGCCTGACGCGGTACACATGATCCATGCATCAGGAATTTTATTTGTTTTAGGTTTGAGACTGAGAATATGTTTCTGTTGCAGCCTGTCTGTGCTGAGTGGGGGTCGTACACCCCAGGGCCCACGGCTACAAGTGGGCCGGGGATGGGCAGCCCAAAGTGATAGTCTGTCACCCAATAGAGCCAATTTAATCAAATGGTAGTGAATTAAGAGTCCCGGACCCCCTACAACGGTGGCGTCCCGGTCCCTTTACGTCGGGGCTCGCCCCGAGCTGCTGTGGTGCTCCGCCTACCTCCGCAGGAGGTCTGTCAGAAGCGAGCGACCTCTGATCGACTTACCAGCCTGCGCTGCTTCCCTTTCAGAACCGTGAAGATCTCAGACAAAGACCTTCCTCTTCCCACTAATCGGAACGTGGTGTCCCAAGAAGCAACACTATCCTTCCACCAGCTGTGACTCTGCATCCAGGCAGGAGCTCGTGTAACTATGGAGACAAAGCGCGGACTGTTACACCCCCTGACGGACTTTTATTATTACTAGTATGGTTTTTTGAGTTTCTCCCAATCCGCCGTGGCCTGCTTGGGTGTGGTCATGTGGAGTCAGAACACTTTCCAACACCAGTCGGTACAGAATGGAATCCAACTCAATGTTCAGTAGGCTCTCTGTCCCCTTGCAGTTTATCTTGTGATGCCTGTAGGCTTTGGGGACAGTTCACTGCTGTGCTAGTTATAACTTAACGAATAAAGATTAGGCCTCGTGTGCCACTCTGCCATGTTTCCTCCACTGTGCTCACTACCCATCAGCCCCTGCTGGTCCCAGTCATGCCTGTTGTTTCTCATACTTTGGTTTAGTTTCAGTGTTTCCCTGTCCGTTAATATTGATTTATGGCTCATTATGTTAGCTTTCCTGCGGCGTGTAGCTCGCATGCTGCGTCTGTGATCTGAAGGTCATTGGTCCAAATCTTGGGGCCACTGGGCCCCCGAGCAAGGCCCTTAACTCCCAATTGTTCCAGTCGCTGTCTGATGCTGCTTTCACAAATCAAACATCTTGGATAGACATGTCTGCTATATAATGAATGTTTTTTTGTTTTAAGTGTCATAAAGCACAAGCTTAGCAAAGAATAAAACACTAGCCTACTCATGAACTTACAAAGGACAAAAATGTGTTCTCTGTCACTAAATTTGAGATAATAGAAAGTGAAGCATGACTGTAGTAGTAAGAGAATCCTGGAGTCTAATGCCTTAAGATCTCTGGAACTGGGGGGCCTGGGGGCTGCATTGTCTCCATGACGACACACTGGAAAAGTTATTCAGTCACCTGCAGCATCAACCCGTTATAGTTACTCTCACTTTTTGTAGTGTAGAGTGAGTGCCACAGACACCTGCAGACCCTGATAAGTCCCTGTCGTGGTGATTTTTAGGCATCGTTTCATGAGATCGGAGGAGTATTTATACCAAGAGCCCTTCATCATAGTAGAGAGATCGCTGGTTCACGAACACGACTAATTTGAATCCATCTGCCGCACTGAAAAAATCGGTGCAGGATCAGAGAAGTGCCAAATGATTCCGTATGAGTTTCCAGTGGTGTGTGGCCCAAGGTATGAGGACTTCTGAGAGTGACCTCTCCACAGTGCCTGCTGTGTATCCTGCATGGGTTGGAAGCGCTTGGGTGTACTTGCGCTTGCTTGTCCTTTACAGTTTGACTTTATAGGCTGTGATGAACAGGATTCATTTTCCAACATGCATGATTCATTTAGCTGGGTGCAAAAATTCAGCGAAAACAATTGACGCCAGACTTTTCTGGGAATACATGTCAGTTTGCAGAAGTCAGTGGAGCTGCTGCCCATAATCACTTGCAAGGGGAAGTACGGGTACTACCAGCTTCTCGCTGGCAACTTCTGTGCCTGGTTCCTAAACACAGAGCTGTGGGTCGACTCATGAAATTGAACGCGAAGAGTTCGGTCCCATCTGGATGGTGTCCTCGTTACTGCATGGAATGAGATGGAACGTGAAGAATTTGGATGCAACCCTACAATAGCTGAAAGAATACTGGGAATCTGAGAGTTTGTGAGGACAAGGCAAGATCTTCCCGTCCAGCCTCTTCCAAGGTTACAGCGATCGCGGTGGCTGCAAGCCACAGAACAATAGCGGGTTGTATCCTTTCTTCGGATGGCCTAATAATGGAAAAAATCATTCCAAATCTAGCAGCAATGTTAAGCGCATATCGGCTATTGTATTTTAAAAGTACACACAAACTGACTAAATGTACAGTACAAGTCATAATTCTGAACACACCTGCTTTTAATGGATTTTAGCAATGTTATTCAACCTTATAAAGGCCTCAAGGCAATGAAATAATACATATCAAATATTGCAACAATAATGAGAAGTGTTCTACATCTCAAAGTTTTCTCAAGTTGTAGACACTTCAAAATACCCCTCTTTGGCTTCGATGACAGCTGTACACTCTTGGCAATCTTTCAGCCAGCTTCCAGATGTAGCCACCTGGAATGCTTCTCCAATGGTCTTGAAGGAGTTTCCACAAGTCCTGGCCACAAGTTCTCATGCTCTTACTTTTCGTTCCAACTCATCCCTGACCAGCTCTGTAGGGTTCACCTCGAGGGGGGTTGTGGGGGGCCAGGTCACCTGTCACAGCTCTCCTCTCTTTCCTTGTTCACAAGGTAATATTTATTACAACCTTGAGGTGAGTGTAGGGTCACTACCATGTTGAAAAACACGTGATTTTCAGTAGCTGCATCCAGACTTTTGACTGGTATTATGTGGAATAGTCATATAGCCTCATCCATCACCATTTTCCATTCATTCATTTTTTTTTTTCCTCCAGGTGTTGTTTTTATGAATCTTCACTCTAGCTTTAACAAGGGTAGGGATTTCCTCTTTCCACAGAGTCCTTCAGGTGCTTGGGCCACCTTTCCACTGCCAGCTGTGCATTACTTGGGAATTATGTTGTGAATCTGGGCTCTCTGGGCATCTGCTACTCACATCACTTGACAGTGTTTACCAGACAGTTGGCCACACTGCTGTTAGAGGGTGGGGTGTGTTCGCCTTTGAGCGGTAACACAACACCCTCGCACCGATAATGATTAAAATAACATTGCTCGGCGTCTCGCCTACAGCCATCAGTTAATATGAGCTCCATCCTTGGGTCTCACTTTTAGCCTGCTTCAGCACACTACAGTAAGCTTTTATGCATGCTGGCCTTGGTCTCACATACTTCGGCATTCCCTGGCATCCTCCGACCGCGCTCTGTGCTCTTTGGCCCTGATACGTTTTAGCCCTAATGTCATATCTCCTAGCCTCTTTCTCCTTCCCTCACCAAGTCTCAAAGAATCTCATCTTGCCCCAGGATTATATCATACCTGCTCACAGTTTTGTCAGGTTCTCCCCCAAACAAGCAACACGCATGCTTAAATATAAACTCACAGTCGCTCTGACGCGGAATGATGGAGTTAGGGTCCCTTCACGTTCGCTGCCTCTCCCCCCATCTGGCAACACCGGATGTTGACTTCATCCACGATGGCTGGAGTTCAGGACGATGGACAATGTGTAATATAGCCGCACAAAGGAAGATGGAGCCGGCAGTTTGTGGGCCTGGTGGGTCCATCTCCTGGAGTTCAGAGAGCGAACACGCCACCTGTGTCATTCCAGTGACGCGACCATACATCGTCTTCTCACCAAGGATACAAAACCTCTGCGTTCATCAGGGCCCATCTGAGGCCTAGTAAAAGGAAAAACAGTTTTCTGAGAAAACAATATGCTAAAAATGACAAGAAAAATCAGCTGCAGTTGAAAAACGTACTTGCGATAGATAAGAACTCGGCAGAAACACTGATGAAAATCAACCTTGTGGTAAGTCACCTACATTGGGCAGGAGCTGGAAACTTTTGCTCATCGTTTACTCAAGCACTGTCCCCACAGCAGTGTGCATGTTCTTGCATATTAGTGACACTATGAGAACATTATGCATAATGTTACCATAGTTTTCAGGAGTTGCTATACTCTACAGTTTTGGGATATCTATCCTAGCATGCTTTGTGCTGTGCGTAATACTAGTTAATGTCTAGTTAAATTGTTTGTATTTATTTATTAGTTTTACTTTTGTATCATTATTGATGCTAAGTTGAACTTTGCATTAATGAGTCCCATTAGTCTCCCGCGGTGTAAGACTCTCTATGGAAGCAAATAAATGAGAAGTCACACAGATTTAGCTTTAAATTGAACTACAATGAAACAAAGCATTAAAATATTCAGGAAATGAGATAAAACTCCTCAAATGTGCAAACTAACAGTAAGAAACCTGTTGAAACTGGTAATTACTCAGTGTCCTTTAAGTTCCAGTAGCTTGTTGGAAAGAAAGAAGGAAAGAGTAACCTTCACCCGGTATCTGCTGGCTATAGAAAGCAGGAAAGAGTAACCTTCACCCAGTATCTGCTGGCTATCTGTGACATTAAAGAAAACATGAGAGCACTAGAGATAATACAGATCATCTCTGAACATCTCCTGACCTCCTGTAAAATCTAACCGAACAAAAGAACACTAGAGAGAGTGGTGATCACCATTGAGCGCTTCCTGACCTCCTCTAAGGTCAAACAGAACATTAGAAGATTAGAGACAGTACTGATTATCATGGAGAACCTCCTGACCTCCTCTAAGGTCAAAGTGAACATGAGAACATTAGAGAGAGTGCTGATCATCCCTGAGCATCTCCTGGCCTCCTCTAAGGTCAAACAGAACATGAGAGCATTAGAGAGAGTGCTGATCATCCCTGAGCATCTCCTGGCCTCCTCTAAGATCAAACGGAACATTAGAGAGAGTGCTGATCATCCCTGAGCATCTCATGGCCTCCTCTAAGATCAAACGGAACATCAGAGAGAGTGCTGATCATCCCTGAGCATCTTCTGACCTCCTCTAAGATCAAACAGAACATGAGAACATTAGAGACAGTGCTGATCATCCCTGAGCATCTCCTGACCTCCTGAATGTTCTAAAGTCCTCTGCATTTAGGCTTGACCTCAAACCACTCACAAAATATAAAGATAAAATAGTGCTTTTCATTTTGGTCAGAGTAACTGGGCCCTGACTGCAGTGTGGAGCGAACCCCACCCAGGGCGAGGTAGCCCACATGACCTCTGACACAAATGGTATAATACTATACATCAGTCTTGCACTGTGTCATTACCCACTATATATAAAACACTTAAGGGGATGATGCCCATTCCTTTGGAAGATGTCCTCCCCTCACCCTGAGGCAGGTCCCGGAAGGACCAAGACTGGCCCAAGAGGGGCCAGGCTATCTGGCTCCGCTATTAGAAAATGCTCAACTATCACAATGTGATTGGTTTTAATAAGTATTGCGTTATTATAAAAGCAAAAAAGTTTCTCACAAACCCATCTAGGAGTGGAGCAAGAGCAAGGATGAAACTGAATATGATTGTCTTGGAGAGCACATGTAGCACTCACGCAGAAGCAGTGGCAGTAAACTGATTTTTAAACATATACTAGAATATCTTGAAAAGGAATAATCATTAAAATTGCAAAACCTGCTATTTTTTTCCCCTATGACAGAGTACAGCTGTTTTAGCAAAGCTTAAACTCCCTGCGTTGTAACGTCCATACAGAACTGAAAGTTAGAAAAAGCCTATCAGCTCCCGGACAGTCCGGTGTTCCCCAAGGACTGGGTTGGGAAGCACTGTCCTAGCTGACTAGCGATGTAAGAACTGCATGTGCATAACATGCGATGTTGGTATTAATATCACACGTCGTCCAGCCCTATAATATGCAGAGCACCCTCACTTGCCTGTGGGCTATGATTGCGCACATGCCCTGCCATTGACTGCCATGCCCTCTATGGTGTCCCCCTGTCTGCACCCTGTGGTTCCTTGGATGTTCTTCTCCGTGACCCTGACCAGGATAGGCAGTTAGAGGTTCCTTTTCTTGCTACAGAGGAACGTGGCTTTGAAGTGTTTGCTTTGGAATTCCTGTCTCCTGCTGAATGCTGATTGGTGGACTTGGACATGACCTCATGGCAGTTATTTTGGATTCTGGCAGACATTCCACTTTGTACCCTTATTATTGGATGGCAGGGAAAGAGACATGCGAACACTGCTGTGACTCCAAAGCCGATGTACACTATATGGAAGGAAGTATTAGGATATGCCTCTCAGATATACCTCTGAATTCAGGTGTTTTGTTCAGATTGGCGTGTAAAATCAGGCACCAAGCCATGCAGTCAGGTTTACAAACATCTGCCAAAGAATGGCTCATTCCGAAGAGCTCAGTGAATTCAAGTGTGGCACTGTCATAGGATGCCACATTTGCAATAAGTCAGTTTGTGAAATTGCTTCCTTGCTAGATATTCCACTGTCAGCTGTAAGTAATATTTTTTGCAAAGTGGAAGTGCTTAGGAACAACAGAAACTCAGCCATGAAGTGTCAGACGCTGTAAAGTAACGGAGCGGGGTTGCCGTGTGCTGAGGTGCGTAGTGTGTAAAAGTCGCCAACGCTCTGTTGGCTCAATAACCGAAGTGCTCCAAATTTCCTCTGGCATTAACCCCAGCATAAAAGCTGTGCACCGGGAGCTTCATGAAATGGGCCTTCATGGCTGAGGAGAAGCATGCAAGCCTCACATCACCAAGTGCAGAGCAGTGTTGGATGGAGTGTGTAAAGCATGCAGCCACTGAGCTCTGGAGCAATGGAAACATGTTCTGTGGGGTGATGAATCATGCTTCTCTGTCTGACGGTCTGATGGACAAGTCTGGGTTTGGCATATGCAGATGTTGCCTGCCTGACTGCATTGTGAAAGTGAAAAGTGATTAATTGTCCCTGTTGACACGCCACAGCGTACAGTGCACAACAACAAAATGTGTCTTCTGCAGGTAACTCAGGGACGCAAACCAGCAACCTTTTGATCTCATGTTCCTAACTGTTATGCCTCCACTGCCCACAAGTGGCGCTACAATTGTGCCAACTGTAAATTGGTGGAGAAATGGGGTTGTTTTTCAGGGGTTGGACTTGGCCCCTTAGTTTCAGTGAAGTGAGCTGTTAAGGCTGCTGCATACCAAGTCATTTTGAACAATTCTGTGCTTCCAACTTGGGAAGAGTTTGGGGAAGTCTGATCCAGCATGAATGTGCCCCAGTGCACAAAGCAAAGTCCATAAAGACATGGTTCTGTGAGTTTTGTGTGGAAGAACTTGACTAACTTTCACAGAGCCCTAACCTCAACCTCACTGAACACCTTTGAGATGAACTAGAATGGCGATTGCGAGCCAGGCCTTCATGTCCAACATCAGTGCCTGACCTCACAATGTTCTTCTGGGTGAATGGGCAAAAATTCCCACAGACATACTCCAAAGTCTTATGGAAAGCCTTCCCAGAAGAGTGGCAGCTGTTATAGCTGCAAAGGGAGGACCAGCTCCATATTGATGCCTATGGATTTAGAATGAGATGTCATCAAATTTCCTGTAGGCCATTTGTTCCAATACTTTTGTCCCTATATTGTACATGGCGGCACAGACAGTCTGCGGCAGAAAACACCCCACCAACTTCTTGTTTGTACACACACACACGCAGAAGCTGCCAGCCCGAGTGACGTGCATGTGTACGCAGCCTTACCTGGAACTACACTAATGTCGCTGGCCACCACAGCACAAACACTAGGCACTTAGGAGGAAGACGGTGTCAGTGGGGGACACGCAGACCTGATTTAGCAATGTCCATTCCCTGAATTATCTGTTTGCTTCCGAGCTGGTAGATGGACTGATGAGTGGTTGCTAAGGGAACCAGCAGTTACTAGGAAAATGCTTCGCTGGATGGAGGTCACTTTAGAGACGGTAACCCAAGTGATTGTTTGTATATGAGCGACATCCTGTTTGAGAAGGGGCACCTCTGCCCTCAGTAATGTCAGGTGTACCAACTGTACCTGGTAGCAAAATAATGCCCATCTGTAATAGGGCGTCTGTCCTGTCATCCTGCACTGCTGGTCCTCATGGAAGTCATGGCACAAAGCAGCCTGTCCCCTATCGTCCTCCTGCACTAGTGGCTAGTAACTACCTGGCTGTTCGGAGAAGAGCTGGAGTCCCTTTAAAACAGCTGCCTAGCCTGAGTAAAAATGCACTTTCAAAAATATAACAGTGTGCAACCATTAACACTGAAAGGGAAAAATTTACAGCAGTGGGGATCAGTAAAGAAGAGCAGAGATTGGAGGAGGTGTTAGTCATGCCCAGGACGAAGCAACTGCAGGTGAAGGGCCTTGCTCAGGGCCCAATGGTGGAGAATCATTCCTGCCATTCACAGGATTCCAAATCCCTAGCCTCAGAGCCACCACTCCACCCATAGGTGCGGCTAGAGCAAAAGTCAGTTACCCATCCAAATATTTTTTTTTTTTACAACTTTCCGTGATCTTTTAACCAGCCTGCCCAGGATTGCAATAATTAACACAAAACTACGCAAGCTCTGATATATTTGCAGAATTCCGTGCAGTTTTCTGCGCAGTGTTTCTGCGCAGTGTTTCTGTGTGTTGTTTTCCGGGCTGCTCTGCAGAGATGATTTGCTGAGCAAACACACATCATGTAGAGCACAGATGAACGTGCACAATGTTGCCAAAAGTATTGGAATGCCTGCCTTTACACACACATGAACTTTAATGACACCCCACTCTTAATGCATAGCCTTTAATATGGAGTTGGCCCACCCTTTGCAGGTATAACGGCTTCAACTCTTCTGGGAAAGCTTTCCACAAGGTTTAGTGTGTTTATGGGAATTTTTGACCATTCTTCCAGGAGAGCATTTGTGAGGTCAGGCACTGATGTTGGACGAGAAAGCCTGGCTTGCAATCTCCCCTCTAATTCATCCCGAAGGTCTTCTGTCGGGTTGAGGTCATGGCTCTGTGCAGGCCAGTCATTTTCCTCCACACCAAACTTGCTCATCCATGTCTTTATAGGCCTTGGTTTGTGCACTGGTGCGCAGTCATGTTGGAACAGGAAGGGGCCATCCCCAAACTGCTCCCACAAAGTTGGGAGCATGAAATTGTCCAAAATGGCTTCATATGCTGAAGCATTAAGAGTTCCTTTCACTGAAACTAAGGGGCCAAGCCCAACCCCTGAAAAACAACTCCACACCATAATCCCCCCTGCACCAAACCTTACACATGGCACAATACAGCCAGGCAAGTATGATTTATCATGCCAGAGGACACGTCTCCGCTGCTCTACAGTCCAGTGGCTGTGTGCTTTACACCACTGCATCCAACGCTTTGCATTGCACTTGGTGATGTAAGGCTTGGCTGCAGCTGCTCTGCTATGGAAGCCCAGTCCATGAAGCCCTCTATGCAATGTTCTTGAGCTAATTTGAAGCCCAGAGGAGGTCTGTAGCTATTGACTCTGCAGAAAGTCTTTTGCACACTGTGTGCCTCAGCATGTGCTGTCCCCGCTCTGTGACTTTAGGTGGCCTCCCACTTTGTGGCTGAGCTGCTTTCGCTTTGTTATAACACCACTAACAGTTGACTGTGGAATATTTAGTAACAAGGAAATTTCACTTGATTTCATACACCTGTGGCCATGAAAGTTATTGGAACACCTGAATTCAATGATTTGGAGGGGTGTCCCAATACTTTTCGCAATATAGTGTAGTTTACATAAAAAAAAAATCAATAGGAACTTTATAAATGAAAGTATACATTTTCCTGTTAATGTATTTGACTGCACAGCCCCACTTCTTTAATAATACAGACAAACAGCTGTGGCTCAGGAAAAAACACAGCGTACGCACAGAGTAATGCACAACCCTGTACCACAAACAACCGAATAGATCACTGACGCTGATTTTATTTTTAAGAATTGCTGAACTCGCTATTTTGCCAGTTTATGAAAATTCAAAATAAAAGGCATAACTAGTAACCAGGGCATACAGCAGTGCACACACTAGGATAATATCGATCACCAGACTGGGGAGCACAGGACTGGGAGGCACTCTTATACAGGGCTGACGAGGGGGCAAACAAGAGACAGCTGGTGTGATCCACACAAGGGCTGAAACGAGTGGCAAGACAAAACAAGCAACAGGCGTGACTCGTTAGCTACCCTGGAGAGAGAGCAGGAGGGGCAGGAAGGCAGGACATATAGAGCTTAACAAACTGGATCACAAAGAAAGGCAGTAATGTGTTTGCAGCAACAAAGCACTTAAGGGGAGATGCACTTGTTTTTGTTTAATGTTTCCGCATGTTGTAAAAAAGAAACTAGCATTTCTACATGATGTTATTGCTAATGTTGATTTAAAAAAAAAAAACATTTTAGATGTGTTATTCAGTTGTTGGCACAAACAGTAACAAAAAGGGTAGGGCAGTAAGTAAACAGTACTCACAGTGAATTTATGTTTTTTGTTTTATAATTCATTATTGGCTTGAAGCCTTGATCTGTACATAAGGTGTTGTTACCCTTACATCTTTGCCAATCAGCTTGCATTGGCAAATATAGTTTTAATCATGGTGTTTTTTCTTCATTATGAATTTGGGCATTGTGCTTAAATGGTACTGTAATTGTGGTTCTGACACTATTAACCCTCATTGATTATTGCACTGAATCCAATATAAAGAGGAGAAAGCTCTTGGAATATGTATTACATTGGAAGCAGAGACCTGAGCCTCGACTCTAATTCAAAGACTTGAGACATCATTCAGACTGGTCCCCCAGAGACTTCAGACGTGCATTGGGCTCTAAATCACATCACAAAATATCTCTGGGTTACAGATACGTGGCTAAGTGCGCCCGTCTGGTTTATATTCCTCTATCTGAAGATGATGATGATGGCGAAACTTTAAACAACAGTCTAAACGTCTTTGCTTCTGTTGACTTGAGCCCTGTTTTAGAAAGCAAATTGTCAAGCAGCATAATACAATTTCCCCTATTCAATCTGAATTTAATGAGAGAAAGGTTTCAGACTGAAGTCATGCCTGTATGTAAACAACTTCCAGTCTTTTGGGATGATTTTAAAGAAGCAAAACTTGCAATGCATTAAGTGGATCGAGAGAAAATGATTCATTAGGAAGCTGGAAGCAACACCAATGTACAGAAATCATTTAACAGAATCTAAACAACCAGTGCTGGTAAGGATCACTGCTGATTGAAGCCTTACAAAATATTTTATTTGAATCAGTATTACTAGTTCTTTTTCCTAGAAGATATTTTTTTTGCTACTTTCCAAATTATAAGTCACTCACAATCTTTTTTGCTTTCTTCTGGAATTATATGGAATAGTGTACTGTACACAATGTGATCATTTCAACAAACTTTGTTGACACTCCAGTGAATACCATCAGTTTTAGGCAGTAATGAGCTGTGGCCAGCATGACATACTAGCAGAGCAACTGCACGCCAGTGGGTGGTCCCTAAGCAAATGGCAGAATCTGATGGATGATCCCAAGATAGTGGGTACAAGCAGATGGATCATCCCGAGGCAGTGCATTGAAGCTGATGAGTGATCCCTAGATAGTTGGTAGAAGCAGATCGATGATCCTGAGGCAGTGGGTTGAAGCTAATGGGTGATCCCTAGATAGTTGGTTGAAGCAGATGGATGATTCCTAGACAGTCTAATTCATTACCTATAAAAGCATTTGGAATGATAGTGATGTATCGTTTACTAAGCACCCACAACTCTTTGCATTTTATCGTTAGGCAAGTACCATGCAATTTTCTTGTGAAGGCTATCAGAGTTGATTTTTTTTCTCAGATCTGCTGATTCTGTGTTTTTTTTTTTTGACTGAGTAACAATCTAGTTTGGTGTTCATGATTGCTCTTGCTGTCAGGCATGATGAATACACATATCAAACTAATTGGTGTTGTTAAGTCTTAGCCACACACTCAAGCCAAGTTAATCTGCCAAAGTTCATCAGCGCCGACTGGGTCAAGAAGGACCCCAGCTACCATCCGCAGGACTTGGGCCTGGTTAGAGCAAGTAGGGGCACAAAGTGAAATCTCTGAATTGCGATACCGGTCTAATGGTTGTAAATGATTC
Organism: Petrocephalus sullivani; assembly: GCA_026780845.1. Taxonomy (NCBI): domain Eukaryota; kingdom Metazoa; phylum Chordata; class Actinopteri; order Osteoglossiformes; family Mormyridae; genus Petrocephalus; species Petrocephalus sullivani. Next base: position 13,081,599 of record JAODKM010000126.1, on the reverse strand, counting down.
ATTATTAAGACCCGGTTAAAAACTCAGTGTTACCTACTTCATTTAAAGTGCATCATATTTTTAAATCATTACGGTTATCTCTAAAGCAACCATCCAAAGTGTGGATGGGCTTTTAGCCAAAGCGATTAAAGTAGACAGTTAAAGAAACTCCAGTTTCCTGCCTTGAGGGAACGACCACAAAGAAGATCCGGTTGAGCCAGCAATCGTCAATAAATCAGAGTTTAATATCATATTGCATCTGTGTTATCAATAAAATAACAGAAAATCTAAGTAGCAATCCAGGCTCACAGAACCTCAACAAGCCCTGGCACACGGTGAAGTCGGTGGGACATTTCCGCGGTTCTCAGAATTACCGCTAAAAGTGTGGCTGGGCCAGAGAGCCAGCTGCTGGAATGATTCCGCCACGGGCAGACTCTTTTCGGCGACCCGGAGGCACTTCAGACCCAAAAGTGGTCTCAGCCCCATCTGGAAGTCACACAGAACAGCTGGAGAGTGGGCCTGTTTGATCACCCGAGAGGCATGGGGAGACGAAGACAGAAAATGTTGCAAAATTCCAAGCTTCAAAAAAGACTCTACGGCGGCCCTAACTAGTGTTAATTTGTGTTACCACTGTGGCTGTTCGCATCCCCTCGATGCGTTTTCCGAAAAGCTAACGCTTCTCAAAACTGTAAGTACAGTTCCCAAGTCAATAAATGCAGTTATCACAACTCTTTATCACCCGTGCAAAAGAACCAAAAATGGCCAAAACATTAGCAAGAAGTGCCAGAACACACAAAATAAGTCATCGCGATAATGCTGTCTCCATAAAGAAAGCAGTCTAGAGCAGCACTACCTAACCCCCCAAAAATGCTAGTACTTGGATCACAACCAGACACACCGTTTATAGTATTGTCAATGTAAAAGATAGACAGAAATATGCAACACAAATTCATTATATTTTCAAATTTAACTTGTGAAACAAAATCAGTTTTTTTACAATGTAAAAAAAAAAAAACCACATTACCAGACATACGGTAATGCCCTGCATTGTAAGTACAACATAGCTCTCATTTCAAACCCTATCAGCAGGCAGTCTATTCCCTCTGTTTGGTCACAACGCTTCATCAACATCACAACTGGTGCTGCCTCTAATGCTGCTTCCACCCTTGGCATGCTTCCACACTGATGTCTTCACAAGCAGCATCCAGTAGAGACACCTGGTGACGGGGCCGTGGTCACATACACGCCACCTCCATGCTGAGAAGAAGTCCTCAGTTGGGTTGAGGAAAGTTCAATATGATGGTAAGAGCTCCATTGACAACCCACTGGCAAACCATTCCCTAACATGACTGGAATAGTGAAAACTGACATATTCCCGAAAACGTACATATCATGGCATGTGAGGTCTTGCCACCTCTCTCTGGAATCATAAAGTCCCCCCAAGAAATCAAGTAGATGAGCTGTGTTGTAGGATCGGATGGTAGCAACGTGCTTGATGGCCATAAGGCGACTCACACAGTTATGCTACCACCATGCTGTCCAGGCACCCATTGTGGCACGGCTGACTTTTTCAGGTTGATTCCTGCTCCAGATACATACATAAATGTGTATGTGGTGTAACTCGCCTCCAGCTCCCTCACCCTCTGCAAAGCATACATCACTACTGGGGCCTCTAAGCCCTTATGTAAGGCACTCTGGCTAAGGGCGTCTACCGAATGCTCGAAATGTAAATGTAAATGTACTTTATGCTGCACGGTCTCAAATCACAAATGACACATTCAAAGGAAAAACACACGCAGGCACCTTTGCTTCTTCACCCTAACCCTAACCCTAACCCTAACCCTATCTCTGGAAATGGGGCCCATAGAGCCGTTTGATTGTTACAGCCTGTCTCTTCCGCACCCCGTCTACGGCAGAGAGACTCTCAGAGGTGGCATTCTGACAGATGCCATCGTCTTGTAGAGCGGCACTCTGGATTTCACAGAGTTCCGTTGTAAGCCACCAGAGCCGGGAAATGGTAAAACCCGGAAATGGCACAAATATGAATCCCTGAGTTCAACAGTACAAATACGTGTAACAGTATGACGCGATCAAGTGTATGGACGCTGCATGGTTAGCCATGCCTCAGCCACACATTCAGGTCATGATTTACTACATGGGCGACAGCGATGGCCCTGAGCTCATCTGCTATGTTCTGCCGTATTCCCACTGCCCTGTGCTTCCCTATTTATTTGACATAAATAAGTATCAGTTTTCTAAAGAAGAATGATCATTCAGTGACAATGAGAAAGTAGGAAATAACCGCCATTCAGAATTGTGGAGCTCAAGAGCATACTTACACTGAAATACTTACACCGACTTACTTACACTGACATAGTGACACTGACGTGTTTATATACATGAAATGATTTGACAAATACTCTTAAAGTAGTGAAAATAGTACAGTTTATTTCAATTGCTAAGGTACATTCTCCAATACTGAAGTCACTTCCTCAAAACTCACACAGTCGCCATAACATCAGTTTATGTGGCTAAACTGTGAATCATTTCTCATTGCTTTCATACAAAATGCATCCAATGACTAAACACTTCAAAATTCACGGGAGTCACCGAGCAAGATGGCGGCACATTAGCAAGGTCCCCCGAACCCTCAAGTAAATTTAACTTATGTAGGTGGAGGACACCTTTCAAAATCTCTGAAACCGTATTGAAGATCTCGGGAATCCCGTGCAATCATTTCAGGATTGTGAGCCTAAAAGAAGGTTTGGAAGCGGGCCGGTTGATAAATTCACTGGGCTGCCATTCCCAAGCCAGCAGAGAACAAATCTTTTCTTTTTCCTTTTTGTCATTTGAGAAATGATGGAGTTTGTGTTACGAATGTCTTACCCGACTATTTCTTTTGGTTGGGTTTGTTTTTGGTTGAACTTGTTTGTTGTGATCGATGTTGCAACTTGTTCTGTGCTGCACTGTTCAAATCCAAGTTAAAAATGTTTTATGGTGATTTACTACTGAAGGACGGTGCAGCAGCTGGTAAAATCTAGTGTGATTTAATGTTTACTCAGCTATTCAGAGGGCACAGGGGTGCAAGTGAATCAGAACATGATAATGATAATTTGGTTACTTTTATTTCTTGGAATATTAATGGTTGTGGTAATCCAGTTAAAAGAAAGAGGGTATTCTCTTACCTTAAACATAAACAGACTGGTGTTGCTTTTATACAAGAAACACACCTACAGGATGTTGTTGCCCAAAATTTTAAACAAAATTGGGTTGGCCACGTATTTCATTCAACAATTATGAGCAAAAAAATGGGGTAATGATTCTGATTCATTAGAGACTTCATTTCATACGGCTTAGTGAATTCAGGTATGGCGTCGGAAAGGTTATTTGTATTGAGGAACTTGAATGGAGTGAGGATGGTAATGTGCAGCGTTTATGCTCCCAATAGGGAGGAACTTGTATTTATTAATGGGGTAAGTGATCTGTTGGGAGACAAAGAGGAACTTATTATTTTACAGGGAGATTTATTAGGTATTAGACCCTGTTCTTTATGAAGGTATATATAAAGTCTCACCTATACGAAGGTATATATAAAGTCTCACCTATACGAAGGTATATATAAAGTCTCACCTATATGAAGGTATATATAAATTCTCACCTATACGAAGGCATATATAAAGTCTCACCTATACGGAGGCATATATAAAGTCTCACCTATACGAAGGTATATATAAAGTCTCACCTATACGAAGGCATATAAAGTCTCACCTATACGAAGGTATATATAAAGTCTCACCTATGCAAAGGTATATATAAAGTCTCACCTATGCGAAGGTATATAAAAAGTCTCACCTATACGAAGGTATATATAAAGTCACACCTATATGAAGGCACTGAGCTGCCTTACTCATGCTTATTGAGGATTTTGGTTTGGTTGATATTAGGCACCTGGTAAATCCGGAGGAGAGGGAATATACATTTTATCTCTCTGCCACTCATCCTTCTCTACAATAGATTTCTTTTTGATTTCCAACTCCATTGCTGAACAAATGCTAGATTGCAGGATGAGCTCAATAGTTCTCCGACCATGCACCTGTTACATTTAGGATTGCCTTGGAGGCAGAAATAGGGAAAAGGAGTAGATGCCGAATAGCATGTTATTACAGGACGAGAGCTTCTGTACATTGGTGGAGGATTTGATCTTTTTTTGATCTTTTTTTTAATCAATATAGGGAGGACAAGATGATTAGCATCAGTATGGGAGGCATCTGAAGCGTATATTAGAGGGAAGCTGATTGCACATGCATCAAAAATGAAAAAAGATAAAGTTGGTACAAAAACTGGAAAGTGAAATTTGCACATTAGAAAAGGATTCAGCAAACACTAATTCTGAGGATATTTAGGCTAAGGACAAATTTTGATGAAGAAGGGGGAAAAGCTGGCAAACTCCTCAACTTAAGCTGCAATATTATTCCAGCAATTAAAAAGGGGGATACATTGGTGCCATTGTCAAATGAACTTAATGGGGCTTCGTTACGGATATTACGAATGATTGTATACACTGACAGACTACGTATGACCAGGAGGCACCAGAATTAACTTACCAGAGTTGGATCAAGAACAGGTTACATTTTTAGAAAAGCCAGTATCACAGGAAGGAGTGAGACACATATTATCTATGAAAGCAGGGAAGTCCCTGGGAGTTGGTGGCTTTCCCATTGAATAGTATAAGACATCTATTGATGGATTGTCCCCTATATTAGATAGTGTATTTGGAAGCATTTGAATCTGGATCTTTGCCTGATACATTCAATGAGGCACTGATATCACCGATTCCTAAAAAAGACAAAGCTGTCACTGAGCCATAACATTTTAGACCAGTAAGCCTGATCAGTGTTGATAGTAACATTATTACCAAGCATAGTTCCTCACAGATCAGGTCGGGTTTGTTAAGGGCCGATCCTTAGCAGACAGCGTGACGAGACCGTACCATCTGATGTGGAACGCCTTATCAGACCCCAGTGCTGTTGTAGCTGTGACTTTAGATGCAGAAAAGGCATTCGACAGGATGGACTGGAGTTGATTATGGTTTTTCCCAATTGCTAAAACACATTTCTCTGAAGGTGCCCTCAAATTCTCAAATGCTTATACACAACATTGTGACGTCTCACTCAACTGTGCAAATCCCAGATTTACAGCCCAAAAGCAAATAGTGAACTTAAAATCATTCACTATGTCACTTAAAGCACATATTTCAGAGAGGAGTGTTTTCTGATTGGTTGCTTGGTGATAATTGTGCTTTGCCAATGGGGTGTGTGTTTAACGATCTGCTGAAATGGCGCAACCAATCTCTGATATGACACTAACGACAGTTAGTGTTTAATTCTGGGATTCTGGGTCATTTTGAGGACTAGATTAAAGCATATGGTCATCTAGCTTAATGTTCATGACATAGTGTTTTAGTAATTGGGGAAAACGGTAAAATCTCCAGGGGGCTCCCCATTATTATCTGCGATGTTCTGAAAAGGGCTGAAAAGGAACATAAACTAATGCTGATAATATTTTGTTACTAGTTTGTGATCCATTTGGTTCTTAACCTCCTTTAATGAATGTTAACCAGTCATACCCTAGTGTGTCGGGACATAAGGTTAACAGGAGTCAGGCTAAGGTTATGCCGGTGTCCACCTGCTTTCATTCATATATAGATGGTTACCAGTTGGAATGAAGTATCTGGGTGTTAAATTAAGTTAAACCATAGATGAAATAATGAAGTTGAACTTTGACCCCCTCTTGAACAAAATTAGGAACAATCTGGATAAATGGTGAGCACTGGAACTGTCCCTCTGAGGTGAGGTGAATGTCATCAAAATGGCTGTGGCCCACAATTTAATTACATCTCCATGATGCTTCTAATAAATATTGCAGAATGGATGTTTAGAGATTATGACAACATTGTTTTTGTCTCTTTTTGAGGCATGGATTAACTGTTTTGGTGGCTGTAGTGCATTTTGGAGGAGAGATTAACTGGCCAAGCTGTTTGTTGGTACTGCAGACTGCGATGAGTTTTGAGAAGGTGACTTCAGTAATGCAGACTGTATCTTAGCAATTGAAAAAAAAATATGTCTCAAGAAATGTGCAATAAATTAAATGTGTAATGGTGGGACTGTTTTGTCTTGTGCGTAACTTTAGTGAGAAGCTGATCAGTAGTCCATCAAAGTCCCCAATGAATATACTGCTGCTTGTAGGTTGGATTTAGCATGCAACGATCTACACAATCACTGACTGTGCCAATATGAATGAAAAATGTATACTGCTGACTGACAAAATAACAAGACGTTGTGACCGGCATCTCGGAGTCAGCTGAGAATTGCGTCTGCGCAATACTAGTTGTGTCCATGCAATGATAAATGTACTTAGTGATTTGCAAAATATGCTTTACTAATTGCAGTAAGTGCGTGCACAGTATGAAATGAAACACTTCTGCGGCCAATGGCTTTCATGCTGTGGAGTCAGTGTTTTGAGAAATGCATCTAAGCACATTGAGGAAAAACTGTAATCACATTAGTGCCTGGAATGAATGGCTGTCACGGCCCGGTGCTGCATCCAGTTTAAAGGCCTCGCAAAGCGTCATGTGCAGTGCGGAGCAGGCGCACATCAAATGGGAATGTGCCTCCCTCAAAAAGCCCCCTTAAGCAGAAGCGAAGCTTAAGTACCCTGGATTCGCTCCCAGAATGTCAGTGCACATCGTCACCCCCCGCACCCTTTGCCTCCCGCCAAATCCTTCTCCGTCTGACAAACGTAGATTCCTGCTCAGTTAAACTCCATTAGGGCAGCTTTCATTACTTAGCACAGAAATGCCTAAATGACACGGTCAGACTCAGTGGGAGAGTTATCCTTCAGTCCAGCCACGATTTCTGACCCTCACGTCAGTATGGTGGGGGGCCCTAACTACAGCTGACAATGCGGGTGGGAGTAAAGTGAAGGACACAGTGCCCCCCAGGAAGGACTCCACGCCCACTTGCAGTGTCCTCGAAGACATACGACATTTTTATTAGCCTTTATTTAACTTACTTATATTTAGACTGTGGAGATCTAGTCCAGCCAGGAGCCTCTAATTATAACAAAAATGCCATTTTTGGATCAGTGTGGCTCCAGTTTGGGTCAGGCACAATGGAGGGAACAATGTCTATGGAGGAAAGGTCCGATTACAGGCTAGATGTTGTCTTTGGCTGCATTGACATCGTTCTAGGACTGAACACACAGAAGGGAGCCCCCCCCCCAGGATTCTCACACAGCCAAAGACAAACCTCAGTTCCTCCAGCAGAGCATGACAGTGTGAACATTTCATGCCACATTTCAGTCCTTCCAGCAAGCTTGATGTGGGACATTGGCTGGGCGGATGGTATGAAGGTGACATGTATATGGCATTAGATGGCATGGAGATAGCATGTAAACCAAATGTAGATAGAATGAAGGTGACATGTATATGGCATTAGATGGCATGGAGATAGCATGTAAACCAAATGTAGATAGCATGAAGGTGACATGTATATGGCATTAGATGGCATGGAGATAGCATGTAAACCAAATGTAGATAGAATGAAGGTGACA
>JAODKM010000126.1:13053050-13066499 GCA_026780845.1 Petrocephalus sullivani | reverse complement strand
GGGTGTGGTCATTTTCCCCCTAAAGAGGATTTTGGCCGAGGCACGGGAAAGACTGGCCCTTCCCCCCAGTGCCTCACATGTCCTAACCAATTCTGATTTAAAAAGGAAGCCCCCCCCCCCCCCCCCGCCCCAGGGAGTGCGAGGCAGGGGGGCTGATGCTGATTTGAGCTCATTCTGCTTTTTCCTCACAGTCACACCTTGCTGGGCCAGAACGCCAGGCAAGGACTAGAGAAGCCATGTGATCCATAGCAGCTTGAGGTTAAAACCATGATTTTTAAATCACCACCTCCACGGCTATTCCGTCATGGTTGAGGTGTCGAGAGCTTGATTCGCTTCCTATGTGAAGCATTCAGAGCCGCCTGAGAGCGATAATGTCCCAGAAGGCTTTGACTCAGAGCCAGCACCTCTTTCGGAGAGAAGTTGCCTGGACCTTTCTGTCGCATATCTTCACATATGCGTCTTCCCCATTGTTTGACTTCAGTTACTAGTAAATCATCAGATGGTCCATATTACTGCTCAGACCTGAGGGATATCAACGCATTCTCAGAGGTCAAGGTCCAGCGTAAAGAACCCACAATCTTCTCTCCCGACGTACCTTCTGATTCTCTTATTATAGTAATATGCCTTCCTGCTTTTTCTGAGATTTGTAATTATATTTTTTGCAACTGTCAATCTTCTTTAAACCCGGGCTGTAAAAACATCTACAACCACAGTGTGTGGCTGACCCACATCCGCCCTAAAACCATGCCTGTCACAGCTGAAATACATATGACCTGCCCAGCCTCCAAGATGGTCTCTTCTCGACCTCAGGAACACTGTCTGGTCATTCCTGCAAGACCTACAGGTTTCTCCCCGGCCCTCTGGTTTTCCTACCCCTTCTAAGTCAAGGTCTGGTCCCCAGCTGTGATCTAACTCGGAGTCTAGTCGGAGTCTAACCTGGCAGTATTTGCTTAGTGGGTTAATCTCTACTGCCACCTGTCAGGACACCAACTGATGTGGGTCTTCAGTTGGATAAAGGTCAGAGGTTTAAAAGCTAAAACATATGAGTTAGCCAGCAAGCTGAGTTTCCAGATCAGCCTTTGGCGCTTCTGTGGGATTTTTTTTTTATTGCTAACCTGAGCATCTGGATCCTTCTTCCAACACCCTCCAGCCTCCTCTGTAAGGAGAGGGGAGTTTTGAAACTCCACCCAAATCGCTCTTCATAAATAACACACGTGCACCTCGGGGTTCTCGTGTGAATGGCATGCAACACCTTCTCACCTCACCTCCAAAGGGAGATCACCATAGCATAGCATGGCATGTGATCTCCTGCCCCCAGACCCCCCAAGTCAAGGGCAAAGAGCATCAACATTTAACCTCAGCAAAGCTATGAAATCATCTTCAAAATAACTTCAAAACATCCTCAATCATCCTCAAAAATCTTTTGTCTCTTCAAATGCAAATATTCAGTCTTTTCCCTCTTTTATTAAACCAGTCATTTTCCCTTCAGTTCAACACATTTTTTTTGTGTTGTAACCACAAAATCGTCACAAAGCAACAACAATTCATCTGGAAACGTTCCCTTTATCCTTTGCTACAAGGCAACCAAATACATCACATGGAAAACAACACTCTAGATGCAGGGAACGTCTGTAATTTGACGCAGGATGTGTGAGGCTGCCTTTGGGTTTAAAGCACGACTAAACTACTCTGTAAGCCCAAAAGATGTGGTTCTAAGTAGGCATGAATGTCATCCACAAGAAAAGGAAAAGACGAGAAATAAGTTAAGAAAATTCTGAGATCTAAATAAAGGCAGACATTTGGCTGGAACGTGACCATAAGTCGCATGATCATACTCACTCTGGTGCGAGGTTCCTGCCAAAAGCTGACAACACGGACAGGTCAGAAAACCAGAAAACTCTATTACAATTCACGTTCAGCGTCATGCCAAGCTAAACACGCACAGTTTTAGTGCCAGTTAAGGCGCGGAGATGACGTCTGGTCCCCAGATAGACACAGCATGGCCGTGCCACGAGCTTCCTGGAAGCTGTTCTCTGCCTTCCAGGTCCAGGAACTCGACTCACCAGAGGACGTCGAATGAATCAGCGTGCCGCACCACGGCGACCATCATAAATGCTCAGCTTCTCAGCGATTGAGGGTCACAAGTCGCCATGACTTATTCGGCAAGACCAAAACATCAGTATATTATGCTGAAATCTGCATGCTGCCAGGTGTGGTTCATTTCGTGTAGTTCCTGTGTGGTTAAACAGCAGAGGGTGAATCTGTGGCTTAAGGTTTCTGCCTTATACTAAACTCCATAGGTCTCTTCCTCAACTGGGAGCCCCACCAAGGCCTGAAGGGCCAAGAGCTCCCTAAGAATATCACCTTGCATCACCCCCCAGCACCCTGGAATTTTCTGGAAAGGCATCACTCTGTAGGAGAGCCTGTCAGCAGCTACAGCTGATGAGCTTATGGTTTTAACCTCCTGTACTCAACATTTTACTCGAACATTTGTTTGAGTAAACACATAGACACAATAATATTACAATAATATTACAGCTAAATGCACAGTACAGACACATTAACATTGCAGCTAAATGCACAGTACAGACACATTAACACTACAGTTAAATGCGCAGTACAGACACACAGATTGACACTAGAGAGCTCATTTTTCACTGGACTCACGTACAATAAAAAGGCCAATCCCCTGCTTCCTCGGAAGAGCGAACCAGAGCTCCAGATTAATCCGGATCGGTCACAGTGTTCCACCAGCGAGACCTGGCCCACACTCTTTGCTCCTCAGTTTTCCTGTTCATTTTTCACGCTGAACCATTACTAGAACATTTTGCTGCCTGGGGGTGTAATGGGGCGTTCCGTGGTTCCGTGTGTGTGCCGCTTGATGGTACTTTCAGCGTTGGAAAGGGTCAGAAAGGTCAAAGATAACACGACTCTCCGTCTCTCACTATCAACACATCAGTTCCATAGAATTTTAATTAATGTGGTGTATTTGAACAAAACTTTTGTCACAAACTGATTTATCCAGATGGAATAAAATACACATGTTGAATCCTAAAATGTCATTCCTTATAACAGGTATGATGAAGGTGTAGCTCCTTATAGCCAAATGATTACTGCTGTTAAGAGGCAAGTAAGTATTGTTGCTGGCAACTAAATGAGTACTGCTGTGAGTACTTTTCCCAGGAAGCGAACGAGTACTGCTCTTGCATCGTAGTGTGTATGAAAACAGAAATGCTCATGTAAATAACAAAAGAATAACACCTTCTGGGGTCTTTGATCTTGGTCAGATGATCCAGCTGCTGGAGCCATGGAGCTGAGAGTGGACTGATGAAGATGACCATGTCAGTGCTCTGGAACTCGCTAACACATGGATCCGTTCTTCACACATTGTCTGAAGCCAGATGTCTGGGTCCAATTGATTATCACTTAGCTTAAGAGAAGACAAAAAAAGAAGCATGATTTCTTAATGCCCAGAAAGTATCGCCATCTGTTACATCTGTGAGAGTATTACCAGCAGTCGTGTAAAATAATCACTCACCAATCCACAATAGGGTCATGAACCACTCAGCCAAGTGCGCTGACCCTTGCACCTGGGAGACAATCTTGTTCGGCTTCTACCCTCTGGCAGGAGACTCGGGCCATCAAAGCCAGAACCAGCAGATACAGAGACATTCCTTCCCACAACAGCGGCTCTCTGCAACAATAACCGGTCTGCTAACAACAGACACTTTGCACTTGTCAGCTGGGATCCTATAACTCCAGTATCTATCTATCTATCTATCTATCTATCATCTATCTATCTATCTATCTATAAATCTATCAATCTATCTATCTATCATCTATCTATCTATCTATCTATCTATAAATCTATCAATCTATCTATCTATCATCTATCTATCTATAAATCTATCAATCTATCTATCTATCATCTATCTATCTATAAATCTATCAATCTATCTATCTATCATCTATCTATCTATCTATCTATCTATAAATCTATCAATCTATCTATCTATCATCTATCTATCTATTTATCTATCTATCTGTTCATTCACCTTTTTCATTCCCATGCTGCTTCTCTCAGTTGGTAGACAGTCCAACGTTCCAAGAAATAAAAATCCTACTTGTGGAGTTTCAAAAATCAGTTGTCGTGCATGTTGTATGTTATACCAGGGCCACACCCACCCAGACAAATTGCTTGTATGTTCAACATACTTGGCCAATAAATATCGCTCTGATTCTGATATTTCACTGTGCAATTTCTCCCAGTTTTACAGCATTGTGGTAGCTGTGGCATCCCATCTGTCAGTGCCCAATGACGTGGTATCTCTCCCAAGCCAATTTTACACTTACCGCATGTGTTTCGGATAAGCAGACATTTTTTATTTGGTATTGTTTGTTAGCTGTTTACTTGTTTGTTTGCATTTTTAAAACGCACGTTGCACTCCATGTGCTTTGAATTGTGACTGGCTTGGGGCTGTTTCCCTCAGTGCTAGATGAGTTTAACAGCAACGCACCACACATGCTGAAGTGGCAGTTTGTCCTTGGACAGACAATGTAGTCTAGCACCTTTTTTCCAGAAACTAGCATCAATGTTTACAGAGATATATCCAGCACTAGACTTTTTTGGAGCTGTTTAGAGTGAAAGGATATCACACAATTTCTTAACCCATCTAATGTGTTCGAAGACTGGCATTAGCAGAACAGTGTTTATGTTTTTCTTGGAATCTGACACTCAAGTAGAATGTCACTTTTGCTTTGATGGGAAGCACTTGCTGACTCATTAGAATCAGTGGGATCATACGGAATCCCTACCGTTTAACATTTATGCTTAATTAGCTTTTAATTTGCCAGTAACTTTATAAACACAGAGGGAAAGTAATCAGAGGGGCAAAGAACGCCTGCAACTCAGGGAACAAACGCGCTGGAGATGGATGAAGGTAAACACGGAGCACCAGAGCAATCTGCCTCGCTTGACATGTTTGTTCCTTCCCAGATCTTTCAGACGCGTGTTTTTTGAAGTTTTGGAGGCCTGCTTGTAATCTAGATTCTCAGAAAGAAAAAAAACAAACAAACAAATGAGCTGTCTCAGCGTTCGTTGTTCGGACGCGGCGCACTAACGCCACATTGACCACATTTCCGGTGTTTGCGGTTACTTCCCCCTGGCGTCCCAGCCGGGGCGCCGCCACCTGATACCCAGGGTCGACATCCAGACTGAGGTCGTGTTTCAGCCTCTGTTTACGCCTCAGCTCCCGAAGGCTCGGTTTGCCGTACTTGCGTGACGCGTATTGTACCTGCCCGGTGTTTACGATGTCAGCGTGGTTCTAATTAGCATGTGCTGTTTGAAAGTCACCCCACCAGCTGGCAGCGCTGACCGGCTAATTACGCAAAGAGCCTGAAGTCAAAATTATCCAGCTGGGCTAAGAGCAGAGGCCTTGGCTGCAAGGTGCCGAACACAGAGGGTGGAGCTCGGGTCCTTTAAAGCTGGACGTGAAGCTGGTTTCTCCAAACAGGGATTTGAAGAGGCCGCGGGGCCGTGGGCCATACCAGAAATACACACAGATAAACAGACAGGTCATGAGGCTTCTCCATCCTGACTATCCCACGAGATTCACGCCGCGATGCGAGCGGCGTTACCATGGGCACGGCCTCGGTAACGGGAGAACCTGCCAGTTCTCTAGCATTTTCCCGGATTAGCTGGGAGCGACTTTTCTGATATCACCAATACCCTTGACATCTACCTGCTTTTTCCAAGTCACTATGCTAGATTAATCTCCATAGCAACCACTGTTAAAAAACGAAGGCTGCACAAGGACAGCGTGAGGGCTGTGAGATGACTTCGGGACGGTGGGTTTAGCGCTCGCCACTGCTCCGCGAGAGTCCTCTCCGCGCCGCGCTCGTAAACATCGCCTATGTGTCACAGAGCTCCGCACGGCCCCATCTCCGCCGGGCTCGGCCTTCACGTCCGCTCTTAGGACTGTATGGAATCTCTCGCACCCACATTCACCTCCGGCACATTGAAAAATGACTTCTGGAGGCATGACAGTGGTGGAGACCTTGAGAGAAGAAGGCAAATAGGGGAACAGAAATGGGGTTAGGGTTAGACGGAGTGCAGAAGTGTATGTAACGGGGCAGTGAGCTATAGCTGAGGAAACCTTAGAGGCATCATTTTGGTAATGGGTCTACAGGGTGACTCTGGATTTGCTTAATCACCACAGAAGTCCATGAGGAGGAGATTCGGCCACACAATAATCTGCCTCTATCCTGAGGGATGAGAAGATGATTTAAATGTGATCTTTTCATTCGTATTTTCTGAGGTGACCTCTTCTCTCCTTGGTGATATTCTCTCCTTGAGGAACCTGCTGACCAGCTCTCTCTCTCCGTCACTCGCTCGGGTTCTACCAGAGTTTACGGTTTTGACCTTGCCGGCTCGTCTGACCGAAAACCCAGCCGATCCAAACAAACTCATTTTCCTCACAGACGCAGATCCCGTAAAACATCCCATAAACCGTTTTACCAAAGCTGCGGCAGCAGGCCGTGGGAACCAGACGTCAGCACATGGGAGTTTGGGAAACTTCTGCTCTTCAGCTTCGACTCGATCAGCATTTCCACGATAGTAAAACACAACGCAGTGTTCCCTGTTAAAAGGCCGTCGCCCAGCGAAAGGCATCTCTCCGTACTGTAGCAGCTCGGTGATGATTTATGGCTTGTCTCTGGAGTATTTCAGAGGGGACTGCCAACCCCAGTGACGAAGGCCTCATGCCTCATGGAGATCTGACACGTGAGGCTGCTATCAGAGTTTGGGTTGGGCCTTTGGCCCCCACTAAGAGAAAACCCCCCACCCATCTGCACTCTCTGGGGATTGGTCCAAAGGCAAATGTCTCTCTATCTGCCACGCCCCAAGGGATCACTAAGGATCTTATATATGTAAACACGCTGATATGCATTCCACCCCCAACTCCTCCATGTCGATCTCTCCTCATTCGGGGGAAATGCCACCCCCCCCCCACCCAAACTTCACGTGCCAATTCCCCTCCCACTGCTCCTTCTCTGCTCCAGTAAACCTGAAAGCTCTTAAAAGTTGGCCCCGTAGCAGTGATAATGTAGAGTTTTGCAATCATCATAAAAACTAATTTACAGTCTGACCATTACAGATAGACTGCTGACACCCAGAGCAACCAGCAGGGGGCGCATTGATAGAAAGCCTAGACCATCTATCTACTTGGTCCGGGTGCGAGTACAGGTGGCCTGGAACCTATTCTAGGCAACTTAGGCCACTAGCACAACATGCACTCACAACAAAAAGCCAAAGCGGACAAACGTCCACACACACAGCCATACACTATGGGCAATTTAGGGATACCAATTAGGAGTACAGCTGTGAGGTGATAATCGTACTCACTGGGCCACTATGTTATCCAAGTCTTCCAGTACAGAGTAAAAAGCAAAGATTGGGCAAGCAGGAGCATGGGCTATGAGAAGATAGCAACCTGAGGGTCCTCATTTTGGCCCAGCTTGTTTGCGATGTACCATAGTGGGTAGGACCTCTTAATGCTTGAGGACCACCCAATGTCTTCTGATGGCCTCTGAGGTACTGGTCTTGGCAAGATGGTGACCGATGACCTGTATGACCAATATAGCCACAGTTACTAACGGATATCTGGAGTAAACAGCCGACCAGATCTTAATTGTCAGGAAGCGGGTAAGAATGCTTGTAGGGGAGCCCAAGGCATGATGGGTAATCAGTTTTTCTCCCATTAAAGTAGATCTTAGATTCCACTTGGCACATTCAACACAGGGAAACTCACAAGTTATGAGGCAAGTGTGTGTGCTTTAAATTTACGAGCACGATGCCTCAGACCTGCTTGGAAAAGGCCATCATTATCCGGCTTTGTGCTGTAGGATGCATCCGTATCCTAAGAAACTTGACGACTGAAGTGTCAGTTTCAGGCTGTTTGAAAATGTCTCTAAGCATCTGTGTGAGTAATTACAGGGATTTCCCAAACCTAAAACGCCATTCATTCTTTAAATTGAGGATTTAATGTTTTTTTTGTCACAATTATCTAGGTATCATTTATGCACATTAAGGAATCCATTACATGCTTTTTGATGCTAGAAACATGCATGAGAATGACTCCTCTGAAAAGCCGTCCGCTTTACAAACGTCCCTAAGCTCCAGGGCTGCTTCTCTGCCTCTACTTGCCGCATATTTATGTTCATTTATTTTCTTTGCTTTTCTTGTCTTTAAGCTGGGACCCGGCCGGGCTCCACCCCCCCAGGCCATATGTGCTGACATATGTGCTTAACCCCATACCTGAGTTACTATTTACTTGGATGGTCCTGTAGAATGTTCAGTGTTGCTACAGCGCTGCAGTGTTCAGAATTACTGCTTTGCTGCATAATGTTCAGTGTGGCTAATGTTCAGTATTACTTCTCTGTGCAATAATCAGTGCAGCGTCAGTGCTGTAGCATTCAGCAATACTACTGTGCTGGTTAACGTTCAGGATGGCGGCAGTGTTACTACACTAGTGCTCAGTAATCACTTCACTTCATTTTAATTTTCATTTTCATTTTAAAACAGCAGAAATGCTGAAATCCAAAGTGCTTTACATAAAACCAAAAAATAAGAAACAAAATAAAAGTACAAATATAACTATATATGTTAACAATCACTAAAAGCTATGGAATAAAAATATGTTTTTAGCCGTGACTTAAAAAGGTGAGTTGAGGGCGACTCCTTGATATATTGTGGTAAGGAGTTCCAGAGTCTCGGTGCAGCAGCAGCAAAAGCCCCGTCGCCCTCTGTCTTACATTTGGTGCAAGGAGCAATCAAAGCAGACTGAGCAGAAGATGGGAGATCTCTGGATGGCTGATACGGGACACAATTCCGTTAAATAAGCTGGCGCATTAATATGTAAGGACTTAAAAACTAGTAATAACATTTTAAAATCAATTCTAAAACGGACCAATGCAGAGAGGCTAAAATAGGAGACACCGAGTCAAATTTCCTTACTCCAAATAAAAAACGAGCTGCAGCATTTTGGAATAACTGCAACCTCCGAATTAAGGATTTATTAATTCCATAATACAAAGAGTTACAGAAGTTGAGACGTGTAAAGATAAAAGCATGGGTCACTTTTTCAAAATCCGAACGGGATAGAAAAGTATTAATTCTGTACTGTGCTCCTAATTCTCCACCCCTGCCATAACCCTAAACTCAGCTCAGGTTTGTTCAGCCGCGACCAGCACATGCAACCCCCATCCTGTCATCCTGACGGGTGGTGTGCAGCCATAGAGGACCACAAAACTGAGCATGGTCTCTGGGGTATAGAGACTGGCCTGAGGCCTGAACACGTTTGAAACTTTTGGCCATGAACTTTTGGAGAGAAACAGGCTGATAATTCATAGTCTATGATGGGTCAATGCAAAATGGGTACTAGTGAGTCATGCAGGGTACCCTGAGTACTACAGGATATTTGTGAATGAGTCCTACTGTGTACCCATGGGTCCTATAGACTGGGGAAGTTGGCGCTGAGCACATCACAAATCATACCATGAGGTCACCAGATCGGTTCAAATAAAAGCAGTGACAGTAATAGAGGAAGCGGTCTGATTACGTGTGTGTGGCGATGAATGTCCCCATGGTTATGGTCTGTGCTGCGCTTTGGATCGTGTAGGATAAAGGTCGTCATCCTCCACTCCGGCCTTTATCGGATTAACCGGGAAAGCAGGCGGTCGCGCTGCCAGATGCGCTGATTCCCCCGTTACACCGTGTCTTCTGAGACCCTTCCCGCCATTCTGCTGACGCCGACGGCGGCAGTACCGGGCTCTGCCTTGGCCGAAGGGCTACTCGCACACCAGAGTGAGTGGGGGCTGGCAAAGAGAGGACCAAGTTCTTTTTACTTCACCGCGCTGGGATAATTTCTCAAGGAATGACTGCGGAGTCCGTGCCGTGTGTCCGCTGAACCATCGTGCCAGACCGCCAGCCAGGCGCAGCACCATAAGGGAGAGTTCCAGAAGCAGGCAATGTTGCTTCAGGCTAGGTATTGTCATTCTCCACAGGCTCACTTTTAGCCTAAAATATCATACTTTTTCGTCTGCTGTATGAATATGGAAGAGCAATCTGTTCATTGTGTTTGGGAACACTGGACAAAAATGGCTGTAGCTCACTGTGAGCCCAAGCTGTGTATCGATTGGCCGCTTCGCTCTGGCTCATGCCATTGGCTGAGACATCACACAGCCATTTTGCTGGTTCCTAATGAAAAACAGAATTAATGTACTTGGTTTTTATTTTATTTGTGCTGAGACACATGGAGCTTAAGTAAGGCTTTGGGATGCTGGGCCAGTCCCGAGCCACAGAAGGTGGTTATTGTTTCAGCTGCTTGCTGGCTATTGTCTCAGGCTGGTGATGCACAGGCCTGGAACGGAGGATGGAGAAGTAACCGTTAGGGTGATGCTGAGGGCAGGCTAGCACGTCAGTGTCCAGGTTAATGATGCTAGCACTCCGTCTGTCAGCTTCCCAAGGCCCTACCACAGCACCGAGGACCAGCCCATGTAAAGTCAAGTTGAATTTTATTGTCATTTAAAAATTTTCTCTTGGGGGGGGGGAGCGGGGGGAGAGGGGTAGCAGTGGCATTTCCAGGCTGCCATCTTGAGGTGGGCATTTGGATGGGGGGGTCCCTGGTCAACTGAGTTGGGGGGGGGGGGGGGGGGGGACGGTAAAAGTTGTTGACCTTGGCACTGTTTTGATGGGGTCCACTTGTCTAAATCAAACTCTAGTGAAGCCTGGTCCCCGCTCTGATCTGATGAGTCAAGCTCTCGCAATCTGTCAGAACGCTGAGGTGGCGGAAAGCCCCAGAAGGGATGGATGCATCTTACGTCATTCCATGCTGCCTTCACCGGGCGTCTCTGCGTACCTGAGCATAGCTGTGTGGCTCAGCGAGGACCCCGCTGGCCAAGCAGCGACCGTAATTACTGTCATCATGGAGCGACATAAGTATAGCCGCCAGCCTGTGGTCCTGGCCCAGGAGAAGCATCCAGCTGGTGTCGGAGCTGTGCTGATAGCAGCCGTAACGAAGCAGTGCCTAGCTGCTCTTTCCATAAAGCCCTGGTAGCCATTTATGAGCCTTTAACCTGTATAATTTTCATTAAATAAGTCTTTGGGGAAAGATCTCTGTCTGCGTGTCAATGAAACAATAAACACAGAAGCCAGGACAAGCCTTGCCGAGCTTTGGTTACAGCCATTTGTATGATTCTTATGCTTTATACAGTTCACGTTGGCCGGCTTGCTGGCACAGTGGTTATCACTGTTGCCTCACACGACTAGGACCTGGGCTCAGGGTTCTGCGTGGGGAGTTCGCATGACCTCCCTGTGTCATTGTTGGGTTTGGCCAATAACGCCCCCCCGCCCGTGACCCTGGTGACCGTGGTTTCAGGAGATGTAGGCGTGTTTTTTTTTCTTTGACCAAAAGATGTTATTGTTTTTCATTTCATTCCATTTGTCCTCCTTCCTCTCCTTTTTGAGACAACATCACCTGCAGTGGGTCCCATAATTCACGTTCGGCACAGAACCACAACCAGTTCTTGAAGGTTTGCACATACTGGCAATAAAGTGTCCCAAGGTCTGAGTTCTGACATGTGTGTTTCTGATGAGCACGAGGCCTCCGGTGACCGTGTGGCGACCCTAAGCCCCGCCCCCTCACCCGTTGGCTGGCTTCCTGTGTGGACCATCTCTACGGCGTTTCACCGCACTGCTGTCACCATTCCACTTTAGGACCGTGTTCGCACTTCGCCGTCTCCCTGACAAGGAACACAATGACGTGACCTCATAGGTGACACATAGTTGGGCTGCTTGCCTCTCCCCATTAGGCTGGGTAGGGCTGGCGGTAACCTCTGCAGGGGGGAAAGGGCCTTGGCCATGCCACGGATTGGCGAGGTGGAGAAATGTGCGAGAGGATGATGCTTTCAGCCTGAAATCCAGTCCAAGTTGGTTTGTTCTGATCCGGCACCAGAACATGACTGAACTGTCAGCATACGGAACCATTTTAGCATACTGTTTGCCTCGCACTTTTCAGTGATTTGCACACGGTACTCTTTTGTTTCTGTGGTTTTTTGAGATGAGACCGCCAATGACCTTCCTCATAATATGTTACAGTATCAGGGACCAAAACTCAAAACCGATGAAGAATTTTCTTGAAACTATCCCGTGGACTCAGTGAGCTTTGGCAATTTGCTCTTCCTTTGCTTTAAGACTTCTTTGCACTGTGCGTCCTTTTGTAATTGTAAAAAAATTGTAATTTCTATTGTCCCTGTTAATTTTATCATATTGCACTGTGAAGCATGCCTGCTAAGTGTTTGTCCCATATTTCATGTTTGGCACTGAAACACTGCCGAATCTAACAATAACGAGTTCTGGGTGCTGAGTTCTGAGTACAGGACAGACAGAGCAGGGGGTCCATTGGTCAGGAAGCCGCAGGTCTCTGCCATTTGCAGAATGAAGGTGGATGGATTGGAATTCTAAACGAAATGTAGGCTGTGTGCTGGTTTCTCATTGGCTTGCATGTCCGTGTCTCGGCACATCACCGTACGCTGAACAATAGCACCTTTATCAGAACCACTCTTCCAGTCAGAAGCAGCACCATCCAAGGAAAAACGGCACACATAGAATTCATCCAGGAACTTGTTCTATCAAGTAATAGTTTGCTTTTCTGACAAGCTGGCCAGAGTGTTTGCTTGCCTTGTGCCCAGTGCATGCTGGGATAGACCCCAAGCTAACAACGGAGAGCTGCCATATAAAATGAGGAGGTGGGGGGCCTGTTCATTTTAATAAAAAGTTTTCCAAGTTTTACCTGATTGATTATACCTTTTCTTACTGATCAGAGAATATTCATTTGTAATTCTAATTTGTTTATATAAATGCACCCTTGGTTATTAAATACAGGGAGTCCTTGTTTAACGACACAGTTCCGTTCCTGCGACAGTAACGTAACCCAAATTTTGGTGTAAGTCGAAACTCACCCTAGCATAAGTCACTTACCAATCCTAACACAGTTGTAAAATCATAATTTAGAATATTAAGACTATGGCGTGGAATTCGTGCCACCTTGGAATGCAAAAACGACTTCGGCATACGCAGAAAAACAACTGACGCAACGTGTTGTTTTACAGCGCGCAGCACGCAGAAACCGCGCCACGTGGGAATGCAGTGTATAACAGGAAATGCAATATATAACAGGAAATGCAATGTATAAAAATGTGTGTTGCGGAGAGAACGTCACATAATGAAAAGCAAAACCATCCCCAGCTTACGTAACGTAACGTAACGTACAATCTCCCCCCGGGGGGGGGGGGGGGGGGGGACGTCTTAATTAAAATTTTTGTCTGGGGGGGTTTTTTTCACCACATTTACTACCCCCCCCCTCTTTCCCTCTCCCCCGCCCTCTTTTTTTT
>JAODKM010000126.1:13033641-13048149 GCA_026780845.1 Petrocephalus sullivani | reverse complement strand
GTAATGGAAGCTAAGGAGGCAGTAGTAATGGAAGCTAAGGAAGCAGTAGTAATGGAAGCTAAGGAAGCAGTAGTAATTTCAGCGTAAACATTATACAAGGAGCACGAGATCATCTTTGGATATCAGGGATTCTCCCCACCTCATATTGCCCCCACCCCAGATTTTAACGGAGCCCCGATAATGTTTCTGCTCTTTGATTAACATTTACCAAAATATAACAATGCAGGGAGAATTATCGCTTAATTAACGAAGGAATCCGGGAACCATCGAGTAGAGTGTATAGTCGCAGTTCCGTCTTCGCTTTGGTTATATTCCTGTATTTATTGTTCTAATATTACAATGCTGGAAAGCAGGACGATATAAGGAATCTTTTAATGCATGGCGAGCAAAGGGCTATTCTGGATGTATGAGGGCAAAGGGCTATTCTGGACGTAGCTAACGGTAGTGTAACAGTGGGCGTCTGTCATGTGTTTTACCCCAGCTGAGTCTACCTCCCACTCCCATGCATACACATTCTATCCATTAATGGCAGAAAACCATCACCAGGATCTATTTATAAAAGCTTTATAATCAGAAGTGGACCGGGGGTGGGGGGGGGAATAGCCATATTCACTGGACGACCAGTGGCTGTGTCCTCCTCCAACGGGCTGGGCCATAAATCCTTATCGCCACCATAAAGCCAGTGCTGATATAATATGCAAAGAGGTGGGTCGGGGTGGGCGCTGCAGTCCGTGTTGATGCAGACTCTTACAGACACACACACACGTTTGTATTCGTACCATTGTGGGGACCGTCTATTAATTTCTATGGGCTAACCCCAATAATGTCATCCTTGACCCCCACCCAGCCCTAACCTTAACCATAGGTAACCAAACAAAATACAAAACATTTTTAGTTTTTTGATTGCTTTGACAGATTTGTAATAAATTACATTCCTGAAATGTGCTGTATACATGAGCACACACAGACAGACATGCACGCACACATCTGTCAGAGTGGGTTTAGCAGACCCTGAAGCTCGGCTCCTAACCGTGTGACCTTAACGTTGCCCTTGTGATACTCCTGCCCTTTCAACATCACAGATCATTGTCTGTGTCTTACAGCCACCGGGCAGGCGGGGCAACCATGTACCTCCCTGCAAGAACACAGATATTTCACCCGTACGCTAGAAACACAACGACGAGCTCCAAATGGGAGCCCAGAAAGACCACCGTAGCATCAGTGGGAGGATGCATGCTGCCACCCCCCAGACAGCATGGAAGCTGACCTCACGTGCAGATACAGATTAGCAAGCTGCCCACTTGCTCCGCACGTTGGAGATGTGCGGATTTCAATCTTTCTGCTTTGCATAACGGGCCGTGTACGGCGTCACAATCTGAATGCGAAAAAACACGAGCAGGGACTGGAGCTTATATACAAATGTGCCGGGCCACCTGAGCCGGGCACAAGCAGTGCTACTTTGGTAAAGGCCATCATTACCTGCTCTTAACAGAACGACACAGAAATTGGTCTTGTACTAGAAGTCACTGTGATAAAGTTTGCTGATGCAGGCTGCTGCACATGCATCTATGGAATAGATGGGATCTTTGAGAAGGTGAGAAACAGGTCTGGAATCTCTTGCATGAAGGCACAATTACCTGGGAGTGCACTACTGTCAGTGGGTCACCATGCCTTCTCAGTCTGCTACCTGTGCCTAGCCTGCGCTGTAGTGAAGAGTCAGCATTTCTGATTAGCTTAAACACACCCGCAGCTGCTTCGCAAACAACAATTCCAGTAATCAGGGTCTTTGTTCTGGCTTATAACCATGTTGGCTCTTCTCCCTGTCCAGTTCTTAGCTGTGTAATTAAAGTTAAATGAGGATTAGAGGCTCAGGTGTGAATGATTCATTAATTTAAAGGTCACTCTGGATATAACTCAGAGGTAACATGGAAAGAAAGTCATTCCTCTGTGTCTGTGTCATTCCTCAGGAGCGATATGAATTAATGATCTAACACTGAACATCCACCCATCCCTCCCTCCATCATCCATCATCTATCAATCTCTCCATCCATCCATCCATCCATGCATGTACCATTAGAAGTCACTTAGTGACACTGAGCCTAGAGGTGATCCCAGGCAGCGCGCAGGGTGTCTGGCAGGGAGCCCTGTGGGTGGGATGCTGGTCCATCACAGAGCACACACACACACACACACACACAAGTAGAATATATTTAAATATAGACGAGTGGGCTTACCCGCAGGCGCAGGATAGGGCAGAGGTTCAGCACCCCATAGGCGAGTGGGCCTACCTGCAGGCACAGGACAGGGCAGAGGCTCAGCGCCCCATAGGCGAGTGGGCCTACCTGCAGGCACAGGACAGGGCAGAGGCTTAGCGCCCCATAGGCACTCAGCGGGAGGGTTCATGGCAGCCTTAGCGTGGTTCCTCAGGCTGACTCCCAAGCAAAGCGGCCACGGTTTATCCTAAGACGTAGGAGATGGAACATTATGCTCTGTAGTCCTCTCTGTATGGCGCTCAAAGTGGAGGGAGCAGCCCATAACAAGGGCCCCCACTGGGGAGGAACCAGCTCAGGTATCCCCAGGCCCTTAAGGGGTGCCGCTAACCTTTAAATAATCTGCTGGAATCATTTGCCAAAAATACATATTTGTGAAAACGTTATATGATATGTGTGTGTGTACTATAGCCAGTCAGCGGCCTGTGTCTGTGTACTATAGCCAGTCAGCGGCCTGTGTGTGTGTATTATAGCCAGTCAGCAGCCTGTGTGTGTGTACTATAGCCAGTCAGCAGCCTGTGTGTGTGTATTATAGCCAGTCAGCGGCCTGTGTGTGTGTATTATAGCCAGTCAGCGGCCTGTGTGTGTGTACTATATCCAGTCAGCGGCCTGTGTGTGTGTACTATAGCCAATCAGTGGCCTGTGTGTGTGTACTATAGCCAGTCAGCGGCCTGTGTCTGTATACTATAGCCAGTCAGCGGCCTGTCTGTGTACTATAGCCAGTCAGCGGCCTGTGTGTGTGTACTATAGCCAGTCAGCGGCCTGTGTGTGTGTACAATAGCCAGTCAGCGGCCTGTGTGTGTGTGTACTATAGCCAGTCATCGACCTGTGTTAGCATATTATAGCCAGTCAGCGGCCTGTGTTTGCGTATTATAGCCAGTCAGCGGCCTGTGTGTGTGTATTATAGCCAGTCAGCGGCCTGTGTGTGTGTACTATAGCCAGTCAGCGGTCTGTGTGTGTGTACTATAGCTAGTCAGCGACCTGTGTTTGCGTATTATAGCCAGTCAGCGGTCTGTGTGTGTGTACTATAGCCAGTCAGCGGCCTGTGTGTGTGTACTATAGCCAGTCAGCGGCCTGTGTGTGTGCATTATAGGCAGTCAGCGACCTGTGTTCGCGTATTATAGCCAGTCAGTGGCCTGTGTGTCTGTACTATAGCCAGTCAGCGGCCTGTGTTTGCGTATTATAGCCAGTCAGCGGCCTGTGTGTGCGTACTATAGCCAGTCAGCGGCTGTGTGTGTGTACTATAGCCAGTCAGCGGCCTGTGTTTGCGTATTATAGCCAGTCAGTGGCCTGTGTGTGTGTACTATAGGCAGTCAGTGGCCTGTGTGTGTGTACTATAGCCAGTCAGTGGCTTGTGTGTCGGTATGGGGAGGGCATGAGCGAGACACCCCACAAGCCTGCCGACCACTACAACGGGGGGGTGTATGCAAACTATTAGGGAATATTGCATTGTGGGATTTCTTATCACAACTATTCATCACACCACCTTTGCTCTGCTGCATCGGCTCATTTTCATTTTTGAAAAGTACATGCTGAAATTGTTCCATCATAAGTGTAAAAAAGTTGCCAAGCGCAATCAAACTAGTTTTCCTGCGTAATCCGTAAGTATGAAGCTATCCGTGTAAGCTGAAACAGTTTTTATGGGACTTAGCATTGTAAACTCAAAAGGTTGTATGTCAAGAACCCTTGTAACCCTGCCTGATCACACACAGAAGGACCATAGGCCCTCAGGAGCACAGGTCCTCTCCTGCTTCCACCACCTCCAACCTACAAATTGACCACTCCCACTAAACCCCAGTTACTTTACTTGGCCAAGTCCACAGGAAAAGAATTCACCTCTCTGAGAGGAAAACTATGCATGTAGTGTGAATGTGTTTTGCCTAAAAGTCTGAAATCTTCCCTATCTCAAGTTACCGCCCCACTCCCCTCTATGCCCCACCTTTTTCCGGAAAATGTTTTTTTTTTTTTATTCTGAGACTTCAACATTAGTTTGTTGTTTATGGGTTGTTTGACTTAGGCGAGAGGGATGATCTCATACGCCAATGAATGAAAAGACTGTGTCCATACCCAGGCTCTACCGAAAAGTCACCTGACCCCTCACTGGCTCGGTCTAAAAAAAGCCAAATATCGTCGGCGCTGTCATCTGGTACCAATTACCGGAGAAGCCCACTTCATCTTCAGATTATTATCCAGCCAGAAGTGTTTTCACTGGGACTCAAAAATATTGTGGCTTATTCACAAATGTTATGTTCAATATACATGCCAGGCTGAAAACATTTTCAGTTGTTTGGAGGCCAGTCAAACCTGTAAAAATGTTTATTCTGCCAATGAAATTGAAACGGTTAGTCTGAGAGTATTTAATAAGCGCAACGCTCCCATGACCCAGAATGGTAAAAACCCCAGTATTATTAATGAGATCTGAAGCAGGCAGCTGCTCCCTGGGTCATAGTAAATTGTAAAATTCTGTTTAACAGCAAGAGCTACCAAAACTTTTTCTGGGCGTGATCAGGAAGGTGCAGGTTTCCTTGAATTAATACTGTGCTGGGCTTCAATCCGCTGTGTTAAAATCTTTATAGACATCAAGCAAGTGCTAACACAGTTATATTTAGCTATATTTCAGCGATGACTCAATAAAGTCTGAAGGCTGAGGGAGTCCAGTCACTAGTACAGTTGCCCTGAGGATGCTGTTGGACCAGCTTTTTGGATTCATGATCCTGGCTTTGCCCTGTGGAACATGAAACAGGAAATAAACAGCACAGGTTTCCCACACTGTCCCACACTCCCATCCCTGCACCTTTATTCTAACCAGATCCAACAACTACCTTTGAGTTTGTTTGGTAGGACACACTTTGTATGCATTGTAAGCCTGGAACCGTTTGCCAGATTTTACACATAGTTAGGTGCTTGCACACTGAATTTCCGTAACCTGGGATGTTTCTCAATATTTGGACTTGACCGTAGTATTCTCTCACAACTGTTTTACGTCATCTTCCTTGGCCAAAAACTAGTTGCAATACTAGGAACAGAAGTACACAAGATGGTAAAAACCCCTGGGTGTTGTTCTTGCCCTACCCCAAATATCAAAGATGCATCGGTTGCATTCTCGCCCAATGAGACCAGTCCCAAGATTCATTGAGCCACTTTGTGTATCTTTGTGTACTTGGTATTGGGAAACACCCCCGGTCTCTGTTTACAAGATTCCGTGTCACTTTCACACCACACAATAGCAACCGTGACAAATGCTAAACAAGTACAGTACGGGAGATGCAAGAACTCATAGGTTAAAGTTCACACGTGATTTCATAGAGGGCCACTCCGAAACAATGGAGGATGAACAAGTCATTTAGTTAGTTATTGGGGGAATCAATGGTGATCAAAGCAGGATGCAGTCTTTTATTTATATTTTATTTAAATGCTTACACGTTTAAAATTCTTGTCAAATCTGGCCAGCAGATCGATCTTTCAGCTTTTCACAGAATAAAAAACGATGTAATATTATCCTGCTAATAAGTGCTGCCAAGGTTCACCACCAGCACGGGTGATATGAGACAAAAGTGCTTTGGTTATCAATCAAGTTTTGCAATGCATAAATAAGGAGATGCGAGAAAAAGATATTCGTTGATGCAATAAATGCTGAGCTACAAAATCAGTTTCATCTGCTGAATTTTAGCCCTTCTAAATATTTATCTTTTCTGTATAACTTCAACGCCAGTGCGTGTGGTCAACCAATCAGCAAGCTATAGCTAAAAGCACCTCCCCAGTAGTTCGTCTTCGGAGAAAAATGACAAAGTCTGGAGAAGGTATTAAAATAGGGTTCCAGAACTGCCTCCAAGGAACTACAATCGGGCGTGCGATGTGAACACAATGAAAGTTCCTGGTTCTGGAAAAAAAGGTTCTGGTTCCTGAAAATAGTTCCTACCATGTGAAAGAGCCCATGGTACCAAACAGATCACACAGACATCCATCCCTCTGAAAGGGGAGTCACAGTGTGTATTGTTCCTTTCTCATTGCTTCCTTGGGTAGTTTTGTTCCACTGGTGAATCTGACAAGCTATCTGTAGTTTATGTGCATGTCAGTGAGGTTTACGAGCTGTGGAGATGGTGCTCACCTACAGGTAATGGTGCTGGAATAAGTTTCCAAGTGTGTCAGGGTGGCGATCGAGGATAACTGGCTGAGATTGCCTCAGATTGCCCTTATTGAGGTCTTCGCGTCGGAAGGCTGGGGAACGATTGCGCAAGAGTAGTGTTCGTGCGGCGATACGTGACAGCAGTGCTGGAAAACAAGGCTCCTTAGTGAAGTGTTCCTTCGCTGGCAGACCGCTTGTTCCCGCGGAGAATCAGCATGGAGATGCTCTGGCTGGGATCGGCACCGTCTGTAATAAAACGTAATGAAAAGGCAGGGTTAGAAAGCGATATACAGATATAGCGAGCTTTAGCATGGAGTTTTCCCACTAACAGTTATGGCTGGAATTGCTAATGATGCCCAGATGGTTCTGATTCCTGAGGTTTATTTCATGTGCTGTGTCACCAGCCGAGCCGAAAGTGGAGACAAGTATAGC
Organism: Petrocephalus sullivani; assembly: GCA_026780845.1. Taxonomy (NCBI): domain Eukaryota; kingdom Metazoa; phylum Chordata; class Actinopteri; order Osteoglossiformes; family Mormyridae; genus Petrocephalus; species Petrocephalus sullivani. The sequence goes on along the minus strand of JAODKM010000126.1, from coordinate 13,041,321 downwards.
CGAGGGTGAGGGAGGGGAGCCGAGTTTCCCCCGACGGAAACAAGCTAGGAGCACCGCGACGTCTGTTAGGTGTGTCAGGATTTATTTAATTTCTGTTTTGACGTCTTTCTTTCTTTACTTGGTCTAATTTTATGCAATAGTTTTCCAATAATAAGGAAAGTTCCCGGACTTCTGCGGCTTTGCCAGTGCGTTCCTGAATCTGCTTCCCCGGAAGGAACCACGATATGGAACCGGCGTATATCGTGTTGGCCAGTGGTACTCAACCAGGGGGCCATGGGCCACTAGGGGGCCTCAGCGAGGACCAAGGGGGGCCACATAGAAAAAAATACGCTAAACACGCTAAAGTCAGGGCTGGACAGGTGCCTATATCGATTTTTTTGTAAATGAGACATAATATGACGCAATGCTGTTTATGTTGTTATATGTTAATTGTGCGTTGCAATTTCGGCTTTATTAAAGATAATTGCAATCAACAGTATTCCTTTCTGGCTGTAAACAGTGTGCGAGCTTTGGTCATAATGTCGCACAGAATACCGGAATTCACAACTAAAAGTTGTTGAAGGCTAATACCTTAAAAAGAAGGACTTTCCAGTTATTAAGGGCACATTAAATGGTTGTCAGGCTTCTAATTTTAGAGCCAAATAGGTTTTAAATTTTAAATTTTTAGTTTTTTTTTGTTATTGTTTTAAATTCATAAAAATTCTGTTTTCAGAGCTACAGTCAGGTCCATAAATATTGGGACATTGACACAATTCTAATCTTTTTGGCTCTATACACCACCACAATGGATTTGAAATGAAACGAACAAGATGTGCAGACTTTCAGCTTTAATTTGAGGGTATTTACATACAAATAAGGTGAACGGTGTAGGAATTACAACAGTTTGTATATGTGCCTCCCCCTTTTTAAGGGACCAAAAGTAATGGGACAATTGGCTGCTCAGCTGTTCCATGGCCAGGTGTGTGTTATTCCCTCATTATCCCAATTACAATGAGCAGATAAAAGGTCCAGAGTTCATTTCAAGTGTGCTATTTGCATTTGGAATCTGTTGCTGTCAACTGTCAAGATGAGATCCAAAGAGCTGTCACTATCAGTGAAGCAAGCCATCATTAGGCTGAAAAAAACAGAAGAAACCCATCAGAGAGATAGCAAAAACATTAGGCGTGGCCAAAACAACAGTTTGGAACATTCTCAAAAAGAAGGAACGCACCGGTGAGCTCAGCAACACCAAAAGACCCGGAAGACCACGGAAAACAACTGTGGTGGATGACCGAAGAATCCTTTCCCTGGTGAAGAAAACACCCTTCACAACAGTTGGCCAGATCAAGAACACTCTCCAGGAGGTAGGTGTATGTGTGTCAAAGTCAACAGTCAAGAGAAGAATTCACCAGAGCAAATACAGAGGGTTCATCACAAGATGTAAACCATTGGTGAGCCTCAAAAACAGGAAGGCCAGATTAGAGTTTGCCAAACAAAATCTAAAAAGCCTTTACAGTTCTGGAACAACATCCTATGGACAGATGAGACAAAGATCAACGTGTACCGGAGTGATGGGAAGAGAAGAGTATGGAGAAGGAAAGCAACTGCTCATGATCCAAAACATACCACCTCATCAGTGAAGCATGGTGGTGGTAGTGTCCTGGCGTGGGCATGTATGGCTGCCAGGGGAACTTGTTCCCTTGGATTTATTGATGATGTGACTGCTGGCAGAAGCAGCAGGATGAATTCTGAAGTGTTTCGGGCAATATTATCTGCTCATATTCAGCCAAATGCTTCAGAACTCATTGGAAGGAGCTTCACAGTGCAGATGGACAATGACCCGAAGCATACTGCAAAAGCAACCAAAGCGTTTTATAAGGCAAAGAAGTGGAATGTTATGCAATGGCCAAGTCAATCACCTGACCCGAATCCGACTGAGCATGCATTTCACTTGCTGAAGATGAAACTGAAGGGAAAATGCCCCGAGAACAAGCAGGACCTGAAGACGGTTGCAGTAGAGGCCTGGCAGAGCATCACCAAGGATGTAACCCAGCATCTGGTGATGGCTATGCATTCCAGACTTAAGGCTGTAATTGACTGCAAAGGATTTGCAACCAAGTATTAAAAAGTGAAAAAGTTTGATTTACGATTGTCAATTTGTCCCATTACCTTTGGTCCCTTAAAAAGTGGGAGGCACATATACAAGCTGTTGTAATTCCTACACCATTCACCTGATTTGTGTGTAAATACCTTCGAATTAAAGCTGAAAGTCTGCAGTTAAAACGCATCTTGTTCATTTCATTTCAAATCCATTGTGGTGGTGCATAGAGCCAAAAAGATTAGAATTGTGTTGATGTCCCAATATTTATGGACTGTATGACTGTATATCATAAACAGAAAAAAACAGAGTGTTAGTGGATGTAGTGGATCGAAAACTTATTTGAGTTATGTTCAAATTAAATTGCTTTATTTGGCAGTGAAACTATATTAAACTATGTTTATATTAATAATCATAGGCAATTTTTGTCATCCTTGCAGAAGGCATACAAGGGAAACCTGTGTAAAGGAGCATGTTTTCCTAGGGTTCCTGCATAAAGAAAGGCTGAGAACGAGTGGTGTAGGCAGATACAGGGATGGGGGGGCTGCCGGCGTTCAGACACGCCGCTCGGAGGGCTGGTGTTCAGACACGCCGCAGCACGGCCTGGATGCGAGACCAGTGCGGATCTGTTTCGCATTAATCTGGCACCATTTTACACCAAAAAAAACCAGAAAACAAAAAACCTCCACCTCATGGCTGGCTCTGGACGTTAGAAACCACTGGAGAAGCATGGATGCCTGTGAGTGCAGATGCCAAACGCAGAGCGGGGGCTGAGGCTTGGCGGTTTTGATGGATGTGGAGAGGGGGTAACTTTATCTCCCTTAATTGACAGAGACGGCAGTCACTTGGGATGGGAGCCCCTCAAGGCACACACATACAGACAGACAGACAGACACACACACACACACACACACAGTCCATTCACAGATTTTTACAGCATTAAAGTTATCCTTATGGGGACTGAAAACTTGCCCCCAGAAGGTAAAAAATTACAGGTTTTTATCACATTCCAGGGAAATCTGGTCCCCACAGTGTAATAGTTGCAAAAACACATGCCAAAGCCTGTCTGCTTTGGCATCTGCCTGCTACGGATGATGCTGATGCCCTGGAGTTTCGGTGACCTCCACTCAAAACACTCCACTTCCTCGATTCGTTATAAGCCACATGTTTGTCTGTGTGCATGTGAAGGTCTACGTGGGGGTGTTCACCTGTGTGTCCCTATATGAGCCCCCGAAACCTATTCGGGTCTTAAGGCTTCTGCATCGTCGACACGGTTACGGCTGCCAGTGTTATCGTCGTCATGGATATCTATAGGACTATCTGAAAACGTAATACTTTCTCTGGTAATGCACTCTTAACGATAAACCTGTCAGCGCATGCCCAGGGTAAATAGCGGTGAATCCAGACGAAGCTAATAAATCATTTCTCGTTTCTCTTTGCCCTGACACACACACACACACACACACGCACACGCACACACAAGCAGCCCAGGCCTCTTGTTCTACAGCCCGACCATGCTTTCATTGGCACAGCGATGTGAAACATCATCGCTTCATCTCCCCCTCCATTGGTGGCTGCCCTCTGTCTGCGGGGTCACAGATTAGTGCTCCCTCTATTGTGTTTAACGATGGAAAAATGACCTCAGTTGAAGCCTCGCTGTCTCCATTTCTGATCCAAAGGGTCGTATTAGTGGAGGAAAACAGATTAAATCAGAACCTGACGTCGACATCCATGGGCCATAAATGAGGGCAGGCCTGCAATGGCTATCATGTTCCCAGAATGCCACAGTGCCGGCAGAGGCGATACTTCCTCTGTGGCCATCTTTCCAATCCCAGAGCTGTCAAGTTCTTGGCTGGTGAACGACATCAGACACATCAAATGTGCTGGAAGTGTAATCTCTCCTGTCACTCTCATGATCTCCCAGGAGACTTCCTGGGTCTCAGGCCTCAGGGTGAATCCACGGCTGGCACACATAACTCCCCTCACACACAGACATAGCTCAGGTAAATATGTTCCTGGTGGGTTACGAATATAATTCTCTCTTCTGATAAGAGCGCATGTTAAAGACAATGTTGGCTGTATGTCAGTACGAAACAGTGAGCCCAGCCTTCCATATGCTCTCTGATTATTTGCTAAAACTATTATTTTGCACTGAAAGGCGTACAAGCTCTTGGGTTAAGTACTAGTCTGATTGAAGATCGGCGCTCTGGCCACTGCTGCTGGCCAGTGGGTGGCGCTGTTTCTTCACACCCCCAGAGCTGGGAGTTCAAATCTGCCTTGTGTGTCTGGAAGTCGCATGTCCTCCCCGTGGATGTCGTGTGGATTTCCTCCTACAGTCCAAAGAATTGCAGTTAGGCTAATTGGTGTCTCTAAACTGCCTATATAGCATGGTCATGTTTGGGCATGTGGCCTGTGATGGACTGGCATCCTGTGCAGGGAGTACCTCATCCCTGTGCTGTCTGGAACAGGCTGCAGGTGACCTGGATAGGAGATGTCGAGATTAGACACCAGCAACTTCCGTATGTCTCCGTTTTGAGCATAATATTTTATGCAATTATTTAAATTATCAAGTATCTGAGAAAAGTATTCCCCATTTTCAAAGGACTGTAGGCACAGATCTCCATGTGAGTGGCCAGCAGCTAGTCTCTTTGATCGGTGCTGGATGCTTTATGATTATCTGGCTTTGATGTTGCTTCTGAAGGCTTCAGGGCACAGTCTCGATCTATATGATTTATGTTTATGTTTCTGTAGAAGTGCGGGAGTTACTGCCTTCCTTAAGGGATGGAACTTGGTCACCTTCTGCCTGATCAGTGCCATCCCTCAGAAGTTCTCATCTGTCTCTGTTAAAGAAGGCCACTCACGTCCCGGGTCCAGATGCAGGGTGACCTGGGTGTCAGAACCAAACAGCTTCAGGGTGACAGGACTGTCTTGAGCCCCATGAGTGATGACAACTTCATCAATAAATTTTTTTTAGTACTCTGTGGCAATTAAGTGACAGATTAGTGTTGGTAAGCTGGGGGTAGGGTGTGCATAGCTGGGCAGGGCTGTGCTAGGCTGTGCTGGGCTGTGCTGGGCTGAGCAGGGCTGTGCTGGGCTGTGGGGTGGGGTGGGGTGGCTGTCACAGCAGCACCCATCGCCCCGTGATCCTACTCTCAAGATGGCTGCCCTCTTCTGACTGGAGTAAGAATGTAAAACCATCACTGGAGCGGCTCGATGTCGACGTTTATGCCTGGGAGTCGGCGTTTGTATGAATCAGTGTGCCCAACATTCAATACTGTAATAAATTTTAGCAAGACATAACTATCCAGCAACCCCCTCTGTCTCTCTAACCAACACACGACACTGTGTGCTTCATAAGCTGAGCAGTGCCACCCATTTTCTGGTGCAAGGGTTACAGGCCCCAGCTGAAAGCTGACTGGCCCCTGGAGAGCCCCCTTTTCAGTTACTGATTCAAAACACATGACTGGCTAATGATAAGGTTGACCATTCTGTATGAATTATGACCCCTTTAATGCCCCCCACCTGACCTGGGGTTTATTCATGTCAGGTCCTATTTGACATCACATGGACCAACACACTTTCACACACCAAGTGTGACTGCAATAGACAAGAACAGGGTGTATGTGGTTTATTGGAGACCACTGCAGCCTGACCTGGGAAGCTCCCTCTTCTGGGCTATTCCAATGACCTGTTTCCAGCCTGACGCGGGCTTCTCATGTGTGTGAAGGATGCTGCTGGTGTTCACCTGCGCGACCCAGAAAAATCCCAGCCCGTCCAGTATGGCTTTTCAGGTCTATTCAGGGTGTCCCGAGCGTGTGCCCAGAAGATGGGGCCCTGGGGTTTCAGGCAAGCAGCTGGACTCAGACTTAAGTCCATGAACTGGACCAGAGTTCCAGCAGCCTCAGGTTTTGGCAGGGGGGGGAGGGGGGGCAGGGGTTCATTCAGCTTTTTCTCTGAGAACGTCAGCGATCAACTGCAATTAGCCTTAAATGATAAATGCTGGATAGTCCCCCTCCACATGTTCAGACTCATAACTCTCCCCCCCCCCCTCCAAAAGTTCTTCCATAATTCATACCGTCTCATCCCCAAATCCACATTTCAAATATGATTTAGCCTTTAATAGTACCTGGAACACTAAACTTGTTTCCGTTTCAGCATTTAGTATGCTGGATTTCATTAAAAACAATCAAACCTGAATCAAAACTGAATTCCCTCCAGCCCCCACTTGTATGAAATGATCAGAGTCGAAGCTCGGCTTTCACAATCTGCTTTTTAATGGTAAAAATCCTCTTTCTCACAAGAAAACAAAAGTACAACATTTTTCCAAAGGGCTACTACGAATCCGCACAGATACCCAGGAGGCGAGCCACAGGGGACACCCGACACATTAACAAAAATAGCATCAATAGAAAAATACAAGGTTCTCTCTTGCAGCAGAATGTTTCCACCACGGGGTGACACGACTCGGGAGAGACGCGCCATCTCCGCGCACGTGACGGAAATGCTACGCGTCCGTACTCCCAGCACAGCGTGCGCGGCATCGCTCTACGCTATGCAGCAGAAGAACCAGCATGAGATTCTTCTGCTGAGGTTCACGAGTGTGAAAAGCGAAAGGTTGGGGCCCAGACTGAGGGATTGTGGGTAAAGCACTTATAGGTAGTTTTATAGGTTAAAAAAAACACCCTGAACAACTTCAGCATGGCGCTCGCAGTATCATGTGACCAATTCTGCTGAGAGGCATAGAACTGAAGCTGTCAACATCCAACTGCTGAGAGTCTGCCTCAGGCGGGAGGTTCTTACAGAGCCGCAAATCCTGTATATGTTAGCAGAATGCGGTCCTACTGGACTGTGGTGCAGATAGATTGTAGGGTTTGATCCCACTATCTGTTCTGGGGAGCAGGAACCATGATGCCTATGTGCACTGAGCTGAAGAGGACAGGTGGGGATGGTATCGCGACCTGTTCACCATGCAGACCTGCTCCCCCAGCCCCCACCAGGCTCCACCCCCAAGCTGCCCGGTTCGCCTCCTTCTATTGGCTGTGATCAAAGTCCCCGCATCCGGCCATCAATCAGATGCTGTGCAAACACCACTCCGTCAGAGGAACTGCTAAGGACACTGAGCCATGGGCACCCCACCCCCACCGGATGGTTCTATTGCTTCTGCGGGACCTGCAGAATTCCCTGCCCAAGTGTCACAGCAAACAGCAAGGAGCACCTGACGGGGGAAACACTGACCCCTTATGAAGAGGTCCCCGGCGGCCCCAATCATGGGAGGCCGTAAAGACCCCGCACTCTGACCCACAACGCACCACTACCGAGCACACATTAAGCTTCCTCTAAAGAGGCTTTATCTTTTCAGCCCTTTTGCAATTCAGTCTTTCTATCTGTCAATGGACAGTATCTAAAGTGTTGAGACATCTCATTTGAAGAAAAAAAAAAGTCATGGAGGAGGACTTTACAAACACACAAAACGAACAAAAAAACTTCCCTCGGCTGCCTCTCGGGGGGGGGGGGGGGCCCAGCCCTGTCCAGACGAGAGGACGGCTTGCATGCTTGCTGGCTCTATGTCTCCCCCCCTACCCAGCCTCTCCTTTGCGCATTTT
>JAODKM010000126.1:12981875-13026889 GCA_026780845.1 Petrocephalus sullivani | reverse complement strand
CCCCCCCCCGGGGGGTTGGTATTTATCCTGCCCCCTCCCCCCCCTCCCTTCCCCCCCAACAGAACCCAAGACCCCAACAGAAAAAAACCCCCCCCCCCCCCCCCCCCCCATCAGTGGCTTTGCCTTTGACCTTAATGTGGCAAAGCCAGAGAGCAGAAGGGTAATCCCCCTCCCCCACCATTGCCCCCCAGCAGGGTCTCGGGATGCTAAATGGGATTGGAGGGCTGGCACAGGCTTACCTGTGACCGAACTGTAAGGACAGACGCCACAGGAGGGTTCAACTAAGGAAAGAAATAAGTAAACCAGTTAGCATGTCAGACCTGCCTTTGGCTCCTCCTCTCTCCAAAACGAAGGTGACAGATGTCACAAAGGTGACAAAGGGAGCAGTAAGGACAAGTACAATAAGGACCAAGACAAATGTTCTGGAGAAACCATGTTTGGCTAGGAGGCCTTTTGTCAAGGTCAGTCTTGTTCGTAAGGACATTTATGATATGATACAGTAGAGGCAACAGCGACCCCACTGAAGACCTGGCTCACTATCGGTATGACAATTTTACACACACGAGTAGCCCAGACATGCCATCGGTTGACTGAAGTCCACATAAACACAGCCCACAATGAATAAGCACCCCGCAAGCTATTTTCACAATCAGTCTCTGGTTAAGTGCAAACGACAAGCTCAGATAAAAGGATCCTTGAGTCTATCTCAATTCGAGTCGGGAGTCAAGTCACAAATTTGATGACTTGTGACTCAACTCAACAAAACTGTTGGAAAGTCTTGGATTTGACTTGAACATGAGGGCAGATGACTCAAGACTTGGACCAGACTTGGACCCTATGACTCAAAAAAAATTGAGGTTATAGTCCTCCGTCTGGATACCACAACATTCTCTGCCATCGGCATTGTCATTTGGCTGAACGCAAGGTCCCCTGAAAGTTTGTTGGAATAGTGCATAACTTTCTCATATATACAGATGTAAAAACTGTGCGAGGACGACCTTGACAGAATGGAGTCTCTTTTCCACATATTCCGCTTATGAAGGACTTAACCTGCAATGCAATGTGGTGGGTTTTTACTAAGTTTTAATTATTTAAAGGTAAAAAAAGAAATGACAAAGGTAGGGACTTTAGTTACACAAATTTTATGACTTTTATGACTTGTGACTCGACAAAAAGACGTATGGAAAAACTTGGACTCGAGAGCACACAACTTGAGACTTTACTCAGACATGCAATGTTTTGACTTGAGACTTAGACTGACCAAGAAGTGACTTGGTCCATGATGAGCATTGCCCAGGGGTCAGAGCACATCCAGTTCCTGGAATTACACTGTCATCTGTGTTGAGGTAGATAAGATGAGGGCTGTGATCGACCGGCTGGTGCTCGTGCTTAGAAGAGAACTAGGCTGCCAGTATTGAGCAAGACAAGCTTACTGGTCGCAGAATGAATGGGCAAACGTGCAAGATAAATACTCTGGGTAACATCAGCTGTGGGGCACAAGATAAGAAGCGGCCAACGCACACACAGCAGCAACTGCTTGACAGAAGCTGCCTGGCTGTAACAAGGCAGGCCACTAGCAGAGGGTGCCAGGAGATGGGCCTAATTTCACGTGTCATTCTACAGGTTAGGCCTCTGTGAATCCCATCTTTGGCAGAACAATCACTTGTCAGTTGAGCACTTAACCAAGGCCCTTAATATCTCAAAATGCTCTAGGATTGCCAGATAAGTGGTCGAGCCACCACTGGGACCCCAAGATTTGCTCTGCACTGAACCTTGCACTTTACTTACAAAGCACTGAATGGTCTTGCACCAGAATTATCTTATACCTTCCTTGCCTGCTTCAATCTCAAGGAGCCTATAAATTGAGACTATTAATCGGACTTATTAAATCAGACAGAAGAGCGAGAGAGAGAGGTGTTATTGCACAGGTAAGGTCTTTATTGCATGTCTGTAGGCTCACTGCATGTCTCACAGGGGAGGGGGGGGCATACAGCCTAAGAGATCCAGCTTTAAGGTCAGCATTTTATCTTCAAGTGCTTAGAGCCGTGTTTCCCAACTTCGGGGACCCCCAGACAGTCCACATTTTTGCTCCCACCCAGCTCCTGGTAGCAAAAATGTGGACTGTCTGGGGGTCCCAGAGGACCAGGTTGAGAAACACTGCCTTAGAGGATCATGTCAAGAGCAGAGCAGTTCCACAACACAGTCACGGGTATCGGCAGACACTAAGAATGTCTGACGCTTTTTTGGCACCAATGCGCACAGGCAATGCGATGAGTAGTGTTCCCCAGCCCTGCAAAACACACATAAAAACTGTGTACCCTGCCCCGCTGGGCCCCATCTGTAAACATGACATGCTGCCTGGTGCATTCTGTGCCACCGTTCTCTGAAACAACTCCCTGCACACTGCTGCAGTCCTCAGAGTCTTATCAGGCTTCATCGCCAGACACCATTAAGCTGAATCCCAGACCTGTTCCTCAGGCCTGGCTCTATCTTCCCAGCAGACGTCTGGCTCTGTCTCCCAGAGCTTCCTGGGATATGGAGTCTGTATTTTGAAACAGTTCTGACAGATTTTGTTCAGTTTCGTTCTTCTCTGCCAGCTCTTAACCCGGCGTGTTCCAGTTCCTGGGGGAGGGGGCAATTATGGGCTGCCAGGGCCATGCTATGGGACCATCACCAGAAGACTGCATGCCCATTTCACACAGACACTCAGGTAAAGCGCAGCACTGCGTTGGACAGGCTGAGGGCAGGGGTGGACATCACAATGACACTGGGGGGCGCTGCTTCCACTCTCTCAGTGCTTGTTCCACGTGGGGGCCGCAATGGGCCCCAGGGAAGCTCTCTCCACCACAACAAACTCCTCTGGGTTGTTGAGGGCCTTGTAATGGAGGAGCAAGTCCTGAATGGCCCGCTCTTCTATCTGGAACGTGGAGAGGTCATGGAAGCGTCATGGCGAGGTCACAGAGGGGTCAGAGAGGGCACAAAGGTCACGCATGCAGCAATACCTGGATAAGTGCCAGTGGTTTTTCCCGGCTACGGCACAGTGCTGCCTCCTGTTGGAGCTCCTCCTCCACGATGGAGGCAAAGGTGACCATGGCACCTGTGGGGGGGCTTGCCACCGCCGGCAGCACCCAGGGGCTGATGGGAGAGGACAGCTAAGGTGTCAGCTCAGGACGTTGTAAACGCAGCAAGAAGGAGGAGACTATGCTTAGGAAGGTGGTGAAGTTTAAATACCAGGCAAATCTGGCAGGCCTGAAGAGACCTTTCATTACGGCTGAGGTCTCATTACCTTGCCTTCCGTCTTGGCTCTGCTCTGGGGAGAGTCAAATCCTAACAACCAACCTCATGCTAACATGCATGCATGCACATGCAAGCATACACACACACACACACAGCCTCGGCGTACCTATCTAAATGGGGACCTTCCATTTATTTCTATGGGAAAAACCCTAATCCCAATCACGACACCCTTAACCACAACCCAGCCCTAACCTTAACCATAAGTAACCAACCCAAATATAAGACTTTTGGCATTTTTACTTTTTTGATTTCATTCACAGATTTGTATAAAATTTAGGTTTTCCAAATGGGAACCTGAAAAGATGTCCTCAAAAGTAGGGAGATTTCAGGTTTTACCACACTTTGGAGACATTTTGGTACTCAAAAGTGATCTATACAAGAACACACACACACACACGGCACGCACAGCACGCTGAAGCCTCGCAGCATGAAAAAAAGTTTCAATTAATATTCATTTCATTTCTGATAAACATGCCTATATGATACAGGGCTTCTTCTTGAAACCCAGCCTCCAGCCCCAGCTGACTCAGACAGACAGGACTAGGTCATAAGCAGATTTCCCAGCTCTCATATCTGCCAGTGACCTGAGATCTGAGAGCAAGAGGGGCCTCTGACTTACTGCTACTTAAACAGCATGAAAAAAGAGAGCCCCCTGCTGGAGGTAGTCTGTAACTGCAGTTCCGCAACGCATCCAGACTTAAATATGTTGTACTACTGCAGGCATCTCCAGGGTGAGTGTGTGTGCATGCATGGGTGCATGTTTGTGAGAGAAAGAGGCATGGCTCACCCAGCAGGTCTTTCTACTTCCTTCATGTCAGAGCTCTTAAAGGTCACCTTCCTGGCAGAAGAGTTGGGCCCTCCTGGACCCTCAGCACGGGCCCTGACCTGCTTCTCTTCCTCCACCAGAAGGTCCCGAAAGGACTGTGATGACTGGGGGGACTGAAGAGGTGTCGCCCTGATAGCAGAGATGTGACCATAATTACGGGTGACCCTCACTTTGAAGGTTGGGGGAATTTAATAAACTGTGTTCATCAGGTTATGGAAATGGCCTGAGGAGGGAGAGTTTGATCTAGACCAACACAACAGACCCAAAGATGGCTACTTAAACCCACCATGCTCTCACAGTCTTATTCGGGGTGGGGGTAGGGGAGCACTTGACAGAGATGCTCTCCGTGCTGGGCTCCTTGGTCACCATGGCGATCATCTTCCTCTGCTTCTGGGACAGTTTCGGCGGGAGCGGAGAGGGCTTGGGGCTGCCTCTGGCGATCAAGGGGAATGGACAGACCGGCGTCAGCGGTGGTGCTGCTGGTGAGCTCGAACCTACCCAGTATCCCTCAGGAGAGCGACCCAGACACCCTCCATCACAGAGCCCAGAGGCACAAGGATGAGCAGTGGTGGGGCTAACGTACGATCCAGGGCTTTTGGGCGGAGTCCGTAGGTTCAGATAACACGCCTCCATTTCCATGATGGTGCGCAGGTCCAGAACAGGAGGCGGCTGGGAAGCACTGGAATCAGATCATGTCGCCCATTAATTACTAGTCTCCAGGCAACGGAGCTGGGTTAACTGATGGCCTGGGGACCACCCACCTTGCACTGGGTCTCGGAATGGGTTGGGGGGCAGAGCTCCTGGAAAGGGGGGCCACCCGGGATCCTCCGTCGGGGGTTTGAGGTGGAGTACTCAGTTTCAGCACACGAGCCTTGTCCTCCAGCTGCACGGACTGACCCAGAACCCAATTTAGAACCAGAACCAGAGCGCTTCTCAGAGGCAGGGGGCCACGGGTGCATCGTACCTGGAGTCCATCCTGAAAGATGGGAGAGTGGAGGTCACGGGGGCTGCCCACCCCAGCGTAGCTCCCCTCCGAGTCTGAGGTCAGCAGCTCCTGCAAGGACTCAATGGAGCTGGTCTTCCCTGACCGCACCAGCCCTGCAGGGGGCGACAGCATCCATGTCAACACATGCATACCCTTACACCCGTCTCAAAGCCAAATTGCAACATATTGTCTATGTCCGACGTCTGCTTTTTGACGACTGGGCATTCTATTTACAGTAAAAAGTCACATTTTCCTTTGTCAACTGACAGCGTTTGAAATCTGAGGAATGAGAGTTTTGTGAAGTATTTCACTAGTATGCATGTACTGGTTAACAATTGTGTTTATGATGGATGTTTGTGTGAATTACTTTATATTGCTAATTTTAACAATACTGATAGCTACATAGCTAATTGTTAATTGTGAATATAATACAAGATCTTAGTTCTTGTAGTTCTTAGTATCTTGACACCTGCCTCGCCGACAACAATCCCCCATAAATCCATTTAAAACATGAAACCGTTCGCCGATGGCTGTGCAAAGGCACATTTCTGTCTGTGGTGCTGAGGGTGTCTCATTGCGTTGTTTTGGGTTAATTTTGTCAAGTAGTTACAAAGATGTGTTTTTTCACACTGTAGAACTCATGGCTTTCTGAAAATGCAACGATATACAGTGTGGTGCGGTGGAGAGGTTCAGCTGAGATGGGGGCAGGGGTACCTGCTGCAGGGGGGCTCTGGATGATGTCTGACAGGTTGTACCCCCCTGAGCTGTCAGAGCGCCGGCGTGGCTTCCGTTTGGCCTTCGCTTTGGCTTTCTTCAGAAGAGTCTCTCTGAGAAGAATGATGCCGCACAACTGATGTGAGAAGGAGCCTGAATTGCTACACTTTAACCTCAAAGCAAAATATTCTACTCCAGGACCATAGCTGGGAGCTTCAGGGGAGAATCCAAGGATTATGCAGCATGTCACAGGGCAAAGGTCACTGGAGATCACTATCACTGGTGAATGAATGATCCGACTCATGTCTTCCAGTAAGATAATGGCCCTAAGCTCACCTCGATGTTACGCAAGTACTGTCTTATCTTGTGAATGAAGAAAGACGAAGAGCTGTGACAGATGACCCGCCCCCCCCCCTAGCTAAACCCTACAGAGCTGGCTTTGGATGAGTTGGATCATTGAGTAAGAGCAAGGTGACCAACTTGTGCCAAAAAAGACCGCATTCCAGAGACCGCATTCCAGGTGGCTGATGAAAGATTGCCAAGAGTCTGTAAAGCTGTCATCGAGGCCAAAGACAGGTATTTTGAAAAGTCAAAAATTTGAGACAATTTTGAGATGTTGAACACTTCTCTCGGCCATTTCAATGTTTGATATGTATCATTTAATGGTCTCAAGGCCTCTTGCTATTAAACGTATAACATAGCTAATAGAAAAGATGAATAGATTAAAAGCAGGTGTGTCTAGACTTGACTGGTACTGTATCGGTGCAGGTGTGTGCCATGTGAGCAGAGAATCACCGGGAGGTGTGGTCCATCTCTGCGCCGCTGTCCGCGTTGAGAGAACAGTCCAAGTCGTCATAGGCGTTGAGGTCAGGGCCGTCGGGGTAAGGTGTGATCAGGCGCTTCTGCATCGCCGGAATCTAAAGGCAGGTTGTGCAAACGACAGCATGAGTTACACAGAAAGCAGAAGCAGAGGAGGAGGAAGTGGGGGAGAGACTCACCATGTGGCGGTATGCCGCGGAGAGCTCAGACTGCACGTCGCCACTTAGGACGTCCAGGGCTCTGAGAATAGACACAGGCGGCATGGAGCACAGAGTCCACACCCTACGCCGCTCATAAAGGACTAACCCGGAGTGATTCTCACTTGGTCTCCAGCAGGGCGGCCATGTTGAGCACGATGAACTGCAGGCAGGACAGTTTGAGCTGCTGGGCGTTATACATTGCTGCAAACTCCAGCAGCTCTGCCACATTCTTCAGGGTCACTGGGGGTGACATCACAGTACATCATCCAATCAGAGTGACAGCTGACGAACATTCAAAATTTATGCACAAAAATGGCCGTGATGACGACTGATGGCTGCAACTCAGCGAGGAAACGTGACCCCAACTCCCACACACTCACATTCCTGTAACCTGGGAGTAAACAGCTCCATGCTAATGGCTCTTTCTGGTATATTACTGACTGCTGAAGGATCCGTCTGTGCTAAAACACAGGCAGCCTCCACAAGCCATATCTGAGTGCACAGACCACGTCTGGCTCTCTGTAACGAGGAAGTGAACATGGAACGTACGGTTCTCCACGATGGTCACCTCGCAGATCTCCTTCAGACGCGGGATGAGAAGCTGGTCAGCCACCACCAGGACATTGCACACAAATTCCACGTTCTGCGACTCTGTGAGCAAAGACAGCAGAGATGGACATCTGTTAACACGCAGTCTGCTCCAATCATATCAGCTTTCCTGTACATTTAACAACCAATTATATAGAAGGTTGCTGGTTCAAGTCCCTTCTGGGGCTCTGCTGTTCATTCTGGTATAATACAAACTACATAAATGGGTTCATTTTGGGCCAGCTAAACAGCAAACGCTGTCCGGGACATTTCTGGTTATAGCTAGTCAAACAGATTATTGCAGTTATTTTTAAACTTTTTACACTGCCTGCCAGCCTAGAATTAAATATCAGGATTTCTGCGACAAACCATTATAATTAATATTTAAATGCTGAAATACCTGCTTGAACCACTAGAGGGAGCATATCGCTGGTGCTACACGTACCATAGTTTGAGAAACACTGCAGTACCAGATTTTCCTCACTGGCATGACAAATGGAATCTCATATAACAAGCTCTGATCTCAGGAGCAGCCTTTATCACCATGACGACGTACATGATAAGGGCATTTAAACACAGGCAGACACCTGGAGGTGGCTGTGCGGGGCAGAACCATCCCATGTCCTCATACATGCACGGTCCTGTGTCCAGCACTCACCTCTGACAGTAGCTGACTCATCTGTGTACACATACTCCAGAATGACCTGCAGGATCTCTGCCCTAGTTGGCATCACCAGTGCAGTGCAGCAAGAGGCCTGCAGGGGGCAGAGTGAAGTCACGCAACCAAGACATTCCATTTACATTTATGGCATTTATATCCAGAATGACTTCCAGTACATTACAGGGATTACAATCTCCCTGGAGCAACTTGGGGTTAAGGGTCTTGCTCCGGGACCCACTGGTGGTGGTAGGTGGGATTTGAACAGGGTCCATAACCCAGGCCTCATACCACTAGGCCACCACCATCCCCAAAACTACCAACTCAGCTGTTGTCAAATACAAGATATGGAGTACACAGGATGGATATGGTCCAAATATGAACTCACAGCATAAATCAGGACGATTACTAAAGAGTTCAAATTGACTGGAAACCAGTACACCTAGCAACTGACAGTGAACTAGACTTTAACCATTAGAAAGGGTAACCGTTACCTCAATCCAGGGGTTTCCCAGCATACTGTGGAAGTACTCTGTAAGGGAGACCACAGCAGCATGAGAGTCCATAAGAGGATCACACACACACACACACATATATATATATATATATATATATATAGAAACTCACCAAGTCGTGCACACAGGACACACTTGTGACATGGGAAATCCTTCCCATCTTCAGATTGCAGAGTAACGTCACAGAGGTAGGAGCTGTGGCAAGAGTGAGGGTGAAACGCTGCAGTGAAATCTGGGATATATGTCAATAAGACAGACAGGTCCTCTGCCCTAAGCTGAATTTCCCCCTACTGAATTTTTGGTGAACACTGGAATACAACAAGGTAATCAGAGAGGCCCCCTTGGGCCAGCCTGCCCACGGCAATTAGCTTGCAGAAAGCCGCCCCTATCTGCAGACCACGCTGATCCTGTGGCCACCCACCATTTCTTTGGGTTGAATTTCAGCTTGTTTCCGGGTTTCTTTTGAACAACGTTGATTCTCCCGTTCTCATATTTCACTCCATCCAGGCTGTAAAGGCCAAACAAACAGATTTAGACAAGCTTAAACAGAAATGATACCTCAACACTTTACAGCAAAACATTAATGAGGTGATTTAAGACAAGGACTGTTTCCCAAAATCCGTACGTGACCGTACTTGTGTTCCCATGTACCCGTTTTACGTCACCTTTCACTACTTCCAATACTAAAACAGAAGCATGCAGGACAGCAAAAATCCTCACACATCATTCCTGCCACACTCCAAATATCAAGGGCACGTCGACTGTATCATCACCAAACAAGACCATTCCCATCATTCATTGTGCCCCAGGTTCGTTTTTGGGAAACAAGTTGGCAAGAATGGTCTTGCCAAAACCACATCTTTGTACTGTATTGAGAAACACCCCATGTCTGATAGCCATCTTCCAGAACGGCTCAGAAGGTCCACCCACTTCTTCCATTAACCAATTACATCAAACCTTCTAGACCTACTTGATTAAATGACTAGAAAGACACTAAGTTAACAGTAAAGGGAGAGGTGGAGTTTCACTGGACAGCCCAACGGGGACATCCATTACCGTGCAGCCAAACTGCCGATGCCCAGTCTCTTGGCCACGGCCTGAAGGGCTTTCACCGGGTTAGCCCCTCCCTCACTGGCCTCTTTTCCTTTGCTCTTCTTGCTGCTCTTATTGGCTTTGCCCTTTAGCCCCTCCCCTCCGCAGTTGGAGGCGGGCAGTGAGCAGTACACCTCCAAGGCCACGCCCTGAAGGGCCTTCACCGGGTTAGCCCCTCCCTCACTGGCCTCTTTTCCTTTGCTCTTCTTGCTGCTCTTATTGGCTTTGCCCTTTGGCCCCTCCCCTCCACAGTAGGAGGCGGGCAGTGAGCGGTACACCTCCAAGGCGGAGCGGCCCTTCAGCTCCCGGTCGAAACCCAGCTCCTGCAGGTCATGGATCAGCCGGTCCGGTTCGATCTCTGGGCCGTGGTCCTGGCCGGGCACCGTGGGCTGGTACCCCGGCTGTAGCATCTGGCAGCTGTCCGTGTAGATGAACTGCAGCACCTGCTCCAGCATGTCTGCCGGGACCTTGTCCAGCACCAGCAGGTCGCAGCCCGCAGCATCCTCACTACGGGTTACCCCCTCCACCTCCTCCCCCTGGCCCGGCTGTGGGTACAGAACCGGCCGGAAGTAGTCAGAGCGGGTGGACAGGATGTACTTGTGTGCCGGGAAGGTGCGGCTTCCGGCCTGCAGCGTGACATCGTGGATGCTGTCCATCTCATCGGCCTCGGCCAGCAGGCTGCGGAGATGCTGGGGGAACGAGGAAGCGGAGACAGAGGGGACCTCGAACAAGCTGGGGGGAGAGACATCGGGAGGGGGGCATCAATGCAACGCTCCCATCCGGCACGTTACGACACTCCAGGTGAAGCCAGCATTTCTAGGAACTAAGAACAGCCAGCATCAGACCATTTACATTTTAATTATTCAGCAGACGCTTTTATTAAAAGTGACACACATATTTGACAGCAAGCAGGGTCAGTCTCTGGAGCAATTAGGGGATAAGCGCCTTGTTCAGGGGCCCAATGGCAAAAATCACTCTGCTGACTGTGGGATTTGAACCAGCAACCATCTGATGCAAAGCGCAGCATCCTAACCTGTTGAGCCACACAACCCCCTTACCCCTAAGTGTACTGAGCCAGTACCTTGTCTTAGGGTCCGACTGCAACACCCCGAAATTGCGGCCCTTCGTGTCCATGGTGATGCTGACGGCCCTGTGGATAAAGGGGATCCTCTCCAAGCGGATCCGCTCGTACGGCCCAGCAGCCTCGGACTGACCTGGCTCCGGCCCGCTTCCTGCGTCTGAATGACAGGACAGAGGCGGGCTTTAGACTCCTAAGGAGATGCGCTGGATGCTTAGTGCTGGCAGACGGACGCAGTCGACACCTTTCCGATCAGCGTTCTTCTTGCGTTCCGGCTGCCACTGGCCATTGAAGCCTTCACCCTCCTGCGTGACGAACATCATGCAGTCGTCGCTCAGCGCCATGTCCGCCACGAAGACCTGCCGGCCATACGCCCAGCGGCACTGCTTCACGGAGCTGCTGGCTGATCTCCAGCAGAATACCTGAAGGCGAGAGGCACAGCGTCACAGGCGACGTGACACGACTCGACCCACAGGGCCAAGAGAGTGAGATCCACACCTACCCTTCCTGCCTGGTCCAGGGCAAGGATAGACACCTTCGCTCCACCCCCATCCATCAGAACCTGGGGGTCCACACGATGGTCCAGGCTTCCCCCACTCACCAGGACCTTCTTGATGTTGAGCTGCCTGGGATGGAAAGAGGGAGAGGGGTGTGGTCAGACGGTGTGGATATGGTCAGAGGGAGCTCACCACACACAAAGACAGAAGGACGGCATTCGCGCCTCACCTGGAGGCCAGCTTTTTGCACTGGTAGTCAGCGAGCAGGTAGACATCCCCCCTCTCAGTCACACAGACCGTAGCCCCGGTGCAGGCCGCCACCATGCTGATGGTCGCGTCCTTGTGGTGCAGGGCAGATACCTGCCGAGGGGCTGTCACGCACTTCTCCCCGTTGGGGTCGAGCAGGTAGCCTGCAAGTGAGAGGAACATTCCTCAGGAACCACCAGGACAGGTGGAAGCCACTCCTTAATGGCAAAGGCCAGGCCCCGAAACGGAGCAGGAGCTCTCACCTAGCTGGCCTCCGTTCAGGCCCATGGTGTAGACCGCCTCCCTGGTCCACAGGACTGTGTGGAACCTTCCCGCTGCCACACCGACCACAGTTCTGCCCTTTAAAGCCTTGGAGAACACCTGGAGGCCCATCAGTCAAAGAGCTAGTCACTCCATACTGTCTCAAACAATCAGCGCACCAAAAATTTGAAGGTTCATCTCATTAGGATGTCCAACCAATTAGGAAATCAGCTTTTCAAAACAGCCCATTTTACCGCTTAGCATGGCACAGCTGTTGTGAAATGCTAAAGCTCTCCTTCCATAGAATAAGAGCACGGCACAGGGCACTGACCCCCAGATAGGGAGTCTACGGCGACTCACCTGTTTGGGCACATGGCTGGAAGCTGGAGGCGGGGTCAGGCCCAGCTGGTGAAAGGTGTTGAGGCCAAAGGTGTACACGTAGCCCTCCTCAGTCAGGACCGCGGTATGATCTTTGGCGGCCGCGACCTGTGAGCAGTGGTGGGACAGGAGACCCTCCACCACACGGGGCACCTGGGTAACGGCAGCGAGACACAGGTGAGGGGGCCCTCTAGTGGCACCGGAGGGGAGCCACACCCAGTGGCAGACAGAGGACGCTCCTACCAGGTAAGTCTGCTCATCGCCATGGCCCAGGCGGCCGCCCTGACCATGCCCACAAGTGAACACCTGTCCCTTCTGAGACAGGAACACGGAGTGGAACTTGCACAGCACCACCTGGGGGACACAGGTAGGGTACTGTCAGACGTGGAGAGTCCAGAAAGTACGAGTCCAGACCAAGGTTTTTTATTTCAACCAACCAGTTGAGTATAATGAGTGACAGTTCCAGAATACACAGCTGGTTGGTTGGAACAAAACCTTGGTCTGGATTTGTACTTCCTGGATCTGAACTTTCCATCGCTGGGTACATCTCGTCAGCTGAACCCATGAAAGATAAAGGTCTGAACTTGAAGACAAAGCTGGGGGAGATATGAGACACGGTGACCGGGGCATGTCGCCCCCGCCGGGGGCTGATGTCATACTGCAGCTGTCAGAAAACAAAGTGTGTGTGTGTGTGTGTGTGTGTCACGACCCCTTCTTGCGCCCTCTAAGTGAGTGAGTCGCAAAAGGATGTTCCTCCTCCTATTGAACATCTCCTCCATGAGCACCAGACCCTGCTCTTAGGAGGCCCTCAGCCTCTCCCCCACGACCCAGAGGGCACCACGCTGCCACACGTAGGCCAGAACAGAAACTACACTCTTCAGCTTGGCAGTCACACAAACACTCACACAGTGGGGGGATTAATGGAGAAACGGCTGGCACAAGAGGCGGACATGTGACCGGTTACCCCCCCAACCCTCCCCGTGGCCCCTTCCAATCACTTAATGCCCAAAAAGAGAGCAACTGAGACAATGAGTCTCTATGCACAGCTGTCCAAGGCTAGACTGTCTATGGCTCTAGGACAAACTATAAATGGTGCTGATAGCAGGCCAACGCCAACCAGCTACCATCAATCCACATTGCACAGGCCATTACCATCACCCTCAGTCTGTGCCCACATCCCAGCACCACAGGAATCATGCTTCGGCTATGCACACCCCGTTATTTGGGCAAGGTCCATCGCAACAGGCCCATTTCTGGGAGAATGACAGCCCACCTGTTTGATGTAAACCCCCATCCGGGCGAACAGGTCAACAATCTCAGGATGATGTCGGCTCTCCTGGTTACCATGTCCCAGACTGAAGTTAGCGTTGCACCCCCACGTGTAGACTTCCGTGGGGTCTGCTCAGAGAGACATGGCTGCTTAGCACAGCTCTGCATTTCCATAATGACATCAACGGGCACCTTATGCTTACATCCCATTCAACAACTGCTAAAGGGTAAGTCTTCCTTACAGGGGTTATGCTGCCTACAGTCGTGGGTGAGTCCGGGAAAGCTCTGCACCATTCCCCTTCGCGGATGGCACTGCCTAAACACTAGTGAGTGTTAGCTGGAGAGCCCTTTACACAAGCCCACTTCTGCGGTCCAAGATTCTCAGCCAGAAAAACTAACCAAAGCTTACAATGCCGCATCAGCAGTAAAGGGACAGGGAAACCGAGCCCAAGTCCGCAACAGGACCAGAAGCCAAAGCTCCCCTCACCAGTGTTCCTGAAGATCACATGCTGGGGCCTGTCCTTCATGGTCAGGTCCAGGACGGAGAGGCCTTCCTTGTCCAGGGTGGTGAGAAGGCCACCATGCTGGGTAACAGACAGGAAAAGATGGCTATTAAAGAGGAGCACTTTGAGGCGGAGCGTGAATAAGGATCAGCCAATGAGAAGCAAGCACACAAGCAGCAACTAATTGTATTGCCAGTATACACACACCACCACACCACGTACCTTGACCAGTGCCATCAGGCAGTGGATGTGCCCGTAGAAGGCGCTACGGTGCAGGGCAGTCCACCCGGACTCCTTGTCCTTTACCAGCAGGTCAGCACCCTTGTTCTGCAGCAACCACTCCACCAGGGGGCGCCGTCCCAGCGAGGCGGCCATGTGCAGGGCGGTGCGGCCGAAGGAGTCGCGCAGCGTGGCCGCGTTGTGGCAGTGGGCCGACAGGAAGGCCCGCAGGCGTCCCTCTGAGTCCGCCGCGGTCAGTGCTGCCACCACCTCGGCCGCGTGCTGCGCGGAGCGGCACCGCGGCGTACAGTCCCAGGAGGGGGGGCTCATCCTGACCGCCAGAACTGTGCCCACACAGACCCGGAAAGGGGAGGCACCTAGAGGCTGATATCTGCTGGCCGGCAGACGGGGGGCGCTAGCACCGTGCTTGTGTCAGGAATCCACCGCACGCTAGCAGCCCCGACACAGCCTTACCTCAGCACACACGTGCACATGCGATGAGCCCCCCCACACGCACTCGCCGTCCACATAAATACATACAAAACTGTACAAATATAGGCTCTCTCTGTTGGAAAAAATAGACTTTTCTTTTATATAAACAGTTCCATAGAAAATGTGACGGCTCCTTCCGTCTTCCTCCTGCTGTCTCCTGAGCCCCCACCCTGGGGAAGGGAAGACTCCTCCTCCCCCAAACACCACTATCCTTCAGGCCTCCATAATTGTAGGTTGAACCTGGGCAAAAAAAAAATTTTTGGGGGGGGGGGGTCTTTAGTTGGTAACAGATACATAGATACACTAAATAAGTCAGTTCTACCTTTTTAGAGACCCTAGGCAGGTAAGTCGGGGGGAGGTGCCCATTCTGCCTTTAGCTAAAGCTGGCCCTGGAATTAATGCTAATACTTCAGTTTAGCATTCCCAAAAATTCAATAATCTCAAACTGCAGGCACCAACCTCACCCCACGCACCCCAAAACTCAGCAGTCTGTTCGATAAAACGACAGTATCAATGCACAAGGAGAATTTACAAGGTGATGGTCAAAGATAACAGAGCCACCTTCTTGAGAGAGAGAGAGAGAGAGAGAGAGGGAGAGAGAGAGGGCTTGCTGGTCTGCAGGACGCAAACGTAAACACGAGCCTGGGGGCCACAGAAGCCGCACAGCTGATCGGCCTCACCCCCCCGTGATCCGGCCAAGTCCTCAACACAAGTCCCTCATCTACAGAAGTACACAACGTACTCTTCAAGTTTAACAGCCTTTATGTTTAACGTTTTTATAACGTTTTTCTTTGTGTCAGGCTCCGCCCTCACTGACGTTTATGTGTCTGTGTTTGGGAAGGGGACAGGGACAGGGGACGCGCCCGTGGCGCATGATGCCGCAGCCCGCAGCCCCGGTCCCCGGCCGCGTCCCTTCCCAGCCCGCAGCACCGGCACTCGGGTACCTGCGGCCGGGGACCCTCCCGCCAACCCCGGCCCAGGATCTGTCATTCGGCTCTGACACCCTTACAGCTGATACGAGGCCGGGGCTGGCGGAGCCCGACGCGGACTCACGCCCAGGTAAGTCACCCCGAGTCCCCGGGCCAAGTGACGCGGGCGCCGCAGCGTTAATACGGCCGCCGGTCGGCCCGGCGGATAAGGGCCGCGCTCACCTGCCGCTAGATGAAGCTGAAAAGGGGGCTCCGGCGGGCCTCGGCGACGCAGGTCCAGGGGCTCATGGTGCGGGAGAAGGCGGATCTGCGGGGAGGCGCACGGCGGAGGAGAGGGGACGCGGCGGTGCGGTGCGGGGCTGACTGCAGGCGGCGGCCGTAAGTCGCGGCAGACTGTCGCAAAGCCCGCACATGCCCTTAAAAGGGCTCCCCGCTCCGGCCGCCGTAAAGCGCGCTGTCAGAAGTAATCTTTCGGCATTTACGCACTATGCGATATGAGCGGGGCTCCTATATTAGCCGCCGCCGCCCAGGGCCATGTGTAGTGCGCTGATAATATGCAGCCTGGCACGCTTACAGTACGCGGCGAGCCATTCTGCCAGGCCGCCGGTACAAGTGCGGCATAAAGGCTCTTATTCTCAGAGGTGTCAATTTCAGGTCCAGAAAGTAAAAAGCCAGACCAGGATTTTGTTTCAACCAACTATTTGAGCACTCTGTGAGTGTGAGTCACAGTCACAGAGTGCTCAAATAGTTGGTTGAAGCAAAATCCTGGTCTGGATTTTTACTTTCTGGACCTGGAATTGACACCTCTGCTTATTCTTACCGCCGCAACACTGCCCTCCACTCGCTTTACTACACTAGGATATTTACTGGCTTGCTGTGCAGAGGCACACCACCAGCTTCTAGTATCTCCGCAGCCCCTAAAGTTTAGGTCTTAGATTTCATAACTGTTTACGAGCAAACACTGCAGCTCTTAGTTACACAGAGGCCTGCTTTAAGGTTAACAGTCAGCGAGTGCTTACTTCTGGGGCAAAACTAACAGACACACGGTGACACACGGTGCAATTTTATGATAAAGTAATGTTTTACGTTTATAACATGTACAGTAGAACTAAATTGAAATATCTCAATGAGGAAAAACAGCACTGCTTCTTGTAGTGAAATTATCCATCAAATTCCTTTGTTAATTTCATTTTTATTACTTAGACGCTGATGGATGTACTCTTAACAGCTCGTTGTGTAATTATCCTTTGTGGCACTAGGTGGCCTAAGAGGACTGAGGTTTGCTCTCGGTAGCTTACAGCGAAGTCGATTTTATTGCTACCTATCAAAGCATTTCACTCTTCCAAGACACTAAGGGCCGGTGCAATAACAAATCGCCGATTCTGATCGTCTTTGTTTTCGTCGAGGGTTATATAAAGATGAAAGAAAAATATGGAAAGTTTTTAATATACACTTTTGTCTTTTGAATGGTCAGGAGGGTCAGGAGCCTATCCCAGGCAGCGTCTGTCCAGTTTATTTTTGTTGGACACTTTGGAAATCATTTCTGGACTCCTCTGACAGCACAAGGTGTCCGTATGTCTCCATGCGTGTGCGTGTGTTACTCCTCTCTTGTCTGACCTTGTGGAGTTTCTGGAGTTTGTCTTGTGCATATGTACTCATCATTAATCAATTAAGATTACCAATTAGCATGTCATTAGAATCTAATCTAAATTCATGAGTACTATCATAAAACACTGGCCTGCTGCCACTGGCCATCACGCGGGCCGTAGAAGATCTGCGTCACGCTGTAATGTGACTGAACTGTCTGTGATCCCGGTCTTAAAACACAGCACCTCGTGAAAGTTCATCCAAAAGAGAACTGCAGAGGTTGAAAAGCCAGGGTTGAATTGTCAAGCCCTGCCGGGCCCGTAGGATCTGCTGCTGAGCGGGACCATCCATTAAATTCATTATCATTAGCAAAAAAAAAACATCACCTGGTGGTCGCAGCTGTGAGTTACTAACTGGGCCACTTTCCAGTCAACAGTTGTTCTTTCCAGGCAAAAGCCAGGCTATGTAATTTTCCATCCAAATGATGCTTTGGATGTAGCTATAAAGGTGAGGACCACGTGGCTCTCCTAGTACCCTTTTGGGTACCTAATAAAAGTGGGAAATATCTGTTAGATGTAGTTTTTCGGTTAGGGCTGCAGTGTCAGGTTGAAAGTGGCTTTTGGGATATAAAGTACGTCATTACAGGTGGCTGCCTGGAATTTTAGGTTCATCCTGCATCCCTATGAAACCTATAAGCCGGAGCAAAATAGGTGTAATGCCACCAGTCAGGCAGGGGAAAGATCAGGCAGCATGTTGGTTTGATTTGTGACCCACAACTGAAAGGCTGTCCTTTCAGGTCTTCTGGGGAGTTGCTGAAAAGCAATTTTACTCCACATTTTAATGACATATGGTGGTGTATAAATGGGTACTGTGATCCAATACATTTTTTAACAACACGGTAGCTTTACAGACTATTGCTGACTGGGGGCGCTAATTTCGCCTTCCTATAAATGAAAAGAAACCAGGCCTGTTATGTTACGTACACGAGTTCTGGTATCGTGTTTAAATACCGCAAACATCCGAAGATGTCTCTGTTTTGCGTATTAATATGATTTTAATATTAAATAGTCGGAATTACATTATTTATACTGGATAGCCTACTATACAGTCTCGGTAATTAAACGAAACTAGTCTATAATAAATCTGAAACCGGTTATTAGTGAGGGCACATTATCTAAATCAAATGCTATACAGATCGGTTTTATAAATCTTGTACTTCGGCGATGTTAAAACAATCAAATAATGACATGTGGAACTATTTTCCACATAAAACGGCTGGCCGGATTTCATCCGGAATCCAAACTTTGCACGTTATCACCACCCCACCCACTTGTAATGCAGACTAAATCAAACATGGTCGATGCTACATATTACATTAAGCCAGTTTTTTTCCATTCGGCTTGGGGTATTTTCTGGATAAATTGGCACTTTAAAAAGTGTATGTGGTGGGTGGTTACTCAGTTGCGGGCGGTCCGAAGTCCCACCGCCCTCGGCTGATGGTACATCCCTGGCACCGCTCCGCTTTACGGTTTAACTCTCTGGAAAGACTGCCCCCCCCCCCTTTCCTAAACCGAGAAGGACCATGCAAAGGGAAGGGACCTCTGGAGCAGCTGTAAACGCAGGTCTGCTTACAAAGCGCTGCGCTCGGAGCTTCCGATCGGCTTAAAGCACCTGTAACGCCTGAAAGACGCGTGGATCTTACAGTTTAATTTTGCTTTTGACTGAATTTGTTTAGCTGTCAAGTCAACGCAACAGGAGAATGCTGAAAGAATACCTTTACTTTTTAATTTTGTTTTAAAATTAGAAAACAACAAAGAAGAGTAAGACCGGCATGCGTGTAATTTATACTTTCTTCCTCTCTCTTTCGTTAATAAGTTAATGATTCGAAATCCGTGCGTGAAGTCTCGTTCGGTTTATTCCTGTGTTATTTCTGGCGTGATCGGAGTTATGCGCAGCTTCCAGCGCAGAGACATTTGAATCTGGACCAGCATAATTTGTCAACTTTCTGACGGACGAGTGAAGAAGGGATCTCGGAACTGCTGGAGAAAATGCGTGTTTCTGGCGCCCAGCGCTCATCAGATCGGAGACATGTAATTACACAGAAGGTGTGTTTGGTGCTTTTCCTCAAGGTACTAGCTCCAGCTCTGTGTCAGGATTGCCCGGACCTGTGCCAGTGTAACGCCACAGCTGTACATTGCGAAAATCAAGGCTTACTCGCCGTCCCACGGCCTTTTCCGAGAAACGTCAAGTACCTTCTCCTAACTGGGAACAAGATGAGCAACCTCACAAACGAGTCCTTTCCAGTCATCCTGGAGCAGCTGACCACACTGCTCCTACCTGGGAATAATATTGAGCAGATTGGTCCTGAAGCGTTTGGTAACTTGCCAAACCTCAACTTCTTGGATCTGAGCAACAACAAACTCAAATTTTTCAACCCAGAAGTTTTCTTCTCGAAGAATATGACACTGTATCCAAGCTCTCAAACTAATGGAACTGACAAGTGGCAAGTTAAAGCCATTCAGGTGTCTACTCTGAATCTTTCCAATAACAATCTGTTTTTTCTGGATAACATGCTCCTTAACCTGGCCAGTCTCCGTCTGCTGGACCTGAGGTCCAATGCTCTGAAGGTGCTCCACAACAGTACACTGGCAGTCCTCAGCCAGCGTCCTGATCTCCAGGTCCTCCTGGCCGGTAACCCCTGGCTCTGCGACTGCAACATTGAGGATTTTATCTCTTGGCTCAGGGAATCCGACTGGGTGCCCGAAAGGTTTAACCTGATGTGCGAGTCTCCGATGAAGCTGCAGAACGCCACTTTGCTGCAGATCAGTCGATTGGACCTGCAGTGTGTTTTCTCCAGCGGTATGAAGGGCGTATTGGAGACATCCTACTTGTTTCTGGGTGTGGTGATGGCCTTCATCGGCCTGATCTTCTTGCTGGTCCTCTACCTCAACAGGAAGGGGATCAAACGTTGGCTTCATAACATCCGAGATGCATGCAGGGACCACATGGAGGGATATCACTACCGTTTCGAGGTCAGCCCAGATCCCCGGCTGGCTCAGATCTGCATGAACTCAGAAGCATGAAGGTGGCGGTGGTCAGGGTCTGGTCTTAGATATGCATGCCGCCCTCCAGGTCCACCTCTTCCCCCCAAATTCGGTGTTTTCTCATATCGGCTGATGTACTATATTTGTGTTGTGCAGTGTTGCATGGACTGAACAGGACAGGTGTGAATCCTCTAATGTACAGGGCCCCCAAACCCGCCCCCCCCGGCTTCGCGTGTTGCTCATGGGACTGATTTTTTAAATGCCTGTTCGTAAATGTAGCCTCATTATTAGTTATCGCAGTCGCTGGACCCGTTCCTCTTGAAGGTGTCCTGTATCAACAATCCCTTTCTCAAATGTGAGCTTGACATCTGCGTGCTCATTGGACTTTAACGTGGTTGTACTCTGTTATAAGCCGTTTCCCAGCTCTATCTTCCTGAAGATGTTCTGTTGAATAAAATGTCCTCTACAGCAGTTGTCGTCAGTTGTTCTAACTTGCAGTCTCAAGCTGGACAGTGGGTTGCACGCACATACACATACCTCCCGCGCATTCCTCACTTAGAAATGCACGGATTTGCACATTCACATGACACTCCTGTACAGAACCGGGATGGCCAGCATGGAATGTCGCAGAAACCCATGGTAACAAAGTGATTATCCCAAACAGAATGTAGAAGTTCAAAGAGGAAAAGGTAGTGGTTATCCCAAATGGAATGTAGACATTCGGAGCAAAGAAGTAGCGATTATCCCTAATGGAATGTGGTGTTTCATTGAGAAAAGAGCAGTAATTATTCCAAATGGAATAGAGCAGAAGTTCCTGATGAAAAAGCGAGTGATTATCCCTCGTCAATGAATTCGTTTTCAGGGTTACAGGAAATGGTATCATTTTCCTATTTGTGCATAAATATTACCACTACAGGTGGCAAGTGTCTGCAAGTCGAAATGCATTCGTTTGCCCGACATTAAAGTCTGCTTTTATAATCCTTTGCCTATCTATAGCTTCTCCTATCAGCTAGAGTGCGAGTAGCAGACTGGGAGTTAAGGCTGCAGGAGCTGACCTACAGGCTCCTGAACAGCGTTAGTCCATGGCCACATGTAGGGTTCTCCTGTGTGGGGTGAATACGCACACCCTGCAGCTGATTCCTTTGGTGGGAGTGGTCATGAGCACAATTACACTCTGAGGAGGGTCCGATCGGCCCACCCGCCACTGTCATGCAGTAATGGTCTCCTCAGAGGAGCGTAAATGACCAGTGTGTGGCCCAGGAGTTGCATGATGCGTCATCAGTCATGTTGTATTTAACAAAGTGCCTTCTGAGAAGAGGTGAGATCCTGAAATGCACAAATCATCAGAGCGGGGAGCCCCGACCCCTTTCAATGAAGGAGGCGGGGTCACATTCTGAGGACGCACCAGTGTGACGATGGTTGTGAAGAGCGATGACTGATCTGATTGATCCAAATGTAAGTACCCCCAGATGTACAAAATCACAGCAATTTCTAATATAGCGTCTATGAAGAAGTGGCAATGATACAAGGTCACAGTCTGAAATGGGAGGCTGGATCTCATGGGCCTCCTGCTAGGGGAGCTTTTAGATCACAGAGAACTTTGCTCCTGCTTAATCTCCACAAGCAGCCCTTTGATTCCTTCGGTCTTGAAGAGCATCACTTCCGCAGGGTGGGATTTATCATTACAGCGGTGCTCAGCTGGACCTGCCTGCCTTTAATTCTACCTGAGGTGTGAGGTGCTCAGTAAACACGCTAATGGGAGTAATTGAGCCTGATCTCTGTCCATGGGGTAACTGGAACAGTAACATGCTTATTAGAAGACAGGAAAATCCACCAGCCTCCCAAAACCAGGAAGGCTGTATTAATGTGACCTCAGAGTAATTGAGCTGTTAGCGGTGGTTAGAGGGAGAATCAGCACATATGGTCATCATAGAATGAAGCCTGATTCCTGGTTCTGCATACCAAGAGTGTATATAGGGGTGGGGCCACAGGTGCACTGGTCCCAGCTGAAATCTAATTGGTCCCTGAAGTGCCCCTGCCCTGTCAGTCACTGATTTAAAACATATCATTGGCTAACCACAAGGTTGGCCCGGAGCTTGCCTGCGGGTGGGCTGTAGTGGGCGTTGCCCACCCAGAGATAAATGTCCACTCTGAGGTATCATCTGCCCATCCAATGAAACCTATGAAAAAAGCACTATTATAGAAAGATTAGGGCTCAGAAATTTGTGACATTTAACGTGTTTTTTTCGATTGCGTTAACACATACAGTATTTGTTACTCAAATGGGAGAACAGCATGAGCATTTTGAAAGATGCTCATTATATTCCTACCTGGTCGTAAGCAACATGAGAGTTCAAGTCGTGACATTGCACAGAATGACAGACTTCAGAGCTAAAATCAAAACACCCAATTAGCATCTCACGAGGAAGCTGATATTACCTGGCTTATTTTCGTTTAAAAAATCCCCCGACGGAGGCATGCATAGGATAAAAATATTTGCAATATTTTATTTATTTTATGGAAGGTTTACACCTAAAAATCTTAGGATCTTTCATGTTACAAATAGTCCCTTCAGTGGTTGTCAGACTTTGAATTTGATTAAATACTTTTGTTTGTTACTGAAATAAATGGTAACATAATAAAACTGATTAATTACTCCAGAGGCAAAAGTGTTCAGACCAGGGTTCCCCAGTTCCGGTCCTGGAGGGCCAGAATCCAACAAAGTTTGCAGATTTGCCTGCTCAAACACACCTTAATCAGCTAATTACCAAGGTTCTGTCGGTGTGTCTGAGCAGGGGAATACACAAACTGTATTGCAAATTGGCTGTCCAGGACCACAACTGGGGAACCTTATAAACCTAATAAAGCTGTATAATCTGAATTCTCTTCAAACTACTCCCCTTTGTTTTAATTCTACATTAATTTGAGGATTCAATGTATAAATATGTATACGTTTTAACATTCGATGCAATTAGCATTGTGAATAGGCACAGAAAATGTCTTGATTATTTAGTTTATTTGTCTTTATTGATTGCCGGTCCTTCCCCGCTAGATCCAAACAGAAATGTGCTCACTAGTTTGCTCATAATAAAAACTAAATCTTACAGAGTTTAAGTACATTTCTCCTTTTTAGGGGATAAAGGCCCTGGTCCCCCCTGGGTTCTGTAATTTTCTTCCTTGTCCCCCCCCCCCAAAGTCAGACTCCGCCCTTGTTTACAAACCAGATTCAGGAAACGTGACATTTTAGTTGCTGCCCCCCCAAATAACCCAAATCCCTGACCAAAGCTGACGTCCTGGTAGCACGTCTGAGGACAATTCCTCTGTGTGAATTATGGCCCGTCTTATGCCTCCCCACCCTAAAAAAGTCCTGAAATCACAGCTGCTGCTGATGTACCACTTCCCATAATTCTCCATTACATGATCTCGGGCAGTAGAAGAGATGGAGGGCCGTACGGGACAAGGCGATTTCACAGGCATGGAGACGGGTGCTGCTACAGCAGGGGTGCCCACACTTTCTCGGCTTGCGAGCTCCTTTTAAAGTAATCTACTCACATTAAAAATGCTAAGTGTGTGTGTGTGTGTGTGTATATATGTATGTATGTTCAGTACACATTAAATGTACAGTATATGCTGGCGAACCTTGTTCATTGCATGAACCCTTACAGCACAATACAATTCAATACATTTATGGTGGTCGAATATCACATGGTGAAAAAAAGTCCTCCTCCCATCCCACGTGGAATTGGTAAGTTTTTGGTGTCTTACCTGGTCCGGCTCCCCCACTCCGATATAAATCGGAAGGCTAGTGTGATACAAGATACGTTAGAAGAGGAGGGATCTAAGTAGATGTTCTGGTAACCTAATGCAACAAAGTTTTAATTAAGCAACAGCAAACTGGCTGCCCTTTACGGCAATCAAATGGCATCTAAAAAAATGTTTTTGAATGTCGCATGATTGCACTACCTTCGTGATCTACCGGTTGATCACGAGCGACATATTGGGCACCTCTGTGCTAGAGAGTTCAGGCCCCATGACAGCATGTCAATTATGCTCCAAAGTTTTTAGGGGCCTTGGAATCATCTCAACTCCCCCCCCCTACAGCACCCCTGCATGGAGATTGGCACTAGGCTAGACAAAGGCCACTATGAACTGGATTCTCCCGAAAGCAGGGGATATCAGCTGCAATACATTGACTGCAAGGTTGGGACAATATTTCACTTTATATCTTTATTAGAATTAAAACATGTCGGTGGTCGCATCGGCCACTTCATGAGGAGCTGCTGGAAGTACAGCAATACAACGGCATCCGATTAAGCCCCCCTAATAAACACAGGCAGTATTTAAGCCTCAGCTTGACCACCGGGCAAGTGAACATATGACCACCGGGCAAGTGAACATATGTTCCACAGCCATCCCAGAATGCATTGCACAAGTAAGCTCTCCTGACGAAAATACCAACCTTTTTATTCAGTTGGTTTTTAGCGGTCTCCTCAGTGATCCAGATGAGGAGCATATAAGGACCTCCCAGGAGGAATCTAACTGGGGAGGGGGTGGGGTGGCGCACTGATAAAACTGTGTGTGGTTATACCGGGGGAAATCTCAGCAGGGTTGAGAACAGGCCTTCACACCAGGGCCTACAGCCTGTCCCTCAGGCCTTCGTCTCAGTGACTCTTCGTAGAATCAAAGATGTTCTCACTGTCTATGAGAGTGCTCACTCAGTCTCCACTTCTGTGCCAGGCCTGCCCTGGAATCGACTTTTGCGACAGAGGCTGAAAGTCGTTAGTACTCCCGGCAGTACGCAGAATGGCTCTCTTTGGCAAATGAGAGGGTGTTCGTTGCTTTGCTCATGAAAACAGACATCCGTTGTTTTGGAAACTGCTCCTGTCCGCCCCCCTGCAGTTACACTTGAGGTCTGGCTTCCCTACTTTGTGCCAGAGTTTGAAAAATGTGACCGGAATCCAGGGTCCTGTTCAGCAGAGGGTCGTGGGTGCAGGGACACGGTGACACGCCTGCACGATGTGGCCCTCGTCTGCCTCTCGTTTCCATGGTAATGGTCCTGCTGCCCATGTGCGGCATGGACCTTTATTAATGGGCGTGCGCTGCCTGTTCTGGGCCTGCCTCGTGGGGCAGGTGTAATTAGGTCTGGCGGAGAGGCAGGAGGATATCGATGCAGGGGTAGTTCTGGCAGCCCTGGGCTGTGGCAGCCGAGCTTCTGTGCCCATTAAGAGTGGCCCCCGGTCACTTTGGAGATGGAGGAGCGGTTTATTGCGCCAGGCCTTCACGCCAGCCGAGACGCAGGTTAGCAGGCTGGATGCCATCCTCTCCTTGGCTGTGGTGTATCTCCGCTTCCCCCAGGGGGGACACTTATTGGGCGCTGCTGTGGATGTGGACACCCTCCCTGGGTGTGACTCTGCCCCCACCCACCCAGGCTGCTGCTAGACAACCAGGGGTTTGTGGGAAGAGCTGTTAGATGTCTACTGGTTTGCGGAAAGCCATACTGGTGTGTGCATAGTGCAGGGACACTCATACTGGTTTTTGCAGAGCAGGGTGACTTCATACTGGTTTTTGCAAAGTACAGTCTCTTCATACTGCGGAATACAGTGACGTCATACTGGGTTTGGAGACTACAGTCACTTCATGCTGATTTTTGCAGAGCGTCATTTTATGCTGATTTGTTTATATTGATTGGAGAGTTTTGTCACTCCATACAGTTTGAATGGCATACATTATGGTCAATCGACTACTGGGACCAGCATAGACTAACCATACAGGCCAGTATGCCATTCAGTTGTGGTTGTCTTGGGGTTGGAGCTCTGACTGCAGTCTACTGTGTGTGTGCGCGTGTGATTGTGTGTCTGTCTGTGTGTGTCCATATGTGTGTGTGTGTATGCGTGCGTATGTGTCCATGTGTGTGTGCGTGTGTGTGTGTGCAAGTGTGTGAGTGCGTGTGCATGTATGAGTGCGTGCGTGCATGTGTGTGCGTGTGTCTGCATGCTTGTAAGTGCGTGCGTGTGTCTGTGTGTGTGTCTGTGTGTGTGTGCTCGCACCCAGTCCCCTCAGCCCCGCGGTGTGCTATCTGCTCCGCGGGCACCGCTCTGCTGTTGATCTTCATTCTCCTCATTAGACGCTCCCTAATTTGGATTTATTGTGCTGCTCATTAGTGCTTCGCTGCTCTCCTCAGAGCCACGCCGGCGTTTATTAAAAACTTCTCCGCTAAATGAAGACGGATAGGCCCACCCGTCGCTACGGCAGCCGCGCCACGCCGCCCAGCCCGACATGACCGCGGGAGGTTCGGCCTGAGGACAGCCACAGAGGACGAGAGGGTGGGGCACAGGGAGACCTCGACCGTCCAATAAGATCCTACATGAAAGTAGCAAAGACCAGCTGCAGACGATACATAATCTGATGCTGATAAAGTCAGTGGTGGGGAGGCTATGATGCTGGAGGCTTCTTGCAGGCGTAATTCTAGGACTTTTATAAGGTGGGAGGCATAAAAAGGGCCATAATTTATATAGACGGGTAAACCTAATCATTAGCCAATGATATGTTTCAAATCAGTGAGTGATGGGGAGGGAACACTCTGGCAGCCAATCAGCTTTCAGCTGTTATGAGCTATGAGCCCAGCTCTGTAAAAACTCCCCTTGCTTCCTGTCTTCCTGTTCTGGGATGCGGACAGAGCTACTCCGTCTTATTGATCGCGGACGAAGGCAGGCTCACTTAGGGTCCGCTTGATTATCTAATGATGCTTGTGACAAGCAAAAGATGCCTGTGTTCGAGCACGAACCGTGGGCGGGCCTGAAGAAAGAGCAGCTCAGCTCACGGGACAGACCGTATAGGCCTCTATAGCTGTAGGGTTAATGAGAAGTGCATGCTGGGATATCGGCGCGCTTCTCACACTAGCGGCAGAAACGCGTGGTTTGGGTGGTGTCGCGGAAGCAGCGAGGGCCGCTTCTCGGCGCAGTTTGCGAAGGTCACCAGAAGGGGAAAATAGGAGCCGAGGCAATTAATAGGGATGGTGGATAGGGCTGTGATGAGGGGTGGAAGGAAGGGGAGAGGGCGGAGAGTGGAGGAGAGGTAGGAGCCGGAAAGGCGGAGACGCGGGTAGAGAGAGGAGGGCGGAAAGGCAGCGGCAGAGGGAGCCTGGCAGGGCCCATCTCGCTTCCTGTGACAGCGGCTCCCATCGCTGCCAGGTAATGGCCTCGCAGAGGAGCGATTTAGCAGCGAGAAGGAAGTGGGGCTCAAGGCCGCCACCTCATTTAAAGTTTGTTTTTTTTCCAAATGAGGCCTGGAGGTGGCGCCGCTTACGGCAGGCCCGCGTCACTAAGCTTCCCTCAGAAGTCCCTTCTGGATCCGTCTCTGTCTCTGTGTCTTGCCCCCATCAGAACCTGTCAGCTAGACAGCTGCATGTGATCAGCCCCAGAGCTGACCCTCGGGTTAGGTGATGCCCAGCAAAGAGGAGCCCCCCCCAACCTGCCCTATCTCACCCCCCGGCCTCATGGCGTGCTCTGACTCTCCTCCATGGTTTGTGTGTCATATTGCGATGAAATTATGCATTATTTACCATTTGTGGGAGTACAGCTATCCTGAAATGCTGTTTTTTACAAATCCCTTCTTGCTCCCCTCTGAGATGTACACGCACATGTGAGCGCATGGGGCATTTTTTTGGGGGGGCGGGCCCTGCTCAAGGCCCAATGGCAATTCTGCTGAGCATGGAGATCAAACCAGTGACCTTCCAATCGCAGACCCACCTAACCTACTGAGCCGCACGGCTGAGTGTGATCCATGTAGGCACCCTGCCCATGGTGTCCCGTTCCAATGAGTGTGACGTCTATTATCATCTCCCGAGACCCAGGGTGAAGGTTGGGCACGTCTCTGTCAGTCCAGGACCACTGCCATGCTACTGTGTATGTAACAGAAGATGAGGAGATGTGGCACAGCAGGTCAGGACACAAATCCCAGGCAGGTAATTACATATTCAAAGCCCAGAGTTGACAGTGGTTTCACCATTAGGCCCCTGAACAAGGCCATTAACCCCCAGTTACAGGGACCCTCCTTTCTCAAAAAAAGGGAAATGAATAAAGAAAAACAACAAATTCAAAGTGAAGTGAAGTGAAGCTTGACTGGAAAGTAAAAGTATAATTTGGACAGTGTTGGAATGACACTCCTAATGGAGTGAGGTCAACATCTGGAGCAATTAAACCATCTCGGTGCCAGCCTAACGCCCAGCCAGATGCAACAGCCAGGTCACCTTAGCCACGCTTCCTGGGCTCGGCGCAGCGTCAGCCACCAGAACCACCGCATGCGTCCGACATCCAAGCGCTCTTGATTACGACGCAGATTAGGAGTTATGCGGGTGTTAATTATCTGCGCGTTCCCGGTGCATTTTACAGCGTAAACAGTCAGCCGTCGACGAGCACATAAGCTTTGTAGCGTTGTTAATAATTAAGTCTAATATTTTCCGGTGTCAGCTTCCTGCGCTCCTGCTGAATGTGCCAGAGGGAACCAGCAATGTGGTAATTAGGATTGTTTCGGTTTAGCTGTGCGGGACTATCCTCTGTGCCTCCTGGTCTATGAATAGAGCTGCTTCGGTTCCTTGTCTCTCGCAGCATCGGGGAGAGACTGACCCCACAAACAGAGCCGTTACCCAGTACCCAGCCCAGGAATCTGCTGTCACTCGGATGACGGGTCCATTAGTGATGTTCGCCACGCTGCCCCTTCTGCGCTAACCCGGTCGCTGCTCCCCTCCTCCCCCCAAGCCGGTAACCCATCCACCCTTATCCCTTTTGGGAGCCCCTGCCCGCAGCCTCCTGTCCATCTTTTTATCACGTCCAACCCGGGGAGCGAACTTCCCGTCCATGTCTGCTTGTTTTTCTCTGGTTTTCGCCACCCCCCCCCCTTCTGCGCCACATCTTTTTATGGAATGTTCTAGAATATGCAAAGCTCACAGACAGTGGGGCGGCCAAGCTGGACTTCGCCTAATCATCTGTCTCCAAAGCACAGATCCTGGGTTGTCACGTTGGACAAGCGGTTGACTTGCTCCCAGTAACGGCAGGCATGACTGGGATGAGTGAAATATTTTTGTACAACATTCGAAGAACTTCTTCTTCTGCAGCTGCTCCCGCTGTCTGACCGGACTCCCCCCATACGGTCTAACAGTCTCTTCCAACAGCTGATATTAAATTAAAGATAACGGCTAGCCCCTTTAGGCGGTGGATCTGGCGCTGGAACGTGATTACTCCTCTCCCTGCTGCTGCGGGAGGGAGATTGATATACCGTCTGATAAAGTGCCGTTTACCGCGGTCGCACTTTCTGCATCGGGCGGCTGTGAGTAACGCGGACTCACGCAAAGCCCCGTTCCGCGTCCCCCGCCACATACAGAATCCAATTCTCCGAGTAGTCCGCGGGTTTTAAAAATAAAGTCCGTAAGTGCGTCTGCTTTTCCTTACTGTCCTGTCTAGCGATGTCGAGATAGCATCGCTGAAGTGACATAACCTGCAGCCTGGTGAGACGCTGCATTCCGGAGCTGGGAGCCCAGAAGCGGCGGAGCATGATTAACACCGCCCGGCCCGGACCGGGGCTCCAGCTGAGGGGGATCTGGGCCGGTGATATAATCCTTGGGTAAAACTATAAGAAATGTTTCCATAAACCGAAATAAGATACAGAAATAAAATTAAACACAATTAAACGAAAAATATAAATAATGCTTCTGAAACTAATGAATAATAATACCTGGAATATTTTTTTGCTCATTTTGAGGACATTAGAAAATAATGTGCACTGTGTTTTCATGCAGGGTTCTCTAAAGATCTGATACATAAATGGACCCCTCCCCATAAGACCATCGCACTGCCACCCCACCCAGCCTCAGGCAGAACCTGTTGCTTTTGACAACTCCTAGCATTACCGCACATGGTCCAACAGCCCACCAGGAGACCCCCAAAGGCACAGCTCGATGACTGTTCTAGACCGAACATCCACACAGCAGCAAAGCCACCCAAACCTCCTGCAAGGAGCGTTACGCTCCAGCAGTCCGGTGCTGGGGTCTGGCGGCTGTCAGCCGCTACGCTCTGCTACTGCTGAGGTCTTAATTATGACTGATTAAACTGCCACTTAAATGAATTGTGCAATTTGTCCCACATCGCGGCCAACATGCTGAGAAAGCTCTCCGTAATTCTTCAATTAAAGCCAAATTTATGTTAGTGCAGAAATGCAAATAATATTCGCGAGACTGTCACACATGCATATAAGTAAAAGTGGATTCGACACACGGCCTCCTGACCAGTCTTTACAGAAATCGACCGACATGGTCACTGTACAATCTACCTCTCCTCTACTATCTGCCCAGGACAGAATTTGTACTCAGTCTTTAAATTATTTTTAATTGGATCACTTCTACAGAAGAAACATGCAGACTATGGTATAAGAGAGAGTTTGATATTAGGAGGAACACATCTTAATAAAATAAATACAAAGGTCTGGAGGTTTGAAGCCAAATTAAAAGTTGGGTGGTACACATCCCCCCACATCTTACACTCATGCATACTGACATCAAAAAAGGAATGTCCACCAGCCAACAACTGTGTGACATACATACCAGTCTTGTGGTGCATTCTGGGAAATTTGTATTTTTTTTAAGGCAGGGAAGTATGATGCTCCTACCTCTACAGCTTAGGAGGGCTGCAGATTCAGCAGAGGCAGTAGTGCACGCACACGGACAGCAGTCGGTCCTCCCACCTCTGTTCGGTACAAGCTTTCACAACCTGCACCCCCCAACCCGCTCCACAGAAATAGTGTTTCTCTGATTCAAACCCACTCCACTGCTAGACAGATCTGCTGAAATGGTGCCTGTAATTACCTGCCTAAAATTGTGAAACAGCTTGGAATTTGGCCTGAATGTGCAATTAACAATTGAATTTAGGCATCAGCAGAAGTGCTCACAGCACAGGCTTCTCATGCCAGAGGGCTCTCAGCTCCAAACCTCTCCATCTTGGGTCACTATAGGCGCTGTCTAGGTGAATTCATAATTAATTGTCAGTTTGGCTTATGGATATATAATGAAAAGGAGAGCAGTGATATCTCTTAGATATATATCATTATAGATATAGGGGGTACACCTGTTAGTTAGATATATGGAAAAAGACAGTTAAGCACTAATTCTTGCAGAGTGTATACGACCTGCAATGTCTGTAGCACCTGTAGTTGTCCAGCAACACACATTTCGGGTCCCTGGGCAGATCACCCTCTCTGTTTGTCTGTCACACCTCCATGGGGACTACCAGAATATGATGCATTTGCTTCTGGCTCTGCAGACATAATCAGATGAGTCAGGTACTGCTCTTATATACCCTGGGATGTCTTCCCTGGATGCACTCCTGCCCCCCACCACCGGCCGGAGCCTCCACATCGCTCCCCGAAGCCCCAATCCCCCTGTCCCTCAGCTCCCTTCACCATTCGGCCTTTGCCATTAGCTCTGATGGCCTCATGGTTTCACAGGATGTCAGGAAGGGGAGATTCCAGGATTAGCCAATGATATGTTTTCATTGGTGAGTGACAGGGGAGGTGGCACTCTAAGGACCAATAAGCTTTCAGCTGGGGGTCAGTCCTCCTGTGGCCTTGCCCCTGATGCAGTGGTGTTGGAAGGTGCTTGCTATTGGGGGGGAACGAATTCACCCCTGTGGTAAAGTGGTGGTGGCTGGGGGTGAGGGGGGTGGGGTGTACGTCATGGCATTGCAATGGACACACATGCAATAGTCACATCATGAAGGTATGTGATGTAAGAAAGACTTTTAAATAAATTTAAATAATAAAGATTACATCATTTAAAATAAGACTAACATTGTTTAAGGTGCTTTTCCACAACCAAATATGACTTAACTACAAAACAGTAACTGATCTATATAATAAAACAATTTGTCTAAAATAGAACTACAGCTTCCATTAGGTATATTTTTCATCCTCGTGGTCTGAAGATGCTTAATGCATCTTGTCTGTTGCATTTGTATCATGATAGAAATGCCTTATATTAACGCATTATATTGCCAAAAGTATTGGGACACTTGCCATTATGCACACATGAACTTTAATGACATCCCATTCTTAATACTTAGGCTTTAATATGGAGTTGGCCCACCCTTTGCAGCTATAACAGCTTCAGCTCTTCTGGGAAGACTTTCCACAAGGTTTAGGAGTGTGTTTATGGGGATTTTTGACTATTCGTCCAGTAGAGTATTTGTGAGGTCAGGCACTGATGCTGGACTAGAAGGCCTGGCTCACGGTCTCTGTTCTAGTTCATCCCAAAGGTGTTGTATCAGGATGAGGTTAGGGCTCTGTGCAAACCAGTCAAGTTCCTCCACACCAAACTTGCTCATCCATGTCTTTATAGACCTTGCTTTGTGCACTGGTGCACAGTCATGTTAGAACAGGAAGGGTCCATCCCCAAACTGTTCCCACATAGTTGGGAGCATAAAATGATCCAAAATTGCTTCATATGCTGAAGCATTAAGAGTTCCTTTCACTGGAACTAAGGAGCCAAGCCCAACCCCTGAACAACAACCCCACACCATAATCCCCCCTGCACCAAACTTTACACGTGGCACACTGCAGTCAGGCAAGTACGGTTCTCCTGGCAACTGCCAAACCCAGACTCATCCATCGGATTGCCAGACAGAGAAGCGTGACTCGTCACTCCAGAGGACACCTCTTCACTGCTCTAGAGTCCAGTGGCCATGTGCTTTACACCACTGCATGCGACGCTTTGCACTGCACTTGGTGTTGTAAGTCTTGGATGCAGCTGCAGCAGCTGGCCATGGAATATTTAGTAGCAAAGAAATTTCACGAATGGACTTATTATACAGGCTGCATCCTATCACAATACCACGCTTGAATTCACTGAGCTCCTGAAGTAACCCATTCATTCACAAATGTTTGCAGAAGCAGTCTGCATGCCTAGGTGCTTGATGTTATACACCTGTGGTTGTGGAAGTGATTGGAATATCTGAATTTAATGATTTGGAGGGGTGTCCCAATACTTTTGGCAATGTAGTGTAGCAAAAGCTGCAGTTATGCACGGTCATTGCAAAACCCCAAAAAATCACAATTTGATTTCTTTCCAGTACTGTTCAGCCCTAGATAGATATCTATTCATATTCGTTTTTGGAGAAGAGGGGGGAATCTGCCAGTCCTGGGAGGGATGTGTCCACCCCTTCCCCCTATTTCCAAAGCTGATGCCCTGATGTCAGGCTTTTACACTGTCACAGTTGAGAGCCCTTCAATGAAAGAAAATGATCTAATAGAGTTTCTAGATCACTGGAGGCCAGCGTGTGCCTCAGCGGGTTAAGCCTCTGCGCCAGAAGGTCACGGGTCAAGCTGGTGGAATAGTTACATGTCCATGGAACCTTGAGCAAGGCCCTAGCCCCCAGCTCCATGGGCACCACTGTAAGCATGCTTTGCCCTACATGTGTGTTAGGGAGAGCAAGATGGGGTCGGCAAGAAGAGAATTTCCTCACAGGGATTAATAAGTGTCATGATTATTATTATTATTTAATCTCTGCTGAACATAGACCATGTGAACTGCTTATTATGCGTGATGCCAGTCAGCTGCTTATTTGTGGAGACCTCGGGGGCAGCTTTTTGATTGGATAATGGGAGAGGAGGAGGAGTCCT
Source organism: Petrocephalus sullivani (assembly GCA_026780845.1). Classification (NCBI taxonomy): domain Eukaryota; kingdom Metazoa; phylum Chordata; class Actinopteri; order Osteoglossiformes; family Mormyridae; genus Petrocephalus; species Petrocephalus sullivani. Next base: position 12,993,030 of record JAODKM010000126.1, on the reverse strand, counting down.
TTCTGAAAGTTTGTTATGCTAATGATGTGCTTCAAGCCCCGAGCATGCCATGATGTATCTACATGTATGTGTACATGACACCCACATGCCAGGCCCATTTTCTCCAGGAAGTGCTTTCTGGGGCTTTGCTTATTATAATGCCACGTAGGGGGATGGGTGCCGAGGCAGGAGGCTGTGGCTCAAAGGAGGATGGGTGCCGAGGCAGGAGGCTGTGGCTCGAAGGAGGATGGGTGCCGAGGCAGGAGGCTGTGGCTCGAAGGAAGATGGGTGCCGAGGCAGGAGGCTGTGGCTTGAAGGAGGATGGATGCCGAGGCAGGAGGCTGTGGCTCGAAGGAGGATGGATGCTGAGGCGGGAGGCTGTGGCTCGAAGGAGAATGGGTGCTGAGGTGGGAGGCTGTGGCTGGCTGGAGGATGGGTGCCGAGGCGGGAGGCTGCGGGAGGCTGGAGGATGGGTGCCGAGGCGGGAGGCTGCGGGAGGCTGGAGGATGGGTGCTGAGGTGGGAGGCTGTGGCTGGCTGGAGGATGGGTGCCGAGGCGGGAGGCTGCGGGAGGCTGGAGGATGGGTGCTGAGGCAGGAGGCTGTGGCTCGAAGGAGGATGGGTGCCGAGGCGGGTGGCTATGGCTCGAAGGAGGATGGGTGCTGAGGCGGGAGGCTGTGGCTCGAAGGAGGATGGGTGTAGAGGCGGGGGGTGGCGGCTGGCTGGAGGATGGTTGTCGTGGCAGGAGGCTGTGGCTCAAAGGAGGATGGGTGCCGAGGCAGGAGGCTGCGGCTGGCTGGAGGATGGGTGCTGAGGCAGGAGGCTGTGGCTCGAAGGAGGATGAGTGCCGAGGCAGGAGGCTGCGGCTGGCTGGAGGATGGGTGCCGAGGCGGGAGGCTGCGGCTGGCTGGAGGATGGGTGCTGAGGTGGGAGGCTGCGGCTGGCTGGAGGCAGCCATCGTAGCACTTTCCATGTGGGCGTGATCTTGTACTCGATCTCCTTCCCCAAGTTAGCGAAGGATAGAGAGGAGGGTGAGAAAGACGCAGGGAAGGTGACTGCCTGACACGTGGGACCATGAACAGCTGCTGGCACATTAACCAGGGCACCTGCCTGGAACATGGATATTCAGATGAATTTTGAGGTAAGCTGATCTCGTAGCACCACTCCTGGGATACGTGACAAAACCGCCGTTCTAGGTCTGCGTCTGCGCAGAGCTCAGCGGCATGAAGCTGCGTGGCTGTGCTTCAATGTGATGCAGGACCCTGAGCTGGCTGTAGGACCCGTCCCTGCAGTCAGGGCACCGGAGGGGAAAAAAGGAGACTGAGACCCTACAATTTCTGGATGTGAACCCTCTAATCAGCCAATCAGGACTCAAACTAGATTTGGCTGAAGGGGGTCATTTATCACAGTGGTGTGAAGCCTGAGAGACTGATGTGAGCACAGAGGTAACTGTGTTAGACTCCCCCAGAACTCCACCAACCTCCCCCCCAGGAGAGAAGAGAAAAACCATATGGCTCTTTGAATACCGCTCGGGGGCACCAGTCAGACACTGAGTCAGACAGATAATGAGAAATGTGACATGCTTCAGCTGGAGACTCTGATATAACCATCCAATAAAACTGAGACAAAAATCCCCCAAATGTTTAAAAAAAGTTTATTGCATCTACAAATAAACACTTTTCGTGTAAATTAAGAGCAATAAAAACTGATTATATTAAAAAAAATCAGAGTAGAACTTTCTCCCTGCCCACTTTGGAGGTGATGAATATAACTTCATAAACATTTTACTGGGATGTATGTTGAAGGCCTATCTGTGGGCTTCTAACACACATATGAGATTCATTATCTTCTGAAACCATATGTGCAGCGCAGTTTCTTTCCGGAAGCTTCTTTTAAGCTCACAAACGCCATAGACAGAACACACTGGGAGAGGCCTAATTAGCCTGCTAGCATTTTGCTTACGCGGGACCTAACAATGCTCCTTTTAAGAATTGTCAGACTGTCAGCGCATATATAGTTTATTTAAATGCTGGGCAACAGAGTGCCACTAGTGGCGACCGCTAGAACATTAATATTTGTGAGAATGAGCCAACAAGGGAACAGATGAAATTGCTTGGATGGATTCTCAAATCCATCCTGTTAACAGATGACAGGTGACATTCCCTGCACCACAGCTCTAGGCTTTTTCTCTAGGCAAGGTGAATAACACCCTCACCCCACCAGTGTGGTGTGTGCAGTACCAGGCTGTGCCTGTGGGTGGCGTGCGCTTACTCTCGGCTCTGAGGGCATGCAGTGATGGTGGAGTGGACCGGCTGGGGTCTCAGGGATCTCAGTAAGCCTTAAGGCTGATTTATACTTCTGGGTTTGCAGCAGCAAAACACCAGTTGATGTTGAGGTTTTGAGTTTTGCTTAAACATTTTTACTCTGTCATAAGCAACAAAACTTTGTGAGTTTAATGATTGTTCATGATTATCTAGAACACATTTAAAAATCAGTTTCAAGTTTCCTGCCACTGCTTTTGCACAAAAATCTCTGGAAATTCTCCAGTTTTGTACAACCCTAGTGTGAATGGCTGAAACCGTGTCTTAACAGTGTGACCGCTGCAGCCAATAGCGAAAACACCAGGCTAGCAACCAGCTGCGTCGATTCTAGCATAAATCAGCCTTTAGGGAGAGGGCACCGTTTCTCTCACAGCCAGTCTGATTATGGAAATTGTTCAACCCTCCAATAATGTTTCAGGCTGAAGGAAGATCCCACGGAGAAGGTCACGTAGCGAATGCGTCAGTGTGCGTTTGTGTGCAAGAGAGGCTCAGTTTACTTCCTGAATAAAACACAGAGCGCAGCAAAACGAGCATTTAATCAAGGTCAGGATAATGTCACAAGCAGACGTCCAGGGACCGCAGGGAAGCCGGGCCCCGAGCTGCTGACACGTCCCTGGGTGTGCAGGCTCAGAGGGTGAGGAACGCCACCTGTGGGAGACAGAGATGTATCAGATGCTGCTGGATTTTCTGCATGATTCAGACTCTACCGCACCTCTGAAGCGGGCAGCAAAGTGGCAGAGTCTGGAGGCAGCGTCCCACCCCCGCACAGACCTCTGGCTGTCCGTGAAACGCTCTACACCAACATCCAAGAAATCTCTCAAAAATGTGCCCTTAAAAAAGGGCGTGAACAAAGCAGGGCACCCAAACCACATCCTGGCACCCCAATAATTTTACTGATTTATTTTTCCCCAAACCAGGCTGTTAATGCATTTGCGTGGATATTACCTTAACTTTTCCGTCAACCTGATATTTTTTCCAGACTAAATATTATTCTCGTCTTCCTGTTTATAACTGGTTATATAGCCAACGCTAATGCCAAAATATTCACTTCTAACGCTAGTGGGTTTGAGTGCTTATTAATGCCTGGTTCTGTTGTACAGATGAGGCATGTCAAAGGGAACAGCGTTTGCTAATGAGGTGGAGCGCTGCGACGGCGCGATCCGAGTGAGCAGCTCCTGCCACCCGGCAGATACAGCATCCCAGACAGGACTGATTCCAGGGAGACTTATTTCTGGGTGATGAGAGCAGAGGAGGAGGGAGGAGAGATCCGTTACTCAAAGCTGTGAGATTTACGAGAATGCCCGCTGGAGTTTGAGTGTCAGTGGGGAGTTTATACTCCGCTCTGACTCCAAGGCAACCTGTCCAGCTCAAGGAGACCCTGGGACGTCCCTGGAGACCTGGGCTGTGCCCATATCCAAATCACAGTCCTCAGCAGGCAAGTCAAGAAATCATTCTTAGGCCAAGATGCCAAAAGTCTTGGATGGAGAGAACAATAACATTAAAAGACAAGCCACCTGGTCCCTGAAACAGGCCAGGGGGAGGATCTACGGAGTGACAGATCAGGCTGCTGGAGGGCTTAGACGAATTCACACGAGGATTTCGGGACACAACGCCAGCGAAAGCCATTACCTTGCTGAGCGCTCTATGTTCAGAGACATCACCCAGAAGTTCTCAGAAGTTCTCCAAGCAGGCTGACTGGTAAAGAAGTGTGTAATTACCCTTAATCTGCCAGCAGAGCAGGGAAGAAAAGGGTTCCGAAAACGGCAGCGTGCGGGCAGAGTTAACCCCTTCACCACCAGAACCTCAAAGCACTGGGGCTTATGGAAAAGTGCTCTACTCAACGGAACTGGATTCAGGCTGGCTGGCGCCGTGACCCAGGGCCGCCATCAAACCTGGGCTCACCATCAAACCGCAAGCGCACAGTCCAGCCAAGCCCAAATCCGCTTTAGTAAGCGGCACCGACTGGCTGCTGGGTTTAGCGGGCTCACCTGGAAGGAGTTCATTGTGCGCAGAGACGGCGGCAGAGAGGAAGTGCTGGCAGTCAGCAGCTGCATCACTTCCTGGCAGGTGGATGAGGGCAGAATGAGGGGGTGCACGCCTACATCCTTTTCCCAGGTCTCGGTTATCCTGCAGGGACACACAGTAACCAACTACCCAGAAAAATACCAACGCCGTCTCTCTCTCTCCCTCGCTCGCTCGCTCGCTCCGACACACACCGACACAGCAGGACAGCCCTGACTGCTGACACTCATTACAGGTTTATTCTCAATGTGTGTGCACACGCTTAATATATCATAATGACGGGAATCCATCAAAGGGCGGAGTCGCCCCTTAGGAGGACACGGGAGACGTGATTACTGTTTAATTACAGGAGCGGAGTTTATTTCCGTGGAAACTGCAAGCGAGGGATGCAGGAGATTATATATAAATGCCGAGCACAGCCTAGCAGGCACATCTCCCCTGTCTGCTTCTACCGGGCCGGTACTGCTTCCCCAGGCCCACGAGGGGCGCGGACGGCCCCCCGCAGCCACGGCCTGACATCTGCGAGAACCTGCACGTCAAACTGGGGAGGAGCCTGTCCCCCTTTCCAGTTTCATGGCACGGAGTCTCAGGTTGCCACACAGCTCTAATTAAGCCCTCCCGCAGGAGCTGGGGACCCAGCGAGACCCGAGAGGCCCCTCTTACTCACCAGCGCCTCGTTAAACACTTAGAACGGCTCAGGCTGACACCCCAGCAACCATGATTTCCAGTCAACCAATTGTTAGTTTTTTTTTTTTGGGCTCATCTTCAGACGGCCTAAGGTTCCAGGTCACGATTGTCAGGGAGTCTCCGAATCAAAGCCGGTCCGGTGAAGCAGAGCAGATGGGCAGTGACTGCACAATCAGAACCACGTGAGGAAGACGGCCAGAACCCGGGTTACGGCTCATCTGAGCGCCGATGTTCATTAAGGCCTGGAGACATGTGACCCTAGCGACTCGTTATGATTGACTGTTACTGGCAGCCGGGGCTTGTATGCAGCAGATCAGAGTGCCGCTTGCTTGCAGCATAGATGCTTCCTTTAATTACTGTACTATGATCGCCTGGCAGAGTTAGCGGCTGTCAGGTTCTGGAACATTCCTCCCCCCAGGCTTTCCCCTGGGGGCCAGGCGGTTTCCGTCAGGGCCCGGTCCAGTCCTCCTTAAGAGAGACCACCCATTCCCAGCTCACCAGGCTCATCGATGGAAAAATAAACAGAAGGAAGCATTCAGCAGCTGGGGACTGGTCATTAAGACGGGTGTGACCCAGGCTGTCCACACCCCCGCAGCGCCGAAGACCAGTCAGGCCAAGGCGACATCTGCAGGGCGTCTCCACACACAGCCACTTCGCTTCCGGTCCGGAGGAGTTAGAAGGCGGGCAGGTCCCCGGGAAAGTGGCCAGGAGGCGGGGCCAGACTCGGGAAGCCCTGAGCGCGGGAAGCCCTGAGCGCGGTGGCGGAGGGAGCCGGACGACCTTCGATCCGCGTTTCGGGTCTCCTTTTAAGCCTTTACCATTAATCTGAGCGCACGGCGCTAAGACTGCGGTGTCAAGAAAGTCAGCCGGCAGCAAACGGCATAAGGGAAGTCTGACGCCTGGATCCGGAAGACGTACGGCAGCCTAAAATATGTCTAACATCACATTGTTTAAAGTGATCCAGGAATAATAATCATAATTCCGTGGGGAGGGCTTACAGACTTACAGACAGCACAGACGGCGACCACAAAGCCCAAGCAATCACTGGCTGGGGAATAAGTACAAATGTCTTTAATGGGCCGACATCTGCCCGAGCGCCTCAGCCCCCCCGTCACCGCGAAGGGGCCCCGCACTGTCCATCCGCTCCACTGAGGGGCGCCGGTGTGTCCGTGACAAACACTACAGACGGAGCCGGGAAACACGAGCCGCCGACAGAGAGAAATGAAGTCAGTCACTTACTCCTGATGCATTCTGGGAAGGCAGGCAAGGTAGAGCACTTTGACAGCACCCCTGGCTTGACATGATGGGTGCTCACCGCGGAGACCATCTCCGGGAGGAATGCAAGAGTTGGGGTCCGACAGAGAGGCCAGGAGAGTGTCTGTGTTTAGCAGCCAGAGCTGGAGAGCAGAGGAGAGACCAGGACTGTCACACAGACCGACGTACCACCACAGGTCAGGAGTTACGTAGTGCGTACACCCTCATACATGTCATAAGCATAAGAGGGGCCATAATTCTCACACACACAATACCCCTTTCTATCCACTTGTTTGTAATTCACTTCCTACACATATTTATTCCACCTCCTTCTAGCACATTATTTTATTGTTTATTGTAAATATTTGTAAATTTGTATTATTGTAAAAATGTTAATTTGTGATTTGTTAAATCCTCCTCCTAATGTGCATCTGCTGGCTTACCTCAAACAGCATCTAATTGTACTTCTGACAATGACATAAAGATTATATCTATCTATTTAATTCATACAGTGGACAGTCTTATCATTAGCCAGTGTTTTGAACTGGTGAGTGACAGGGTAGGGGGTACTCTGGGGACCAATCAGCTTCCAGCATCTCTGATCCCACCCCCTGTTTATGCCCCAGGAGGTAAGACTCCCAATGGACACACCCACGAGACACTGTACATCTCTCTCACACACACGCACACACGTCGTACACGTTTGTATCCCTATCTTTGTGGAGCCTTTCCATTCATTCATTCCCCAAAAGACGCGGCAGAGGTGCTTATACCAAGATGTAGGCCTTCCCGCTCGGAATCTGGATGCAGAAACGGAAGATGCTCTGCGTGCCGGACAGTTCCACCAGCCTGGCAGCCAGCGTCCGCTCCAGGAAGAGGTGCCTGCGTTCAAGGAAACACAGAGCGCTCAGCAGATCGGAAGGTCGCTGGTTTGAATCTCATACAAAGCAGAAGGCCTTATACAGGCCGTGTCTGAGCAAGGCCCTCACCCCCAAGGCATTTCAAGGTAGCCGAACTCATGCTTGTGCAAATGGCAAACAATGCATAATTTCATTTGCCTTCACAGGCTGGGACCGAGTGTCCCGCCGGCCGCCACGCGTACCTGTGCGTCCTGAGGTCACTGTCCTCATCCTCACCCCCGTCCCTCACTGTCACCTCCGTGATGTACAGCCTCAGGGCCCCTAAAACAGGAGCACGCACAGTCAGGTCATCCCGTTCTTGGAAAACCGGCACCCCGACGCTCTGCGTCCCCAGTCTACTCACGCACCTCCAGCGACGGCCTCCCCCAGCACCGCCCGGCAACTGGCACACACCACCACCTCACTTTTGGACACCCTCTGCAGGAGACAGAATGCATCAGAGAGGGCGACACCCCCAGCCCTGCCTGAATCACTGAGCCCCTGTAAATAAGGGGTGGAGCTGGGTGGGGGGGTCCCAGAGGACAGGGTTGGGGAGTTGAGAGGATGCTTCACTCGGATCCTGGAACAAACTGAACATGTGGTGACCTGGTTCATCCACACGATGGCGCTCACCTGCACGGGGTCTGATCCGTGTTCCGCGTCAGCGGGGGCAGGCTCCAGTGCGAGGCGCCCACATGTGTCTCCTGCATATGCCAGCAGCACAAAGGTATCCCCCAGTAAGCAGTCTTCCTGTCTGGGGAGCAGCTTCTTGTTGGCGAAGGGATCGGGGTGGCAGCACCAGTCCTCCACCAACGCGTTCCAGTTGCCGGTGGGCAGGGGAAGCACCCGTCGGAAAGTTCTAGAAAGACGACACTGTCACGCACCGGCGGCTGGCACATTACGTCACCTTTGTGTGATGAGTTTTGAGGGACGGATATCAGCACAACAGGCAGGAAGAGCAAACCTGAGCAGGGACACACACACGGAAGGACGGACGGACGGACAACGGGGGGTGTGAAGGGGCACATCCAAGGGCGGGCCGTCTCACCTGGCTGGCAGCAGGGTCTGGCCACAGTGCTGACAGCAGAATGCATGACTCTGCTGGACGCGCAGTTTGGCCAGCACACTCCTGGGGACCTCTGTGCAAGACAGAACACAGCGTCAGAGCAGCCTGGACAGGTGGAATAAACCTTGTGGCCTCCTCGATGACTAACTTACCCCAGAGATACCCCAGGCACTGGCATGGGTTGTGGGGGGGAGGGGTGATACCTGTGTAGTACTTTCATGGGTGCAGTGAACTGGAAGGTCCTATAGGACCCGAGGTCAGTGAACGCATGAATACCTGTGTGCTGGTCCACCTCCAGACGCAGTCTCAGGTGCAGCCCCTCTCCTGTGGCTGTATGGGCCACTCTGCAGGATCCTGGTACAAGAGTGACCCCTGGTGGTAGTAGAGTGCACAGCAGCTCCTTTGATGTTTTTATCAGCAGGGACGCGTCACCAGCAGTCACGGAGACATCAGCAGGGTCTCCAGCAACATCAGCCCTGGGGGACAGCATGACCTCAGCATTATGTGCATATAACACACACACCCAGTTTCCGCTGGCTGTCCAAGGGAACTGGGACCAATTAGAGAGAGAGGAGCAGATTATCCAAAAAGCAGAGTTTTTTTTTACCGCTCTGCTACTTTTTTCCACATGTAACATAAACATAGTGTGCGTAAATGCACTGTGCCCTGTCAGGCTGGCATCCCCTACGGTTAGACCTTTCCAGAGGTGTAATGGTGGGTATATGCATGTATACGGCGTATACCCGCCTCTAAAAAATGAATTTACTATATAATCACCTAAAAATGACCAGAAATGCGTATCAATCAGAGCAGAAGTGCATATACACCATGATACGATATAACAGTATGCCCACCTACCAAGACACTACTACATCACTGGGCGTCACCATTAGACCCCATCACGCCATGAAGACGCACGTCTTAAAAAGAGCACCAACATGCATTATCCAAAATGTTCCTAAACATCTCAAGCACTGATTACTCTATTAAAAATGTTTCAAACTTCCATGCATTGCTCGTGCAGGTTACAGACTGCGATGGCAAACACGTGCGTAAGCGCGGGAGCGCGGATACATGCAACGCCTGTGAACAAAGACATATCAATGAAAGTCATAGGTCTCACTAGACGGCAAAATGCCTAACAGATCGGGACAGTTATCGAAGCCATTCGCTTCCATTTAGCTTTATAATTCCCGCCATCCGTGCCTTCTGAACAGACACACACGGCGTTAACATATCTAACTTATGACATTCAGAGATCGCATCAGCACTAACACGGTACCGAGGAAGCCCGGGTACCTTAACACCAGGATCCCGACCAGCCCGTATACCTTAACACCAGCAGCCCGCTCTTTAACCGCTGCCTGAGTTCCAGGAACACTCTCACTTGCTTCTGGGCTTCAGCCATGCCGTTTCCCAATTAACTTTATTATGCGCTACTGTGTTATTATTACTACTGCTGCGCAACGAGGCAGCATGGCCAGTCACGACAAAAAAACAAATAAAATACTTTTCACTAACTCATCAGTGATGCCGGGCATTTAAATCATGCTTCTTAAAACCACCCCGGAGGCAGAAGCTTCTGCGAAAGGAAGTGATTACGTTAGCCTAGTCTAATGAAAGGTTATACGGAAGCTACTCATATTGTGGGCCCTAAACGACATTATCATTAGCTAAAACACAATAATGTATTCGATACCGCGATATCAGCTAAGTTGCTTGAACCCAGTAGATTTACATAAGATGAATTAAAAGTTTGTATATGTTTCAAATGTGCCCGTGTCCGCCTTGAGCAGGCGGAACCTTTCTGCTGTGCTTCTTTCGGAGTCGGGCCCATTTAAGCGGCACACTGGGCCGCGGTGGATTCTGGGAGCTGTCAGTTGGCCCGTCGAAGCTTTGTACGCTTGAGCGACATCGGTTATCGCCGCGGTCCCGTTTCTATTGGTTCTTTCCGATGGGAAGACGCCCGGGGGGCTCGACGGCTACGCTCGGTCTCGGCGTTTTGCTCTAGCGTTGCCGGCAGCGTCCGCCCCCTTACTCGGCCCGGAGCCGATGGCCGATGCTGAGTGACTGACAGCGATGTGCGGCTGACCTGGAGTCGGTGAGACATCTCCTCGGCACTGACAAACAACAGCAAGCCGGGTTGTGAGCTGCGGGGCCAGCGGCGATGGACACGTATGAGGCGTGTCGGGGTGTCGAAGAGGGTTAGGGAGTCAGTGTGTGGGTAGGATACAGGGGTGTCGTGTTACCGTGTATAGGGGAGTGTAGGTGGTTAGTGTGTAAGGTTAGTGTCATCAGTTTACAAACCCAGTGTCATGTTGTCAGATAGGTGGAATTCGGGGTTTGAGTGGAAAAGGATTATTAAAGACAGGGAAGAGTGATCCCGGCAGTCCTCTTATTGTTTTTTGAAAGTGGGATTAAACACACCCAGGCTTTCCTTCTTTATGGAATTTTCATATTAGACACAGCCTGACTCTTCTTTGTAGGATGCTCAGATTAGACACACAGCCTGCCTCTCCTCTTTGTAGGATGCTCAGATTAGACACACAGCCTGTCTCTCCTCTTTGTGGGATGCTCAGATTTAACACAGCTGGCCTCTCCTCTTTGTGGGATGCTCAGATTTAACACAGCTGGCCTCTCCTCTTTGTGGGATGCTCAGATTTAACACAGCCGGCCTCTCCTCTTTGTGGGATGCTCAGATTTGACACAGCGGGCCTCTCCTCTTTGTAGGATGCTCAGATTTGACACAGCCTGACCCTCATCTTTATGGGATGCTCACATTTAATACAGCCTGACCCTCATCTTTCCAGGATGCTCAGATTAGACACACAGTCTGACTCTCCCCTTTGCAGATGCTCAGATTAGACACACAGTCTGACTCTCCCCTTTGCAGATGCTCAGATTAGACACACAGTCTGACTCTCCCCT
>JAODKM010000126.1:12960156-12974010 GCA_026780845.1 Petrocephalus sullivani | reverse complement strand
CCGGGGACTAACGAGTGATTCGACATAGGGAGGTTTTCGACTTAAGGAGGTTCGACTTAGTGAGGTCCGACTGTACTACCTTTAACTTATTAACCTTAATGCTCACTCTCACTAACTGTAATGCTCCCTTTGACTCTCTAACTGCGATGGCCCCTTTGACTCTCGAACTGCAAAGCTCCCTTTGACTCTCTAACTGCTACGGCCCCTTTGACTATCTAACTGAAAAGCTCCCTTTGACTCTCTAACTGCTACGGCCCCTTTGACTCTCTAACTGTAAAGCTCCCTTTGACTTGCTAACTGTAACTGCCCTTTTGACTTGCTAACTGTAACTGCCCCTTTGACTCGCTAACTGTAACAGCCCCTTTGACTCGCTAACTGTAACGGCCCCTTTGACTCGCTAACTGTAACGGCCCCTTTGACTCGCTACCTGTAACAGCCCCTTTGACTCGCTACCTGTAACAGCCCCTTTGACTCGCTAACTGTAATGGCCCCTTTGACTCACTCACTCTTTAGCTTGCTAACTGCTACGCTCCCTTTGTTTTGGCAACGCTCACTCTGGACGGAGCTCAAAGCTTCCCTCTTTGTTGTCTTAACCGTGGAGAGACACTCTGATGTCCACACTAATGAGGCTCAGCCTTTGTAAGCTGCCCCTCGGTGTGAGTTAGCGATGGCTGAATGTGAGCGTTGCTACAGTCTCCTCAATCTCAGCTGGGTCTGCTACTGCTAAGGCATGATGGCTGCAACAAACCCTAGTCCTGGGGGTCTGTGGCCATCTCTTGCCCCATGCTGCATCCATCCATCCATCCATCCATCCGTGGCCATCTCTTGCCCCATGCTGCATCCATCCATCCATCCATCCATCCATCTGTGGCCATCTCTTGCCCCATGCTGCATCCATCCATCCATCCATCTGTGGCCATCTCTTGCCCCATGCTGCATCCGTCCATCCATCCATCCATCTGTGGCCATCTCTTGCCCCATGCTGCATCCATCCATCCATCCATCCATCTGTGGCCATCTCTTGCCCCATGCTGCATCCATCCATCCATCCATCCATCTGTGGCCATCTCTTGCCACATGCTGCATCCATCCATCCATCCATCCATCCGTCCATCTGTGGCCATCTCTTGCCCCATGCTGCATCCATCCATCCATCCATGGATAGCCTTCAGAGTAACTGTTTAGCTGGGCTGGAGGACCTCAGATGCTCTGTCCCAATGTGCTAAGTGGCAGTGGTGGAGAGTCCTTTTACTAAATTGCTTCTCTTTGTCCCCCCCATTCCCCCAGGGCTGTGCAGTGACTGAAGCCCCCCCCTCCGCTCCGCAGTCCCTGGCTCCCGAGGTGTTTGAGGACGAGAACGCCTCCAGCAGCCGCTCCTCAGAGAGCGGCTTCACCGATTTCGTCCAGTACCAGGCCGAACGTTCCGATGAGCCTGTTTCCTCGGAGACGGGCAGCCCCTCGAGGGCGGGCCGTGCCGGCGCTGGCCCCGCCCACAGCCAGCCCCAGGACTCGCCCGTCATGCAGGGCTGCCTGGAGTGCTTTCAGCAGTTCCTGACGCGCCTGGTAAAGCTGTACATCATTCCGAAGGCGGGGCCGGAGCAGGCGGGACAGAACGAGCTCGGCCAGCAGGGGGCGGAGCAGAGCAGCAGGTCGGCTGACCCTGGGGCTCAGCTGAGGTTGGAGGCCTTCAGTGCCGCGTGCCAGCTCTTCCTGGAGTGTTCCAGCTTTCCAGTCTACATCGCCGAGGGAAACATGAAGTCATCACCTACATGGGAGGAGCAGACGGGTACGTGTCGCTGGGAGTGACCTGCGCGCACTCTGCCATCTGTAGCCCCGCCTCTCACTCTCTGTTGCGTGTCTGCCTCGCCTGCAGCCGGAGAGTATGCGCAGCTCCCCCTGTGGCTGCAGACGCTGATGGACGCCTGCTACTTTGGGGGAGACTTCAGCATCCAGGCTATGGCCGTTTCCCTGGTCATGGATCTGGTGGGCCTCACGCAGTCTGTCGCCATGGTGACCGCCGAGAGCGTGGGCGGGCCGGATGTCGTGCAGCCCATGAGTCCCAGCCAAGGCCGCGTTGCCGTGGTGATCAGGCCGCCGCTTACACAGGGCATCCTGAAGTTCATAGCTGAGAAGACGGACTTTTTCAAGGTATTTCGCAGATGGACTGTGTGTGGTGACATATTACGTTGTGCAGACCAAATGTCCCCGTAATGTGATAACCTGGTATTCACCAGTTTTAAAACTAAAAATGCCGAAAGTCTTGAATTTTGTTTGGTAGCTTATGGTTAAGGTTAGGGCTGGGTAGGGGTTAAGGGTGTCATGACTGGGATTAGACGGTCCTCACTAAGATAAGAATATGATCCAGGTCCAGAGACACGGCCCCTGCTCTCTGATCCATGCTGATCCAAAAGCTGCAAAATAACGTATGAAAATGTAATGAAGTGCAAAGGAGGTCCTGTGCTTCCCTAGCGCACGGCCCTCATCCTGTGGGACCAGCTCGGGGAGAGGAGCCCCCAGCACCACCAGCGCAGCGTCGAGCTCTTCTACCAGCTACACAACCTGGTGCCCTCAGCAAGCATCTGCGAGGACGTGATCAGCCAGCAGCTCATGCACAGGGACAAGGTGACACACAGACACACACACACACACACACACACACACACAGGCGGCACCGCGGCGACCTGGCTCACCATGTCCGCCTCCTTCCTCCACAGGAGATCCGTCTGGAAGCCCATGTGAAGTTCTCTGTACTCTGGCACCTGACCAGAGACCTGAACATCACCAAGTCCTCACCCTTCAACCGCACTTTCGACAGGTGGGTGTGGCCGTTGTGTGCTTCTCCAGTGTTGGCTGGCTGTTCTGACCGACTGCTGCCACTGGCTGTAATTATGCGTCTTCTCTCGTATCCAGAATAAGGTATGTTTTCTTTTGGTATGTATGACCACAGCCACATTAGAATGGTTCTTTTCCCATGTTGCTCTCCTTTGAGACATAAGCACACATTTATATATACTGCTTAGAGTGAAGCTTGGCGTCTGGGTGCCGTTTATCCAGCAGGATTTCAGGGGCTTAAGGTCCTTGCTCAAGGGCCCCACCGGCATGTGACTATTCTGCTGAGGCTGGGACTCAAACCAGTGACCTCCTGAGCACAGGCATAGAGGCCTAACCTGCTGAGCCCCAGGCCCAGTATAAAGCCGTTCACCTGGAATCCCACTTTATGTTCAGGTCCCTGTTCATTATGCTGGACAGTCTGAGTTACTGGGATGGGTCCAGCAGCGCCGTGGGCCGGGCCTGGCTGAACCAGGTCCTGCAGAGACATGACATCGCTCGCGTCCTGGAGCCTCTGCTGTTACTTCTGCTGCACCCCAAGACGCACCGCGTGTCCATCCAGCGCGTGCAGGCCCAGCTGCACTGGGCTCACAGCTGCCCACAGCCCTCTGAGCCCGTCTATGTCAGGGACCTGGGTCCTGATGGTGAGTGCGCTCCGGCCCGCCCCCGGGTTCCTTACACTCATGGCTCTCTCTTCTTTCAGCTCCTACAATGTCACTATCCCCTATTTTCCCCATCAGACTTCAGCAAGCTGCCAGCGGGTAGCGCCACTGCGGGCCCTGGGCATAGCAGGGACCTGCCCATGGAAGACATGGAGACTTTCAGCCTCACTGTGAACCCACTGAGCGACAGTCTGTCTGTGCTTAGCATTAGCAGTGAGAACCTGCAGCTTGGCTCTGATTTTCACCTTCCCCACCACCAGGGGGAGCCCCAGACCTCCGATTCTGGCTCCCAGTCCTCCACAGCCTGCAGTTTTGATGATCCTGATGGAGCCAGCACCTTGGAAGCACCTGACGTCATCCCGGCTCCTCCCGTCCACGGCCTAGCCACGGCCCTGGAGGAGCCTGTCGATGACGTGGTGGCAGAGGTGCTAGCTGACCTGCTGGTTCAGGTGGTTAAGATGGTGGAAGAATACGGTGGGCGGGACCCACCAGCACTGGAAGTGTGGCCGCAGTCAAGCTCGGATAGCACAGACTCCTCGGACTCGTCCAGCGGCCCACCCGGCCACCAGAACCCCCAGCTCAACAGATTGAAGATGGGCAGGAACCCGGATCTCCTGTCCACGACCTCTGACACCGGGGACGACGAGCCCCACGGGAGCATGACTCGCCACAGCTCGTCCCCCTCCATCGTAACGCTGGCGGATGCCGCGGGTGAGCAGCGCCCCCCGGTGGGCCCAGTGGTACGGAGGCGGAGTCACAGCAGCACCCAGCTCAACCTGAAGGGCCGCATCTTGGAGCGGCTGGGTGACCGCTCACCCGGTGCCAAGCCCAAGGTCAAGAAAGCCAAGCGGAAGGAGGAGCGTGCGGGCCAGGCGTCGGGGGAGCGTGTCGGGCAGGGCGGCATCTTCTTCGGCGAGAGCCTGGACCTGGAGAACTGGTACAGCTGCGGCGAGGGCGAGGTGTCTGAAATCGAGAGCGAGGCGGGTACCCCCGGCGACGGCGGCACCGTGCCGGCAACCCCCCCGGCGCGCCTGAACGTGCACCCGCTCTACCAGCACGTGCTGCTCTACCTGCAGCCCTACGACTCGTCGCGTGCCCTGCATGCCCTCTCCGCCATGGCCGCCATGCTGCGGGCCTCGCCCGCCGCCTTTGTGGGTGCCATCTCCACCACCAGTGTGAACAACGCCTACACGCCGCAGCTGTCGCTGCTGCAGAATCTCCTGGCGCGCCACCGCGTCTCCGTCGCCGGCCGCGACTTCTACTGCGCCATCCCGCAGGACTCGCACTCGCACCCCTTCCGCGGCGCCATGTTCATCGAAATCATCATCTCCCTCTGCCTGTCCTTCCTCCGCAGCTACTATTGTGCTCACGCTCTGGCCACGGCGCAGGATTTGGCGGGCAACCGCAGCATGCGGCTGACCAGCATCGAGGTGCTGACGCTGCTCTTCGGCGAGCTCGCCAAGGCCACAGAGGCGTCAGCCAAGGGCTTCGCCAGCTTCATCTGTGACGTGCTGTCCAAGTGCAAGGTGCAGAAGGTGGTGCTCCACTGCCTGCTCTCCTCCATCTTTGGCACGCAGAAGTGCCACGAGCGGCGCCTGGGCCGGCCCAACGTGGCCGCCGTGGAGGAGGGCCTCTCCGAGGACAGCGTCATCAACCTATCGGAGGACCAACTGGACGGCTGCAGCGCCCTGCAGTCGCAGCTGCTGCGCCTCTTGCAGAGCCTGGTGGTGCTGGAGCATCGGGTGCTGGTGCCGGCCGAGGAAGGGGCCGAGGGCGGCCCAGGGCCCGGTTCGGGCCCGGGCGCGGGCTTTGAGCTGCTCGGAGAGGTGGAGCACGTGAGCCCGCAGCAGCCGGTGACGTCGCTGCAGTACCTGCATGGGCAGCCCATCACGGCACAAGGCATGTTCCTGTGCGCCGTCATACGGGCACTGCACCAGCACTATGCCTGCAAGATGCACCCGCAGTGGATCGGCCTTATCACGGCCACGCTGCCCTACATGGGCCGTCTGCTGCGGCACGTCGTGGCCTCCGTCACCCTACAGCTCTGCCGGAACCTAGACAACCTGATCCAGCAGTACCGCTACGAGACGGGCCTCTCAGAGTCCAGGTACCATACCGGCGGGTGGGCAGAATACAGGCATGGCACCTGTAGCCATCCTCAGAGGGCACCATGTTAATCATTTGCCGTGTGTTACTCGCAGGCCCCAGTGGATGGCGCTGTGCACTCCACCTGACCTCATCCTGACTATGCTGGAAGGGATGACTGCCATCATACATTACTGCCTGCTGGACCCCTCCTCCCAGTATCACCAGGTAAGGGTCCACACTGCTCTTCATCTCAATGCGTGAATAAGTTCCAGTTCAATATGTTCTATGGAAAACCACTGCAATGGGCCTTACTGATGAGATGGGTTTATATGTAAACTGCTGTGAGGTTTTGAGGTTCATATTTAGACCTTGCTTAAGGGTTCAGTGATGAAATCACTGCCAACACTGAGATTTGACCTAGCGACCTTCAGACATTGCCAGCACTGCGGTTTGACCTAGCGACCTTGCAATCACTGCTAACACTGCGATTTGACCTAGCGACCTTGCAATCACTGCCAACACTGCGATTTGACCTAGCGACCTTGCAATCACTGCCAACACTGCGATTTGACCAAGCGACCTTGCAGTCACTGCCACATGCCCAATGACCCTGAAGTGACGATGACCCCCCCCCCCCCCAACCCTTTCTACTCTGCCCCCTGTGACCCAGCTACAGGCCGGCGTGGATCAGAAACAGCTGGCGGATGCTCGCTCCGGCATCCTCTCCATCCTGCACACCATCATGTCCTCCGTCACACTGCTCTGGAGCGTGCTCTACCTGGCTGACAGCTCCGAGCGCCCTGCCACCGCCTCCGCCTCCTGCCTGTCCAACATCAACCTGGGTTCCACCAAGGTGCGGCCCGGCCTTTCTCCCTGAGCCCCATTCCCCACGTCCCACAGTGTCCCTTCTGCCTTCCCAGCTGTCAGCTTACTCCCCCTGCCATCCTCACAGAACCTCCGACAGCAGATCCTGGAGCTCCTGGGCCCCATCTCCATGAACCACGGGCCACACTTCATGGCCGCCATCGCCTACGTCTGGAACGAGAGGAAGGCGGGGAAGAGTCCCGCCCGAAATAAGGTGAGTGGGACCCATCGAAATAATGAGGCTTATAGGAGTTTTACTTGCGCAGAAATGTTCCGCATGCAGAATGTCAAATGATTGGTTCAGAGAAATAACTAATTAGATTGTAGAGGAGACGGGTCCAAGCAGCAAGTGGGAGGGGGATCAAGACATCTGATTGGTTGGTCTGGCATCTTAGACAAGATCTGATTTGGTTATCTCTCTGAATCAATCATTTTCCGTGTTTCATTCATTTTTGTGTAAGTGAGCAATAACAAGCCATTCTCCAAGCGTTGATGTCATCCCCTTGGAGTGGTATGAGATGGCGCGGTCACGGTTTCCACCATGGAGCAGTTCTGTCCGCTCATTGGTGTCTGTGTTCACGGAGCACTCGCTTCTCTCGTGCAGGTGATACCCACACCGAGCGAGGAACAGCTGATCCTCGTGGAACTGGTGCGGTCGGTCAGCGCCATGCGCACGGAGACCGTCATGCAGACGGTCAAGGATGTTTTGAAGCAGCCCCCTGCCATCGCCAAAGAGAAGGTCAGCAATCTATGGGTTCATCAGGCCACAATGCTGCGTATTTATTCTTATAATTAGCACAGATTAAGTCCTTGTGTATTTGTTACAGTACATGCTGCACCATCTGGTGGGTCACGCCCCTGCCAATCCACTGTCTTTTTCATAAGCTCTGAGCCAGTCAGAGGAGCCGCATACCCACCTGCACTAACCATGTTTCAGTTTCCTGTCTGCTGGAGGTGGCTTATGTGGCAGACTAGGGCTGAACGATTTATCAATTTCAAATTGAAATCACGATTTGAAACAACGCAATTAGCAAATCACAAAGGCTGTGATTTAGGATATGCATTGTACTATCACGTCTGAGCCAGGGTTTAAAACTGTTGCGCGAATAGTTTTACAAATTCATGCCATCCTCTTCGCATGCCAATCATGCTCACCAATCAGAAGTGGCCCAAAGTGACTGCGTCTACGCCCACAAACAACAGACACGTGAAACCCAGGGAAAACGTTACATTCACCGTGCAGGATAATATAGGTTCTGCTGTCGAGCCGCAAGTGAATTACCTACCTATTTCATGGTCAGAGATTGTTTACAAAGAGGTTCTATTATTAGTGGTCCAAGCAGTGCTAGCCCCAAAATTCCAATTGTCTTCTTATTCAGTCATTTTATTTTTATTACTTTATTTAACTTTACACAGCTTTTGTGATAGTTGCTTTATGAGTCATTGTTCTCAGTTCATTTGACCCTCGTGTACATGGGACTTTCCTAAAACACTTACTTTACTATTTACTAGCGCTGTTTGCAAGCACGACACTTAAAATGTGCCTTAAATTTATAGTAAATTGGGCTGAAAAGAATGCGGCATAATCTGGTAACAGCAATCACACTGAATCATATATGATGAGTAAAAAGTTAAGATTGTTTAGAAACTGCTTTTAGTGTACATGTCATATAGTGAAACAGCCATACGGCACTTCCTGCATGTTAACAGAGAAGTCTCTCTGCTGTCCATTCCTTCCCCAGAAGCACCTGTCGCTGGAGGTCTGCATGCTGCAGTTCTTCTACGCCTACGTGCAGAGGTGAGCACGGCCTTCCAGGGACACCTCCTTTCATTCTCGGGCCGACACGAGATTGGCTTGGCGCTGCGGCCGAACATGTGCCTGAACCAATCACACGGAGTCCCTTTTCAACCCCTGCAGGATCTCCGTGTCCAGCCTGGTGGACAGTTGGCCCTCTCTGCTGGCCCTGCTGAAAGACTCCATCCAGCTGGGCCTACCCTCCCCAGGACAGTTCCTCATTCTAGGGTATGTAGTGTGTCACACATTCCGTATCTCTCATATTTGGTGCAGCATTGTCTTCCATGATGGAGACAGACGTTCCAGCCAATTTAAGGTGGGCTTTATTGTCATACCGTCCATATACAGGTATACAATGACAGGAAATGATGTTCCCCCAGGACCACAATGCGACATACAGACAGTCAGTGACTGGGGGGGGGTTTCACAGGACTTTAAATGCAGAAACAGGGGGCTGGACATGAGCCTTTATATACACAGTGCAGTGTAGTTTGTATGTACATAGGTAAACTGGTAAGGCAGAGTAATGTTGTGGAGTAAATGTAAATGTCTGACTTGCAGGGTTTTGAATGAGTTCATCTTGAAGAACCCAAACCTAGAGAACAAGAAGGACCAGCGTGAACTTCAGGTGAGACTCGGACTGCGTCATCCCGTCACGTTCTGAAGCTGTAGCTCCCAGAATGCCGTGCAGTAAACTTGGACACTCTTGTGTGCCTGGGCAGGACGTGACGCACAAGATTGTGGAGGCGGTCGGTACCATTGCAGGCTCCTCGCTGGAGCAGACCACCTGGCTGAGGAGGAACCTGGAGGTGAAGCCTTCACCTCAGATCGTGGTGGATGGTGCCAGCCTGGAGGGAGATGTGGAAGGTGTGTATGTGTGTGTCTGTCCCTATTTCCCTGTGTGTGTTTTTGTAATTATTACATAGCAGGGACCAGGTTTCCCCACAATGTGATAAAAGCCTATAACTTGTTACCTTGTGGAGACATGTTTCTAGTCAATTTTATAAAAGTCTGTGAATGCAATCAAAAAAACTAAAAGTGGCATATGGTTGGGTTGAGGTTGTCAGGATTAGGTGCTTTTATCCAAAGCGATTTATACTTTTTATTTTTTATTTATTTATTTTTTTTGAGAATGCAGGATTTAGGGTTAGGGTTATGCCCATGGAAATGAATGGACAGTCCTCCCCAAAAGATATAACGACAATAGGGCAGAGACTCAAACCCTGGTCACCACACGCGTGGTGCACTGCCCCCATCCATTAAATGAATGGCTCCGAAGACGTGATAGAGGACAGACTAATAATAATAGATACTTTATTGATCCCTGTGGGGAAATTCTCTTCTCACCTCCCCCAACCTTGCTCTCCACGAGAGCAAGCTGGGCCGTGAAGGGCAGCCACCTCGAGTGGCGCCTAGGGAGCTGGGGGTTAAGGGCCTTGCTCAAGGGCCCACAGACGTGCCGAGGCTGGGCTTGAACCGGCAACTTTCCGATCATAGGCACAACCCACTGAGCCACACTCTGCCCCCCAATACCAACCTGTCTGAGTTTGTGTGTATTAGTATCTAACAGTCCGGTATGTGTGTCTTTTAGATCTGATGCTGACTGTGATGGAAACGTCCAGCTTCACTCCCTCTGTGTACAGTGTCCACGCCCTCACTCTGCTAGCTGAGGTATCCCCGCCTTTTTTAGAAGCTGGCCTGCCCCCTGCACCTCACCCGCTTACTTTTACATTAACAGTATTTAGCAGATGCCCTTAGCCAGAGTCACTTACATAAGTGCTCAGAAGTCTCCATCAGTGAATACGTTCGGATACTGGTTCAAAAGAACCTGGGCTAAGAATACCATCTGTCTAAAAAGTCTGTTGGCAAATAGTTTTTTTTTTTTATAAAAATAAGAGTGTAATACTGGAAGTGCTAATCCACATACTTCTGAATGAGGTAGGTCTTTAGTCATCATTTGAAGACACCCAATGAGCTGTTCGTACATCCAGGTGGAGTTCATTTCACTACATAGGTGCCAAAAGAGAGATGTCTAGAGGCATGTCTTTGGATGCATGTCTTTGCACCTTGAGGGATGGTGGGACCAGGTGAGCAGTGCTGGAGGATTGGAGAGAGTGTAGTGAATCGCGGGGTGTGATAAGTTCTTTTAGGTAGGAGGGTGCCGGACGATTTTTGGCTTTGTAGGTGAGCGTCAGTGTTTTGAATCAATTGCGACGCAGCTACAGGAGGCCAGTGGAGGAAGCGTGGCTATGGTGTGGTGTGGGAGAACTTGGGAGGGCTGGAAACAAGTTGAGCAGCTGCATTCTGCATCGCTTCTTCAGGACGGGAATAATCCTGGCTCTTTTGAATGCTGTTGGTACATAACCAGATGTTATGGTGTTATTCGTGATAGTGGTGATGGCGGGGAGAAGGCCACCAGTACACCCACTGCGCCTGGAAGGAGGAGGCCTTCGATCTCCTTATGGACCACACCTTCTCTTAAGCTGGGCTTACACTGTGCGATTTTCGGCCCATTTTCAGCCGATCTTTTCACTCGTGCAACCAGTTTTTGGTGCATCGTGAAGTATACATGGGGTAACGAGCACCGATTTAACCCTTCACGACCAGCTCCTGATCGGAAATCGTATGGTCGGATGAAAATCAAACCTGTTTGAAATTCTGGTCACCGCTCGTGAGGGTATTGCGCCGTTGACGGCCCGTATAGTGTACTCCCACCGCTCTGTGTGGTCTGTGCCCTCTCCTGTATTCATACAGCTCTGGCTTTGGCTTTTCAACGCATGCGATTTTAGTCATGCAGTTTGAGCTGGAGGTTTACAAAACGCCCAGCTTTACACTGCACTCTGCATTGCCGTAGGTCCTGGCACATCTCCTGGACATGGTCTTCTACAGTGATGAGAAGGAGAGAGTGATCCCCCTGCTGGTCAACCTCATGCATTACGTCGTGCCCTACCTGCGTAACCACAGGTAAGCCATGCGTCCTGACTGTCTGGCCACTGCGTAGTGGATCCGGGGCTCCTGACTGAAACGCGTGCCTGTGTGTGAGCGCAGTGCCCACAACGCACCCAGCTACAGGGCCTGCATCCAACTGCTTAGCAGCCTCAGTGGCTACCAGTACACCCGCCGCGCCTGGAAAAAGGAGGCCTTCGACCTCTTTATGGACCACACCTTCTTCCAGATGGATTCCTCCTGTGTCAGCCAGTGAGTGCAGCCTCCCCTCCCCCCGAGCACCCACCTCGAGCATGGCCCCAATCCTCCAGCCCCATGTCGTGACTCTTTGACCTTTTGTCTTTCAGCTGGAGAGCCATCATCGACCACCTGATGACCCACGACAAAACCACCTTCCGAGACCTAATGAGTCAGTACCGTGCCTGCTAAGCTGACCCCGCATGCTTTACTGTGTTCATTCGGCGCATGCATCATTAATCATGCTGGTAACGGGTCGCCCGTGTATGTGTGTGCGTGCAGCGCGTGTGGCCGTGGCCCAGAGCAGTTCTCTGAACCTCTTCTCGAATCGCGACGCCGAGCTCGAGCAGAGGGCCATGCTGATGAAGAGACTGGCCTTCACAGTCTACAGTAGCGAGGTGGACCAGTACCAGAAGTACCTGCCCGACATCCAGGGTTTGACCTCGTTCCTCTGAACACCTGTCCTGCCACATTTCTGTGTCTTGTGTACAGACATCTGATTCCTCTTCCATACACCTGCCCCCCGTTGTGGTCTGTGCCCTCTCCTGTACTCCCACCCTCCATCATGGTCTGTGCCCTCTCCTGTACTCATACCGCTCTGTGTGGTTTGTGAACTCTTCCATACACCTCCCCCCCATTGTGGTCTGTGCCCTCTCCTGTACTCATACCGCTCTGTGTGGTCTGTGACCTCTTCCGTACTCCTGCCCCCCCTTTGTGGTCTGTGCCCTCTCCTGTTCGCCCCCCCCCCCCCCTCCGTGTGGCCCCCCCCCCTCCCCCCCCCCCCCGCATTCTTCTGGAACCATTTTTCTTCTGCAATGATTTTTTTTTTTGTTCTTTCGAAATGCACCCCCCCCCCCAAATCCCCCAAAAATAACATCCATGTGTTTATTAGTTTTCATTTTGCCATTTATGTGTCTGGCTGAAAAGTTTGCACTGGCTGCCTCTGATTACTTGCCATACGTAATGTGATACTGTTTTGCCTATTTGCACTTTGCTCCCCTCAAGAAATGCATCGCTATTGTGAAACGCGTCTCGAGATGCATATTCCTGCAGGCTGGCATTTCGTTGCCAGTAGATAAAGAAAAAACGTCTGTCTGTACTCTGGCCTACAAGGTGATGTTACGTTTTGTTTGGTAAATGTCTCATCAGGTTCTAAAACTGTAAGTCCAGCTAATATTAATAGGATGATATTGAAGGCTGATGTGGAGAGTGTGACCTGCTTAATGCATTTTAGTCTTTGTAAATCCTTTTTTTCATCGTGAGCCTGTATCTTTAAAAACATGAAGGCAGACTAGCCTAATGGCCAAGTGTCAGGTGATCCTTATTGATTACTCAAACGAAATAACTTTGTTCGGACAGTTTCGCATACACCTATGTGTTTATATACTTGGTCAGGTTGCGGGGCTGGAAAATCATGTGTAATGCCAAATGGGTGGTGGGCATCACCAAAACAGGTTAAGAGGCTTGGTCAGACAAAGTGCCTGACAAGCAGAGAGGGGGTGTGGTCTGGTCATGTGGTGGGCGTGGTCTGGTCGTGTGGTGGGTGTGGCCTGTCATGTGGTAGGCGTGGACTATTTATACTTGCTTCTGGGGCACTGGTTTGAACAGCAAACTTCGGCCCTGCCGTGTTTACCTAGGCTCGCATCGGGACAGATCGATGATCAGCAAAGTGGATTTGTTATTGGCCTGTTTGCCTTGGCAGCTCTTAAAAGCAGCCTGCTGATTGCCAGCCCAGATGTCACTGCAGCCTTTGCTGCTTGCTGTCCCCCCCCCCCCCCACAGTTTCCAGTTTTTGCCCTGCACCCCCTCCCAGGCCCTTTGTACTTCTGCAGCCCTCTGTAGGTTCCCCCGTTATGGCCCACCGCGATCGTGCCTGTGAAATGCTTAAACCTGATCCCCAAGCTAACTGCTTCCTGTGCTCAGCCCTAAAGCTAACATTATCCCTTCCTGTCGACCACCGAGACTGCGCCCCCCCCCTCCCCCCCGCGTTGTGTTTAGTCTGATGATTACAGGAGGAGGTACTTCACCCGGGAGCCCCGTCCCTCTGCCGGCTGTCAGAGTCCAGTTGAGGCCCGTCTCGGTCCTCGGTCCGGGACACCGGGTGGTTCAGATTTTGGCCGGGACATCAGCCACACTAAAAATCACACCTGCCCAGTGCAGCATGTGTGTGTGTGTGTGTCGCATGCATGCATGCATGTTTGCGTGTGCCTGGACACCAGGCCCTGTTTAGTGCCTCACCCTGTGTGGCCAAATAAACCGATCACACAGTTACGCCCCTGACACTTTTATTACAGGTAACATTAGTGACGATTTATGGGGCACGTTTTCCAGGCTGGCTGGGACAAGGGTGTCCAGGCGCAGGGCACAGAGAGAGGCAGGGCGATGCGGCGGGGGGCGGTGGGGGGGGTCTGTCAGCGTTTAGGGACGATCATC
>JAODKM010000126.1:12946688-12960056 GCA_026780845.1 Petrocephalus sullivani | reverse complement strand
GTTTGTGCCCTCTTCCATACCCCTCCCCCCCATTGTGGTCTGTGCCCTCTCCTGTACTCCTACCGCTCTGTGTGGTTTGTGACCTCTTCCGTACGCCTGCCCCCCCGTTGTGGTCTGTGCCCTCTCCTGTACGCCCACCCCCCATCATGGTCTGTGCCCTCTCCTGTACGCCCCCCCCCCATCATGGTCTGTGCCCTCTCCTGTACTCCCACCCCCCATCATGGTCTGTGCCCTCTCCTGTACTCCCACTGCTCGTTATGCTCTGTAACCCCTTCCGTACGCCTGCCCCCCATTGAGCCCCCTCCTATATTCCTGTCCCCATGTTCTCCTGTGCCCCTCACAGAGCGCCTAGTGGAGAGCTTGCGTCTGCCGCAGGTGCCCATCCTGCACGCCCAGGTATTCCTCTTCTTCAGGGTGTTGCTGCTGCGCATGTCCCCCCAGCACCTGACCTCCTTGTGGCCGACCATGATCACGGAGCTGGTGAGACACACAGGAAGTCCCGCCCTCCTACTCACATCACACTCCTTCAGACAGGCCCGTGAACGGCTAGTGGGTGGCATTTCTCTGAGCTCTCTCTTGCTGACTAGTTCGCCCCTGGCTTCCCAACCAGGTACAAGTGTTTCTACTCATGGAGCAGGAGCTTACTGCAGATGAAGACATCTCCAGGTAAATGGCAAACATTAACCATACCATACTGTGACAACATCCACCCACACCTACATCTGATGCCCTGCTTCTCCAGAACTTCCGCTCCTGCTGTGGCTGGGCTGGAGACCACCTACTCTGGAGGAAATGGCTTCTCCACCTCCTACAACAGCCAACGCTGGCTCAACCTGTACCTTTCGGCCTGCAAGCTGCTGGACTTGGCTCTGGCGCTACCATCTGAGAGCCTGCCGCAGTTCCAGATGTACGTCTAGCCGCTTGTCCCCATGGGGTTGCTCCTCAAGCTGCCCCCTGTGGATCGAGAGCCTTTGATGACACTCTCCCTGTCGCTCTTGTCTCAGGTACCGTTGGGCATTTATCCCAGAGGCATCTGACGACTTGGGACTGGAAGGGAGGAGGCAAGGAACCCATCAGCGTGAATTCAAACCCTACGTGGTCCGACTGGCTAAGCTGCTGAGAAAGAGGGCCAAGGTAATGGCTGGGATTTGATCTCCGTGTGCCTGCCTGTGCTCTCCATCCCTCCTGTTCACATGTGCGCGTCTGTCTTCATGTAGAAGAACCCGGAGGAAGACTGCTCGAGCCGGACCCTCACGTGGGAACCGGGCCGCCTCCTACTAACACTCTACGCCATCCGAAGCATGGAGCAGCTGCTACCTTTCTTCAACCTGCTTAGCCAGGTGTTCAGCAGCAAGGTGGGCACCCGCTTGGGCCCCAGTTCCCCTGGACCCGCCCCTGGCACCGCCTTCTCCACCAAAGATGGTAAACTGGAGAGCCAGAAGGTGTTCTGGAGCCGTGCCCGGCAAGCCATTGAGGAGATGGTGGAGAAGGACTTCCTGGAAGGTCTGATCAAGACGTGACGGGTCAAATCTGAAGGACCCAACAGTACCACCTCAGAAATTGCTAATTAAAGAATCAAGTTTGTAAATCTTTTTTTTGTATGTATAATGCCTGTACTTTACCTTTCAGAAACCACACTATTTAACTTAAATGATTTTTATTTGTATATATGGGGCACCTTTGTCTGTGTGTGGGCCTTCCTGGCCAGTGTGAGCATCACTGTACCATTCCATAATGTCCTGTCTGACTGAATAAACCACTATAAGATCACTGTGCCAAGAGTCAAACATTTAAATGCTGACTTTCAGGGGGCAGCTCCTTATTCTGTAGGATGATCAGTTTAGCTGTACTTACAGCATTAATCCTGCTTGGAGAACTATGTGGTATGTTCAGTCGTGATGCTGTCCTGTTAGCATGGAAACATGAGAACAAGGGCTGTATGGTCTCGATCTGTTTTTGATCCAAGTGGACAACCTCCACGATCCGGGTCCACGATACAGCACATTTTTAGGGACTCTAACACTTTGTGTGTGTTCTGGGTTTTGGTCATGATGACCTCCTAACGGTTTATGTGTGATTCAGTGGTTTCCAGCCGAAATGTACTTATTTCTGAAGCTGAAAGGCCAGTGATTGGTCTATAAGACACCTATAACGCATATGTTTAATTTTATGGAGTATTAAGAAATGGTCCATTTTCAGCTGTATGATTATTTGGTCGATCCTAAACAATGGTTGATACTAATTAAGCTGAGTATTACTTTGTATGACTGTTTAAGGTGAACAAATAAACACAAATTGCGTGGAGTTCAGCTTTTTATTGATGCCAAATAAATACTTTTAGCGTACTATGTTGATGTAGGTCTGCTACTGCTAAACACCAATCTGATCCCGTTAACTAATTGTTGGTTAAGTAATTAAATACACTGTGGGAACTTTGGGATCTGAGGAAGGATAAAGACCTGCAAGTTTAAAATGACATACGAGAGCCGGCGACCCAATTCACCATTACTGTCCGGTAAGATGGATGAATTTAATACTGGCCGATTGCTGTGTCTGTCTCTTTCGAATAGCGTTCCATATGGCTTAATTTCTATAAAAAAAAACGGGCGAATCTATTTTAAAGGCTTATTTGGTGTCTCGACATAGAATTTGCAGAATTTAAAACCAAGCGAATGATGGTTATAACCTTTGGCACGGATTTCATAATCGTACACGTTTTAGACACGTTTTAGATAGATGCTGCACGCATTCCGCGTATCGCCGAGGGCCCCCCCAGCGCAGCCGCTCCCCGCGAACGAGCGGGGGTGTCGCCGGGGCTCTTAAGGGTGGTCAGCTGACTCGGCCGGGGGGGGCGGCGGGGGGGGGGAGGAGAAAGACTGGCTGGGAAATAAATAAATAAACGGCTAAATAAAGAAATAAATGAGCGCACGCTAAACCGGCGCAGCTTCCAGCACAAAGCGGCGTGAGCAAGAGGAGCGGAGAGGAGCGGAGCCGCCGCCGCACGGATAGAGCCGCCGCACTGACACGGGTCCTTGAGCGGAGGAGAGAAGGGCATCGGCATCGGCATCGCCCGGAGCCGGCAGGCATTTCGGCAGCGCTCACAGCCCGTGCGGCTTCTCGGCTCTCATCCGCCGCGGGGAGATCGGAAACAAAGGGGGGATACGCCGGAGCCGGACGGCGCCGCTTCCATCCTTAGCAAGCAAGAAAACTGCAGACTTATATACATATATACATATATATATATAGCTTAATATATAGATATATTTCAGTCCATCCAGGTTCTTGTATAAAAACGCAGGCTTGTCGCATGCGGATTAATTGAGAGTCGCTGTCTTTATTATAAGCGGCTATTCAGCTCCTAGCTTGTAATCGCTGGAGGGGTATAGAGGGGCGGCTGTGTTAGAATAAAGGGCGCAGGGGGGCCGGAGCGGATCGGAGCGGCGCAGCCTTGCGGAGGATAGCCGGGGACGCTGTGGCCGGGAGAAGATGTCGGGGCAGACGCTGACGGATCGCATCGCTGCCGCGCAGTACAGCCTGACGGGCTCCGAGGTGGCCCGGGCTGTCTGCAAGGCCACCACGCATGAGGTGATGGGCCCCAAGAAGAAGCACCTGGAATGTGAGTATGTGGAGGGGCACCGACTAGGAGATGCTGCAGAATGGAGGCTGTAAAGCCATGGAGGCTGGATGACACACATCCATTACACAACCCCACCCCCACTCTGTGCTGGCAGGGGCCGGAGACGTGCGCTTGCTGCTCCCCCACCTGCCAAGAGCGCACCCACTGAGACTGGGGTGCTGGTGCCCGCGGTCATGCTGGGCATGCAGGCCCCCGGCTACCGGGGCAGGATGTGGCCTGTATAAGGGTGCTTATGGGCTGCCCCCTGGGGGGAGGGGGGCTATTGGGCCGGGAGATTACCTCATCACATCCCGCCTGTCCCATGGGATTACATCCCGAAACTGGGGAGGAGAAGGAGGTGCTTGAAATGAAAGAACAGGAACTCGTTCCACCCTGCCGGTTTGGGGAGCCGGCTCTTGCGCCACCTGCAGGTTAGGATGTGCCTGTGCTATGTGTGGCGAGCGAGCCCTACGGTAGGTGTCACCAACGTATAGCAGCAGTATATGTCAGAAATACTCTGCAGCCATCACTGCACCTTCAGTGCCCATATTTACCTGGGCTGTATTCCTTACTGCATCCTCTGCATGTGGCCTGTGCTCCTCACCTTAGGTATTTATTCGCACTTTATTCTACACTGCCCTGTCTCTTTTCGAATTGAACTGGTCTGCATTTTACACTGTACCTTCCATGGGTGCTTTTTGTCGTATGCATTTTGTCTTTGCTTCTCAGAATGTAATGCCAGACAGGGCCCGTTAATGCTATGAAATTTTTATCGCCCACAAGCATCAGAGCCTTCACCATCAATCTGCGTTATGTTTTTACTTCAGAGATCCATCAGTGACTTGCTGGCCTTTCTGCAAGGCATTATTAATCAATGTATGCAGTGTGAACTGGACAGTAAGACAAAAGCAGTCAGCTCCCAGAGCCGGTACAGCACTGGCAGACCTCCAGCTGGGTCCCCTTTTATCAGGTTTTTTTGTACTGAATAATAGCTCATTCAGTCAGCCGGCGTCTGCAAGGTCAAAGGTCCTGATGTTATATTAGTTCCAGCAGCCACACTCGTCAAAACACTCTGCATATCCCTGAGCACTGAATTACAGGATATCTAAATGACGGTGTATGCGAAGTGGATCTGTGGTGGGGCAGGTGGGGTGTATCTTTCTGTAGTAGGAGCAGTCATCAGATAACTACCTGGATAGCCAATCAGGTGTGGGCCTGGAAACCCAGGATGGCTTACTGCTCGGAAAATCCAAATTATTTCTAGTTGTGTTGTTGGAGAGCCAGTAGGGGGCACTCTTGCTTCTGAAACAAATGAAAATACCGATGCTGAGGCTACTGCAGAGGGTGCCATGCTGCCAGAGCATTTAAACTGGGGTCGTGACCAGCTTTCTGGCAGAAAATGGCCACCGTGCATCATTGTGGTGGGGGGCTGTGTGTTGGTGTGAGTGAGATGAGTTAAAACCTTAAATTGATTCTTGATGTTAATTTGAAATGGGTCTGTAGTTTGGAGACGATTCGTGATTTTTTTAGAAGAGGCTATGTTCAGGATTGGTTTCAATTAATTTAGGAATCTATATTTGTATACAGAAATACATGTGTCCTTAAAGAATGAACTAATATTGATGCAAACAATGTCACAGGGCATACTTTCTGCCTGTCTCAGTTTCGCAGTGATGGTAAATATGTTCAGCATATTATACAGTGAAGTGAATGCCCCCCCCCCCCCCAAAGGAAGATGGAACGTTCCTGGGACATACCACCTTTCAGTCACTCAGGGGGGTGTCTCATTTTATAAGGCTAGAGGAGGCATGCTGCAATGAAGCTCGCACAGTCTCGCAGAACAGCCGGTCCACCCACAGAGCCTGTGTTTTCCTTAATCATCGCATTGTCAGTCAATAGCTTTGAGTGTCAACATTTAGCTGATGTTTGAAAATGTCAGCTTGTTCTGTTCACAGTATCCCGCCCCGTCCTCCTGAAAGTGTACAGTGGACAGGCAGGTGCACCATTTGAGCGGCAGCACCCACAGCCTTTGAAGGAGGTGGCAGGCTCACATTTTCGTAGCCGACTCGGGATCATGGCAGATGCACAGTGAAAGCAGGACCCTGGTCCTGATGAGAGCGCACCATGTGTGTGCATTTTTGTAACCAGATTTCCCCACAATGTGATAAAACCCTGTTATGTTTAACTTGTGGGGTAATTTTTTTGGTCCCCACAAGGATAACCAAAATTTTTTAAATATCTGTGAATGCAGTCTAAAAGTCTTCTGTTTTCTTTGGTTATGGCTAAGGTTAGGGCTGGGTAGGGGTTCAGGTTGTCATACTTGAGAATACGGTTATAGCCATAGAAATTAATGGAAGGCCCCTTAAAGATATGAATACATGGACTGTGTGTGTGTGTGTGTAGATGTTGAGGCTGGCGTGAGATTGTGGTGTCTCTCACATCAAGGTCATTCTCTGTCCTCCAGTGGACGTGACAACAGATTAGCGCCAAGCGGAAAATGGTGCAACAGTAAGGATTCATATACAACTAGGAAATAAATGATAATAATAAAAAATAAGGAATGATAGGAACACCGGCCCGTATTGAGTATAAACAGTACTTGGCCAGCTGCTGTTAAGCGCGCTTACTCTGTCCGGAGGTGCACGTCGCCGGGCTACAGGAATGGCTCCTGCAGTCACACAGTGAGATCCTTCTTCTTCAGTAAGATGCTGATCGCGAGTCACACGGCTTGGGGGTATTGTTAAATCAAGGCCTGAGTCAGACCTTAATTCATTGAACAGAATATTCCACTGGCTGTCTTTTAAGGCTTTATCCATGAACCCATCTTCCTAAAAAAATGGGAAAATGAACATGCTTTCAGCGTTAGTGACTTCATCTTCTCTTTTTATGGCTGAATGGTGGACAGGTTTGCAGCCTGCTGCTTCTGCAGCCAGGTGACGCGTAACAAGACAACGCCACGTCCGGCTGCATACACGGACAGAGCTACTTTAGACAGGCTGTCAATGGCTCATGAAGATGCCTTTGTATGTCTTGAATATGTGTCTCGTACCTTTCATTTAAAATGCTGTTTTCCTCTTCAGTACATTGCCCCACAGAGGTAAAACGCTCTAACTACCCTGACACTGAAACTGTGAAAAAGGTTTGTGGGAGTTTTAGTTACACAAACATTTTCTAAGAGCAGAATGAAGAGTGATTGGTTCAGAGAAATAACCAATCAGCTTGTAGAGGAGGTGGGTCCAAGCAACTACAGGAGGCAGAACCAAAACATCTGATTGGTTGGTCTGACATCTGACACAAGACCTGATTGGTTATCTAAAACTCCCATGAGCGAAAATGGGCATCAAAGCTTTTAGACTCTCCACCTGTATGTGTAGTAGGTAGGTAAATGATAGTGTACTTATTCAAAATCAAGCATAGCTGAACTAATATTTCAATATTTTATAAGATAAAACAGAGCATAAGTGACCTGATTTGAGTCATAATTCAGTTTTGATAAAATATACAATTACTGTGGTTTGCCTTTGTCGGGCAGTATAGAGTAGTGCTGCTACCTGTCAGGCTTGCTGATTGGTCGTATGTAGATGCTCTTTGGTCGATATAATGATGATCTGAACTGAGATGTAAGGCACTTTGGAGAAAAGCATTTGCCAAATAAATACATGCAAATATAAAACTGTCATCAAAGTAACATATTATTACCATCACTATTATATTTTTGTTAATATTATGTGGACCAGTTTATTCTTTAAAAATTGTGCCTTTAATAGGAAATGTGAATTTCCCCCAATTCCTTTCAGGGGCAGAGTCTTAGGCCACAGTGAACGGAATGATGCTGACAGTAAAATAGCGTGTTCAGTCACTCTGGGTAGGTAGTAATAGCCTGAGTCACGGAGCACACGCTGAGCCTGTCAGTGGGGCTCTGACGCCTTATTCCTTTTTCCTGCATTTTTTTAACTGTACATTTCAGGTATTGCAGTACTCTGAATGTTCCTGCTTTCACTGTTTTTGTGTTTTAAGTTCACGTTCTGTCATTATGTAATAGCTTGATTCATTTATCATTATCTAGCAGAACCTTAGCTGGAGAGTGTGGTCACCATCATTCAGGGAGGGTATGGATTATCTCCACATCCACATGGCCAGCAGTGATTAGCACGAGTACCATTGAAGGAGTGGTCAGTGATTACTCACGCGGCGTAAGTGAGGTCAGTCAGTTGTTACCTTAGCCAGAGATTATGCTAACGCCTTCAAAATCAGGTTTTTTAATCATATAACAAGCATAGCTGTTGTTTAATTTGTAGGAGTTTGGAATGCTTGTGGTGCAGTGCAGGAGACTTCTCTACTTAGGATTTCAAGGCCAAAGATTTTGTAGTCTTTGTAGTTGAACCCCGGCCCTCTCGCACCCTAAGTGAGACTCATACTCCTAGACCAACAAGCCAAGATACACAGTAAAGCTCTGCCTAGGGCTACTGAAAAGGTAGGGCTGGCACTTGGGGAGAGTTCACGGTTATGGTGGACTATATTGGGGGGAGATTCTGGTGCATAAAGCAGTGAGGACATAGCGCACGGACGAACATGCACATAGAGCCAAATAGACGGGGTGCAAAGACAGCACATATATTGCAAATAAATGAAGTACATGCACTGTGTGTGTTATTCTGGTCAGTTGATTAAAGGTGAATCCATACTCAGGTAATTTGTGCCCCATGTCCGTATGGCATCACCCGGCCTGATGGGGGCGCTCTACGTTATTATAGGTTCTCCGTGGAAAATGGCGGGTACTGGCGAGCCGCCATCGCCAGGTGGTCCCGTTCAGCTGTTCCCCACAGATTGCATCACAGCTTATCGGCCTCGCAACACGAAGTGTTTAGAAATTAGACCGTCTCCTTTTGGCTGCGTGGAGATGTGTCGCCATGGCAACACGAGCCGGCATGCAACGCTCCTCCCCCACCCGATCCGACGGGCCAAGCGGGGTTGGACGGGTTCCCGTGGAGCCGGCTTGTAGCGACGGCGTTGGCCGTAGCGTGGGGGAGCTGGAGGGGGCCTCGTCAGTCACATGCGTACTGGCCCGTGATGCAGTCTTTGGGCGATGCTGTGTTTCTCAGTATGCGGAGACAGCTTCTTTTTTTTACCCCATTTTAGCCAACATGTATCTAAGAGCTCCAGCCGCCATAAGAGAAGCGGTGAAAAGCCCAGGCAGTGTGGCTGGTGTTGGGTGTGGAGGGGGGCAGAGCGTGGCTCAGTGCCTGTGATCGGAAGGCCGCCGGCTCAAGCCCAGCCTGAACATCTGTGGCCCCTTGAGCAAGGCCCTTAACCCCCAGCTCCCTGGGTGCTGCTCTCATGGCTGCCCTTCATGGCCAAGCTTGCTCTCATGGTGAGCAAGGTTGGGGGAAGTGAAACAAGAATTGCCCCATGGGGATTAATAAAGTATCTGTTGTTATTATTAGAGGAACGTTCCTCTGTCACGTCTTCTGAGAGGTTCCAGGTCCTGGATGGGGGCAGTGCACCACGCTTGTGGTAACCAAGGTTTGAGTCTCTGCCCTCACTATACATGTGTGGACTTTGCATCTTCTCCCTTGTCATCATGGATTTTCCTCTCATGGAGTTTCTCCTCACAGTCCTAAATCCTGCTGAGGTGAATTGAAGCATGAAGCATCCCTGCCTTGTGTCTGTAGCTTCCAGATAGGCTCTGGACCCCTGTAACCCTGCATAGGACAAGTGGCTACTGTATGATGGGGTTTTGGTTTGTGGCCCAGCTGGGTTAAATGGTTAATGGCTATTCGATTCTTTAAAAAGATGAGGCTGGGACAGCTGGTCTGGTTTCTGTTGCGTGAAAGAAGCCCTGTATTTTCTGTGGCCTGGTTGTATGGACATGCCTCCCCCTCCCCAGGGTGCAATTGGACAGCTCGGGAGGATTATCCCACGGAGTGATTCTCCTACAGGACTCCCACTCAGCTGGTCTGTGTCCTGACCCCAAACCCAGCTGCTGGTTTGCACAGAATTCTGGGAAAAGAAAAAAACACACACAATGTTGACCATAAATAAAAAAGTGTGGAAGAAATATAGTGACGTGACGGCAAAGTGACCTTGAGGCTCACGTACAATCCCATCTCTGTCCGTGTACAGGCCTCACCATCTGTCGTAGATGTGGTAGGAGAATGTGGGCTCTGATTGGATGATTGTCATCGGGGGGCGGGTTTACCTCCGGATTTGATGCTGTAGCTGTTTCTGTCTACATTTATTTGCTTTGCTGCTTGTACCGTTAATGCTACTACTGCTACTATACTGTTAATGCTAGTCCTGCTACGGCCGCTGTTAGCACCCCTGCTACTCACACTTCTGTACTGTACCTTCTAGTGCTACAAATGGGCATGACCAGGAGGCGGAGGTGAGAGACATGGCTGATGTGATCTTTGTAGAGCTGCACTGAAGAACACTTAAATCTGCAGTTTGAAAAACAGAGGCGGAGCCAATAGGGGGTATGGGATGGCACCCCCCCCCCCACAAAAAAAAAGTATCCCTCATTTTCATTGGCTCTCAGCGATGTTGATTGTAAACAGTTTTCCCAAACACACATATGTGACATAGCTATATTGGAAGGATATACTGATATCCTAACATTTCCCTGTGCGTAGTCCTGGTGCATCTGTATTTATGTGTGGCTTAGTTAAAGTTACTGTGCTAATTGGTAGCTAGCTAGCTGGCAGGTAATAACTCACCAGCCCATCACATGCGACTAGGGCTACTGGAAAGTCATCGTTGCATTTTGCTTTATCTTATAGCATCTTGCCACTTTTTCTGTCTGTTAGAAGCAAGGAAATGCACCTTCTGGACTGATGTGACTGACGGGTAACAATACTAGAAATTGCTTACTAGAAAGTGTTTGTATTGCTGTATTCCGCTAGTAGCTAGCCTACATTCTAATAACCTTCTGTGTAACCTTCTGGTATCGTCGTATCTGGGCAGTGACGTGATAGCTTTGTACTAAGACCTAATCATGACATGTGTGTTGCAGAAAGATGATGATTTTCATCAGAATGAAGTGGTTATAAATGCCCCCCCCCCCCCACCTCGCTGACCCTGACCAGGACAAGTGGTTAGAAAATGGGTGGCTGTATGAATTGGTGGATAGCTCTCAAGGAAAAACTCGCACGAACAGCACATCACGACCATGATGACTGTGTAATTTAAGGAAATGTGTTTTTTTATTATTAATTTGTGCAGAAAATGAAAATGGTGACAGTCTATATTTTTTCCAATTTGGATGCCTGATTTTTCAGCAGTAGAAACTCATTTATGAGTCGATACATTTCTGTTATTTCATAGAAGTGTCACAAGATAGTTTTATGAATCATTTACCACGATTATAGCATGAAGAATCTAGGTTTTGAATAGTCCCGTCTCATTTTCTGTGCACTTGTGGGAATCTCGGCGCAGTGCACAGTGACTCAGCCCCCCCGACGCAGGGGGCGCCTTGCAGGGGATGCATACAGGTGTGTACCGTCACTCAGCCCGTCACGGAAAGACGGGAAAGAGCAGAAAAGCAGCAGCACCTCCTGCCTCTGAGAACCTAACAACAGGAAGAGCAACCAGAGATGTTCTTAAATGTTAAAGAATGTTAATTCGAAGTGAGAGGCAGGAGCAGTAGGTCTTATGCATACATTATCACTTAGTCCAGAAAAATGTGATTTGGTCTTTTGAAAGATATGATGTTAAGGAATATAGCTTATATATTTGTCACGTTTTAATATTTGAGGCTCTGCTTAATTGCGGATCAGCGCCATTTTCAGAATATGTTCACAATCTGTGAATAGACTAAATAAGACAGGGACATATCTTTTGTTCTCATGGAGCTCTGTTTGGTCACATTGAAGGTTCTCATGTTTTATTTATCTAGCACATGCTTTTTTCTTAAGTGACGTGTAACTGAGTCAGCGGGGTGAGCCAGGTCCTGCAGCATTCGGAGTAAAGGGCCTTATTCAAGGCTCGGAAAATCTCCAGAGGCTCTTCTGCTTTCTGTCCTCCTGAATGATGCCGCTTGTGTTCCCTGGGGTTATGACAGTCCTGTGTGCGGAGCACCTTCCCCTGCGCTGACCCCAAGATCAGGAACTTTCAGAAGGAAATCTGATCCATTGATGGTATTAGCACAAAGCAGCTGGCATTTACTACCATGGGTGTTGGAATGTCTCCTCCACCAGACCATTGTCCTCCCGTGGAAGTATCTTGTTTCAGTAAATAGAATAAAAAGGGTTGTCCCCATCACTGTACTTGACAGCATCTGTGTTTGCCATTGTTCTGATTTTACGGGTTGGGCTTGCGGAAACTCAGTGTAAGAAATGTTTGGCCCTCAGCTTCTTTCTGGCGGAAGTTTGCCTTCATGTGTGTTGGCTTGCAGGTTTTTGGCTTTGTGTTAGACAAACATCACTGTACAGTCAGATGGATGCTCCAGCTGAGTGTCACTGGGTCATCCCCGGTTTGTTGTAGCATGATCAGCTTACTTAACAATCAACAGCTCACGGTGATCCTGCCTGGCGTGAAGTGTAAGGCCAGGTGTGTGTGAAGGCACAGCTTTTGTAGAACCAGCAACATGACAAGTGTGACGCATGTTCAGCTCTCTCCTCTGTTTCTACTCAGACCTGATCCAGGCCACCAATGAGACCAACGTGAACATTCCACAGATGGCCGACACGCTTTTCGAGAGGGCGACCAACGCCAGCTGGGTGGTGGTCTTCAAGGCGCTGGTGACCACACATCACATGATGGTCCATGGCAACGAGGTCAGTGTCCCATGGCAACGAGGTCAGGGTCCCATGGCAACGAGGTCAGTGTCCCTTGGCAACGAGGTCAGGGTCCCTCCTACCAAAATCACACCTCTCTGGACAGCTGGGGATCATTGATGGGTCCATTATTTCGGGCTGGCCCTTCGTCGTTGAGCTCCTAAGGAAAGGGTTGAGTTTCTCCAGACACATTAAGCTGCCCGTTTTCACCATTTAAAAATAGGTTTCTGAGAAATGGCCATTAAGTTTACCCTATACATACAATGCCAAACACCGGTATACAGTTTGACTTCAGTACGGCTGTTTCTGGAGATGGAACGGTGGTAATTACATTATCATTGTTTTCGTTAATATCACGTTAAAAATTAAAGAACGTAGCGTAGATAATTTTAGCATGATATTGTTTGGCTGACGCGAAGTAGCGACGGCCGCTGGGTCGGGTACGGCAGCCAGACGTCGCTTGGCGTCTGTGTGAAGACGCTTTCCCCGGGTAACACCTGTACACCCAGATCCGTCCCAGGCGGCTGATCTCTGACCGCCATGTTTGCCCAAGTCATGCCCATAGGTGCCGCTGCCTGGGGCCACTTTGTCCTGTCCTGCATTTCACATGTAAAAAATAAAACCACTGCTGTTCGCTTGGACGGCTTCTAATTTTACCGTACCGTCCAGATATTATACATCGGTATTTTGGCGGTATTTAGGAGAGCGACGCGACTACCCTGCTTGGCTAATTATGTCGCTATACCGATCAGACTGTAATACTGCTCATACCGTAATACCGCTCATACTGTAATACCGCTCATACCATAATAAGCGCCATACTGTAATACCGCTCATACCGTAATACCGCCCATACTGTAATACCGCCCATACTGTAATACCGCTCATACCATAATAAGCGCCATACTGTAATACCGCTCATACCGTAATACCGCTCATACTGTAATACCGCCCATACTGTAATACCGCTCATACCGT
>JAODKM010000126.1:12916956-12931846 GCA_026780845.1 Petrocephalus sullivani | reverse complement strand
TTCCTGAGGTTCCAGACTCGCTGGCTTCCTGAGGTTCCAGATTTACTGGCTTCCTGAAGTTCCAGATTCACTGGCTCTCTGAGGTTCCAGATTTACTGGCTCTCTGAGGTTCCAGATTTACTGGCTATCTGAGGTTCCAGACTTGCTGGCTTCTCGAGGATCCAGACTTGCTGGCTTCCTGAGGTTCCAGATTCACTGGCTCTCTGAGGTTCCAGATTCACTGGCTCTCTGAGGTTCCAGATTCACTGGCTCTCTGAGGTCCCAGACTTGCTGGCTTCTCGAGGATCCAGACCTGCTGGCTTCTTGAGCTTCCAGGCTTGCTGGCTTCCTGAGCTTCAGGCTTGCAGCCTTCCTGAGCTTCCAGGCTTGCTGATTCTACCTCTATTCACTGTGTAACTCCCTCATTTCCCTTTAAGACCCCTTCGCACCTTCTGAGGGTAGTGCAGAAGTGGCCCCCGAGCTGGACCTCTTTGCAATGAAGCCCACCGACACCAGCCCCGCTGTAGTAACCCCCAGCAGTAGTGCCGCGCCGAACTCCATCCCCGCGGCTGCCCCTGCTGCCCCCACTCCGCTCACGACCGCCGCTCCTGCTCTAGATATCTTTGGTGGTAATGCCTTCGTCCTGTTTTGTTTGAGCTATCCGCATCTATCATCAGATAAGCTTAACCCTGCATTATTCGGTTCTCATTAAGCCAGTTTTCATCTGTCCAAAGCCTGCGGCTCAGGTGTCGAGACTGAATCAAGGCATTGACCCCGCCTTCCAAATGGTAAACTGTTTTCTGTTAGCTCTGCTGGTGGGCAAGACCCTTTTAAATAACTAACCAGAGGAAGGACTGCCCTGATTAGACAAGCTAGACTAACATAAGGAATTGAGCTAACATGCAAACTGGACTAACTTGCCACTTACAGCAACGTATGAGCGGCACTAACCCATCAGTTAGACTTTTCTCTGATCGGACTAGCTATTTAAGCAAGACCCCTTATTGGACTAACCCACCAATTGGACAAACCCTCTGATTGAACAAACAGACTGATTAAACAAGCCCTCTTATTGGACTAACTCATCAAATTGACATCTATTGGATTAATAGAAATTGATAATCTTGACAGCCATTGGGGGTGAGTTTGGCCTCCAGGTTTTGATTCAATCCCACCCTTGCTGCCTTGGCCGGAGGAAGGGAGAGGTGGTGAAAGCAGTTCCCTCACCTTCCACCCAGCACATCCTCCTTTCCTACGAATGAAGGGAATCTGCACTGCTCCTGTTATGCTTAACATGTTTGACTTAAAAAAGATCCATCTGAGGATTGATTCTTTTTTTTCCCGGAGCTTGGATTGTTGTGCCCGTGTCCCTTACCCGGCGATGCCACTGATTGTGTTTGTCCTTGTCCATAGATTTGTTTGATTCTATGCCCGAGCAAAGTTCCTCCACAGCTTCCAAAGCAGACGCTACTCCTAGCATAGACCTATTTGGGGCAGGTACAGGAGATGACTACTTCTTTTGTTCGTGACTCTTGTTTCTCACCCTCCACCACCCGTTTCCTCCATGCGTCCTCGTTTGTCCCCGCTCTGGAACGCGCCTTCTGCATGCTTAGTCAGAGACGTGCTGCTTTCTCTCTCTCCCTCTCCTGCTGTTTCACGCTCCTGTTTGCTCCCTGTCCCCCCCCCCCACCGCCTTCCCCCTGGAAGACTTGCCCGCTGCCTCCCGTGGGCCTTCTCCTCTTCCTGAGGCCAGTCTGACCGCTGATCTCCTGTCTGGTGAGTCTGCTCCCCTTCCTCTTTGGAGAGCTAAAGGCCACCGTCTTGAGCTGTTTCTGCGATGCTGCCCTCTGCAGATGGTGGATGCTGTGTTGCCTGCCCCATGTGCCCCTGAAGGCCTGGGCCCCGAAGGGCCACCTCCTCACTTTCTTTGACATGTTATGAGTGATGGGCTCTCTGTCTGGGTGTGCCTGCTGACTATTTGTCTTCTGACTCAGACGCATTCTCCGCCCCTGCGCCGGCCCCAGCATCCTCTGATTCTGCCGCACCCAGTGGGGGAGACGTTCTAGACCTGTTTGGGGGTGAGTGTCACATGCAGCATGCAGGAGAAGCTCT
The DNA here is from genome assembly GCA_026780845.1 of Petrocephalus sullivani. Classification (NCBI taxonomy): domain Eukaryota; kingdom Metazoa; phylum Chordata; class Actinopteri; order Osteoglossiformes; family Mormyridae; genus Petrocephalus; species Petrocephalus sullivani. The sequence continues at coordinate 12,929,755 of JAODKM010000126.1, read as the reverse complement.
CTCTCGCTGTGCGTGACTGACCTCTGACTTGATATTTCACCGTGGATTGGTTTGTACTGTCCACATAGATGCCTTTGGTCCAACTGGTTCAGAGAGCCAGTCAGCTGCCCCTGGAGCTCCTGCTACAGATCTTTTGGCAGGTAATTATATAGAATACATTACTTTGAGTACCTAGACCAGGGGTTGGCAGAATGGGCCGTTGTATGTGCGGGTTTTCGCTGCCTAATTGGTTTATTGATTATTGGTCTGATTGGCTGAACAGTCCTCACACCTGAGTTTGAACAGCGGATAAGATTGCCCACCCCTGACCTAGACCGTCTGTACCTCATACTTCCTGTATCCAGACCTCTCACTGTCTGTACCTCAAACTTCCTGTATCTAGACCTCTCACTGCTTGTACCTCATACTTCCTGTATCTAGACCACTTACTGTCTGTACGTTATACTTCCTGTACCTAGAGCTCTCACTGCCTGTACATCATACTTCCTGTACCTAGACCTCACACTGTCTGTACCTCATACTTCCTGTATCCAGACCTCTCACTGTCTGTACCTCATTACTTTCTGTACCTAGACCTCACACTGTCTGTACCTCATACTTCCTATATCCAGACCTCTCACTGTCTGTACCTCATTACTTCCTGTACCTAGACCTCTCACTGCCTGTACCTCATACTTCCTGTACCTAGACCTCTCTATGTCTGTGCATAGACCTCTCACTGTCTGTACCTTATATTTCCTGTACCTAGAACTCTCACTCCCTGTACCTTATACTTCCTGTACCTAGAGCTCTCATTCCCTGTACCTCATACTTCCTGTACCTAGACCTCTCACTGCCTGTACCTCATACTTCCTGTACCTAGACCTCTCTATGTCTGTGCATAGACCTCTCACTGTCTGTACCTTATACTTCCTGTACCTAGTGCTCTCACTCCCTGTACCTCATATTTTCTGTACCTAGATCTCTCACTGCCTGTACGTCATACTTCCTGTACCTAGACCTCTCACTGTCTGTACCTTATCCTTCCTGTACCTAGATGTCTCACTGCCTGTACCTCATACTTTCTGTACCTATACCCCTCACTGCCTGTACCTTATACTTCCTGTACCTAGACCTCTCACTGCCTGTACCTCATACTTCCTGTACCTAGACCTCTCACTGTCTGTGTCACTCCTTTACCAGGGCTGATGACACCAAGCCCAGCTCCTGTTGCATCTCCAGCTCCTGCGTCCACTGCAGCCCCAGCTCTGGGCCAGAACAACCTCTTGCAATCTGGTTTTGATGCTTTTGGATCCACACCGACCCCAACACCCACCCCAGCAGCAACCTCTAGTGGTTTTGATGCAGCAGGTAGGTTACAGAATCTTCTAAGTCCCCCTCTGAATCTCACGTCAGCCTTCAGAGGGTCTGGCTGAGGTACGGCTTGTAACTGGGGCTCTTTTTCAGTTTAATAGTAACGGGCTGGGTTTAACAGGGTTTTTTTATTGATATGATAGTAATATTTGAGCATGATTAGGGCTATTGGTAGAGTGCTGCTTATGGGCTGGGTTTTACTCAAGCTGTTAGTAAAATACTGGTTATGGACTGAGATTTAGTAGGGCAGCTGCTAGAGTTCTAGTGGTGGACTGGGTATACGGGGCCATACAGTGAGTAGAAGGACAAGCCCTGAGGTTTGGAGGGGGCTTCTCTGCTGTTTACCAGGGTAACAGTGTAATGTGCAGCACCTACAGGTAGTAATGAGAATCACTGACAAGGCGTGTCTGCTGTGATGTTCGATGGATCTCCAGAAATGTTACTGTCTCACAAATGCTACCAGACACCCCCCTGTTCCTTATAAAGGGAATGTGAGCCAGCATTTATAAAACAGCATTTATAAAGGCATATTCTAGGATTCATGGATGTCATCTCCCATACTTTCACTTTTAACTTCCTTTCAGAACCATCTGTAGATAGATCGGATTTCAGCTTGATTTACAACTTAGGCTAACTAAATTGGACTACTAGTCTTCTAAAAATAGCTCGCTAGCTTATGCTGGGTGCCGTCTGACTTAGCAACAGGACTAAGTAGGTCATTGATTTAGTGAAGCATTGCTTATCCATGCAAGAGCGCAGTAGAAGCTCCAGTCCAGCCAGCCCCCGGAGCAGAAGGTGTGGCTGGCTGATAGAAGCCTGCTTTTGCTGGCCGTCCGCTCTATAGTGGTGGCGTCGTCCCGTCACTGTCACTGAATAAGCCGTCCTTGAGCAGACTGTAGGGAACGGGACATTGATTTGGGACAAAGCCCTCCTTGGGTGCCTGCCTGCCCGGGACGTAAGCAGCCACAGCTCTGTGCCGACCCCGTCTCCTACGCGCTCCCCTGACGCCTCTCACCCTACCTGCCCTACTTCCCTGCCCCCTTTTCTCTCTCTCTCTCTCTCTCTCTTTCTCTCGCGCTTCACCCTCTTTCCGTGGGTCTTTGCTTGCTTCCGCTCTGTCGATTGGTGAGTTCCGGCTCCTCCCCATCCGCTTACTTCCCACAGTGCTTTGCAGCATGACAATGTTACTCTGCTGAGTTCCCACTGTCCAGCGAACATGACTGGCTCGTCGCCCTGGTGTCTCTTTCTGACACCTGATCCTGTTTATCTGATATACCTTCTGAGGGCCCCGATGGTTCATCCACAAGCTGTGCATTCATTCATTTATGAATCATCCCAGTGGCTTGCAGGGTCAGTAGATGCAGGTAACTGGAGCACAGGTCATGATCACTGAGGTTTGTGAGAACTGCTCTGCGTCTGTAGATATCCTGACTGCTTATGTGCAGTGGGCATGGCTCAGTGCATGCTATGTTTATCCCTGGTCCCCTTGGCTATAATTGCCACTGTTCTTGTGGTTCCGGTCATCCTGTGTGGTTGTCATGGCAATCTCCTTGGTTACCTTCCTTTTGGAGGGTTTAGTGATGTGTGAAGGTGTCACAATTGCCCTGTCTTTGACCCCCGTGCGTTCCTCTTTCCTCTGCCTCAAGTGTTTGATGGATTAGGGGACCTGCTTATGCCTGCAATGGCACCCCAGGGCACAGCGGCGCCCCCTATGATGGGAACTGGGATGGCGGCAGCACCACCTGCAAAAGCCATCGGCGGTGACCTGGACTCCTCCCTGGCAAACCTGGTTGGAAGTACGTGCTGATCTCTGAAGGTGTAAGGTGTACTCATCTGTGACAGGACTGATGGAAAGTCTATAGGAATATAATGCTGGGAGCACTAAATGCCAATTGGTGCCCCCTGGAGGTAACTGGTAGGAGAGCAGGACCAATGTAAACACCTGTAACTGCAGCTGAGTGCAGAATCTGATCCTGTTTCCCTTTTTCACAGACCTGGGCATGGGGAATCAGAAAAAGTAAGAGGACATTGTGTCTTATATCTGTTTTGGTGTGTCCTTGTGTATATATACGTAGTTTTCGACTGGGAGTCATTTACTAATTAACTCTTAGTTGGGAACCTGAGTTTGCCGATCTCCTCTGTCATTCAGAGACATGCAGTGGAATGAGAAGAAGCTGACTGGTGGAGCCAACTGGCAGCCTCAGGTAGCTCCCACCAGCTGGGGGGCCCCTGGCTCTCAGATGGTAAGTGGGCTTTTGGACATTGAAGAAGTTCTGTGTTTCTGTACTGAGCTCACAAACATCATTCTCACACTCCATGTCCTCCTTTCTCCCCAGCCGGGGCCCTCCCCTGGGGCTCCAGGGGCCACGCCCCCAGCCGGAGCCATGGGCGCTCAGTCAGGATTCGGCATGGTAAGGAAGTGATCGGCACGCCGTGTGGTGCTTCTCTGCCTGGGGAGGGCCTATCTCACCACACCCCTGTCTCCCCACCCACAGTCCCCAGCTGCCGGAGCCCCCATGATGCCTCAGATGTTCGCTCAGCCAATGATGAGACCACAGTTCCCTGGGACAGGAGCCCCTGGGGCCCCGGTACTGGCAGGCGCATGCCTCAATGCACACAGTGGCAGAAGCACACAGTAACCGAAACAACCAGTGACAGACGCACACAGCGACAGACATGAAGACACAGCAACAGACACACGCAGCGACAGACGCACACAGCGACAGACATGAAGACACAGCGACAGACGCACACAGCGACAGACATGAAGACACAGCAACAGACACACGCAGCGACATGCACACACAGCGACTGATGCACACAGTGACATGCACACACAGCGTCAGACGCACACAGTGACATTCACACACAGCGTCAGACGCACACAGCGACAGACGCACACAGTGACATGCACACACAGCGTCAGACACACACAGCGACAGACGCACACAGTGATATGCAGTGCACATATAGCTGTAATCATTGTACTGCACAGTATAAACGCACCGGCCGACAGATGCCGTTTCTGCTGTGTGACTCTTTCGTGATTTCTGTTGCCTTCGTCAAACCCCACCATCCCCCAGCTGTCTCCAGGCCCAGCCACAGCAGCTGCCCAGAGCCCGAAGAAGCCCCCCTCCAAAGACCCCCTGGCAGATCTCAACATCAAGGACTTCTTATAAAGCCCAAGGTACAGGGTGAATGCAGGGTGAGGGTGGGGGAGCTGCACACACAGGGGGAGCTCCAGTGCATTGGCCAGGTTTCTATGCAGAAGAGTCTCCTAGCATGCGCACACACCCACACATGTACACACAGACGTGTACACACAGACATGCACACACACCCACACATGTACACACAGACGTGTACACATAGACATGCACACACACCCACACATGTACACACAGACGTGTACACATAGACATGCACACACACCCACACGTGTACACACAGACACGCACCCACACACGTACACGCAGACATGCACACACACACCCACACATGTACACACAGACATGCACACACACCCACACGCGTACACACAGACATGCACCCACACGCGTACACACAGACACGCACCCACACGAGTACACACAGATACACACACACCCACCCGTGTACAAACAGGCACCCACACGCGTACATGCAGACATGCACACGCACCCACACACGTACGCACAGACACCCACACGCAGACATGCACACGTGCCCACACACGTACACACAGACATGCACACGCGCACACACAGACACGTACACGCAGACATGCACATGCACCCACACGCGTACACACAGACATGCACACACACACACACCCACACGTGTACACGTAGACATGCACAAACATGCACATAGACACGCACACGCGTGACTCCCATCTCCCCCTGCCCCATTGCAGCTGCTTTCTCCATGGCGACACGTTGAGCGCGGCTGCTGATTGCCGTCCGGCATGGATGACCCCTGAGGATCACAGCTACCACCGGAGCCCCCCGCACCCCCCCCCCCTGTCATGTTGTAGCACAAACTGTGAAACTGAACCATAGGAAAGGATTGTGTGCTTATCTCAATGTTATCTTTCCCCTGAACAATAAAAAAGACATAAAAATTGTGTATTTCGGTCCTCCCCCCTCGAATGATGGACGTGTGTGTGTTCGATGCCTGCTCCGTTCTGGCCCGCCCCCTGAGCTGACGGACAGTTGATTCTCTGGTGTGCGTATCGTTCATTGCTGATAGCTTTCGGTGTACATAAATCCCTTAAAACATCTTATTTCCTGTGTATCTATATCTATTCAAGAGCATATTGATGTTGGTCTAATATCAAACTGAATCATAAGGCCATTATTTTTTCTCCCATCTCCAGTCTAATTTGGGAACAAATATGGATATATGAGATATAGATATAAATACATATATATATATGTAAAAGGTTTGCAAGCTCTTCACACCCGGAATAGCCTTTCCACTTTATAATGTTTATTTATTTGTTTGTTTATTTATTTAATATTTATCAATTTCGTTTACATTTTTATGTTGAGCTCTTCGCTCCATTATTTATATCTTGTTTAGATTTGTACTGTTTACATTTCCGGACATTTTGTCTGCAGATTTTATTGATCTTCATTCTTATTTTGAGAAATTTATTATATTTTAGTTATGGTAGACGACGTGCACATAGGAAAGAATTGTCCCATGATTACTTGAAAGCAGAGGGCAGTATGAACGCCCATTTAAATAATATATACACTTGTATAGTGGCCTACGAAGCGGATTTGGTCTTGCTGTTTTGTTTTTCTGTCTATATCAGTGATCTATTGTGTTTTGACCTTCATAGTAAGTAGTGTTTTATTCCTACCAAACCATGGTCAGCTCCCATAGTGTTATTTTTGTAATACATTAGAGCGAGCAGACATTTGGTTCCTAACCCTCGCTTGGGGTCGCCCCGCACACCTGTGCCCCCTCGCCTTTCACCCTGGTTGATGTACACATGGTGTTTTCTGTTCCTCTTCCCTTTGGTGAACAGTGGTATTGTAAGTGTAGGCACTGGCAAACGTCTTACGCAGTTCATTGAAGTGTCCAGGAGGGGTCGCTGTTGACCACAGTTTCTGTTTGTTTCTACGGCAGCTCAGTAGAACCAGTGGAATCAGTTTGACTGTAGATGCCGTAAACTGTTGTTCCCTTCCAAGTGACCGTGTCAGCAATTGTTGTGGAAAAAAAACAATGGATAAATAAGACTTTAACTTTTGTTTAAAGATGGCTTTTGTTTTCTTTTTGATTTATCCCCAGTGCATGTATGCTCTTTGAAATGCAATAAATACATTGACATAATGAAATATGAGTGTGTCTCCACTATGACTGCCTCTATGTCACGTCCTCATTTTCCCATGGTAGTGTTTTCCTGTAGGAGTGGGGGGTGTACTCTTTATATGGTAAGGACTAGTTACACTTCTTTTTTAGCAGGTAAGATAAGTTAATATTTTACTTCAGTTCATTATGTTTTATAAATTAATGTAACATTTAAATTCTCAGGTACTGAGTATACTCTAAGATGTCAAAAATAAGGTACTGACCTCTAAAACGTATTACAGTTTAACTTCCAACTAAATCCAGACACCATGCTAACCATTAAAAAAATTTATTCTTTCTTTTTTTTGTTCTAAAAATGTTACAAAGTAAAACTAGCACCAAGAATCCATTTGTGATATAAAGCACCGGCACAGTCCTGCAGAAGAACACACAGATGTTTCTGCTGTGAGAGAAATAAACTTAAATGAATAAACCCCCTTCCCCAGGATTTACAAATCTGCTCTGCCAAAACGTAACACTGACAATAAATCATTTATTTCAAACTTGTTAAAAAAAATCATAACTATTAAGTACTTAATAATCAATCTTATCCTCTCACAAGTGAGCACCGAATGTTCCTATCTGAAGAAAAATTCTTTCCGTGTCATTTCTCAAATCAGAAAATGCATATTTTGAGACAACCGTGCTGGGTACACACAAACAAATTATCCCGGCACCACCATACGCTATTAAGCTACGATAATCGTTTTTTGGAGTATATACTAAAATTTATCGCGTCTGTCTTGCACCTGGATTTTCTCTCAGAATCAGTATTACGGCCTCCACTTTCAAGGAAGTTTGCATCTAGTAACCAAATAAATAACAAAAAAAAACCAAGCTGACTGTGAGAATTCGCTCCTGTTCACACATTTCCCTTCCCTTGGTGATCGACATTGGAAAAGTCTGGAAAGACACTCATACAATACACAGACTTTACAGGGCAGGAACGGAAATGGGAGGGAAAATGGCAACATGGCGGCACAGAAAGGGACCCGCGGAAGGGGGTCCCTCAGGTGCTGAGACATTCTTCAGAGTTGCCGTGGATCCAGTGGCAGATCTGGGCGTATTTGGCGGGCGTGATCCTCACAGCCACGTTGTAGTCCCGCTGCACCCCGTCAACATCCACCCATCTGTGACCCGAAAACACGCCGATGATCTTCCTTTTCCACTTCTTCTTTCCTGGGTCTCTCAGGCGAACGTACACCCCTGAGCCACTGGAGCCAGGCCGGGCGTCGCAGTACTGATACAACAGGTCACTGGACTCGTCTGACACCGAGCAGAACCTGTACACCAGCTGGCCAGGGCGGTCGTCGTCGAAGCCCGAGAAGTGGATGCGCCCGGCGGGCAGTTTCTTGATGGATGGCACAAAGCCCAAATCCATGGAGCGCTGCTTTTGCGGGCGCTTGAGGGTCAGCAGGGCGTAGTCGTAGTCCAAGGCCACCTCTTTGGACACGTCTTTGAACCAGCCTTTTGGGATCTGCGTCTGTTTCACACGCGTCCATTGGAAAGACGGCTGTTTGGGCTGCGCGCTGCGCCCGCTCCGGTTCTTCTTTGCCCTTCGCCCTTCCTCTGTACCTTCACCCCTCCCTTGTCCTCTCCGCTTTCCTCCACCTCCTCGGCCCCCTCTTCCCCTGCCCTCGCCACTACGCCTGGAGCGCAGCTTCAGAAACCCAACCCGCAGCTTCCTGGCACCATTTACGTAGTCCTGGCCATTGTGTATACAGTGGGCAGCCGTCAGCACGTGTTTTGGGGACAGCAGGATACCCGAGCATCCGGTGGAGACCTTCACTGTGGTGGAGAATGGATAGTTAGTGGAAAACTGTGAGTCAGAGATGGTGAAACGGCCATCCATGCCGTAGAGTTCCCTCTTGCGGCGGGGTCCAGAGGAACTGTTCCTCTTGGGTTCCCCCCACCCCTCACTGGGGTTCCACAGGGATACAGAGGTGACGGTCCGTGTGCCGTTCTCATACAGGGTCTCATAGGACAGACGCTTCTCCAGGTCCTCGAGGCTGGGCTGGGCGAGTTGGTCTTGGCACTCAATGCCACAGGCACGGCCAGGCTCCGCCCGGGTCTCAGCCTCAAACACCGTGCTGCCAAGAGACACCGTGTGCCTGTCCCGCACCAGCGGCACCCTCTGCTGGGGCCAAACGTTCTGGCTGCCCCCATCAGTCACGCCCTCGGCCACAGCCAGAGCCACAGTTAATGTGGCTATAGAGAGCAGAGCATGTAGGGAAACAGAGCCCATGATGACAGTGCTGTGGGTCTGGAACAGAAGAAAAGAAACACAGTTACAGCTTAGCATGGCTGCGTCACACAGGCAATAATACTCATCAGAGTACGACGAGGACACCGTTGCGTGGGGCTGTTAGCATTTAGCATTAGTCGGCTATCTGAAAGCGCTCAGCATTGTAGTGCTTTGTCATAGAAAAGGGTGTTATAAATGCTGTGTGGCATCGCAGGAGGCAATATGTACACAATTATCTCGCAATAGTGACTGCCATGTTATACTTACTAAAAGAGTCTGTGGGCATAAAGGAGTTTGAGTCTGTGGTACGATGGCTCACTAAACCTGATTTGATTTCTGTTTTGTGTGACATGTTATTTCCGGGCATGCATGACATCATTCCAGTGTCGCCCAATCCGCTGTGGCCACGGAATGCACTCAGTTCGCCCCAATAATGCTAGAAGCTTCAGACAGAATTACATTAGCAATTTTTAGCTCTGAGTTCTCCAGGCCGTCATGTTGCCACAGGGCAAAGATGTTTGTCAACAGCTTGCGCTGCCACATAAATTTAAAAAGCACATTAAATAAATAGTTCGCTGCTCCTATTTACAGACTGCCTCTTTTTCTGGCGTTGTGAGCCATGCAGGGCCCCAGGAGACATTTCAGACTGATGGATGGATGGATGGCTTGCTGGCCAGCACTGGGCAAACACAGTTAACAAAAACATGGCTGCCACATACTGATCATTATGGGAACTGACATCATCCCCCTGATGTTTGCCAGTACAGGTCTCACACACCCAGGAGCACAGTCATGCTATAACCTGTACCAGGGGTTAACAGCACTTACAGTCCTGCTGTTAAGGGTCATCACCGCCTCATACAGTGTCACTAGGGGTCATCACCGCCTCATACAGTGTCACTAGGGGTCATCACCACCTCATACAGTGTCACTAGGGGTCATCACCGCCTCATGCAGTGTCACTAGGGGTCATTACCGCCTCATACAGTGTCACTAGGGGTCATCACCACCTATACAGTGTCACTAGGGGTTAACAGCAACACATACAGTCTGACTAGGGGTTAACAGCAACTAATACAATATTACCGAATGTTATCACCACCTAATGCTGCTACTGGAGTTTATCACCAATAATACAGTGTTGCTACATATTATCACCACCTCCAACACTTCTGCTAAGCGTTATATGACGCTCTTATTAGCTGAAGGAGATTATCCACATATACAGTGCCAGTCAAAGGTTTTTTTTTTTTTTTTTTAAAGTGTCTTCTCATACAGCTTTAATTCTGATATATCCAATTGTAAAAAAAGAACTGCGGGATAATTTGTTAACTGAAAAAACACAGTCTCATCTGTCAAGTGCAATTGGCCTTTGCCACGTTGGGTCACTAGAGAAGTATGTTGTCAGAAAAAAGGGTACAGCCCATATGGTTTTATACCAAAGGTACATACTACAGATCCCTGTAGTATGTACCATTTCTATACCTTAAAGGTACATTTACTTACAGCTACAGGTACAGCTGGCAGACCCTTGAGGGTACAGCCCCAATTACAAGTGTAACTGATAACTGTACCTTTAAAAGTACAAATTAATGCTTTTTGATAGTGAAGGGGGGTCTGATATTAATGAAAATTAACGTGAAGATACGATTTAAACTAAACTAGTGTACATTTATATGGGGGCGGGGCTAAAGAATATTATAGGGGGGCTAAAGATCCCCCCTCCCCCCAAAAAAAGAAACAGCCTTAGCTACGCCACCGAGGCACTGTTAAATGGTGACAAAGAATCGCGACAGTAGAGGGCAGCAGTGGTTCGTTTACCCCTTACGCGTCTATTGATATTCATTTCATTTAATAAGCACCGTGTTATTGCGTGAGTGGTTCTCTTCAGTCCGAAATAAAGCAGAAGCGATCCTTAAGGATTAAAAACGTACCAATGCATCATCAAACCTGCATCATTTAACAAGGCGCTGCGTTTGCTAGGCCAGTGATTCCCAGTTCTCGTGCGTTCGCGTGCACATTTGCTTCGATTCTTGCGCCTAAATTTTAAAATTGATTATGAAACATTTTATACACTGACCTTTCATAACCAAAACCAAAGACATTGTTTATGTACAAATTTCCATTGTGTTTTCATTTTGATTATTTTATACTGACATTCAATGCTTATTCAATTTAGAAGACATTAACAACATTATTACATCTGTTGAGTTTATCAGAGGAACATTTCGATTCCGCAATATAAAAAAATCATTCCGCGAGTAAACTACATAGTTATGGAACAGCCGGTGAACGATGGATTCATTGTATAGTTAAAAAAAATCTATGTATCTTTCAGTTGTTTAACAGGGTCGTTAGTTCAAAGTTGATGAGTTTTCAGGTGCATATTTAAGTGTTACTGCTCAAACTTAGTACAGAGACAGGGGCCCAACATGTTTCAGCAATACTTGGTAATTCTGTCGTTCTCCCGATCAAAGCTTCTGTGAATTCGCTCAGAATCAATGTCACATAACATAATGTGCATTGTTATCAAATCAACTGAAAAACAACCAAACGCGTTAATTGCACACAAAAAAATACACCGTTTATTTCAATGCAGAAAATGTAACGTTAAATTCATGTGTGTGAAGTCGTAGGCTCCTGAGCTTATCGTTAGCGTCCCACAAGTGCATTGTGCATGCAGTCGCAGCGTGCGGGTGTCCCGCTACAAAAGGGACTGATGCATCACAACATACGGCTGTCACTGCCGCATACAAAATACAATAAATATAACAAATAAAATGCACTTAACAAGTTGACACGCTATAAAACATTCGGTCAAATAATCGAATTATTTGCTTGTCCTAAATTGAGCGCATAATCTAGTTAGGTTAATTATTACACTTTAAAGGTATACATTTGTGTGGGGAACGTACCTGATATAATTCAATGCTTGGAAGCGAAAGATCCAGTATCTGCACTTTTAGACAATCCCCAGCAGTTTTTGTTTTTAAAATGCTATCATTCCCAGTTTCTAAAAGAATGGGGAACGTCCGCTTCTGGCCGCATTTGCACCGAGGACGGAGGCAGCGTCCAAAGCACTCTTTATGGATTACACTTGATGCTTGGTGGGGGGAGGAAAAAAAAAGTCTGAGATTTGCGACGAAGGAGTTTGCGTTGGGAGGGACCAGCAGCCAAGACAGGGACCGGACCGTGTTAAGTTCATAAACAAAGCCGTACCGCAACTCGGGGCTTTGGCTCTCCACAAAGACGGTCCTGATGCCGCAGAGTGCGAACTGTGCGGCATTCAGAGCGGATCCATTCATTCACTTTCCGAGGCATCCGTCCCGGACCCTCTGCCGACGCCCGGCCGCGGGCAGGTTATCACGTGACGCCGTTGCAGGACCGAGCGCTCACACATATATATACATATATGCTAGCCTGCGTCTGAATCCATGCAGACATATACGCAAAGCAGGTGTGTGCGTGTGCATTATAAAAACATCCCTGCCGATTCCGCCCCAGTGGAAATTGAGAAATGTGCAACATGTTTTTATTTGTTTATTTAGTTGTTTTCCCGCAATATCTGACAGTTCTGTTAATCTGTATTCTGTCTGTTTAATTTTTCTAAGAACATTCGCAATATTATATTCCTACCACCGACTGGCTTTTCGTTATATTCTACAATTGACTGATTGAAAGCTTGGTTGAGTGTTAGATTTGATGTAGCCTAGACTGTGCTGGTTGGATTGTACAGTATTGTGCAAAAGCAAGGGCGTAGATTTGCTCCGGACATTGGTGGGGGCCTATGACTAAGTGGATTAAATTATTGGTGGGGACATTTCAATGGTCGGAGGATATTGGTGGGGACACGTCCCCTCC
>JAODKM010000126.1:12903082-12916856 GCA_026780845.1 Petrocephalus sullivani | reverse complement strand
TGGTGGGGACATTTCAATGGTCGGAGGATATTGGTGGGGACACGTCCCCTCCGTCCACCCTAAATCTACGCCCCTGTGCAAAAGCAATAGACAGCCAAAGGAAATTACGTTTAAAGATTAGATTTAGGGCTGTCGAATTAATGCATTAAGGCATGCGAATCATTTAAAAATAATAGCGCGTTATTATTTTTAATCTTGCTATAAAGCACACTTGCACAGCCTACCCTAGAGCCGAATTTGGGGTCAGGACAATGTTTGTATTGAATTTTATGTAGCAATTGTTCATCTACTCCAGTCATGTTTTGGGGGTTTTGAGATTACTTCAGTGGCCACCGTATATTTCTCACCGGAAGCCTAATTTGGACACAGCACGCGACAGTAGAACTCCTTTTATGTCGTTGATTTACGAGGGTTAATAAATAGAAAACGGTCATACGGTTCATCCTAAAAGGTATTCGTGAGTAGATGAAAGCACAGGCCTACATATATTAATATAATGTATAGAAAGTGGGACCTAAATGTCCCTAGAGTGTGGTAAAACCTGAAACGTACTTATGTTTGGGGACATCGTTTCATATCCCCATTTGGATAACCTCAGTTTTATGAAAATCTGTCACTGCAATCAAAAAAGCAAAAATTCCAAAAGTCTTGTATTTGGGTTGGTTACTTATGGTTAAGGTTAGGGCTGGGTAGGTTAAGGGTGTCGTGATTGGGATTAGGGTTTTTCCCATAGAAATTAATGAAAGGTCCCTATTTAGATAGGTACGCTGTGCACATGTGTGTGTGTGTAAGTTTTGATGTAAAATGAATGTATAGATCATGAGCTACTATTCCGGACGTGATTTATCCACAAATACAAACCTGTCGCATATAATGCTGCCTGACTGCATTCTAACATTGACTGTACTTTTGTTGAGTTTCTTGATGTATAAGTAATGCTACTGTGCCAGTGTAACATAACCTCTGTCTATCGCGTAGCCCCCCCCGTTATTTCTCCCTGTTTCTATCTCTGTACCCTGACTTGTTCCACCCTTTTCTCTGCTTCCTCCCAAACAGGTAGTTATAGTACTTACTCACTTATAGTAATTTTGTGGTCTTCAATTTTGGCCTTTGTATATTTGAGGCATATGCAAAGTCAAGCCTATTACAGATTGTCTACCAGGGAAAATTCTATTATCTTCTTTAATGTTTTGGTACTTGAAGAACTATTTTAACAACAGCATTCTGCTGTTTTTTTTTTATCAATAATGTATTAAAGTATCTGACCAGGAATATGCAGTTCAGTGATTAATCACTCAATTTATTTAATTAACCACAACTGAAGAAAATATTTTATATATGCAGATGGTTGCGCACAACAAATATCAGATGAAGTGAGACCTGCTGTTTTTATCCACTTTTAACTTTAATATTTGGTATGTCCACCTTCTGCAGCAATTACAGCAGCACATCTCTCTGGCATAGTGTCAATATATTTCCTGAGAACTTCAGCACTAATAGTATCCCATACCTTCTGCAACTCAGGCCAAAGGCTTTCTTTTAAATGTACAATAGATCTGTCCAGTTTATTTTCCAACTCGTCACAAATGTACATGATGGGATTGAGGTCTGGACAGTGATTCTCCTTATGAAGGCTCTATTCTATCGTTTATAGAGCATAATGGTCACTTTGTAGATATTTCATTTGTTTAATGGGTATTTTAGTGGCCTGAACTGAAAGATTTTAAATATGCCAAGTGCTCTAATAATTTTGACCACCACTATATATATATATATATATTGGATGACTAGGGGAATATAGCTATGGTAACTATTCCCCTGGGGGCACTTCCATGTTCTACTGGGTGAGTTCAACAGATATATGGATATATTGAATGGTAACTCAAAATCCAAAGACTTGAAAAGATATTTTAAAATGGCTAAGCTGACACACTTTGATAGACATAAAGGCATCGTTTTACACCAACATAAACATAATTTAAGCATAGTTTCCTTTGGCTGAGTGAGACATTTTGCACGGTGTGGTGCCGTGTTAGTAGGGGTCAGTTTGCTTGGTTGGTAGAGTAGTAGTTGACTGTTGACTTTGTCCACGCGTGCAATAGTAAACTGGTGGAGGATTAATGATGAAGGACTGGATTATTGGAACATGGGCAAGAAGATAAAAAAAGAAGAAAGGGTGAAAGACCTCAAGCTTATGAGGTCAGGGGAAGGGTGAGTTTGTGAAAACATCAACCTGGAGCGGAGACCAAACAGAAAAGGCGAATGAGCCACACACACACACACACACACACACAAAGCAAGCTGGCGTCAGGATTTATGACTGAACACCAGGCCTTTCATTCAGTAACACTTCTCTTCCCTGGTAAGCTTTGCTGATAATGGTGAGGTGGCTGATAATGGCCAGCTTCAACTTCAGGCAATGGTGAAGGATCTCCGCAAGGCACACTTCAGATACTTGCAGTCAGACACATCAGGGTTATGCCCATAGGAATGAATGGAATGTCCCCATAAAGACAGGAATACATGGTAAGTCTGTGTGTGTGTGTGCGTGTGTGTGTGTTCCCAGAGATCTCAGCAGGCATGGGAGTGGAATCCTGCACAAAGCGTGCTTCAGCCCAACATGCCAAAGTAAACATCCAGTAAATCAAGAGCATTGAAATTATGGCTGTGTTCCACAAGCAATTACTCACATGGAATGTAAAGCACTTTGAAGAGAGTGTGGAACAACAGCTTATCCTTGACTAGATCTAACAGGTCCAGTAAAGAGCTACACGGCCGATCTGACACTCCTGCATCTCCTTCATGCAATCCTGCGTTCCAGGTGGGTCGGTTTACACGCCTGTGCAGCGTGTCATGCAGGAGCCACATCTCTACCAACATGCAGCATGTCTGGGATCCTGCACTAAATAGCCAGTGCATGACTCCTGTGTTTTGTGCAGGATCTAAGGCCTCTTTATACAGTTGTTAAGCTGAATGCTTTTTAGAGGAACAGGCCCCTCGATTTAACCCTTTGCCAGCTGGAGAGGATCTGAAGGATCTGCCGGTACTGAGAATGTCACCCCCCGATGGATGTCCGATGTTGATAAACACATTGATAATTAATGTGACTAGTCCAGACTGCATCTAAACCAAGCTATAAACACAAACATCCTTCTTCCATCAGTGAGAAACGGCAACTGCAATTAAAAAGAAACTCCCTAAAATAATAATAAGAAGTCTTATTCCATACTCAGGGCTGGGGCACTATGCACTTGTAGTCATGCCTTTTGATCTGCATCTACTGCACAGCTGAGCCGGACCTACCATGTGCTGCATTCATTGTGGTGGTTAACTGGACCGCTCTTATGCACAGTGGTTAACTGGACCACCCATCTGCTCAGGGTTAAATGGACCACCCTACTGCACAAGATTAACCAGACAGCCCTCTTGCACAGGTTAACCAGACAACCCTCCTGCACAGGGTTAAATGAACCACCCTCCTGCACAGTGGTTAACTGGACCACCCTCCTGCACATCGTTAACCAGATGGCCCTCCTACACAGGGTTAATCAGAAGGCCCGCCTGGACAGGGTTAATCAGAAGGCCCTCCTGGACAGGGTTAAATGGACCACCCTCCTGCACAGGGTTAAATGGACCACCCTCTTGCACAGTGGTTAACTGGACCACCCTCCTGTACAGTGTTAATCAGAAGGCCCTCCTGCACAGGGTTAGCCAGACGGCCCTCCTGCACAGGGTTAATCAGAAGGCCCTCTTGCACAGGGTTAAATGGACTGTCTTCCTGCACAGGGTTAACCAGGTCCTGTCTCCTTACGCTCCCGGTGACTGGTGTGGGTCTCCAGCTCACGGCTGCTTCATTCTACGCCGCCGTGCGATTCCCAGCCTATTCTTTCTTTCTCTGCCACTGAAACCCAGTAAACCCCGAGAACAGAGGTGGCTGTGTGAAGTCCCGGGCGGAACAATAGCCACAGGCATGTCTCTGCACACAGCGAGGCCGGAGGCCGGGAGCGAGGCTCGCTGCTACGTGACGAGTCAGGGTCCACTGGCACCGCGTGCTGGCGCTCAGGTGTATTGTGTCAGGCGTGAGCAGACGTGCGCACTGACACCACGGACAGGAGGAGCTCCAGCAGCAAGGCTAAGCCCCCGATCCAAGGGTCGAGGGAGGTTTCCCTTTCAAAACTTTCCACAGAATGTGCACGCCTTTCTCAGGTATCTTCAGCAATTCTCTGTGGTCCGGAACAGGCCTCACCCATTTCCTGCCATGCCTCAGGGGAGAAACCCACAGGGGGTGAGGTTACTGTGTGCTCTCATTTACTGCCTGGTTTCACCCAATGGGGGCCAATACAGTGACCAATGAGAAGCGACGACTGATTAATGGCACATTATAATCCCACCCAGCGTGGGTGTGAAAGCCATTATCTCCACTTGGGACGGCCTGGCACTGCTCTTATCACAGCCTCTTTTTACGTCCTAAAGACATTGCTGTGGAATTTGGATATTCTTACCATGACAGCTTTGCACAGTCATGCTGATTTGACACAAAGACATGTTATTATTTTCCTTTTGCATCTTAAAACATTTACTGCAACAATAAACTACACCGGTATGTCGTGTGATGATTACACAAAACGGAACATACACAATAGTTAAGTACTTATTCAGTTTAAACAGTAGCCAAGATTGTTGCATTTCTTCTGAAAGGTATAAAGTAGCGATATATACGTAATTACACTACACTGTCATACCATAAATTAATTATTACTTAACATTCTCACTCCAAACCCTTACTCAATGTCTGCTTCACACACTCCAGGAGAACCTCTACCCAGAATGCTTCAGTCCTGATGTGACACACCTGGGGTAACCCCTGTTACCAGGGTAACTATGTTACTGGGGTAACCCCTGTTACAGCTACGCCCTAAGGCCACATCCAGGGCACTGGAGAACTGTGTCAAACAATTCCCAGAAACAGGGTGTAGTTTTATAATCCATAACCCTGTTCTCCGTTCACACATCAGTTACATCAATCTCTTAATTTGGTGTATATATATATATATAGCTAATGCAATTCCATCAATTATGTGTTTATAGAGTGATTTCAGGATAATTCCATTAATCGTTTAAGTTAATATAGTGTAGTAAATACTGATAAGGTGGCCTTGCACTGAAATGCCGTTCCATCCCGACTGCTTCTGCCCTGTGCTGCCCATGATAGGCCACCAACCCTGTCGATGATGGACGAATGAATCTATAGATTGATGATCCGTTCCCAGTGATCTTTGGGACCAAATAAATAAAATCTTCCCTTGACCCTGGGGAGAGGAGATTCCCGCCGGTGATTCAAGGACAGGGTCTGGCCTCCACGTGTGCAGTGCCTCCATGCGCTCCTGGCGTGACCGGCGCCGAATTTAGGTAACCTTGTCAACACAGGGCCGCCTGTACCTGTGCTCAGCCAAAGCTCCCTGCGTGTCAAAGTCAGAAAAGTCCGAGCAGAATGGGGAGAGACCTGCAGGCAAAATACAATTAACAGATCCCTGACACTGTTCCCGTCACCATAGCAAAGACAGGGACAGAGCTCAAGCGAATAGCCCCTGGATTCAGTGCCATAATGAATCTTCAGAGATCCAGAGTCAGCATGACTCAGCAGTAACCTGAAACACAATAAGCGGGCTTCATACACACGTGTACACAGGGAAAACACACAAAACAAAACAGGCACAAGGCAAATTAGGTCAGAGGTCCTTCGAGACCATCTTTGTGAAACGCCCCCACCTGCAGCTTACCTTGCCGTAATGTATCCAGCGCCTTTGTAGAGGTCACGTGTTTTGTACAGTATGAAAGCAGTGAATCAGTCCATCATGAGGCCACTGCTTTCCTGCCCTCCCCGCGGCTCAGAATAAGAATACCTGGCCGGTACTCTGCCCATTGTGGGAGGTGTTCTGGATAATTTAACCAGCCTCTGTCGCTAAAATCCAAGGAGCACTTTGTTCTTGCGTGTCACGATTATTTACGTTGAGCCACTTCACTTTTAAATACAATCCACCTTTAGTGAACTGGCGTATTTTAAAAACGTTATATTACAAAATTTTTTCAGTTGACTTATTCAGAATTGTCGGCAATATTATTTAGGAAAAAATACGTTCCTTTTGACATTTTGATTCAAATTTATTTTCCCTTTTTGTCTTTTAATATATACAGCAGCTAATTTAGTTAACTATCAACTTTTGCAGCTTAGCAATAAAACGTCGGGCTAATCAGAATTAATATAAAACGGGTTGAAGGTGTCTGATAAGGTTTAGGGCTCGCTCACCTCGCCTGTCTCAAGCGATCCGATCCCATCCACTTGTTGCGTTTAGTCTGGTCACCGTTAGTCTATTTAAAGGAACAGAGATGGCACACGGCTTGGCCAAGCGGGACAGCCCCGAGTGGGAAATGAACAAGTCGGGGGACCAAGGTAAAACATTCATTTATACCAAGAAGAGGGGGTACGAAGTGACAAGAAACCCCCACCTGAATAAGGTAAGGAGCGCACAGCCTGTTTGCAGAGCTCCGGTTTTATGCGGGCTTGTACAGTACGGCGAGATCTGCGCCTATATTTAGGTTCTCAGACGCAGAAGCAGCCAGTCCCACCGATCGCATGACGGCGTCCATGGCGTCCCGTCCCGTCCCGTCCCATCATACGAAGTTGTATCGCGCTATACTGTATCGAACTGTATTCTGTTGTGCCTTCGCGCATTACGAACCCCGTCATTGTTTAATTACTACCCTTGCAAGGAGATTGTTAGATGAAGGGCAGGTCCCCTTCCTGTTTCTCTCATGGTGAACCCGACGCGTAAATGTAAGAGCTCGCTGTGCATTGATTACTGCTGGGTGTTCCAGTCAAGCCGCGGAGCGAGGGCGCACTTTAAAGCTCAATGATCCTGACGGGCAGCTGGAGCAGATCAGTGGCGGTCCACAGCGGTCATCCTCGCTGACAGCCTGACAGATCTCAGACTTACACAGCATGAAATAAACTTCGGGAAGCAACCAGTACTGCAAATGCCAGACTGGGTAATCCGAGTATGCCTCACTTAGATACCTTCCACAACAAACCTAGGTTATGGTGACTATAATGTATTGCTGTGTTTTCGTAGTTATAAAGAATGGGCTTCTTATGGAGAATGACAGATGTGTTGCAGACTGACATTTTCTTGGGCTGTTCTATGACCTTCACTCAGTCTATCCATGAGGCCTGGCAATAGCAGACATCCCAGCTCACCCGGAACTTCCGGGAGTCTCCCTCAAATTGACAGCAGCTCCCGGACTCCAACGACGCGCAATGTCCCGGAAATCTGTCCTTCCACTAGTCAGTGTTATTAAAATTGCCTGCCCGCCTGCCCTCACGGCCATTGGCAATATAGATATAGGTGACGTCATTGTGCAAGGCATTGTGGGTATTATCTGTTACCTCCCGGATGCCCCTCATCTGCCTCCCTGCAGTCAGTATCCCTCATGGGGGATTGTCTGTAATAATGAGTACATGAGTCAGTCCTCAGGATGCAGGCAGCTTTGGTTATTGATCATGGTACTGCCCATGTATTAAATAAGGGAGGCAAAATATTCTCTGTAAGAACTCGTCTTACTGGCATTTTGGCTTTTGCTGTCTTAAAGTCTCTAATCTGTATTATAGATCCAGCATTTCTGAGCTGCTGTACACTGGCAGTCTAGGCTGGTGTGCAGCTGATAAAGGTCCAGCAATAACTGCTGATAAGGCTGACTGAAACAGCTCTCCAATGTCAGGCCATGGCACCGTCGGTGGTGATTATCACAGTTCCATCCCTGTCCTGGTCTGCTTGGATATTAACCTGCTGAGCAGAAAGCAGTAAGGCAGTTTGTGGTAGATAAGACGGGGTCAGGCTGCTAAAGTTCACGGCTCACTTTCTGCGACGGTGCTGGGCGTTTCCCAGCTACACCACCCGATACCCCCAAAGACGTGGCTGGCGTTAAGAAATGAACCCTGTCGATATGTGCGCCTGACTTGCACATAAATAATGCAGGCATATCTTACCAAGATGGGTAATGCACTCCGCCGTGTTGGTACCCTGGGGGTGGGCTCTCTCTGTATCTGTACCCTGGGGGTGGGCTCTCTCTGTATCTGTACCCTGGGGGTGGGCTCTCTCTGTATCTGTGGTCGATACTGAGCAGTTGCTGGCATACAGTGTCGGTATGAAATGAGTGCACAGGTGACATTCTGTGGTTTGCTGCTGCTTGAGAACCTTTCCTGCCACCCCCCACCCCAGGTAATGCCACTGTTGCCCACCTGTGCACCCCCAACCCCCCTACCCCCTGTGAAAATCCGCTGACACTGATGTATGCTTGTGCAAGTCTGTGGTGCCCTTTGAATTGGCACATGCCATGATCTTCATTCCGAGGCAAACCCCACTTTGGATGGCGCTGGGTCAAGTTGGCCCCCCTCAGGAGAAGGCGCCCTAGGTGGCCCCCTGTGTTGCATAATGGGTCAGCCGGTCCTGTGCAGTATGTCTGGTTAATGGTTAGTTCAGTGGGTCCCTGAGGGATGATTTTGTTTGGTGATTTTCTGAGGGACTTGTTGCGTGTTTACAGTGGAGCTCGGGTAGAGGTGACTGGTCTCTGGTGAGGATTCGCTGCTGTCGTGACATATGTGCGACATGGACACCATTGATTCCGCCACTGATGGGTGAAGTTGGGGAGAAGATCGTCGACCATCCACATCTACCCTCACACTGCACTCAGATGTATGGAGCTCTGTGCTGACTTTGAGCAGAAAAGGGGGAAATCATAACAGACGTGACCCAGAACCGTTTCCCGTCACGGTGCACAACTGGGCCACTGTGAGGCAGAATGATGCACTATACCTTTTCCAAGGGTGTGTGTGCACCCCCCTCCCTCACCCAGCCATGTTGGGGGAACACAGGCTGATTGAAGCCCCCACCTCTGTCTTGTCGACCAGGACACACTCTCCCTTTGTAAGATTAGAGCCGGATTTCGAGGGCTTTTTTTTTAATTGTCCACTTTTCCTCACGGCTCCATAGGCCCAGCACTGTACCAGGCCTGCAATTTATACTGGGAGGCTGACAGTTTTATTGGACAAGCAGAAAATGTTTTTCCGCTAACTTCAAAGGCAAAATGAATGAAGCAGTCAGGGCAGAATTTCTAGCTGCGTTACAACTGCTGAGTCTATTTGGGAACATTTCTAACGTTGCCTTGGACTCCCCACATCATCCCTACCAGCAGCAATTCTGGTTCTATCAGCTGGGGCAGTGAAATTTCGGAGGGAGCCTCGGAAGGTAAAATCAGATATTATCACTATTGGAGGCTATGCGGCGCAAATTAAACTTTATAATCCTCCCTGTTACTTGTCTACAGCCAGGAGCACAGTAGAGACATGAATATGCTGGCAGAATCGGAGGAGCTAGCACTTCACAGGCCCCCATGGTGACATTTTGTCTGGTCACAGAATTTCTAGTTACATCCCTGTTTACGGCCTACAGGAAATGCCTAGAGTCCGTATAACCAGTTATAGTGCTGAGTGGTTAATAAGGAAGCCGTTGCAGGGATGGAACCTACCATACTGCCCCCTGCTGGTGCAGCCTTATGTTAAAATCACAACTGAAATTCTTGCTGGATAGGACGGCACTGTGGGGGACAAGGTGATCTGTAACGTCTCAAAAGTATCCCATGGCCACACATCATCAGGTACCGCCACTTATGCACATTATTTTTAAGAAACTGCAACTAGTATATTTTGCACATTTTTATAATAGGATGCAGCATTAGACACTTGGCTAAACTGCTTTGATTAACAAACATATATGATCATTATGTAAAGAAGGTTGTAGGTCACTGTGAGCTTTTTTTCCTGAAATCATGACTCTGTGTTGCTGATGATGGGCTGTTACCTTGATGGGCGGCACCTTGATACTGAATATTGACGCTGATCACATCCCAATTCCTCCACGAAGTTCCATTACACTGCCTTTTTCACTACTGCCATGTCTTTGTTTGTGGAATTGTGGGGGTTAAACCAGCAGGACTCTGCTCCTTGTACTTGGCTTCTGTCAGGAGACCTCAGCTTATCTCAGCTGTTGATCAGGCATGGACGGGGCACGGCCAGTCAGGAGTATCAGCCAAGCGCTCTCTGCTCACGCCAGACGTGCTCTCCGGGAAGCGCGTCAGCGAGGCAATATTTCCTCTCACTTGCCAGCTCCCTCTCCCTTGTCAGTGGTTCTGGCTTTTTATCGCAAACTGTAATCCTGACAGAGCGGTGGTCCAGTGGAACCTCAAAGAGCTCATTCCACTGCTTCCACTCTTTGTACTTCACAGAGAAGTAACGTCCACGCCTGACTGACGTGACTGTGTCCCCATGCTCTGGGACCACTGGGAGTGGCCCCCGGTGTCTGGGGTGACCCGACGCACTGTGAAAACCCTGTGCAAGGCATGCTGGGAAACCTGGCAGAGGTGCAGCCCCACATCCATTTACACAGCTGGATAATTCACTGCAGTTTAAGGTTAAGGGCCTCACTTAAAGCTTCAACAGATGAGCCCAATGAGGGCTAATGAAGTGGATCCTAGCAGACCCTGGAGGGTCACAAGTATCTGGCCAGCCATCAGAGTGTCATTAGCAGGACAGCAGCAGGATCTCCACCCCCCTGCAGATGTCAGAAGGTACCTCCAGGTGTGGCACCTCAAATCTCCTAACGCTCTTCAAAGTGAACCCAAATCTGCTACTTCAGTTGGTCTATCAGCTGGTTTGGCAGACTTACTTGCTGCTGACTCAGCAAAGCCCCCTGGAGGCGTGGACGTGTTGCTACTGCCTTCTGATATGCTAGGTGTAGGTTGCTGGAGTCTTACAGCAGCGTTTGCTGGCACCAGGGTGTGGTCAGATGTGGTACTCTCGGGCGGACCCCGGTTTGCCTGCACACCAATCCGGACTGTCTGACTCATAATGAAACCATAATGAATTTACACTGCACCTGTCGCAGGGAGGGGCTGAATTGTCTTGTTGAGGAATGGGGTTAGACAAGGCATCCAAACAGGAGTTTTTTTATTATTATAGTATGTTGCAGAGGTGATTTTGACTTAGATTTTTTATTTAGAATTTGACCCAGTAGGGTTGCCAGTTATGCAGGACAACAAGGTTCCATGATGACCCCCATAATAAAATATTATCTGAGCGTGGGAGGGGGAGCCCCCTTAGCAATGTTGGATCCATGTGTGTGGAATTTACTTGTTCTCCCCATGTTGCTGTGGGGTTTCCTACAGGTACTCGGGTTTCCCTTCCGCAGTCCAAAAACATGCCAAGGTGAATTTGTGTTACTAAATTATCGGTAGGTACGAATGGTACATGTGCCCTCTAGGGGTTGGTGCCCCATCCTGGGTTATTCTCTGCCTTGCACCCATACCTTCCGGGATAGGCTCCGGACCCCTGCAGTCCTGAGTAGGACAAGCAGGTACAGATGATGATGGATGGATGGATGGATAGATAGATGAACAAAATAAGTTTTTAAGAAAACGTAAACAGAAATACAGGAAAATATTGGTAAATAAATTTCGAAAAATAATTTTACACAGGGGCAGATATAAAAATAGGATGGCTGAAGCCACCAAAATCAGGGTTACAGCCTGTGGCATGTGCTGGTTATCCTGGAGAGATTGTAGATTGTCATCTGAAATGACTGACATGCATATCAGCCTGTAATGACTGTGGCTTGGGACCACTGCTTGGAGAAGGTTCTCAAATTAAATGTGTGTAATCCTGTTAAAAGTAACCCTTTTAAACCTGATTCTCCCCACTTGTGCTTCTAATAATGCCTCCAATTCATGCACCGACTTGTGCGGGTCACGCCTGCGTGGGGCTGCTTCCTGTCCCAGTGCACACCCCGCTGTCATGGAAGTGCTGTTTGTTTTTCTCGCACAGTAGCAGATCTCTCCTGAGCTTCCTTTCCTGAGGACCGGCCGCTGGAAGGGGCTGTGGTGAGGCTGGGCTGGGCAGGGGCTTCTCAGGCCAGATGTTTGCTCTGGCTTGTTTGAAGAACAGCAGTTCCTACAAGCAAGGAGATTCAAATGCAGCGCTGTACTGTGGGCAGCTGACCTGCTGCTGGCTTGTAGCCTGATCGGTTTGGTTCACCAGCACCATACAGCTGTTTCCTGATTTCTGTTTAGTAGGTACCAGCCGGTAAGCAGATTGACTGTAAGTAAGTGTAAAAACTGACCCCAGACAATTTTCAGCTTATCATTTCTCTGTCCAGACATGGCACATTAAAATAATGTGACATGAGAATAAAGGAACAAAGGAAATTTCTTACTCTTTTCATCAGCCGATGCCTTGTCATTATTTCTGCACTGAAATTCACTGAAATTACCCCTTGAACTGCAAAGATTTTTCAGTAGTTGGACCAAAAATATTGGTCAGTTTCACCTTCAATTTTCTCGCAGACGTCTACAAAAATACAGTGATGTAGGTCCCTAAAGCTTGAAAAACAACGTTTTTCAGAAGATTCATATCACAATCCTATAATCAATGGTGGAAACAATGTTGTGTAGATGAAAGGGTGGTCCCCACTTATCAGGTTAGGGAAGTAACCCAACATAAACATTAGGTCTGTATGAGATTGATAATTCAGAACCCGATGCACTTTTTACCCTGGGCGGAGTTGATTTTGTCTTCAGTAACTATTTAGAGTGAGCTAATTAAATGGAGAGTAAATAATTGGACATGTGCAGAGCTGTCTTGTGGTTCCTGACTCAGAATTTCAGCAGGATGTCAGGGGTGTCCTGGGAAACCTAGAGGGACTGCTCTGGTTGTGCGGGGGCTCAGTGTGAAGTGTGGCGAGTCCATTGGGCCTTGAGTTCAGCTGGGTCAATGAGTACTCAAGAACTCTTGGTTTGAAGTATGTAAATATTAGCCTTGGACCATGTGCTTGCTGCCAAGGGAGTCAGGGGGATCAGCATCTCCACTATTTGAAGGAGTTTAGCTAACGGAGAAGCCACGCTTGCATATGTTGACATTTACAGACTTTTTGTGTATTCATGCGAGTGAGAGCTCACGGGCTCTCCGGATCCCTCCAGCCTATGCAAATGGAGAAACAGTCCTAAGGACAGGGTCCCATGGCGAGAGAAAGGCTCTTTAATGAGGGACAGGTCCCATAACAAGGGAAAGGCCCTTTCGCAAAGGATAGGCCCATTAACGAGGGACAGGTCCCATGACAAGGGAAAGGCCCTTTCACAAAGAATAGGCCCAGTAACGAGGGACAGGTACAGTGACAAGGGAAAGGCCCTTGCACAAAGGATAGGCCCAGTAATGAGGGACAGGTCCCGTGACAAGGGAAAGAACCTTTCACAAAGGATAGGCCCAGTAACGAGGGACAGGTACAGTGACAAGGGAAAGGCCCTTTCGCAAAGGATAGGCCCAGTAACGAGGGACAGGTCCCATGACAAGGGAAAGGCCCTTTCACAAAGCATAGGCCCAGTAACGGTGGGCAGGTCCAGTGACAAGCGAAAGGCCCTTTCACAGAGGATAGGCCCAGTAATGAGGGACAGGTCCCATGGCAAGGGAAAGGCCCTTTGACAAAGGATAGGCCCAGTAAGGAGGGACAGATCCAGCAACGAGGGATGAGGCCGTTTCATAAAGGATAGGCCCAGTAACGAGGGACAGATCCCATGAGAAGGGAAAGGCCCTTTCACAAAGGATAGGCCCAGTAACGAGGGATGAGGCCCTTTAACAAGGGACAGATTCAGTGACGACAGAAATGCGCTTTAA
>JAODKM010000126.1:12890467-12902982 GCA_026780845.1 Petrocephalus sullivani | reverse complement strand
TCCAGTGGCGAGGGAAAGGCCCTTTAACATGATGAAGGACAGAGTCCAGTGGCGAGGAAAAGAACCCTTTAACATGATGAGGGACAGAACCAGTGGCGAGGGAAAGGCCCTTTAACATGATGAGGGACAGGGTCCAGTGGCGAGGGAATGGACCTTTAACATGATGAGGGACAGAGTCCAGTGGCGAGGGAAAGGTCCTTTAACATCATGAGGGAAAGGCATTTTAACGAAGGCTGTAAAGTTCGCTGATGGAGGCTTCTGCTTCTCTGGGGAGATGTGGCAAGGCTACTCTGCAAGCGTCTGTTTGATTCTGATGCTGGAAGATGTCGTCCATCTAGCCTGGGATCACCCCACTCCGCATTCTGTCTTTCCTGTCTGTAGCTGGCAGCCTGCACTGCCCTCACTGTTTTCCTTGTGTCTAGACTGAGTGGGTAAAACAAATCTAAGTTATGGGAAAGGACAGTGTGGGATTAATGAGCACTAAATCGGTTGAAGCTTGCATTACCCTGGAGAGGTCCACTGTGTGTGGATGCTCGAGTGCATACTGGCTCGCTTAAGCCTGTTTCACACATGGAGGACTGGCTGCATCAGGATGCAGTCATGTGCCTGACTGTGTGTCTGTTCACCTGTAAGACCGGAAGACTGGCCGGCTGAGTCACACTGACCTCCAGATGTTGTGCGTGTCAGCCATATGGTGGCCCAAAAAGAAAGCATGCAAAAAATTATGAAATTGTACTTTATACTCTACCTTAATCTATTATAACCTTAAATTGGCCACTTTAGAGGTCTTTTCCAGTCTCATAATTTGTCTGGCAGTGACAGGATCGGGCTGGATTATTTCGATTCCAGTTGATGCTTCCGTTGACTCAAACTTGCTTCTTTAAGACAGCTTTTCTTAAATCTGTTTCCCTGCAGAGTTTGCCTATTTTTAACCTCTGGTTTGGCTGCCTTCTACCAGTTCTGCTGTCTCTTCAAACATTGGTTTGGCAGGAAGAATCTGCTGCCTTTGGTATAGTCCCATAGAAAGCCCTTCAAGCTGCACACTCAACATGGCAGCGTCGCATATGGCAGCGCTGTCCACATCAACAGCTGATTCTGTGGCTTTGTGACATTCAAGGAGACACAGACCAATCATGTCAGGCCTCTTTCGTGGCTTATACCTTATAAATGTTTGTGCTTAATCAGGAGAGCCAGAGAAACAATGGGAATTAAACCAGTGATCAAGGTGTTGGGGGCGGACTGGTGGCACAGTGGTTGGCACTGTTGCCTCACACCTCTGGGACCAGGATTGATGGCTCCATGTGTGTGGAGTTTGTATGTTCTGCCCTTATCGCCGAAGGGTTTCCTCCAGATACTCAGCTTTCCCCCCTCAGTCCAGAAACATTTTAAGTCAATTGGAGTTACCAACTTGCCCGTAGGTGTAGAAGTGTGCCCCGTGATGGGTTGGTGCTCCATCCTGGGTTGTTCCCTGCCTTTAGTCCATAGGCTGCAGACCCCCCTTCACCCTGAATAGGATGAGTGGTTACAGAAGATGAGCGGACTATCAAGGTATCAAACTACAGAATGTCCCAGTTGAGTCTGTTGGGTGCTAGCCAGTGTCATGGAAAATCAGAACTCCTCTTTCCAGCACAAATTTGAAGGAGCCAAGTTTGTGGATAAGAGCAAAATAAAGTTGTTTTCCAGAAATTAGATACAAAGAACTTAAATATTGATTTCTGACAGGAAGGTCACTTCACTTGGTTATTTTCGCTTAGCTGCAATGTATTTATGCTAGTTTGCTTTGGGAACATTGGTGCAGCAGTAACCTTTGACTTAGCTGTTAGTTATAGAGGTGGATGTTGACTGGCTTGGACTGAACCCAGACAGTTTCATTTCCCCACAGGGCCTCTTAGCCTTTCGACACACAAAAGAATATGAATCTTCTGCTTCATCATTTACAGATAGGATCACGCCAACGATTTGTCTTCAGAAGGTTCACTGCGGGTGAATCAGCCTCTTAGTATCCTTTTAATGAAGGATCACACTTAAAACCAGGCTGGAAATGTTCTTCAGATGATATTGAAGTGTTTTGCTTTTTATTTTTTGAAACGGTGTTTAACCTGGCTGCCATCTGAGTTCAATTCCCTTTCATTTCTGGCACTGCGTTAGATCTCAGTATTTATTTACTCTGCCTCGTTATGCTTCTGGGGCCCCCATCTGTTTGGAAGGTTGACTGACAGGAGATGGTCCATGATGAGATGATTGACGGGAGAAATTCCATAATGATATGATTGGTCGAAGACGGTCCATGTTGAGGTGATTGGTTGGCAATAGTCCCTGATGGGATGATTAGTGGGAGATCCATGGGTCCATGATGACATGATTGACAGGTCTTATATCTTACAGTAGCGTGTGTTATTTTGACCTTGTGGTGGGCATTTTTTCTGTCAAACTGAATTTTATAAAAACTTTTTATAAAAAAACTAAAATAGCCAAAGTCTTGTGTTTAGTTTGGTTACTTATGGCTAAGATTAGGGCTAGGTGGGGATTAAGGTTGCCATTGTTGGGGTCATGCCCATAGAAGTGAATGTATGGTCCCCACAAAGAGGCCAGGCTTTCACAATTTTTATATATATATATGAATATCCTGCCATATTGCAGGAGCTACCCATTTAACACAATGTTGTGTATATGTCAAAATAAGTCTAAGTCTTTATTCAAGAGTGTATTCTAAGAGGTGTACATCTTACTTCTCGATTAGCCCCAGCTGAAAGCAGGATATGTCTGCTCTTCTCCAGCCTGATTCCCTTTTCTGATCCCAGTACCCTGATAACTAAAAACAAGCATTTCATCTTTCAGTTGTGGCATTTTCTGAATCGGCTTCGGCCAAATAATCACTTGCTCTCAGTGTTTGCATAGTTTTGAAAATATGATTAGTGTGTTTGTGTGTCAAGCTTTCGTTTAGTCTTTTTTTTTCTTGATTCCCTACTATAATCTGCAAACCCCCCCCCACACACACACTTCCAAGCGGATCCCAGCTCAGCTCACCCCAACAGAGGAGCCGGCTGGCCCGAGACTCGCGCAGGAACACCACGGCTATTGTCTTTTTGCATTTACGGCTGTGATGAAGTCACCGTCTGGGCAAAAGCAGCTGCGGTTAGGGTGTGGGCTACAAGTCCGCTCAAGCTGTTCGCCGGCTCACCGACGTCCTGGCATCTCGTCCTTCTAAATGTGCATCTGGTCCAGGCTGAATGTCACATGTCACACTGGACTGTCCCCAGCTCTGCTAGATGTGAAAGGGAGGAGACGTTACAAGTCTTCAGTCTCTGCCCTGTTTTCATACCAAAAACCGCCTAGAGCTAGAGGGAGATCCCATCTGAACTCGGCACATTATAGGATTATTACTGTACCAAAGTTTTCATCAACTAATTGCTTTGTTTTGGTAAAAAAACAGCCTTGATTGTTTTTAAACAACATAAATAAATCTATGTGTCTTATTCAATATGTCTCTATGACATTTGTAGACAATAGTTTACATCTCCTGCAAGTACACATCTGTTGTAGCACTGATAGCAGGGAATTTTAATTTGGGCTGCATGCTGAATATATTTTGGTCCCAAACAAACCAAACAACCCTCGTGTTGTTGAAGTTATAGGAGGCACTTAGCTCATCAGCAGGGAACGCATGAGTCTGTCACGGTGTTTGATCTTTCCCTGGTCTTCAGCCGGCTCTTTGAACGGGCCAGAAAGGGAGACGTCGGGACTCCAGCAGCTTCCGAAGCTGGGCCAAGGTGGGTCCCAGAGCCAATGCTGTGGAGGAGCGGGGCCGGATATGGAGGAGTGCGGACTGACGTCGTGCGGCCGCTCGCCACACAGGGAGGTTGAGCCCTCTGGAGGAGAGCTGTAGCCAGGAGCTTGCTGGAGCTCTCTGAACCAACAGGGAATAATGATGGGCTGCTGGACAGTATTTTTCTGTCAAGCACTTCTCCTTAGACCTGTAGTGGTGAGCTGTTTAATTGTCTCTTGTGAATCAGTCATAATGGCTGCAAGGGCTTTTTTTTAAGTAGGGGGGCATAAGAACCCATAATTCACAGAGAGGGGCCAACCTTATTATTAGCCACTGATACATTTCAAATTGATGAGTGACAGGGGAAGGGGCACTCCACAGGCCAATCAGCTTTCAGCTGGGGACAGTGCCCCTCTGGTCCCGCCCTTCAATGCCTGCTTTTTTCCCCTTTATCTACGGCTGGTTTAGTAGAGGCTGATATACTGATTGCTGCCGATTGTGCTGATTGACCTTTTCTGTATTGTCTGGCTTAGAGTTTCATGTTAGCTACATGTATCCGGCTGTCCAAAGAGCCAAAAAACACCCAGATATCTTTCATCTGTGGCTTTGAATCAAGACATACGCTCTTTATTTCATTCGTTGCAGTGTTTCACCACCTTAAATATGGGCCCCCCACAAAGAATGGCGCCAGTATAGTGCTTGATCATACTGGCATACGCTTCTAGTGAAGTTCCCCCCTTAGGTAACTGCTGCTTTCCTGCCGTCTGTTTTTGGGTGAATGACGCCGTCACAGCTGTGTTTGTACTGCATGTATGCAAATGACTCAGCCCATGAATCAGGGGGACTTTGCTGCACCTGTGTGGGCACGGGGCCCCCCTGCTAGTCAGGCCTTAAGGTCACGACCCCAGGGCAACGTGGGCAAAAGGTTAGACGGGATGAGCAAAGGCAGGACCACAGCTGTCGTAGAAGCAGGAAGTGGCAGGATTTGGACTCATATGGTGGAGAGCGGCGGCCTTGATGATCTGTGCGCTGTGTATGTGTTCAGCCCCCTTTAAGCATCTGCTTAATTATCATGTTAATTGGATCAATTCCGTCTTTTCATTTAAGTACCGAGGCTGGTAGCTGAAAAGCTGCTTAAATTGCGAGGGGTGGTATTCAGAATCACACAAAAAGACCAAATGAAAGCCTACAGCAAGCATGCAGACACGGTGTGTACGGACTGGGGTTGCCGCGGTAATAATGGTGGCGCCCCCTACAGGGCATGGCCTTCACCTTGGAGGAGCGCTTGCAGCTGGGCATCCACGGGCTCCTCCCCCCCTGCTTCATCAGCCAGGACGTCCAGCTGCTCCGGGTCCTCAGGAACTATGAGATGAAGAAGGATGATTTGGACAGGTTAGTAAGGCAGCAGGGGAACTCAGAGCTCCTGCCTGCCACCTCCTTATCTGAAGATTCAGATTTAGATTCAGATTCCTTGTTCCTTGTATCTCTATATGAACCAGCATTATTTGCATAAACAAGCATTAAAGCTAAAACTATAAGGAAATATTTTTGTAAACTGAAATAAAGTAAGATTCAAAATTCAAAATCATTTGAGGAAATGTAATATGGTATATTGCCTTTACATGACAATTAGTAATACCTGGAGCATGTTTTACATTTTGAGGACATAATGTCCACTGTGTAGTCCATAATGTCCACTGTGTAGGCCATAATGTCCTCTGTGTATTCATGTATTTATGTAGGATTCTCTAAAAATGAGACACATAAAAAAACTACAACTTTCAATCTATCCTTAGAAATAGAATTACTAAAACCTAAACAGAAGCTAAAATTACATAACTAGATATACAGTATATATATACATATATATATATATATATATATAGAGAGAGAGAGAGAGAGAGAGAGAGAGAGGGAGAGAGAGACCCTTCAGGAGTCTGTAGAAAGGTCTCTGCCAACTGATGCTGCTTCTCCAAACCCTATGCAGCCACTCGTCCTCACTTTCGCTCTCTGACTCTTTCTCTTGCTCATTCCTACACCCTTAGGTCGTGCCACCTGGTACCCCACACCTTCCCATCCCAATGTCACTCGTGCTGAATACTCTAAATGACGCTACGGGCTTTGTCACATGCAGAATTAAAGGCCGTTGTATCCATCTGCAAAATGATGACGGCATCACACAGACTTCAAAGCGTGACCTGAATCCACTTTGATCAGTTAGAAGCTGTAATTCGGCAAAAGCTCCAGTGCGATGAAATGAAATCGCAGCTGCCAATAGCAGATTTAAAATGAAGCTTTAAGTGCTCTTTCTGATTCATCTGCTGTTCTGGTGAAAATTTTTTTCCAGCTGAAAGATTCTACCCTTTTTGTCTTGTGTGAGTAATCTCAAAGTTCATGAACATGTGGATACAAGCTACACTCTGCCACGTCCATTGACATCTCATCTGTAGACAACTAATTGTATTGTCATGTGACTAGAACAAGGATGACGGGTGTTCATGGATTGCAGACATCTGGCCTGAGTCACACGCTGTCTCCATGCTGACCAGTTAGCCTACGGTTCCAGGTTAGGACGAGTGGACTCAATGATCAGTGATTTGTAGTATTTGTGCTGACACACTCTCCCTCTCTCACACAGATATGTGTTCCTGATGGGTCTGCAGGACCGTAATGAGAAGCTCTTCTATAGGGTACTCTCTTCAGACCTCGAGCGCTTCATGCCCATTGTCTACACCCCCATCGTGGGCCTGGCATGCCAGCAGTATGGGCTTATCTTCAGGAGACCCAGGTACCAGACAGACAGACGCACACCACGCACACGCTCAGGGGCAGTGCTAGAAAGACCAATGCAGTTATCATCCAAATTTTCTAGAGCCCCTGTTACTCAGGGGCCCTTGGAATCGTCCTTAATTGCTTCTTTTTCATGGCACCCCTGCACACAATATGCCGTGGCTAATCGGGAAGCAGGATCCCAGCTCAGCTTTTGTTAATGCTGATTCAGTCACACGACCGCATAATTTTGCCGGATGCTGGCCACGAATCTGCTCTGGATTATCCTGCACCAAGCATGACTAACAGCAGCTTGGAAAATGTGAACGCTGCCGATTTCGGCCGGCCCGTCTTTCTCAGTCGTGATGCCGGGCACTTTGGGTCCTCGCGGCAGGGCTCAAGTCGCACAGTTTGACGCTCCTTTGTTAGCCTCATTCTGCCAACGTATATGGTGACTTGTTCGTGTCGACGGGACCTGTCATCCGGCTACAGCCTGATTGCTGTCTTTCCCTGCCCCTTGGGACTCTTCACCTGTTCCACCATTTGTCCAAAGTCCATTTTCCATCATTTGTCCAAAGTCCATTTTGCTTGAGGCCTCAGTATCATATTCTATAATAAATGCAGGAAGAATTAGACTTTCCAGCACGCAGCCAGGAGAAATGACAGTAAATCCCTTTAGCGTGCAGGCGAAGCAGGGTTTGAGATGACGTCTCTGTATCATGGACGTCTGCGGGCTCTGATCGTCAGGGTTTTAGGTATTTACGGCTCTTTGGGCTGCTGTAAAGGCAGAGATCTACTTTATCAGACTTTATAGTGAGTTTTCTCCTCACCATATGTCAATGCAAAGTGCAGATATCTGAAGGTGCATCAGCTAAAACTATCACGAGTGCAGTTTGGAGGAGCTGTAATGTGTCCCTCAGTGTCTTCATGTCACAGGCCATGCAGGTAGGGTGCGGAAGGGTGGAGAGGGTCTGTATTCTATCTGCATTGCGTCCTAAGCTCAGTGGAACGTCACAAGAAGGCAGAAGGGTGTGAGGACTCAGTGCCATAGGAGCTCTGAGGATTCCTCAGGATCTCAGGCGTATGAGATCCGGTGGTACAGGATCACGCGTGTACATCAGGATGTTTTCCAGTGCTCAGGTGGTGGAGAAGAACGGACAAAAGTTCTCTGGTGTGACCATGTTTGTTTTCACTGTTCCCAGTACTGGTTTATGTTGCCTATCAAACATATTTTTATTCAGCAGCATGACAAGAAATAGGGACAAGGAGTTAGGGACAGGGACTGAAATTGAAAGTTATATGAGGATGGGACGAGAAGCAAGAATAATTTTGGATAACGAGAACGTCATTAGGGGTTTGTTTTTCTTGGGAATGATCAGGAACTCGTAAAACAATATTCGGAATCGAGGTCTGCCATCTCTAGCCAAAAGAGTACCATGCACTCTACTGTATCGCTAGGGTTACATTTCTGTTTCTCTGTAACATGACAGGGATCGCGAGAGAGGCTATAATTGGCGGTAAACGAAACCACATGTTCCTACTTTTAGAGTTAGCTGGATTGGCACCTGGTTACAATTGGGCCAATAGAAACATTGTAGGTCAGGGTCACCCTTGGATGGACGCTGGCATTAACACCTCATCTTCCTGCTTCCTGCTTAAACTCTCATTCAGGCACTAACAGATGAGGAGTGGCAGTTGCCTGATGCCACTCGGATGTGACGCAAAGGCGCGTAAGGTCAAACGTGATGTAAAGAGCCTTTAGATTGTCGCTGGGATTTCTTCTGTTTTGAAGAGCCGCTGTAAAGCTCCTTGATTTTGTACGTGATCAGTGGGTCGTGCTCAGTAGTAGAATGACAGACACTGAACATTGCACATGACCGTGCGTCTGCCCTCCACAGGTATAAACCGTTAGCATTTTCAAGGTGCCCGTATCGCCTGCAAGGTGATTTTCTGTAGTGCTCCATTCTCGTCCCTCTTGGGGGAGGGCCACATTCCTAGTTCAGCTGATTTGGTTGTGTTGGGTTGTCTTTGAATCTGTGTCATTTTAAGATAGAGTAACATAAGTAAACATTCTATAAATGTTCTTCACTGATTGCGCTCCTGGCCTAAGGGACTGTCCAGTGCCAGACTCACTGCCCCCTTCAACCCCCCCTTCCAAGGACCATTGCTTTTCTGAACACTGATAGGGTTTTGGATGGCAGTTTGGGAGGTTCTGAGTCTGTTTTACCAAGTGGCACAGCCTTTTTCCAGTTCTGACAGCAGGCCTGGGGCAAGAAGCTGAATGCCTGTTCTGTGTCTTGAAACACCGGGTCCTTTATTTGCTACTCTGGGCCTTGGCAAACTGTGATTGGCTGCCCGGGTGAGTGAACTCAGAGAAACCAGTTAGCCCAGTTAGCTTCACAAGGATGATGTTTATCGCAGCTTTCAGCACCAGTAACACGCGGAG
This sequence comes from Petrocephalus sullivani, assembly GCA_026780845.1. NCBI lineage: Eukaryota > Metazoa > Chordata > Actinopteri > Osteoglossiformes > Mormyridae > Petrocephalus > Petrocephalus sullivani. Next base: position 12,894,001 of record JAODKM010000126.1, on the reverse strand, counting down.
GAGGACGATTCAGCATCGTGCAGCACGTCTGGACCGAGTGACCCCCGCTGAACTCCCGTGCCAGTTCTGCTGTTCCTGCTGGCGTTTAGGAGAGCAGAATGGGAAGCCCCCCCCCAGAATGGGAAGGCCCATGCAGGGGCATGACGTCTTTGGTGGAACTTTCACTAGAAGTTTGTTAATGACCATCTGAGCTCTGTGAGAATTCGGTCCCTGTTGTTTGCGGTTGTTTGTGTACCGAGTCCCAGAATGTTTCAGGTTTCAAAGGTCTCTTTTTTCCCCTCACAGACTCCATATTTACCCTTTGTAGTGGTTGTTCTGCTTGTCAGAGAGAGTGAGATTTTATAGGAGAGATCAACAGGGACTTGGTAGAGCATCACGTGGTCCAGGTGGGAGGAGCACAGAGGACCAATGTGTCCTGAGCTCCCCTTTCCATCCCTGCCTCCTGCTGTCCAAAACTCACCCTCCTTAACACTCCTGGTGTCCTAAACCCAGCCCCCCAAAACGTGGACCCAGGACGCAAATAGGAACCAAATGCATCCATTTCCCAGAAGCCCTGATGGCTACAACATGAACAAATGAAATAATGCTTCGTTTGCAAAAGGATATCGTACAATGGAATGAGTGCAAGGTTTGGGGGGGTTTGAGCCAGTAACCTTCTGGTTACAGGCACAGAGGCCAAACCCACTGAGCAGCATAGCAGCTTGATACGGTCAAAAGAGCTTGATACGAAGGAGACTGCAGGCAGACATTTCTCTGAATTTGTTTATAGCACTGGCCTGCAAAAAGCTGAGATTGGTATGAATGAGGCTTTTCTAAGCTCCTCTCATCACCCATTTAAACGTGTTTATACTTCAGCCGGGAATAATAGGCTCGTTTAATCTGTGATGTGGTTTTCCTTCGGGGTGGACGCAGACACACAAACACGTGCTCACAGATATATTTTCGTTCATTTCAAGGGCATACTGTACCATTCCACTCTGCTCTCTCAAGGTGCAAAAAACACATAGCAAAGAAAGTTTCAGCTGTCTTAGGTTAAAAACTTAACCCGATAATAAAAATATTAAATGCAAGGTCTGTTTTTGTCCTTATGGGGAAAATACCCCCACAAAATGGGATATATGGAGCATTTAGCCATAAGGCGTAAGGATCTTACTCCTTAATGATTGTGCTGCCTCGGTCCCTGGGCCTGGTGACGCCTCGGTCTCTGGGCCTGGTGACTTAGCCATAAGGTTTCCGAGTTCGCTACTGGCAAAACCGACCAAGAAAATGAGTCTCTGAAACCTGCCCACCTCTCAGCTTTGGCACTTGATAGTATGCCTTCCAGTAAAGACCTCCTCTCTGATTGGCCGTATTCTGAACCAGGTCAGTTCCGGGCCTGACTGCTGACTCGGCTTCACGCGTGAGGATGCCCATTAATGGAAACTCGCCGCGCCGACGACTCCGTTTAGCTTGACGTCTGATTAGTTTCCCAGGGAGACCTGCAGAAAGGCTTTTCCATTCATATGCAGTTATATAAGGATGAGTAATACAGCTCCCCTGTCAGTGTTAGCCACAGTGTAACTGCGAGTCAGCTGCGGTATGGTGATTTGTTTCCCATTTACAATAATACAGGTACATTGGAATGCTTCTTGGCAGATATCCCGTCATGCTCTCCTTTGAGACACACATCAGACTCTTCCCCTTGGTTACAGCCAGCAACCTTGAGATCATTGGCACAGGAACCTAACCTGCTGAGCCACATACTGCCCCCTGCAGGGAAATTAGCACGTGTGCACCTGCAGCTCCTTCAGACCTCCTATAGTTTCTGCGTATTTTATTATTATTTCTTTTTTTTTTGCTTGCATGGGAGAATGGCTGTCAGGTAGAGATTTGTGTTGCCTTCCTTCGCCCTGTCTCCCTTTTCGCTCACGCCTCTACACAAGTATTTAGTACGTCGCTAATTAAAAGTTTTTAAACAGTTGAATGAAAAAACAACAGTACTGGTAGATTTTTTTAATACAGTGTCTGTATGTTTACCCACATGCACCCACATGATTGTAATACAAAATCATGCAAAGGCAGTTGCTTAAATAGGTTAAAAAATATAGTGAAAGTTTTGAGGGGGCCAACCTTGAAAGTAATTCTCTTTCGACGCCTAAGTGGCAGAAGTGCCTGTACAGTTGGCTGACACAGTGTGGACTTCTGCACGTTACGCTTTTGTGTTACAGGGGGCTGTTCATCTCCATCCACGACCGTTTCCACATCTCCACGCTGCTGCAGAGCTGGCCGGAGAACGATATCCGGGTGAGCTGCCCGAGTGGTTTCAGCTGATCGGTCTAATCTGATACGATTGACACATTGACCAGTTGTGCTAGAGAGAAAAGGTGTGCTGAAAATGCATGCTGTGTTTTGATTGGCAGGCTGTAGTCGTGACAGACGGGGAGCGAATCCTGGGCCTCGGTGACCTGGGCACCTATGGCATGGGCATCCCAGTGGGCAAGCTGGCACTGTACACAGCCTGTGGAGGCGTGCCACCCCAGCACTGTCTGCCTGTTATCCTGGATGTTGGGACAGACAACCAGGTATGTCAGGCCCACCAAAGGGGGCACTAAGGGAGCCCCTAGAATCCAGCTAGAGCATCCTGCAGCAGCATTAGGTGCTAAGCAGGGACCTTTAGCCAGCATATACAGTCAGCCCTCGTTTGTCACATTTAATCCGTTCCAGACTCTACTGCGAAAAGTGAATTTCTGCGAATTAGGACTATTTATAAATCAAATATTTTCATAGTTAGAGCATAGAAAACCTGTTTACGACCTTCTAAATACGTTTTTTTAAATTATTAGAGCCATCTAGACATGAAACAACACCCTTTAGTCACCATTATACTATTACCCAATATGTTAGACAAAATAAGAGAAAATAAGACATATTAGACATTACAAATATATTATTATTATTGTACATTTATTTACACACACACAGTTCTCACACAGAACCACTAAGCTATGAAAATAAGAAGAAGAAGAAGGCTCAAAGTTCTCAGAAATCGCAAACAAAGATGCTTCCCATGTGTAGCGATGTAGAAGCGTGTATGAGAGACACGAACTTGTGTGAGGCTGAGCCAGTCAGTGGCCAGGATAGGAAGAGGATATAACTGACTCAGACAACCGAGTGTGCGCTGTATCATTTTCACTGTCTCGATCAACTTTTTAATGAATATGCAGTACTGCATACACTTTAATGTGCACAGTACTGCATATACTTTAATGTGCACAGTACTGTATACACTTTAATGTGCACAGTACTGTATATACTTTCATGTGCACAGTACTGCATACGCTTTAATGTGCACAGTACTGTATACGCTTTAATGTGCACAGTACTGCATATACTTTAATGTGCACAGTACTGTATACACTTTAATGTGCACAGTACTGCATACACTTTAATGTGCACAGTACTATATATACTTTAATGAGCACAGTACTGCATACACTTTAATGTGCACAGTACTGTATACACTTTAATGTGCACAGTACTATATATACTTTAATG
>JAODKM010000126.1:12868476-12879085 GCA_026780845.1 Petrocephalus sullivani | reverse complement strand
ACATGTCCAGTACTGTGCAGAAGTCTTAGGCAGTCAAAGAAAATGATGAAATTATCTTCATGTTGGTGTAAAACTGTTTTTTTTCTGTCAAAGTGTGTCAGCTTAACCATTTCCAAACCTCTCATAAAGTCATCCCAGTATTTGCAGCAACCATTCAGTATACCCATATATTTTGTGACTTGACCACTAGTACACTGGTATTTAGTGTAATCAATACCTCATTGAGTTGTTAACTAATTAACTTAATTAATTAAATGCGCTGGTGGTGAAATTTAAAAGATTAGATAGAATGGCTAAAGTGCCCCTGAATAGAGGTTTGTGGCCTGAGGTGTGTTGTTCTAACCATTCAACAAGATGTCAGTGACTTTTGGGAGAACAGAAGATAATCTTGTTTTTATTGTTACTCTTAATTTGCATATGCTCTAATGTTAAATTGTGCTTTTTGTTCTGCGCAAAAATGAACTTACTATCCAGATGAATATCTTTAAACATTTCCTAAACGTCTTACACAGTACTGCACATATATACTCATCAATTCAGATAGAACAGTAATGTACTACTGCATACAAGTACACAAATCATGTATGACCCTCCAGTTCACTCACTACATTAACCCTCAGATAGAATAAAAGTCTCACACATGCCAGCCTGATGCCTGGTCTGGCAGGAAAGCATCTGCACTGAGACGCTGCTGGTGTATTGTGGGTAATCTGCACCGATGCATCTGTCTTCCTACACCTTTGAGACCATTGGGCAATCTCCTTACAAATGAAAGACTGCATTCTCAGAGAATTGTCTCTAATCACAGTAGCCGGCAATTTAAATACAGTAATTCGAACCACATTTCTTCCTGATTGGTTTGAGCACATCTGTTTGCAGTTACTGCACAGAAGCTGAGACTAATGGTTCAATCAAGCTTCATGCGACTGGCTGTGCCCTCTCCATTGCTTCATGTGATTGGCTGTGCCCTGTCTGTCCTTCCGTCTCCACCCATCCAAAGGTATAGCTTATATGTCTCCCTTCCTCACCCAACCGCAGGTACGGCTGCAGTGGCAGTGGCTGGCCTCCTTGTGGCCCTGCGCATCACCAAGAGCAGGATGTCAGACCATACCATTGTGTTCCAGGGTGCGGGGGAGGTATGGGTCGGGTGCCTCTGTGGGGGGAAGTGAATGTCAGTGGAATTTTCTGCTCTTAATTGTACCACAGAAACAGCACAGTGCCAGGCCCTCACAGAGCTCCACGACCATGCCACCCGGCATGCTTGTAAAAATAAAACACTGTCATAAAACTGAAAACTGTCGAACAGAATTTGTATTCGGCACCAGTCTCATTTGTAATTGCGCCTGGATAAGTACTCGCTGGTGTTTGTGTAGCTGGTTTGGAACTATTATTAATGTTAGACAAGTAACTGGTGCCTGACTGGCTTGCACTACAAAGCGTGTCATCATATTTGCTTACAGAGAGATGTTTGTGATAGGGACATGGCACCCGACGGCCCGCCCAGGGTGGAGTTCTGAAAAGCCTGGTCCTGCTTTCTCTGATCGGGTGCCAGGCTGTGGGCAGGGCGGCACACAATCTACGTGGAGCGCTCACTTGTTTTGCTGTTCTGCAGGCTGCCATGGGAATTGCTGATCTCATCACCAAGGCGATGGAGAAGGAGGGCCTCCCTCCAGGAGAGTGCCTCAGAAAGATCTGGATGGTTGACTCCAAGGGCCTCATCGTCAAGGTTACCAACGTGGCTGATTTATCAGTGATGATTGGTGTTGATTTTATGTGGTTTCTCTGGCCTCTCTGAGGTAGTGTATGTATGAAATCAGAGCTGAACTCCCTTGCTTAAATTGGGATGAGAATCCTACTAATTGTAAGGTTATTACAGTTTCTATTCTGAACACTAAGAAGTATGTTATTATATTCTGTTTATCTAAAGAAAGAAACAGAATTTAATTCTCCATAAAAATGAACACTTCCCTAGGCATAACTAGGCCTGAGATGTGAATTAGTTCAATTCTGTCTACACTACTAAGATTGCAAGAGTTATTCTGTTGTTGCAAGAGCTCCTCATTAGTAATGCAACAGAAAAGATACTGCGACTGCTTAAGTACTACCACCTAGTGGACAAACATCCTAATGAAATCTCTTGACAAAGTTCTTGTTAATCTGCGCAGACCTGCACTATGCCTGTTTCGATCTGCCTGCTATAATACCTTCCCTTTTTCACATCAAGTAACCTAAAAGCAACACACACCTTTGTGTTTGAGCCTCAGGAGATCTAGGAACCGGACTGAAGTACACCTTGGAGTGAATGTGGGCTCTCTCACACGTTTCAACTTCTATCTCCTAGGGACGTGGCCACCTGACCCATGAGAAGGAGCGCTATGCTCATGAGCACGCCCAGATGGAGAGACTCGAGGATGTCATTCGGGATTTGAAGCCTACTGTAATAATAGGTATAGAAGACCAAAGGGCAACGACCAGTTGATTTTTCACAGATTCCTGAATCAATACAGAAGTAATTAACTGCTCTGGCCAACATTTTACATAGGATGTGCCAGTGTAGAATAACATTTCATCATATTCCAGAAGCTTTTGTACAAAGCAACATACAAGTGAAGCAGACAGTACATCACAGGCACAGAGCTGTCAAGAAGCCAGCTAGACATAAGGCCAGCTAGGCTGATCTTCCATTGACAGTAACAAGTGCAAATTAGCACTGAAGCTGGAACTATAAAATGTTACAAAAGAACAACAACCTAGGAAGTGAGCTGTCAAGGAACCACACATAAGAAATGTCTGGAGTGAGACTTTTCACGTGGTGAAGGGATCTCCAGGCAGTGTTGGCTATCTGACTAAAGAGGATGAGACAGGTTGTAGGTCTTGATGAGCAATTTGAGGGCGATGGTTGCTGTCCTGTCAATGGCTCTGAAAGCCAGAAGAAACAATACAGCACTTCAACTTCAACTATAAGGACTTCAACTATGTGGAACCAACGAAGAGAACCAAAGAGAGGCCTAACATTGGAGTATTTTGGCTGACTGAATACCAGACGTGCTGCTGCATTTTAAATCATCTGCAGTGGTTTGGCAGTTTGATAACCAATATATTAGTATCCTCACTGGGCCTATGCTGATGATGTCATTTGTTCCATGTGCTAGGGGTGGCTGCAATTGGTGGAGCGTTCACTGAGCAAATTATCAAGGACATGGCGTCCTTTAATAAGCGGCCCATCATCTTCGCCCTCAGCAACCCCACCAGCAAAGCAGAGTGCACAGCAGAGCAGTGCTACAGAATCACAGAGGTAACCAATCATCTCTAACCTGTCTTGACTCAGCAGTCAGGTGCTCTTCATCTTTTTTAAATGTGTGGCAAAAAGCTGTGCATAGAAAATGGAGAGCAGATAGTACAGTTCTGATATATGTAGATAATGCAGAGTAGATGGTACAGAACTGATCTGTATACTGAGGTAATAATTGTGTATCATTTTCTGTACTTCAGGGGCGGGGAATCTTTGCCAGTGGGAGCCCCTTTGACCCTGTCACTCTCCCTGATGGGCGGCGCTTCTACCCCGGGCAGGGCAACAATGCCTATGTGTTCCCTGGCTTGGCCCTGGGCATTCTTGCCTGTTCAATGAGGCATATTCCTGATGCCGTTTTCCTCACCACAGCTGAGGTAGCGTTGTGCCCCAAAGACGGTGTGAGACTTATACTGTTCACACTAGCACACAAATATACACACACCTCCTCCCACACCTACTCCCTCTCTTATTGTCTTAGCCCCCTCCCACACCACTTCCTCTCTGCCTTCCACACCAAATAGCTCTCCTACTGTCTTAGCCCCTCTCAAACCCACTCTTACTGTCACAGCCCCTCCCACACCCATTCCTACTGTCATAGCCCCTCCCACTCCATCTCGCCTTCTTAGCCCCTCCCACACCACATCCTCTCTGCCTTCCTCCCCTCCCACACCAAATAGCTCTCATACTGTCTTAGCTCCTCCCGTACCTACTCTTACTGTCACAGCCCCTCCTACACAAACTACCTCTCTTACTGTTTTGGCCCATTCCAGACCCACTTCTTCTCATACTGTTTTGGCCCCTCCCACACCAACTACCTCTCTTACTGTTATGGCCCCTTCCAGACCCACTTCTTCTCTTACTGCTTTGGCCCCTCCTCCAGCCACTAGCTCTCTTACTGCTTTAGTCCCTCCCACACCCACTTCCTCTCTTACTGCTTTGGCCCCTCCCACACCCACTATCTCTCTCACTGTTTTGGCCCCTCCCACTACTTCTCTTACTGTTTTGGCCTCTCCCACACCCACTATCTCTCTTACTGCTTTGCCCCCACCCACCCACTATCTTTCTTACTGTTTTGGTCCCTCCCACTACCTCTAGTACTGTTTTGGCCTCTCCCACACCTACTAACTCTCTTGCTGCTTTGGACCCTCCCACTATCTCTCTTACTGTTTTGGCCCCTCCCACTACCTCTCTTACTGTTTTGGCCTCTCCCCCACTATCTGTCTTACTGTTTTGGCCCCTCCCACTACCTCTCGTACTGTTTTGGCCTCTCCCCCACTATCTCTCTTACTGCTTTGTGCCCTCCTACACCCACTATCTCTCTTACTGCTTTGGCCTCTCCCACACCCACTATCTCTCTTACTGCTTTGGCCCCTCCCACACCCACTATCGCTCTTACTGCTTTGGCCCCTCCCACACCTACTCCCTCTTACTGTCTTTGTCTCTGTCACATCCATTCTCTGTCTTGCAGCATTAGCCCCTCTCACACCCCTTCATACTGTGTTAGCCCCTCCCACAAGCAGTCCCTCTCTTACTTAGCTCCCTCCACACCCATGTCCTCTCTTGTTGCATCAGCTCCCCTCATACCCACTCACTCTCATGCTGTCTTAACCCCTTTAACCACTCCTTTGCTTACTGTTACCTCCTCTCACCCAGTTCCTCTCTTACAGTAGGGGAGTCCTCCTTGTTCAACTACCTCCTCTTTCCTCACCTATTGTGCTAGTGACCTCCTTTATATGTGGCTGTAATACTACCTGCTGCTTGGTTTATTTTAAAGGCCATTGCTGAGCAGGTAACAGAGAAGGACCTTTCTGAAGGGAGACTCTACCCTCCTCTGAACCACATCCGTGAAGTCTCCTGTAAGCTGGCTGTTAAGGTGAGAGGCTACACATATCATCCCTGCTTTACAATGTGCCTTAATAGCAATAACCTCTCAAGCCTCTATGTGTGTTTTCTGTCCGTTTGTTCATTGCAGGTAGTGCAATATGCATATGAACACCAGATGGCAGCATTGAGCCCAGAGCCGGAGGACAAGGAAGCACTGGTGCGCTCACTGACATACAGCACGGACTACGAGGAGTTTGTTGCGGACTCATACCCCTGGCCACATGACGCCATGAATGTACAGACCTGTAAATTGTGACCTGGGAGCGGGGGGGAAGCAAATGGATGGTGGGGGTGGGGAGAGTGAGATTCCAGTGACTCTAACGCTAAAGCTGTACATGCACAAAATGTATCCCATCTGTATAAATACATCAAACTATATAGTGCTTTTAAATTTCTTCACTCGCACAGCAGCAATGTGATGCTAAGTAAACATTTAAAAAATTAGCCTCACTTTGTGTTCTTTCACTACACTGAAGATGAGACACACGCAGTATCAGGATAAGCAGTGCAGACAACCAGCCAGACAGTGTGGTTTTCTGCAGGAAGTACTGGGCTACAGTCCCTCGAGCCATAATGGCTAAACTGGGGGTAACGGCAGGGGATTCATTCCAGTCGTCAGGACACTGCGCTCACAATTCCGTACGCTGTGGTTGGGGGTGGTTTTGGTTAATGGTAAATTGTTGCCAATTTTGCGTGATGGTCCGTTATGAAAGGCACTCAGTGGCATTTGCTGGCTGGCAGTGGGCCCCTGCCACCCCTACCTCCTCCACTACTCAGCTTTTCATTTGTGCTTCCTTGTGCTTGTTTGACAATGTATGCAACAGAAACAAATACGGTAGCTGAAATTAGTTTCTAAATAGTGATATTCTGGGAGGCAAACTTAACCACATTCTCCTGGGCTGCACGAAAAAAAAAATTAATTTATATTAATTGTTGGTAAAAATCACACTCCCACACATGTGATGTCATCTTAAAGCACTAATTGTTCTTGTTCTTGAAGATTAGTGATTCCAGCGGGGAAATACTGAAAAAGGCTAACAGTTGTGGGAGGAGATACAGTTTGTGTGTGCTTCGTGGCATTTGAATTGCAGGGCTCTGCTTTGTTAGCACAGTGCTATGTTCAACAAGGAAAGGTGTTTAAGGAGCAATGGTGGCATGTATAGCGTGAGAGATATGAGCAAAGACATAATGTCCTCCACAGGGGATAAAAATCAATTGCTGGATCTCACATTTCTCTCTGTCTGGCAAGGACAGGGATACAATTTGACCAAAATCAGTCAGACTTTGCAGCCCGTGATTCCTTCTGGTGCCTCCTGGGAAGCCGATGGAAGTTAGCAGGACGTCCTGCGGCTTTGCGCATGGCCAGTCACGCAGCATAGTGCAGGAGAGAGGTGGCCACGCACCCTCTCTGGCACCCAGCAGGCACCTGTGGATGCACTGCAGAGCTGGAGGTCCCTGTTGGCAGAGAACACAGCTCACACCCTAAAACAGTGGTCTGTGATGTTAAACTTTCCTGGGTAAAATTACCTTCAGATGAGCAACTCCAGAGCTTGGTTTGGTTTGATTATTTTTCATTTATAAAAGAGTATGAATTAAAATGTTTAAATGTTTTCAGCAATCATACTTTGAATTATGGGTTTTGCTCTATGGGAAATTACAGTGCTGATGTAAAACCCAGACTACAGCATACTTTCATTTTTCCTTGCATGAAAAAATAATTGAATTCTAAGACATTATGGGAATTTGACCTGCCCCTACAAATTCTTTCCATGTGCTGGATCCTTTTTACTGTGCGTTTTCTGCAAGACCCATTCAAATGCTGTCATAAGAAGTCGCATTTCTGCACACGCATGGAACAGTGAAGTCTGTTAGTAACACACTGGTTTGTAGGTCGACAGGAGATGCTGCAAACACAAGTAAATGATATTGATTTATCACTGAAGCTTAAGCTGTCTAAAATCTGTTTGATTTTTGTCTGGTATTGGGATGGTCAGAAAGATATGGCCTGGGGGAGTGTCACCAGTTTAAATAGGTTGGAAAGGCTGGCTGGCACCCAGTAAGCATTGTGGGAAACAGGGCCAAGCGAAGCTCCAGGTGCAGTCAATAGTCTACCCAACCAAACCAGACATAAATACAGCCAGACCAATGGCTGAGAGTATGGGCTAGGAGCGGAGGACAGAGACCACACCCATTCTCCCCTTTTTGCTTCCTCCCATTGGCTATCAGCCCCAGACTCTGTAAGCCCTGGTGGCAGAATCAATAAAAGGGTCTCAGTCTCATTTCTCCCATTGTGACTGTCATTAGCGTTTACATTTTCTGCATTCTGCTCGTTACCGACTATGGGAATTCCCTGGAAAGAGTACAGGCGTCTGCCCTTGGTATCACATCATTGTCCCAGGATAACCCGACTTACACGGATTGCCAGACTGTAACATATATGTACAGGTAACCTATTTGTAGCATTCTGTAAACAGAAAAGCAGTTTCCATGGATACAGAGAATCTAAAAACAATATGAATGACTAGGGATGTGTAATTTGACAATACTAGATTGTGGAAGATTAAAATGTCTCCACAATCTCCCTCTACAGAGAGATCGTAATTAGTGACGCACTGAAGTGCACATTTTATCAAATCCATTTCAACACAGCAATAAACTGGTAATGGTGAGGAATACACTTGGCAATTGGTAAGGTGCAACAATATTTCCTATTTGGCAACATAGCAGCATGGACAACATGGTAATATGGAACTTGTTTGGATTTTACAAAACGAACAATAGTCATTTGCAAAATTTGCTAAGGTGAGGTTTGCAGGTAGGATGGCAACACGACCTAAAAAGAGAACACTAGAAGGAGTGTGTATGCTTTTAGGCTTTATTATCCTATAGGGCTATGATTTTTAAGATAAGAGGAGCAGTTTCGTTGTAGTGTTTAGTAACTTGCAAAATAGTCTTAAAAACCAACATTAAAAGAATAGTGATAAAATCATGACCCGTACCTATCATGGCCCGTACCTATCATGGCCCGTACCTATCAATGGCCCGTACCTATCAATGGCCCGTACCTATCATGACCCGTACCTATCAATGGCCCGTACCTATCATGGCCCGTACCTATCAATGGCCCGTACCTATCATGACCCGTACCTATCAATGGCCCGTACCTATCAATGGCCCGTACCTATCATGGCCCGTACCTATCAATGGCCCGTACCTATCATGGCCCGTACCTATCATGGCCCGTACCTATCAATGGCTGACACAAGCTGTGTGTTTTTCTGTATTATCAGCCACACTAATGCAGCAGTTTGGGACAAATGCATCTGCCAAAGACATGAGTGTAGATCAGGGGGTAGGCAACCCTGATCCTGGAGGTCCGGTGTTCAGCAGGGTTTCTATCCTACCTGATGAGTGACTATCTGCCTGAGATCAGGTGTGGTTCATCAGAGGCCAGGTAGGATGGAAAACCTGCTGGTTACCAGCACTCCGGGACCATGGCTCCCTGCCCCTTGCTGTAGATGAAACACTGCAGTGGTGATAGAACAAAACTACTTCTACAGAGTAATAAGCAGGTACAATGTTTCAGTAATGGTCAGGGTGAGTCTCTTTCATCAGTTAATAAAATGTTACACAAAGACCATTACAAGTCTTAGCCATTCCCAACTTAAGTACACCTTTGCTCTATGTACTAGATTGTCCTACAGATATTCATCGGATAAAGAGAATGATACCTGTAACCAATAATATTTGACCTTGTTTACAGCTCATATTACTCAGAGTCTGACCCTATCTTTCCCCTGTAGATTCCCATAATATTCATCTCTTTTCAGGTAACACATGAGGCTGGGGACTCCAGTCCATCACAGAGCACACTCATTTGCAAATACTATTTGGCAGCTTAGAGACATCAATTCACCCAACATGATGAGGTCAAGAAATCTCCATTCACAGGGATGTCTTGGGAATCAAATCCACAACTGTAGACATTTGAGGCTATCAAATGTCACCCTCCAGTACTGCTGATTTATTCCTTTCTATCTTTGTATGCATAACCCTCAATAATACTCTTACTAGGCTTTAAAGAAAAAGCTTTCCTCTTTAGTTTTAATCTGAAATATCACTGACTTGTACAACAACCTATACATTTGTGCATGCGACTGTATGAGCAATGCATGTACTTTATACATTCAGGCACAAGACTCAATTTAAACTATCAAGGCATACAGCAGATGGCGCTCAAGGATAAATTTATTCTACCTTAAAATGCAACGGAAGGGTACTGGGAACGTAGTAGCTTTCTTACTTCAGAAATCATCCGATACAAAAACAGTGTTATCTAGAATTTACTTCTCACAAACGTCCCAAAATGTCGCTTGCGGCGAAAGGGGATCACTCTTTCTGTGTGAGGGCCGAAATTGTGGAACAGCCTGAGCACTATCTATTGTAGGTTTTAATTCTAGATTAAACAAATCGCCTATTTGCTGAGGCTTTTATGGTCGTCTATATTCGTGTTCTGATGTGACTCGATAGTTTTATTTTCTCCTGCACTGGGTGTGGTGTGTTATTGATTCTGTGTAAAGCACTTTGGTCAACCATTCGTTGTTTTTAAATGCGCTATAGAAATAAACTGACTTGATTTGACTTACTAGGCATCACATTGCTGCTTACTAGGCAAATGGACTTACGCTAGTGCATGACCTCCACAGGGCCAACCCTGACCTGGCTGGCGCTGGCGTTTGAAATATCTCTTAACAAATTGAATACAGAATTTACTTCAGTTTTTCCATTTTCATTCTGTCCTAAACGTGGTTTAAATAAACAGATTAAATTGGCTGACTTCGTGTAGCCTAGATATAACTGAAATTGATTCGATGTAACCAGAGCGTTGGTTTAATAACTAACGAAACTGGTTGAAGTAGGAGAATTCAGGCATACTAAGCCTTGGGTCATTGCGGTATATTCAGGTTCGGCTCACACTAATTACATAACCGCACACTCCGCGAGACGCTGCTCCTCGCGGCGCGGCGCGTGACTTGGCGACGTAGGCCGTCACCCGGCGAGGCATGTGGCGCCGCGCGCCGACATCGTTTGAAATCATTTTAAAACCGCATGTCGGTACCGGAAGCGGTGCTCGAGCGCGGGAACGGAGCGCTGAGGTAAGGCTTCGCTGTTAAGGGTACCATTTAAAATGTATCACATCGTTTGCGAATACAACGTGTTATTCACATGTATGGCATAAATACATTCAGTCGTCAAATTCAGTGCCAAAGTAATGTTCGAAGATATATATTTTGTCAATATATAAATATTTTGTCACTTTCTAAAAGTTGCCAAATATTTTGAAAATAACGTTATGGTCAGTGGCGTGCACAGACATTTTGGGGGGCAAGTGCTCCAGGGGGAAAAAAGGGCACTTTAAAAAAAAAAATAAAA
>JAODKM010000126.1:12843263-12861017 GCA_026780845.1 Petrocephalus sullivani | reverse complement strand
GCGGGATGTTGCGACGACTTTTGAATCAGCAAATAAGACTGGGTCTCCAGGACAGGAGCTGACAACCAATGCTTTATTATTGGCTGATTGAGAGGTCATCCAAAAAACCCGCACCCACACCGGCTCTCCATAGATCAGGTTCCCTACCCCTGTTTTACGCGCTCATCAGCGCGCACGAGCGGGACATACGGGGCTGGGTGAAAGGTTTAAATCAATCAAGTTATCTCAGCCTTTCAATGCAGTTTACATTTACGGCGCAATAGGATTAGGGTTGGGTACTGAAACAAGGTTCTAGTGTATAACTGGTGCCAACATGAACGGTGAATGACCCCGTGAATTTCGGTGCCACTGAAATATGTGGTGTTCACCGTTACCAGCGCGTGCGACACATACGGCACAATGCAGGTGCGGAAACCCGCGTTTTAAAAGTGTGTTTTCATCCATTATTATTGGGAAATGGTTTTTTTAAGCTTGATAGCACAATAGATATGTTTCATTAGATAATATATATTTAGCTCGTCATCGATGTGCTTTATCCATTGTAATCAACACGTTTTATGAGATTATTGATGTATAATTAGGTCGGTAGCGTCATGTCTTGTTGATTATAACTGTACACTTAGCTTGAAAGCGACATGTTTTATTGGGTATAACGTACATAAAATACGTATACAAATAACGTATTTAGCTCCATAGTAAAATGTTTGCTGAGCCAGCATGAACTGAATAATCTGAGAAAGCTACAATGTTAGGAATTTTACTTTACCAATATGCATTTAATCGCAGTCTTAGTTAGATAACACGTAATTTACATTTTCGGGCGCAGTCTGAAGCAGTAGCCATCAATTAAGTTGAGGTTAGCGTGTTCATGTGAGTGTGTAATGTCAATGTGATAAACAATAAAGCCCTGACAGTTAAGAAAACATATCGGTGAAAATCTGATTGTACATCAGTAATGTAATAAAATCGACCAATTACAATCGCTGGCCGATCGATCGCTGCATCCCTACTAAAAATAATGTTTGAAATATACCTCATGCTTTATAATTGGAATGAGTTGATATATCGTCTATGTGTTAACTAAATGTTCTTGTTACCAATTTTTAATTAATGCTTGATCATTGTTAACTCTGTACTGGGTTTAGGCTGACTCAAGTAACAGTCAATTATACTGTAATGAAAATGCAGTATGAATAAAATTCATTAACATAGATATATTTAAAACAATGGAATGGATCATTGTTCCCTGTTTCTTCATTAATTATTCTGTGCCACTGGTTGAATGCCATTGAGAAATACATCAAACGATTTTCAGCCCTCCCAAAACCCATTAAATTAACATGCATATTGAATCTGTTTCCAATAACTTCCTTAATGAATTGCTAGTGCTTGACGATAGGCAAGCCCTTCGTTAATGGCAGAACTAAATGTTAAAAGTGGTTGTATGCTGACTGTGTGTTAGAGGGAGAGAGTGTATGATGTAAATTAAGACTTTAGTGCACTCTAGCCCCCATTAATAACTCACGCTGCTTTGATATAGCAGAGCCTGGTGAGGTGGTGCTTTCTCTGGATCGCTTGTGGCATGAAAATCTGGCTTGCATCTTATCTCTTTACCTGCTCAAGGGTCGTCTGGAAATGCTCTGCCCACACAAGCGACCTGATTTGTTGGGTGTTGCATACCAAGTGACAATCATAATTCAAGTGTTAGGAGTGTTGAGTGTTAG
Source organism: Petrocephalus sullivani (assembly GCA_026780845.1). NCBI lineage: Eukaryota > Metazoa > Chordata > Actinopteri > Osteoglossiformes > Mormyridae > Petrocephalus > Petrocephalus sullivani. The sequence goes on along the minus strand of JAODKM010000126.1, from coordinate 12,859,293 downwards.
GGTATGGCTTGTGTTTTAGGGTGTGAGACTTTGCATGTTAGTAGTAACCTTATGTGTGTCTGTCTGTGTTTGTAAGAGGACTTCCTGTGTGGTGAGCAGTAGTTCGAATTTCTGTCAAGTCTAGATGAGATCTGAAATTTGGAGGGTGGGGTGGTTGTGATGAGACTTTAAATATTTCAGTAGCTGAGAAACTTGGCTTTCCTTGGAATCCTGCTTTCCTGAGGACAGCACACCTGTGCCCAGCTCCTGGCAATTACAGAAAACACATTCACCACTGATATACGTTGGAGGTAAATGGACACCTCTCCTCCTTCCATGCATCCAGGTAACTGGAAGGCATCACCAGCGGGAGGGGGAAACATAATGAGACAACAGTCAGCCTTACAGCCAGGTATCACAATAAAAGTTTCCGATAGATCTTTGGGTAATTATATAGGATAGAAGCTGATGAAAATCCGCTCTGTTACACATGTGCACTGGGGTTATGGGTTTTTAAATGTCTAATTAAATATGTTGTGTTAAATGTCATTGCATTGGTTCCTATCTAGGACTTACACTTATTGCAGATAGCGAATTGTGCATCTGCTTTGCTCACACTGAAGAATTTCCAAATTTACAGACATAGCGTGTCTGTAAGTGCGTGCGCGACTTGTGGTATGTGGGTATGCGAGCAGTTGTGCGTAAAACGTATTGCGCATGCCTAAGATCGGTTTCTAATCGGAAATACGTGTGACTGATTAACCGATCACCGATTAAGCACTGCATCCCTGCATCCCTAATTCAAGGTATGGAGAAAATGGATATAATTAACAGAGGAACAATTGAGCAGATTATTTTTGTACTTAAGTAACATTTCATTAATACATTTTTTGCTTCCATCTGTATATTTCTGCATTGAAAAATTAGATCGATAACCAATATACTTTTGTCTAATATCACCAGTGCCGGCGGTGAAATCATCACACCTTCATATCCCTATTGCTGCCTATTTATAAGTTTGGGGCCATTTTCCCCACTCACATCCTTTCAGAGGCCTTCTTGTTTTTAATTGGTGCTGTTCCCTTGCCAACAAGAACCAAGCCATACTCCGAAGAGACAGTTTTCCATTGTAAATCATGTGAGCCATACCCAAGCCATACCTCCTTTCTAGGGCCATGACAAACAGAGCTGCTTGCATCACCACTATCTGATTGTTCAAAATGTATGGAGATAGCTGTGATCTGCTTTGATATCCATGGATTATTTGAAAAAAAAAAAGGCATCTTCTATATATTATTATTCATCATTAATCGTATCACACAACACACATTACGATGTCTTTATATATTCCCAATAACTCAGAACTTCATCTCCAAACTCCTACTTAAAAAAGTACTAGGGAATAACTGAACGTAATGGATTCATAATGCAAATTTATACAACCTAATGCTAATTTTATGCTGACATAACATGGTGATTCTCACAGACGTGCTAGCGAAAATTAGCACATAGTAAAGCATAATGTAGACTGTGTGAATAGTAAATAGGCGTGTCTTCAGTTTTCTCTCTCGCTCTCTAAACACCTTTACTGAGCCGACCCTTCTCCATTGGAAAATCAAAGCCAGCTGGAACCATGCTGTAACTAGTGTGTCTTCATGGTACGGCTCTGAAATGGCTTGGTTCCTGTATGTTAGTGGAAAAGTGCCATTAGTTTTCTGAATATGAGTATGCTATTTTAGTCCAATGTTTAGGTTTCCCTGTTGATTTAACCATCAATAAATCAACCAAGCCCAAGATAATGGAATGCCCTTGTTAATGAGGTTAGATATGTCAAAAAATTTAAAAACCTGCCTCGAAAACACTAGTGGCAAACTGAAACATGTCCTTTAACAGCTCTGCGCTTAGGTAAGGCGTATGACAGAGCTCATTGTCTGACATGTGGTTACTATAAGCACAGTTGATTGCCCCTTGACCTTGGTGGAATCAGTACAAATTTACATTCCGATTGTGTCAGGGAAGGTTATTTGATGTTTAAATGGAGCCAGGCTTCAAAGAGATGCAGAAGCGTTGTGGTAAATTTACAGTATCTAGTCTAAGGCCATCGAATGATTTCAGCCGGGATTTTCTGTAGCCATTGTGCTCTATCCTTGATCACTGCCTGCACAGATACCTCATTATCTTTTGTTGACCAGCACAATAGTCACAGGGGGCAGCTATAGCCTGTACAGCAGCCTCACATAATACCTGTAAACAGCATACCTAATTGAAAATAAGGACCAACACCAGACTGTTTTTAATAGAGGATTGTATGAATAGATGAATTAAAAACTGACCATGAGCTTTGTGTATTAGAGACAGATCTCTGACTGTGTGTACGGGAGAGAAAGACAGATACCTGAGCTGCGCGTAAATTCACAGAATTGCATCCATTTGTCTGTCCATCTCTCCATCCTTCAAACTTCTGTCCACATATCCTGGTCAGGGTTGGAGAGAAGGGTACTGAAGTCTATCCCACACAGCAGAGGATACAACCCTGCACTACAGTACAGGTCATACACATTAGTGCCCTTCCAGTCTGCAAGACAAAGGTGAGGTCATACTTGAAGATGAGAAGTTAAATTAATATTTTTCACAGCTCTTCATTGAAAACGATGTGTATAAAGCACCACAATGTGGATACCTCTCCTATACTGTATTTATGCTTGTCTAAACTCAGCTGGTTAAAGTAAGGAGCCTTTTCAATTGGGAACTTGAGCTCGAGCCCATCTGTGGTGAGGAAGTCCGGAAAATGTAATGATGTGTGATGCCTGTTGTTGGCCCATGTAGAAATGTCCAAGTGCTTTATGTGACTCAGTGAAGCTGCAGTTCTGGTGAGTCCCTGTGATGTGTCAGCTGGCCAGCATCCATCCTAACCTGGCATGGGTGTTTTGTGATATGATTAGGTTAACTGGCCGTTTCAGACTGGGAGACAGTGGAACCTAGATATATATAAACAAATAACAGGCCTGTCCATGTTTCAGATGATTTTGTATGAAATGTATTACGATGGAACAGAGCAGGATATTTCTCAGGTGGTGGGCTGGATAAGAAATATGCAGAAAAATGGGTCTGATACCCATCTCTCATTTGTAAATCTGTGTGTGAGAAAAATAATGTCTAACATCTAGCTGCACTCTGTGTTTATGTGACTGTCTGCTGTTCTATAGTTACTCATTTCAATTCTTATTTTGAACCTATTGTACATCATGGCGCTGCTGAGTTAGGCTGCCTCGCAGGTTGCTCCGACCCTCAGGTCGGTTACTGCAAAAGCATTTCACTGCATGTCGTACCTGTATGACTGTGTATGTGACAAATAAAATTTGAATTTGAATTTGTCATCAGCTTCCAGTTCTACACTTCTTGTCCCATTTGCTCTGTCATTACGAAAATGAGGGGGTGGCATTATTCACACATGACTACATACCTGCATTCTTAGTACATGTCATTCGATCATATAAAAGACTGGTTAGCCTTGGCAGAAATCCCAGCTACTGCCCACCACGCAGGAAGCATTTTGCTTGATTTGTTATTTCCTAGGTGTTTAGCACAAACTGGTGTGGTCCTCTGGGTTTAATTCCTCTGCCTGCTGCTGCTAAGTGTCCTGAATGCAAAGGTAACCTTCTGTCTCATGTGGGGAGCTGCAAGAATCTTCCTTCCAGCTCATTGTGGAAGACTATATTAATAACTCTAATGAGATTTTAGTGCATGATCATTGCCTTTTTTAGTGCATGATAATTGCCTTTCAATGCAAAAGATAGAGGACACTGAACACGGCATTCCAGGTTAAAACTAAAGCTGGTGTAAGTGACAGGTGGGAGCCTGGAGTGGTTAGAATTAAGTAGGCCTTTCTTTAAAGCCTCTGTGTGGGTATTTTGTTTATATGCAGATATGCACCATTTGCACTGCAGTATTGTATATATGAATCCACGCGCTTGTTCTGTCTCCTCCTTATTGTGGGCTATGTTATTCCATCTTAACATGGCTTTGGACAGCTGTCTAGTAGTGTCAATCGAAGCCTGCTAACACTGACACAGGCAGACTTGCAGTTCAGACGTGGCACCGCAGGCTCTTGTAAACCGAGGCACGTCTTTGCCCCCGAAGGTGCCACCTCACATTTGTAGCTGAGCTAGATGACAGACCCAGCTGAGGGCCCTGGAAGGTCTCAAGTTGGAAGAGCACTAAAGCGTGGGCTGGTGATGTGGGGTGGGACTCTGGTGCCCTGTGAACCAGGACAAGCAGATCATGTCCAGACTCTGCGTTTGGTCAGGCCTGAGGTGATATGATATGAAGGCTGGGCCACATCTTCACTCTTTTTTAGGGGGCAAAATCATAAAAGGAGAGGGAGTAACGGGAAAAATGTCTTTACATTGATAGGCTGTGGCAAACGGGATTCCACGCATCACCCCATACCTCTGGTTGCTTAAACTTCCCCTGTGATGAAAGTGTTGGGACTCTGGTGTGAAAATAAGTACCAGCTACACCTCTTCTATCCCCAAATTATTTGTCTAGGCAAAATAACATTTCTTATAGGTGTCAAGTCTCACAGTTCATGGTCGACAGTTTTTACCATTGATACTCCCCATCACCCATCTTACTGTCCCTGCAGCTAGGTTAACATGTATGGGTATGGTTATGGTTATGGTTAAGCTATGGACCACTGGCAAAGACCTGCTATGGCCAGGGCAGCAGTGCAGTAATAATCAGTGAGCACTTCTTCCTCTAGTTCACATCACCAGACTAAACCATCTGTAAGGACCTTAACTTACACTAGGGGTGTAAGCAAAAATCAATACACTTGAGTATCGCGATATTTCATTTTGCGATACTGTATCGATTTTCAAAAAGACAAGATCGATTGTGCTTAACCTCTGGGCCACTAGATGGCTCTGCTCAGTACGACGCACCAATTGCGTCCCACTCCAAACTTTAGCAGTATCTGGTCACTAGCAACATTAGCAGCGATGGCTGAATCTGAGTGTGTTGCTCCTGCCGCATACCAAGCTGAAATGTGGAATCAATTTGGCTTTCGTGGTAAAAAAAACAGTGTAAGAAGTGACTGACTGGAGTGTCTGAGTCTGGAAGCAGCGCTGATCGCCACCCATTTGCAAATTTCGCTATTCACATGATAACAATACAGTAATCCAGCGGCCGTTACTGAATAAATAAATGATACCCAATGTAACTCTTACAAACAAGAGCACATGTCCGGCTTGTGTTTACACTGACCGTACAAACATTGAACATAATCAAGATTTAAGTTACTTTTGCTTTGAAAATTAATTTACTTCTGTCAGCCCCCCAAAGGCACAGCATAGTTTTTATCATTTTCTATAGCGAAAACGTCTGCTCATTGTATTGGGCTCATGTAGAGTAAAACTTCTCTCATAAAGCGACTTGCATGAACGCAGGCTGAACCTTCAGTTTGCGCAGCAGATTGCCGTAAAAACAGTCATAATGCTGCATAATATTGCATGCCATGCAAAATTCATTAATCATTAGGTAAGGTTACACTGCCATTATTTTGGTACTTAGTCGTATTATTGCAGATTATTTTGTAATATTTATTTACTTTTTATACTAAAGTTTCTGGAAACACCCTTTGCAGCTATAACAAGTCCAATTCCTCTGGGAAGGCTTTCCACAGGGTTTATAAGTGTGTTTATGGGAACTTTTGACCTTTCTGCCAGGAGAGCATTTGTGAGATCAGGCACTGATGTTGGACGAGAAGGCCTGGCTCGCAGTCTCTGCTGTAATTCATCCCAAAGGTGTTGTATCAGGTTGAGGTCAGCACGCTGTGCAGACCAGTCAAATTCTGTACCAAACTCGCTCATCCATGTCTTTGTATACCATGCTTTGTGCACTGGTGTGCAGTCATGCTAGAACAGGAAGGGACCATCCCCAAACCTGCAAAGTTGAGAGCATGAAATTGAACAAAATGGCTTTGTATGCTGAAGCATTAAGAGTTCCTTTCACTGTAACTATGGAGCCAAGCTCAACCCCTAAAAAACAAGCCCACACCATAATCCCCTCTAGAGGTCTGCCGATATTGGGCCGATATTTGGCATTTTTTTATGTGTCGGCATCGGCCGATATCCAAGTGTAGTACGCCGATTTACTGACAGGCACATAACTTACAGTTCCTTGCAAGGAAATAACCTATCTCTGTGCGCAAAGTATTTTTTTCTGATTATTACAAATGTATCCTCAAATTCAGTCTAGGATTTACTCCTGCCCTATGCCTCTGTGATCCTGTACTGGACAGCAGTAGAAAGATGGCTGTTGTTATATATTCACCTAAGCTTATTATTTCATTACAGTACATGTTCCAAGCAGCCAAATTATTGCAAAGCAACTAACAGCCCAGAAACCTCAATATCCTTCTATTATTCACGCCACCCTTCATTGGACATACCCTTGAATAAGATTTCCTAACAGTTGGACACTCATGTTATTCTAAACACTCATGTAACCCCTTCAACATACGCAAAGCTGATCATAATTTGCTAAAGTTTGCCACAAAATCGACCACAGTGCAGTGCCAGATTCAACACATTTTAGCTGCTGCAGACATTGTCTAAAATAGACATAAAATGGAAAACATAATTTAGACTTGGAAAAATGTCCCATCTGCAAACCTGAGACATTTTCTCATTTCTTTCACCAAAATTGCAACGGCTAAACATCTTTCTAGAGGAATAAACATAAAAACTCACAGTACAAAATATATCAAGTGAGGTAGCAAATACTTAGTGGTAGCTCAATTACTTCTGAAGTACAAATCATGAACACATATTAGCTACTTCAGAGAAATAATACGTAACGACTCATTAATGATGAACAAACATGAGTTCTGTATTTAACTAAGACTTAGTATGTGGCTAATTAACTTTTACAATGTGAACGTGAACTTTAGCCCTTTTTTGAACACATTGCACAGAAATATTGTAAAATGGCTTAAGATTTAATATAAAATGTTCGCTAACACTTTACTTGAGGGGGCACCAATAATTATAGTTATTTTGCTATTGCTTATGTATTAAACTGAGCATATAGCAGGCTGCCACTTGTAGAGAGAATGAACACTTGAAAATGACCGGCTGCCATAATCATGGTTTGAATATCATAGAGAGCTTCATCATGATGATATGTGCTATGTTATGCAAACTGGAAAGCAGGTCATAGAGGATTATTGTTTTGAAAATGCAAATGTTTCAAGTACAGCGTTCACGCAACTGAAATAAAACTGCAAATTACGTTTAATAGAAAATACCACATAATTTCTTTTATAGCTGAACCACAAACAACAAAAATGGCACATGAAACTAGGCACGATGCAGCCTTTTTATGATAGGTTATCTGACACATTTTGCAGCGCTGAGTCAGTGAATGCTAGTATCATTCAATTAACTCCCCGGGGCATGTCCTTGTTAGGTTCCCTTTTTGTGGGTTCAGCTCACAATATTAATTGGATTCCATCCTGTAACGCTTTATTGAACATGACATTTGGGCTGGTTTGACGCTTTGTGAAAATAAATTATTGACCAGTAAATTTGACAATTATGGTCAATTAGGTGTGTGTGAGGAAGTGTGAAAATTGTCACGCGTCTCGGAAACCCTGACCCATTCCGCCCCCGTGTAAAAGTGTGGGTGCGTGTGTTTAATATGGTTAGAGTGTATGGATAAGAGGACCGTGAAAGGCTGCATGTAGAGGTGTTTCTGCTGAAAGGTGCAGTCATTTTGAGCACAGTATTCAGAAGACAATATTTAAATGTATAATGTTTACTGGCATTTGGCAATATCCTTACAAGAGTATTAAGCTCATAGTGTGTGTCTTTGATTGTAAGTTATCTCTGTAGAGTTTGCTCAAATGGTTCATTGCATGACTAGACCCATTCCATACCTGCTTGAAGCTAAAACCCGTTTTGAATGGTTTCAAGAAAATGAAAACACTGGTTTACTTTTTGTATGCCTTCAAAAATGGACATAATTTACCCAAATAATAAGGGTTTTAAGGGTAAGGGTAATACTCTTAACTTGGTTCAGCTTCCCACAAAGTGAGGGGGTAGACAGGAATCCAGCTCCGGATATCAGTATCGGGCCCCATAAGTGTGACAGTCCGGTAGGAGAGCTGGGAGACTGGCTCATTAGCCAGGCTGAATGGCTGTAACAGCCTGGACCAGACAGTAGTCAGATCCACACCGGCACAATACTGTTGCATAGCAGATTCAGCTGCTTGTCTTTAGTACCAACAGTACTGCATATGTATAGTAGTAAATGTGATAAGGGACATATATCAGGGTTCAGGACAGTGGCGGCTGGTGAAAGAAAATCTTGGTGGGGCTGATGTACCAATACATTTCCCTGCCTAGTCCAGTATAAGCATTTAAATGAGCAGTCCGAAAGTGACGACAATTTCACAATCATAATTTAATTTCCTTCTCAAAATCAGCAGTTTTCACAGGTAAAGTAAATTAACAATTATATTAGGCTCAATTTATGCTTATCCTTAGTTAGCTGGGTGATATTTATTTCGGGCTTGTCGGGTCCCAGCTCCTTAACGTGGATTTTTTTCCACTATCGTCCTTCTCGCAAAAGGGTAATTCAATAATGATCTCACCGAATTTGGTGGAAGCTGCCCCTCAACTGTCGTCGTCGCCATCATCTCTCTCTGACTGACTGACCTGAGAGCAATCCAAAACTTACCCGCATTTTCTGTAGCAGGGGCGAAATTTCCAGTGCCCCAAAACCATTTAATTCAGCAAAGCTGATAGGCCAAACCTTTATTATTGTCGCCTAGCAACCATACACGATTGGCTATTTCACTGCACTTCTAGGGTGCTTTGATAAGCGCCCAAGAAGAGAAATGATTGGTGGAAATCTGTCGGTGGAAATTCACTGTTGAATGAGAGTCAGTTGGTGGAAATGTTGGTTAAATAATTCAGATTGCATTTAGGCACGCACTATTAACTAAGCTGACATTGATAAAAAAAAAATAACATTTTTTATTTTGTTACGCTCAGCCCCGCCCTTCATGTTTTTTCCCTGTTTTGCCCTCTGGCGGGGCTTGATTCGTCACACCTGACCCTAATTGTATTTGCCTCGTGTTAATTCTCCGCTTGTTTCTCTTTGATTGTTTGCCCCTTGATGTCCTGCCCTATTTTAGTGAGTCTGTGTCCTGTTCCCCTTGTCGAGTCTTGTTTCTACCTTCAGTGGTGACTCTCGCGCTTTCCCCGTTTTGTTGTGTATATTCTGGCTAATAAACGCCCTTTTGGAGGGCTTACCCCAGCAGCCTGCATTATGGGTCGTTCATCCCGCCGGAAGCGTGACATATTTTTAGATATTTTATATTCCCCCCCCCCACATCTGGATACCTCCTGCGTTGTTCATTTCAGAAAAATACTATGTACACTCCATTCATCTGATGATTTAAGAATCACTGTGATTTTGGTAAGGAGAAGCTGTGTGCCCTGACTGTGGTTTTGGTGCTTCCTGTGTAGTGTTATTCTTGTGTAGTGTTCATCTCTTAAAGGTACAAAAGGAGCATCAAAAGTTCCCAGCTGAGACTGCCCAGAACCACACTTTTAGAAAAAGAGCACCACTTTGTACCTTACTTGTCACTGGGGTTGTACCCTCAACAATAAGTGTAATTTTTAAGATACAGAAATGGACTATGAGGAATATATTTGTACCACTGGGGAACATTAATGTTGTTTATACCTTGAGGATGTTCCTCAGACTTCCTCTGTACCATACATTAGACTGAAACAACCCAACTCAGTCCTTGGGGAACACCGGACAGTCCACGTTTTTACTTCCTCTCCGCTCCCAGCACACCTGTACCAGGTATTTGGTGTTCCTGATTGGCTGGAAGTTGGGAGGAAGCAAAAACATGGACTGTCCAGTGGTCCCAGAGGAATGGGTTGGGAAACAGTGAATTAAAAGGTACATTTATGTATAGCTAGGGTGCAGTTGGCAGACTCTTGAGAGAACAGCCCAAGGTACAAATTGGTACTTGTTTTTCATGACAGTGTGGTCAGGCATGTCACAGTTCTCACATTCACATTCTTTAATTCTCTCCCCAGGAACAGAGGCAGGCTAGGCATGAATCCACAAGGATTCTGTAGACACAACCCAAGCTAGTCTCCTCATCAGTTAGTGCATCCACTTGAACAACAACTATGTGACATTTTGGCAAAACAAATGTGGTGAGAATAAGTGGCGAGCAGTGACATAAAGCCCTGTTTTGCCCTCCAAATGAGCGGTCCTATAAGGATGTGAAGTCACACGAAAACTCGCCAGCCTGAGAAATTTCTGTTGAGATTTGCAGACCATGCAATCATTTCCTATTGGCGGAAATTGACTCCTTAGCCTTACAGACAAGCTGACACTCAAGCAGAGACCCAGTAGGAGCTGTTCATGGTGCCCTGTACACGCTGGAGGGGCAGTGCTGCTCAGGATATTGGGCATTGGCACACAGATCTCCCCTGCTTCCCCAGGGAACAGCAGGTACATGGATCAGGCATTCAGATTATATGGCAGTGTGCTGCTGTGTTATGATGACAACCTTAAATCTCTGCAGCGGTTGTCTGTGAAAATGATGTTTGACACACAGAACACCATGATATGCTTCTGCAAGGGGTGACCATGAAGCCTGGCTCCTCACACACACCTCCTCTCTGGAAGGATTGTCTACCAATGCCAAACTTTGCAGTACCTTGAAAAGCACCTTCTTCATATTGAATAAAAACCTTTGGGTAAAACTCTCCTTAAGGGTGCTCTATGAAGGCTACATAACACCAGTATAAGCCCTTTATGACAGCTAATATAACTTGTCAAAAGTATTTATAAAGCCACTTTTGTGGCTGTCATAAATGCTGACATTGGGAAGCCATGTGTCAAGTTGACATCACCTGTGTCGACTGTCAGGTATAAGGTTGTGTCATGACAGTTTTTTCATTTAAGTGACATAAAAGGTTATAAGACTGACTCTACACTTCAGAGTGACATAAAGTGACATAATTAGAATTCAGCTATAAAACAGGTGATTACTTTTATAAATGGGGTTTCACATAACCACAATGAACAGCAGCATAGCCTCACACCTCCAGAGGCTGGTGGTTTGTATCTTATCTCTGGTCAACATGACATTGGTATCAGCCAGAAGCTTAAAAAGTTTATTATCGGCATCAGCAGATGTGAAAATTTCTTTATTTTAATTGTTAGATTGATACAACCTAGGTTTTTACTCTCCTTCTGTTTTAATTTCATAATTTTATTTAATCTTATTGTCTGTTTTCATCTGTATTCTCCACTGTAAAGCACTTTGATCTGCATTCCTTGCATGAAAGGAGCTATATAAATAAAGTCAAAATCGTATATACAATACAATATAAACATCAATGTTAAAAAATAAGATTATTTACAAGTTATAAGACAAATAAGAAGATCAGTGAATTATACAGACACAGGTAGTGAGAAATGATGGGAGACTGTACATACTTGACATATTTATAGTAACTGTGAATAAATAAATCATCTGTTAGACAGAGATGAGCTGTTATACAGTGATATCGCAAATGGCAGGAATGATTTCCTGTAGTGTTCCTTGTGGCAGCAGAGCTGAGTGAGTCTGTTAGAGGAAGAGCTTCACTGTCTCTGTAGTGTGTCATGGAGGGGGTGGGACGGATTGTCCATGATGGAGAGCAGTTTGCTCAGTGCCCTCCTGTCCCGCACTGTCTCTATAGTGTGTCATGGAGGATGTGGGACGGATTGTCCATGATGGAGAGCAGTTTGTTCAGTACCCTCCTGTCTCACACTGTCTCTGTAGTGTGTCATGAAGGGAGTGGGACGGATTGTCCATGATGGAGAGCAGTTTGTTCAGTACCCCCCTGTCCCGCATTGACTCAAACGTCACCAGGTTTTGACCAATGATTTGTCCAGCTTTTTTAATGTGTTTATTTAGCCTGCTGGTGTCTCTCGCACTGACGTGGCTCCCCCAGCAGACCAGAGCACTGTAGATGGCACCTGCCATCACATACTGGTAGAACATCTCCAGCATCTTATTGCATACATTGAATGATCTGACCTTCCTCCGAAAATAGAGTCTACTCATCCCCTTCATGTACACAGCATTGGTGTTGGTGCTCCAGTCCAGCTTGCTGCTCAGATGTACACCCAAGTATTTGTAGCTGTCCACCACCTCCACTTCCTTCCCTAACAACTCGATGGCCCTGGTCGTGGATTTTTTTTTCTTTCTGTAATTGACCACCATCATCTCCTTTGTCTTGTCCACATTCAGGAGCAGGTGATTCCTGCAGGACCACTCCACAAAGCCTGCTTTGTGGAGGGGTCAACCAACTGCTGCTCTGTGGTACTCTTAGACCCTGAACCTGTGCTTTGTGGATCTCTTGTGTCAGAGATATTTTATATTTTTTTATTCTAAAGAGTATAAAACAAGGTGGCTGTTCCACTGTCAAAATGCCTTAGTTGAAAGCTGGTGAAAATGTACTGGAATTGTGTAAAGGCAGTTAAAGAGAAGCTTCTAAATACGTTTTATGTTTTTAACGGACAATTGAGGGCGCAGGGTCAGAGAATCCCTGTAGCAGCAAAGGTTAGCAGTCTTGCTCAAGGGCCCTCTGGTAAAATGGCTCTGCTAATCACGGAATTTGACCCAACAACCTTCCAATCATATACACAGAGGCTTTACTCAAAGAGCCATACACCAGCCCCACCACTATTGTAAACCATACATTTAGAGATAGCACTGCTATTTCCATCATCGTCAACAGCGGTGGCATTATGTTGTTCTTAATACTATTGGTTATCATTATATAAATGTGATTACTGTTAAGGAACATTAACTTATAGTAACTTTAGAAAATATAGCAAAAAATTGGTTTTGGTATGATAAAATATGATGTTAAATATACTGTCATGAAATGAAATGACAGAGAAACCATGTGTTAAGTGGGGCTGAAGCTGTGAATAAGCCCAGTAGCACAAGTCTGCTTTTTTAAAGGTGCCAGTGAAACAGCATTGAGCATGTTCCTAAATTAATAAAAATCTAATTTTGAAGACTTGATCTGTGCGTTAAATGTCTCTCCTAGAAACTGAGAGTAACGGTTGCTGGGTCAAACTTTGAGCGAAATAACTGGATATTGTGTAAATGATAGTCTGAGTATGAAATAAATGACTGTAAAAGATCAAGATCTCAATCAGGAAAATATCCTGCCATAATGAATTACTTAGGCTTCACTGTCATTTGCTCAACTAAAAAACCAATTATTTTGATAACACACAGGTTGAGTGGCTGGTTAAAGTTGGTTATGATTTGGACACTGTCCTGCGTCGTAAGACCGTCTTTTAAAGGCATGACCGCAGCACCAATTATAAAATATACAGAATACAATGTATGCAGAATAAGAGAATGTTATGTGGATTTCCTCTATTTGCTTGATTTTGAAATGTTGTCATGAGGGCCAGGCAGAAAAATTTCACTTGTAGCCTTGAGCCTTTTTATTAATTCAACACAAAAAAGCCACAAAAATGATTTTTTTTCTTGTATATGCACTGGAACATGGTTGATTGTGCTCTTCGTAGTGGACCGTATATGTTGGAGATTACAGGTCTTTCTCCCCCCTATGTACAATGGGTCTCTGACCTTCTGAAGACTTAAGGAGAAGGGAACACTGTAAAGGCTTGCAGATAGTACATTTAATACTGAAGCAAATTCAGAAAATAAGGCAATATCAAATCATTTATGTCTGTGAATGCATATACACGATCAAATAAGAACCCATAAATGGCAGGGGAAATGACTGCTCTTCAGTAAACGTTAGCCATGGTCACCGTAGTCTTACAGCAGTGTTGTTGCAGATCTTCCAGGGAGCCATAAACGAGGGACAGATAGGACAATTACTAGGACCCCTGAGTGACAGGGGCTCTAAAAAATGTGGGACATAATTGGATTGTTCTGGCTTGGGGGTCCTAATATGATATGCTTCTAGCAGAAACCCTGTCTCATCTTTATGGTTTATGTATGTTTTAGTGTATGCTGATTTGCATTTTAAAATGCTGTTAATTTGGAGTGACCCTACTGAAAGAGCAGCAATGTCCACAAATAAACTCATTTTAATGGTCTCTGAAACGCTGTTAGAAAACAACTGTCACTTACGGCTGCTCAGAGTGTATGTTCAAGAATGTTTCAATTTGTGCATGGTTAGCCTTAAGTATGCTAGTCTGACTCACCAGCATGTCTGGTTCTGATTGAAATCTTTGTCAAGGGTGAACAAGGAGCAGAAACTTTTCTCAGCTATGCTAAATTTAGGAAGTCGTTGGCCTGTTGGAAGCCTGGTAGATCTTGATGTGTTACTCAAGCTATGTCAGTTGGGTGTCTGAACAGTCGTGCAGGAAGGGCAGATGGCATCTGAAGTAAAAAAAAAAAAATGAATGATTAGGACCAAGTATTCCAGTGCAGAATAAATCAAAAGTATGCTTTCAACTAAACATTAGCTTTTAATATATCATATGTATTGACACACACAAACACATTTATTATTTTGGAGAGAAATTTCCTGTGTTGAATAAAATAATTTTTTCCCTAGGTCCAAATTTCATCAGCAACAAAAAAGGAAAAGTCCTTGGTACATTTCACCACCTCACCATCTCACAGTACTGATTATGTTGTGTTTCAATCTGGAAGCAGACCAGAGCCACCATTTCAGTACCTGTAATTTACAGGTATCTGCATTGTTTTATATTCACTTTTTGTTACATTTCTGTTGTTAAAACACAAAATTCTTCACTTTGTCACATTTGGTTATTTGGTTATTTGGATTACAGTGATGCTATACCAGGTATATCCCCTCCTGGAGCCGACACCTTACCGTGGTGGAGGGGTTTGCGTGTTCCAATGATCCCAGGAGCTAAGTTTTCCAGAGCTTTATGCCCCAGGTAGGGTCACCCAAGGCAAACAGGTCCTGGGTGAGGAACCAGACAAAGTGCAGCTCAAAAGACCCCCTATGATGAACAAAAACATGGATTTGCAGTTTCCCTCGCCCCGGTTGCAGGTCACAAGGGCCCCCCCGATCGACTGATCACCACCTGGTGGTGGGTAGGCTCCGCTGGTGGGGGAGGAAGACGGTCAGGCCTGGCAGGCCCAAGTGTATAGTGAGGGTCTGCTGGGAACGTGTGGCAGAATCCCCTGTCAGAAGGTGGGGGACATTGAGTCTGAATGGGCCATCTTCCACGCCTCCATTGTGGAGGTGGCTGACCAGAGCTGTGGCCGTAAGGTGGTCGGTGCCTGTCCCGGCGGTAATCCCCGAACCCGCTGGTGGACGCAGGCGGTGAGGGATGCTGTCAAACTGAAGAAGAAGTCCTACCGGACCGGGGCAGAGGTCGCTGTGGTGGCCGGGCCCCAGGGGTGGATGAGATCCGCCCGGAGTTCCTCAAGGCTCTGGATGTTGTAGGTCTGTGCTGGTTGACATGCATCTGCAGCATCGCGTGGACATTGGGGGCAGTCCCTCTGGATTGGCAGACTGGGGTGGTGGTCCCCCTCTTTAAGAAAGCGCGTATAGTGTTCCAACCATAGGGGGATCACACTCCTCAGCCTCCCTGGTAAAGTCTATTCGGGGGTCCTTGAGAGGATTGTACTTCGGATTGTGGAACCTTGATTTCAGGAGGAACAGTGTGGTTTTCGCCCTGGCCGTCGAACACTGGACCAGCTCTGTACTCTCAGCAGGGTCCTGGAGGGTGCGTGGGAGTTTGCCCAACCAGTCTACATGTGCTTTGTGAACTTGGAGAAGACATTCGACAGCATCCCTCGGGGAGTCTTGTGGGGAGTGCTCCGGGAGTATGGGGTGCTGGGCCTCCTTATAGTCTGTTCGGTCCCTGTACGACCAGTGCCAGAGCTTGGTCAGCATTGTCGACTCGTTTCTGGTGAGGGTTGGACTCCGCCAGGGCTGCCCTTTGTCACCGATTCTGTTCATAACTTTTATGGACAGAATTTTTAGGC
>JAODKM010000126.1:12820464-12839228 GCA_026780845.1 Petrocephalus sullivani | reverse complement strand
TGGATCATTTCCAAAAACGTCCCTCACTCACATTTTCGTCTCGTTTTTATTAGTTAACGAAAATGTCAATATATTTTATTATAGTTTTCGTCATCATCATTTAATTTTTATTTAGTTATCGTCTCGTTTTCGTCAGTGAAAATTTGTCGTTGACGAAAATAATAACGAAAATATTTCGTCAACGAAATTATCACTGGTTGAACGCCTTTAAAACTTGTCAGCTTACATGTAAGTAATTTAAAAAGCATTATGATGCATGCAACAGTGCATAATTGCACTTAAAGAACACTAAATACGTTGACATTTTGGCACCCACTGAGGCATGGTGGGGTCTCAAGATAAGACCCCCACTGCTGAAAACGTTCAACAGGAGCTGCGGTTGCAACGTCTAACCAATTTGGATAACGACAGACAAAGACCATATTGCTGCAGTTTCCCCTGTTTTCCAGCTGTTATGCACCTTGCTAACTTTACCGACAGTAACTGCCATATCTCTGCATTCCTGCTTTTACCCATCTGAAGCTGCCCAATAGCGTTATACTACCGGGGCAGCTGGGAGATGCAGTACATTTTTACACTTCTTTTTTTTTTTTACATTTCTGCACCACTTCGCGCGGACAGAGCAGGAAAATGAATTTCCACATACTGTGGGGAAAGAAGTATATTGGCATGGTGATTCAGATAATGAGACCAAGGCAAGATCAAAACAAATTGGGCTCAAGACCGAGATGAGGCCGAGATCAGGTCAAGCCATCTCAAGACCAGTCTCGAGACCAAGACCGGGCATCAGGAACTACAACTCTGATGTGTGTGTTTCTGTGTGTACAGCTTTCCCTATACTTGATGATCAAAGAACCTCACAAGATGAGCAAATCCTCAAAACCTGTGACCAGAGAGGTCATGTTTTTGGTCCTCACTACTTCAGACTTTATTTTATAAAAATCTATGAATGTAATCAAAAAAGTAAAAATGCCGAAAGTGTTATATTTTGTTTGGTTACTTATGGTAAGGTTAGGGCTGGGTAGGGGTTGCCGTGATTGGGATTGGTTTTTTTTTTTCTTTTTGTGTGTGTATTTGTGTGAAAGAAAGATCAGATTTTCAAAACATGTTCATTGGATTTTGCCTTTGCTTTGTCCTGCTTATTAGTATTTATTAGGTGGCATCTAGCCAGCATTGACCCCCGATGAGCAAAGAGACAGCATTCCTCCAGAATGACACCATCCCAATGGCATTGTGAGCTCACAATTGTCTTCCAGCCCAGTTTAGAAAAAAAGTGGAATAGGTATGCTAGTATTCATCCTCGTCTAAATCATTTACAACTGTAGAATGAGTCGATTTCTACATATTCTGTCCTGATTGTGGCTTCATTTGTAGAAATTTTCAAGGACAGTGAGATGCTCTAGTACAATAAACCACGTGTTGACCTTCTTCTGGTATTCCTTGGTCTATTAGATAATCCATTGTGCATCTTACAGTGATATCTTTGGTTGCTTTTCCAGGTTGTACATCAACAAAGAACTGTTTTTTCCCCCAATTTTCACTGAATAATAGAGTGTTTCAGGAATACAACAAAACCATAGTAGTCCAGGATCTTGCATTAAAATGTATTTTATTTAAAGCATCTTTAAAGTATTAAAGCAGTGTTTCTCAAACCGGTCCTCAATAGCCCCCAGACAGTCCATGTTTTTGCTCCCTCCCAGCTCCCTGTCAGGCGGTCTACATTTTTGCTTGGGAGCTGGGAGGGAGCAAGAGCATGAATGGTTCTCAGGGACCAGATTGGGAAACACTGCTCTACACACACCCTGTTACTTTGGTTACTATCCCAAAAACCAATGACCCGGCAAGCCAATATTTTTTATACAATGGAACATTACGAAGGGGCATGGCTCTACATCAAGGCCTTTGCTTCACAGGGAATACTCAGGAAGCCAGCTGGTGGCTAAGGCATAGCCAGCGAAACTGGATCCTGCTGGACTACCCTGGACCCTAAACCTTCTTTTCATCCTATGTAAAATATAAATTTTCTCATTGGTCTGTCCCATGTTGTGATACCCTGAAATGATGAGCTCTTTGTTTCTTTTTCCAGTATGTATGTATGGGAACAAATATTCCTGGTGCTCCCTGGTAGCTGAACTGAAACGTCCTTCACACGTATGTCCCATTTGTCAGAGCTAGCTTTTTCGAAGTATTCATGTGTGCTGGCACAAACAATTTGGATACAATTAAGGTGAAGACTAGACTTGCAAACTGGTAAAAACAACAGATATAGATGTTGTTTTGTGACGTTCTGAAACGCATTGTGCGGAACAAGTGCCCTTCAGTGTTCGTTTCACAAAGGCACGGCTAACAGCACACACTCAGAGTCACAGAATCGGATCTGAGAGCGGCTGAGCAAATGGGCCCAGCATTCAAGGCCTTGCTGCCTTGGCGGGGCTCTAATTGGAGCTTTTTCAACAGGGTAATTATCTGAGGCAAACATAGGCAATCTGAGCCTCATCAATAGGTAGAATTCACTGCTGATTATTCGTAATTACTCACTGGGTTATCTACCCTTTGTCTGGATCTGTGGCACAGGCCTAATGTCCAATGGTGGCTTCTCCAATCAGGCTATCTGTCCCCATCTTATCTCTCGTCACCTCTCGTCCTCTACGGTAAGGGGCGATATTGCCCCTCTCCAGGAGAGAGAGAAGCAAGTCAGTAGCGGCTTACCTCACAAAAATCTCAGTATCTGGCTCATGATTGTTGTGGTACAAACAGCATGTGACACCACCAAAATGTTGGATCTTAATGTAAATTTTACATTTTATATTTTAAAGCAGGGGTGCCCAACCCTTCGAATGTGAGTTGGTTAATGGACAGTGCCCTATTTCATAGGTGGCCAACTGGTCAGTTACAGTTGGCAAAATATACCGAGAGGACCATCAATAGCTCGTCAGAGTATTTTCCTTGTAAAAGTAGCTCTCACTGTAAAATAGGTTGGGCATCCCTGTTTTAAAGGCTTTGTAGTAAAATATTGATTTATTTTGATAATGCACCAAGAATTTACAACTTGTCTTATTATCCGAAACATTAATGTTTACAGAATGGTAATTTGTTTGGAAGGTGTTAGGGATCACAAAGATGGTCCCATACAAAGTTAGACTAGCAACAGGGACTTGCTAAACTCAAGTCTTATACCATGGCATGTAAACTACCAAAAGCTGAAGGAAGCCAGTTCCATCCATCTTCTGAAACTGTTTATCCTTCCCGGTCACAGGGAACAACCCAGGACAAGGGGGCCAGCCTCTCACAGGGCATACTCACACAGGCAATTTGTTAAATCTAATTAGCCTCAGCATGCTTTTGGACTGTGGGGGGCAAACCTGAGTACCCGGAGGAAACTCCATGATGACAGCATGCAAACTCCATTTGAACTTGAACCCTTGAACCCTGGTCCCAGAAGTATGAGGCTGTAGTGCTAACCATTCCACCACCATACCACCCCACTAAGCCAGTTTTGAAGTTTAATTACATATTAACTACTTAAAATAGGATATACGTATTATTTTTTCATAGCACAATCCCAAATTCAATATTTTGAGAGTAGGTAATGACAGAATACTCATGAGATTCAGGGTGTAGTCACACTTGGCCCGGTTGTCCTGTACCGTGCCCAAGCACGCTTACGTTGTGCTTAATGATCCTGGCCCGGGCATGCTGTCGTTATCATTGTGCAACTTTTTTGTGTGGAAGAAAAGATGGGAAGGAAAGCGCTATCACACAGAATGCGATTCATGATCGATGCCTTTATTTTTTTACTTATTTGTTACTTTGGGCAAGATGACACACAAAGATTTATCTAGTAGCAATTCCCCAATATTTATTTATTCTTGCCGCATGTATAAAAAGATCCCATATTTTACCAAATATCTCAGAGTTTTTGTGCATTGCATCCAGTTGTTCCTGGATACTCTCATCATTCCAAATTTCCAGCAAACACTGCACTTCTGCCATAGACCAAAGTTATCCTTTGCCGCAGTGTCTGTAAAATGTTTGTAACTACCTGATCTGTATGCATAATTTTTTTTTGGAATGCAGCATTCTACAAATAAAAACGTTCATCTGTACAGCCTACTTGATCTGTGCCTTCTGGCTTCGATTTATGTATAGTGTACTTGTGCATATGCGTGTGTCAGTTACGTCATTGACATCATGTCTGTATACTGTACTTGCGTTCAACTAACTGTGCTAGGGCCCACCCCTTTAAGGCTTGGGCATGGTACAGAGCGATCACAGTAGTCAAATGAACTGGACTTTGGGGGTCCAACATGCTCTGGCACAGTACGGATCACCTAATGTGAGTACACTCAGAGTTAATTGGACAGTTCAGTTTCAGCTTCACCGGAATACTGTCAGCAGTCTGTCTCTGATTTATTCTCCCTTATCACAAAGAACTCCAAAACCACATTCCTAAACTTGTCCCTAGGGATGTCCCAATCTACTTCTCTGATCCCCCAATCCAATCTGATCCATTCAACATTTACAACTGCCAATTCCAATCCAAAGAGTTCCAATCCATTAATTAAATATACACAGACATACAGTGGATGTCAGTGCATTCTTCATCTGCGTAAGCCTCACGATTTCGTAGGATTCTTCCTTTTGATAATTCTGCAAGGTAATTCAATTAATTGAGTTAAATGATGCTATGTTGCTGCCTCCTCTCGAAAAGATGCCACTTTAAACATTGCAGGTAGCAGTTGGACTATTTTTAGTTTCCAGTTTAAATAATTTTTACATGGTTACCATGCCAATAGTTTGTTGTTTCAAACCATCAGCCTCAGGCTTATTGCAGCATGTGATGGGGCCCTACTATCTGCACAAATGAATAATTTGGGTGGACACAGCATATTAAATACGCTATATGGATAAAAATATTGGGCCATCTGGCCATTACATCTACAGGAACTTTTACGACATCCCATTCTAAATCCATAGGCATCAATATGGAGTTGATCCCCCATTTGCAGCTGTAACATCTGCCACTCTTCTGGGAAGGCTTTCCACAAGACTTTGGAAGGTGTCTGTGGGAATTTTGCCCATTCGTCCAGAACAGCTTTTGTGAGGTCAGGCACTGATGAAGGACTGTCTCACTATCTCTGTTCTAGTTAATCTCAAAGATGTTCAAAGGGTTGAGATTAGGGCTCTGTGAGAGCTAGTCAAGATCTTCTACACCAAACTTACCCAACCATGTCTTTATGGACTTTGCTTTGTGCACTGGGGCACAATCATGCGGGATCAGAAAAGGGCCTTCCCCAAACTGTTCCCACAAGGTTGGAAGCATAGAATTGTCCAAAATGTCTTGGATGCAGAAACATTGAGACTTGCTTTCAAGTGAATTAAGGACCCCTGCCCAATCTCTGAAAAACAACCCCATACCATTATCTCTCCTCCAGTAAACTTTAAAGTTGACACAATGCAGTCATGCAGGTAACATTCGCTCGGCGTCCACCAAATCCAGATTTGTCCATCAGACTGCCAGACAGAAGTGTGATTCACCACTCCACAGAACATGTTTCAGCTGCTCCAGAGTTCTGTGGTGGCATATTTTACACTACTCCATGGTGCTTGCTGATGTGAGACTTGCATGCAGCTGCTTTGCCATGGAAGCCCATTCCATGAAGCTCCTGGTGCACAGCTTTTGTGCTGGGGTTAATGCCAGAGGCAGGTTGGTACTCTGCAGTTATCGAGTTATTGAGTGTTGTTCCTAACGCTTCCACTTTGCAATAATACCACTTACAGTTGGCTGTGGAATATCTAGCAGAGAAAAAATTTCATTAACTTACTGCAAAGGTGGCATCCTATGACAGTACTATGCTTGAATCCACTGCGCTCATCAGAATGACCCATTCTTTCACAAACATTTGTACACCTAAACCAGAAACTAGCACATTGTACAAAGCAGCTCCCAGTTCGTGAAAGATGCAGGTGGATTCACAAACAATCCATGGCCACCCATTTGGCAACTGAACTTGCTTTCAGATGTTTTGACCTTCACAATCATTTCACTTGCAGTTGATCTGGGCAGCCCCAGCAGGGCAGAAATGGCGTCCTATAATTGTCACGTCCTGCCCGTTCGATCCTCCTGTGTGCCACGCCCCTCATTACCCTTGTGTGAATTCCTGCATTTCCCAGCTGTTTCTTGTTCTGTATTAGTGATCCTGTGTATTTACTCCGTGTTCAAGTTTGTTTCCCCAGTCTGGTCATTGACATTCTGTAGTGCTGCTCCCTGTCTGTATGTTCATTTAAATAAATCCTGTGTTTCCTGGCACCTTGGCTTCTCTGTTCTGTGCCCGGCAGCAATCATAAGTTGCCATCAAATAAAGTTGCCACGTAGAAAGTTACTAATCACCCATTCTGTTGCTACTCATGTTTGTTGGAGCATATTGCATGACTGTGTGCTTAATTATATAGTTGCGTCAACAATGGATATGGCTTGATTAGCCAATTCATCTAATTAATACATATGTTCATATAACATATGTGACAGGAATCTTCCAGAGCACAGGACCCAAATGCAGAGGGAACAGATAACCAGAGAAAAAGGCAAAAGTCAGAGAGTGGATTCACTCACTGGGCAAGGAAGCAGGGAGACCACCCAAAGGGGATCGCAGGCACACAGCAAGCAGCGGGGATCAAGAATGCTCCATAGAAGCTCATCTCAACAATGCCTTGCACTGAGGACACCAGCTAGACCTGTTAATAGGACTGGCCATTAGAGAACCCAGAACTACAACGAGACAGCTGTTAATACCGAGGTGAAGGAGATCAAGCGTGAGGGTGTAGCTGCAATGCGGAATCAGAGTCCACTCTCACAGCGTACATGTCTTTAGGCCATGACAGGGTAGAGGGAAGTGTTCTGATAGTTTGGCATACCTTATCAGAATAGCATACCGGCTCCGTATAAGTACGCCTCCATACAGTACAACTGCCATTTTTAAGTAACCCTAACCCTAATAAAATGCAATAGCTCACCTTCGGCCAACAGAATGATAAATGTATGGAATGACGCCGAACACAGCTGATTTCTGTTGCGCTCATGCGCATTAACCCAGGATATCCATTCTGATAGGTATGCTGTTGTGTCATAACACCGGTTCCTATACGGTACTTAAAACAGTACTTTTAACTTCAACTTGATGGCTACTGCTTCAGACTGTGCCCGAAAATGTAAATTACGTGTTATCTAACTAAGACTGCGATTAAATGCATATTGGTAAAGTAAAATTCCTAACATTGTAGATTTCTCAGATTATTCAGTTCATTCTGGCCCAGCAAACATTTTACTATGGAGCTAAATACGTTATTTGTATACGTATTTCATGTACGTTATACCCAATAAAACATGTCGCTTTCAAGCTAAATATACGGTTATAATCAATAAGACATGACGCTACCGAGCTAAATATACATCAAATATACAAATATACATCAACATCATAAAACGTGTCGATTATGAACGGTGTCATTCACCGTTCATGTTGGCACCAGTTATACACTAGAACCTTGTTTCAGTACCCAACCCTAATCCTATTACGCCGTAAATGTAAACTGCATTGAAAGGCTGAGATAACTTGATTAATTTAAACCTTTCACCCAGCCCCGTAGGTCTCGCGCAGCTCGTGCGCGCCGCCGCTGATGAGTGCGTGAAAGTCCCGAAATTATGGCACCGTTTGATTTGACGTGAAGCGACACCCGATAGCACCGACGTCCTTCGGTCGGTACCGTTAAAAGTACCGACCTCGGTACCCAACCCTAGTGACCAGACGGGTGGTCTCTCACTAAAATGTGGTTACAAAACCGAAGCTTTTATTGATCAAACCTGTAGCTGTTCAGGTTCTGATTTCCAAGGTTATCTGTTGCTGTAGGTGAGTGTGAGGCTCTTTCAGCACGGTTCTTTTTCCCAGGGGCCGTGTGCATATAGGTCACGTCAACATCTGTAGCAATCTCCGAGAGAAAATTCTACTTTTGTCATATGAATGCACCTCGTTTTTCCAAAGGCTTTTTATAAAGACAAGCACTTTAGAACAAAAACAAGATACAAACAACATTCCAAAGAATCGTCTAAAGATGTTCCAACATGGCCATAATTGGCTCCGGGAACAGGGGGTAAGACGTGTGTCAGATGAATCATAGTCCTCTAAGGGTAACTTCAGTCAGAAGAAGTACTTGAAGGCTGACCTTGACTGTGAGTAGATAAAAGTTATTGGAGGAACAGCAATAATATATGTGGGTGGGTGTATAGTGGATATAAAAAGTGTACACACCCCTGTTACGATGCCTGGTTTTTGTGATGTAAAAAATAATACAATAAATCGTTCCAAAGCTTTTTCCTTTAATGTGACCTATAACCTGTATAATTCAATTGAAAAACAAATTAATCTGTTAGGGGAGAAATTATAAAAAACACACCCTTAAACTAATACTAATACTAATAAAAGCACCTTTTGATTTTATTACAGCACTCAGTCTTTTTGGGTACACACCTGCCATCAATTAAAGTGACTCTGATTAACCCCAAATACAGCTCAGCAGTCCCAGGAGGATCTTCCTGACATTTACTCAGTTTCATCCTACAGTAAAAGCCTTGGACTGCAGAGGGCTTACAAAGCATCAAAGGGAGCTCATTGTTGAAAGCTATCAGTCAGAAGTAGGGTACAAAAAAAGTTTCCATGGCATTAGATACACCATGGAACACAGTGAAGACTGTCATCGGGAAGTGGGTAATAGTTTTAAGTGTGAGTTGAATTTTTAGTATTAGAACTCAGATGATCATTAAATGTATGATAAATGCATTGAACATACTGATAAACAGAGTGTCACGCCGGGAGCGGGATCTACGACCCATGATGCAGGCTGCAGGGTTTGAGCCCTTCAAAGGGGCGATTATTCGGGGTAGACAGGTTGGAAACGGAGTACACGAGACGGGAGCGAGCGTGACTGCTATCGTACAAGGCATACTTATAGACAAAACCCGACCCGGGAGACAGGACTAGGGCAGACTAAATACAAGAGACGCAGATTGTCAAACACAAATCAGCTGGGAACAGGAGGATTAGCACGAGGGAAACGAGGGGGCGTGGCACACAGGAGGATCCGACGGCAGGGCATGACACAGAAAAGGTTTGTCCAGTACTTGTTATGCAGGACAGCTGTCATTAATGGTCAGGACAGTGGTTCAAAAATGACTTAGTGCATCCGGAAAGTGCCCGAAGTTTTGTTATCGGGCCCACACCTGGCCAGTGACGGGCTCTCACCACACGAAAGGAATCACACTAAGTGATGATTGCTGTAGTGTGTACTTTTTCCTCATTTAAGTGCATAGTGATTTCGGAAGCGGCCTCTGTGTCTGATTACTGAGTGTGACTCTGTGTCTGATTACTGAGTGTGACTCTGTGTCTGATTACTGAGTGTGACTCTGCCCTATTTTCTCCCAGCTGCTCGAGTTCCCTCTTCTGTGATTTGGTGTGAGAGTGGTCCCTGAGGCCCAGCCCGGTGAGTGTCTGTACTCTGATCTTCTTCTTGGTGCTTGTGTGCTGGTACTGATCTCCGTGTCTGTGCCAGTGCCTCCCTCTCCCTTCACTCCCCAAAAGTGACCCTGACTTTGACTCTTGTTTTGTGCATAGGATTCCTGCTCGCTTCTGGGTCCCCTGCCTCATAACACTTAGAATTGGTACAGTGCAATAAACATATTGTTGCTGTCTGATGAAAATCGCACATGTCTACTTATCAACTATTTTATCAACAATTGTTACTTTGGATGGAATGTGCCCATTCTCCTCTGCCTACAGATGGTGCTTCATGTTTTATGAAGTAATCTATTTAACTAGTATTTGTTTTTTCTAGTTAACATTTGCATTCATAATGGTCATTTGTATGGATTACTTCATATTGCTAATTTGACACTTTGATAGCTACATTGTTAGCTGACTAACATTGTTAATTAGGAATATGATGCAAGATTAGTTTATGCCTTGTTGACACTAATACATTTGCTTCGTAAATCCCCGTAAATCCATTAAAAACATTAAACCGTTCACCGATGGCTATGTAAAGGCAGGTTTCTGTTTATGGTGCTGAGGATGTCTCACTATGTTGTTTTCGGTTAATTTTGTAAAGTAGTTACTAAGAAGATGCGTTTTTTATTTCACGCTCTTAAAATAATGGATTTTGGAGATGTGTGTGTTTTTATTGGACGTGATGATATACATAACTGTATAAAATATACGATGATATATAGGATTAAATCAAATAAAAAGGAAGTGTTATGGAGACAAATGGCCATTGGCCAGACTGAGGCCCAGAACCGTGATGGATTCAACCACTGTGTCATGTGACAGGTTTGTGGTGTTTGTTTTAGTGATCCCAGTAACTCCTGCGACGTTCAGTAGGAGGCCCACACGAGGCACAACACGAACAAAGTGTTTTTCTAAGCGCTGTACACATAAAACAGGCCGGTGGGGGGGCCTTTGTGTGCACCAGTGCCAGCGTGCGCATTGTGTGCGAGCAGGCATGTGCAGGTGAATTGTGTGCCTCGGGCCGCGTCCTCCGTGAGAGCGCGCGCGTGCGGGGCCTGACGTGTGTGCCGCATGTGGCGCGGTTCTCAGTGAAGCAGCGGGACCCTAATGAGGACCATCTCTGGACAGCAGCTGGTAAAGTCTCCCCTCAGAAAGGGCGGCCCGCTCCCCTTTATGCACACACAAAGGAATGCAAATGAGCCGGGCGGGTGAGTGGGCCCAGACCCTGCCCATGCGGCCCACCCTCCGCAGCACACACGCAGGTTAGCTCAATGACACGCACCGAGGGGCCCGGACCGGGTCAGCCGGTGTAACGGCGTGCCTGTCCCCATGCGCGAGTGCTCCCTCCGGGCTCGTTATGCGGCAGTGTGTGTCTATGCCTCCGCAATTAAGTAAAGTTAGCTTTATGTCCCATGACTGGGAGTATTTCCGTGCGTGTGTGTGTATGTGTGTGTGCAAAGCCCAGCTTCTTCTGATGTTAATAACAGACTCCTTGGCCTTGCCTGGTCCCACTTGTCCAGCACTCCACTCTCTGAAGGGTATCACTCTTTAGACCATCTCCACCTGAGGATTGCCTGTCACGTGTTATTTTTGCATCCAAAGACTCTCCTGCCCTGGGTGCATCACACAGAAGATGCTTGCTGCTATAAACAGTCCATTCCTCACTAAATGAGTATATTCAGCTTGACTACTATAATGTTACTCTGATTACTTATTTATCCTGATATGCTGGCATAAAAAGTCAAACACCACTAACACATCCCCTGTCACACTGGAAGCCAACCACCAGTGGGGGTAGAGAGCTTCACCTAGCTTGGCAGCATTGTTGATAAGCTGGGTGTGACAGACATAATGTTGGGCTTAGGATACGCAAGGCAGCTTAACTCCTAATGAAAAACATCTGCCAATCCAGGGACCTGCTCATCGTCACCAGGATCAGAGTTTTTATTTCAACCCAAATCTACAGAGCTGATGCAGGGAGGACCACCATTACAACCATTGAGAAGATCCAGACTTTCACCAATGCCGGCCTGTGAAGGACCCTCCAGATTCACTGGCCTGACACCATCAGCAACCAAGAATTGTGTCAGCATCTCCAACAAGAGCCTGCAAGAGAATCTCAAGTGATGCTGGGGGTGGATAGGCCGTGCCCTCTGTAAGCCAGCTTCGAGAGAGACCAGCCCGGGACCTAGACACCCGGAGAGCTCTTGTCGCCGGCCTGTGCCCCAGTAGAAGCTGATGCTGGCATAAAGCAGGCTGAATGCCTTTCCCCATCATGTTCAAGTATAACACTCAACAAGGAGGTTAATGCAAGGGCACAGCAAACTCTCCCTTAAAGCTCGATGTTACAGAATATAACACCATGCAGACCCTGAACAGACACATTGACTATAGCTAAGTTCTGAGGTAATCATTCTTAGACATTCAAGGCTCTTTACACAGCAGGAATATTAAATATGAAGACTTTATGTAGAGCTGTATAGAGAGGTAGTGCTTTAGACGTGTATCTGAGTATGTTTTGGAAAGACCGTGTGGGTGTCTTGACCATGACAATGAAATTAGAAACACTCTAATAATGTTACAATGGGAACACTCTAATAATGGTACATCGTCATCACACTGGTGGAGGTGCGGCATGTTCCTAGCACCTTGTCACCATAGGAAACAGGCCACTTTCCCATGAGGAAAAAATGCTTGTCCTGAACCCACAACGACACACACATGCCTCCAACATTATGAGCACTCTGATTTGTGACCGTGTTGATATGAAAACAGACCAAAGAAGCTTCCTCTCTGAGACACCTGAGGCTCTGGGCCTCCTCGTCTTTCTAGGGCTGCAGTCATTCCAGCACACGCCGGTTAAAATCCTCTTCTGTTCTCTCCGCCATGCAATAAGTAACCTTCCCCGTGCACTCGACAGCACTCGGCCTAGGACATGCAAATCGTTTTTTGAGCACTTCAGCTTAAACAGCAAGTATAGGGGAGCAGGCCCCGCACCTGAAGAGCTCTATTTCTGCACATCTGTATCCCTCCATCAGAGCAAGTTGTCACGGTAACCCATTACACGGAGAGGAAATCAAAGAGTCAGTGCGATTTCTTCAGAAGAGTTTAAACGAGGGGCCAGCAGGCTGAGAGCGGCCCACACCTGGCCAGAGTCGGGCTCTTGCCGCACCGAAATTGGAGCTTCAATGAGACTCGGCCAATTAGAGCACATGGAGATCAGGTCCATCGCCGGCCCGCCAATCACGCACGATGGCTTCAAGGGCATCAACGTAATGCTGCGAAACAAAAGTCTTATTATAGGAAATTATAGCCCGACGGTACTGATGCTCTGAGGGCCTGAGTTCAGGCACTTCCCCCACTCAGCCCAGGAGTGTGGGGGCCATTAGCCAGGAGCAGATGTCACAGGGGAGCTATCATGACATGTACAGCGACCCACATTCATACCATGACTCATACGGCAAGGGACAAAGAGCACTGGGACTTAATTTGGGACTTACACAGCGATCATCTTCAGCATCACCTTCAGGCAAAAAATGATAAAGCTGTAAGGGTGCAGGTGTGTGCATGTGTGTGTTTGTAATGGTGTTTCCAGTAGCTCAGAGGTCACAGATAATGCACGTGGGTCAGGTAACGCCCGCAAACAGGAAACAGTTTCAGGAGACTGACTTATACTGAGACTGTTTATTTTTCTTTTCCTTGAGCAGCAATACTTGAAGCTCCCAGAATCGAGTGCGCGTGCATGTTGCTGGTACACGACTGTGCTGTCACCTGCAGCCCTGTCGCGCCTGCAAGCTCATTCTCAACCTGTCTCCTGCAGCTGCTCCTCCAACTGGAGTTTGAACGCACCCCTGGCAAGGGGCTGGGCAGGAGACGGGGGCCATTCAATGTCTGCCCCTCAGCCCCACATGCACGGCCCCTCTCGCAATGTGGAGACGGAGCAGATCTTCAGCACCCTGCAGAAGTAGTGTACGTTTTCTGCGCTCCCCAACCCTTAGAAAGGTCTGCCATGCACATCAGCAGCAGCTCGCCGATTCCCATCCAACTGCAGACATCTCGTACTTCATAACGTCATACATGTGCCAAAACAAATCTGGGCAGGGTTCAGTAGCTGGAGAGCTAAATGTGAATGTTACTATTCTACGTAAAGGTTTAACTGTAAGGCAGCCCGCAAAGTTAATTAATGTTCTGAGTTTGCCTTTGATACAAATCACGCACTTCTCTGAGTGAGCTGATTTGTCAGACACGAGCGGTTACTGTCATTTTCCTCTAACCTTGGCTGATTTGGTGGTGAGATGCTGGCACCTGCTGCCGTTGTACGTCTTATACTGCTCAAAGCACGGTTCTTTTTAAGGTTTAATATGCCGAAAATTACAATCTGCAATTTATCAGTGCGCAGACTTTAATACTGACGACGTGGTGGATCAGTGGGCAGCAGTAACATCTCAGATCACACCCCCGCTCTGGGGGGAGACATTCGCATTTCTCTCTGCATATATACGTCTGCTCCTGACTAGGATAAGTGGTTGGAATTGTTCTTCTTATATTTCTTAGTATTCTGAATTCTTTTGGGCATCTTTCGAAACCAGCCAACCACCCTTTAAGTGTAAGACATGCATCATTCTGGTCCTACCCGTCTGCATGAAGCGATGTATGCTTTTTGGGAAAGCAGGGTCAGACAGTCCCTGGAGCAATTGGGGGTTAAGGGCCTCGCTCGGGGGCCCAAAGGTGACATCCCTCTCCCGACCCTGCGATTTAAACCAGCGGCCTTCCGATCACAAGCACGGCCTCCAAACACACTGAGCCATACACACTCCCTGAATTGGGGACCCTGGGCCCAAGTGGGCCGTGACAAGCCTTCCAGGACTCAAAGCTAAGGACCCAGTCCCATGCACAGGATAGTCACTATTTGCTTTACGCCCATGTCCAACACTTAGCCATCCTGTGTTCTGCAGCCATTGGTGGCATGACACGGACCCCCTCACCAGTGTCTCGGTCCCTTTCCTACCAGCATTAATGCCGCACTGTGAATATAAAGCATTTGACCTGTTTTCAGATATGCATTTCAAAAATACAGAATATGTTTACCCAAAGCAACACTTAAAAAAAGGCTTATAACGCGCATGTTTACCAGCCGTTTAATATGTGCATGAGACAATAGCCACCAGCAGGGTCTAATGCCAAGGAAAGCTATACACAGCCTGCACGACATCCCCAGATGGTCACCTTTGATTCGATCCATGTTTTTAGCCATGCTGATAATCTTATAATAATGTGTGTTTTATCCCAGTATGTGTGTACGTGCACATAGAGGCCACTAACCTCCTTTCTTCAGGATGTCACAGACTCATATAAGGTAGGCTGTCTTCAAAATTACTTCCTCTGAAGTTAAAAGGCTTTGGCTGTTAATCAGTCTATTATATAGCACTAATAGATGACTAGTAATTGCAACTAATACCTTATTACTCATCTATACAGAAATTCTAATGGCGTGTATTTAGAAAACAATTCTCTCAATAGAAAAAGCGAAAAAAAACCTTTTCACAAAACCAGGCAAGAAAGTGAAAACCCACAATAGAACCTTAAAAACCAACCTGTAGCATTTTTAGCAGAATTAATAACCTCATTCATACCTTGTGAATCCCTGCTTGTTCATCTGAAGAACAGCCTCAGGTCTTTGTCTGCGTGTCCCACTTGAATAAGCCAGGGAGAAATTAAGCATGTTTATATAATGGTCTTCATTCAGCTGAGGCTCGACCTCTGACTGGCTGTCGTCGGCACCGGCCCAGCGAGGCTGAGATCCAGAGGCCTTGAACCCGACCCGCATTGGTATCAACAGCGCAGTGGCACACACTGGAAGGCCCTCCAGTGTGTAAAATCTGAAAAATACTATCACCTTATTGCCATTGACAGATAATGTTATAAGCATCCAAATTATATTATTACATGTGCTTCGAAGACCAAACCTCTGTGGGATGTTGGGCTTCTCCAGTCAAATGACATTTTGTTGATTTTGTTATCTGATGATCCGGTAAGTTGATTGATGGTCTCTGGAGGATCGATGTAGAATTGCTGAGCATTCTGGAACAGGCGTGCTGGCTATTAGAGTGGGCATAGATACGCAGCACCGGTCAATGCTCTGTAGTTTTCTAGTTTTTCTAGTTTTCTTGTGAGTTCAACCACCAGACGCTCCTCAAGAACTGAAAACAGCACCCCTGTGCCCCCATATGGGGCTTTTACATGCTTAACAAAAGAAAACAAAATGAGAAAAGGGAGGAGTACGAGAAAGAAATGAAAATAACACATAACTGATTGTAACTGTGATTGTAACTGTGATTATAACTGTGATTGTCACTGTGATTGTAACTGTGATTGTAACTGTGATCTGGTGGTTGCAGTTCTGCTTTCTTTAGGAATGATCTGAATACTTCTCATTAGATAACGAGGTAACGCTTTCCTTGAGAGCGCACAAATAAGATACTATTATGCTCTTAATTAATCATGAACGTATTAATTAACCACAAACTAAGTCTTAGTTATAAGCAACTAGACCTGTGATCTGCTTTTGGCTGCTGCTGGATTCATTACTATATGTATCAATCTATAAGTAAACCTTTGCTAACTACTGAGGAAACAAATAACACAAAAATATTGATCTCATGTCCGTTTATCATCAATGAATCGTAACAGATCGTTTATCGCAAGCAGTTACTATATTTGTTCTGCTGCGTGCCCATTTTATTCTTTCGCCATGGAAACTTTCAGACAGTGCCCCCTGCTGGCAGTGCCCCTGGATGTAATGACCGTGGTTAAAAGGGACAGGAAGCTATTGAGTTGAGTCTTCCTCATCTCAGCAGACATCCCATGACATGCACATGTTCTGGCCCAGCCTCCATCAGGAGACCAGTTAATTTGTTCCTGGTGTTAATGTACTTCACTAATGATTTTCCATTGCTAAATCGTTGCACTAATGGGTGTCCATTCCCCATTGGCGTGGCGAGGGCCTGGGAGTGCAGCTGCACACCGCAGCCTCCTATTTGCTCTCCACGCCTCAGATTTGGAGTCGAGGGCAGATGAGCCACATCCTCACCGCTCACAGCTGTAAGTTTTTGGCTTATCCATTCTTGGTAAGGATTGCCTTTCTCTAAGAGAAATTGTCACTATTTTGCACCAAGTACTGTTTCACAAAACCTCTCACTTAATCCTTTCTGTCCCATGCGTCTCTATCCTCTGCGGCAGTGTTTTGGCTCAAAACCTACGACAACAGATGAAATTAAAAATGACTTCAGCAATACGGCCCTCTTTCGTAACCTTGACACGAATGCGCGTTTTTGTCAGGCGTGAGGCACTGAGTGGCGCCCGTGCACATGCATATCAGCCAGTGACCGCTCTCCAAGGACGATTCTCCCCTTCTCTTTTTCTTTAGATTGGGAAAATAAGTTCAGAGCACAAATCTCATATCTCTGCCCCCCCATGCCTCTCAGTGACTGCTCAGTGAAAACTCATTTGTTTAGACAGGCCTTTGACTAGCATGTGTTATTGCTTGCTTTTATGTATGCTATTGTTTTATTGTTTTATTTGGTTTTAGCTTTTTTTCCTATATATGCATTGGTTTTAACTTGTATGGCATGTTGGTGACTGTCTGTGGAAAGTGCCATATCCATAAGTTTTGCTTAGCTACTCACTCTATGTGCTCTCAGATGAAGCATTAATTTCCTGCTAATAGTCAAGGAAGTTACTGACGCACATTAATCTGCCTATGCAAGGCATTTTTAACATTCTCACAGTTCTGACCACTGTCCTTATTAATGTTGAGGTTGGTCTGTTTTCAGAGGGGCTCGGTGTGGGTCTGTGTTCAGTGGGGATTGTGTGGTTCTGTGTTCAGGTAGGTTTGATTTGTCAGTCGGTGTTCATGGGGATTGTGTGGTTCTGTGTTCAGGCAGGTTTGATTTGTTGGTCTGTGTTCATGGGGATTGTGTAGTTCTGTGTTCAGGCAGGTTTGATTTGTTGGTCTGTGTTCATGGGGATTGTGTAGTTCTGTGTTCAGGCAGGTTTGATTTGTCGGTCTGTGTCCATGGGGATTGTGTGGTTCTGTGTCCAGGCAGGTTTGATTTGCATGGGTCTGTGTTCAGAGGGGTTTGGTGTGGGTCTGTGCTCAGGCAGGTTTTTGTGGCTCTCTTTCTCCCAGTATATAACACACCCCACCTCCAGCATGTTCAGTCTCTCCCTGCATCCCTGGGGCTGTGTTGGCTGGTTGAGGCCTGTCTGATTGGTGTCTCCTAGTGTGTCACTGGTTAAAGATGGTCCTTTTATTGGACAGATAACATGAATGCTGGCAGGTGCGGAATTCGCTTCTATTTTATTCGCCTCTTTGAAAAACGACGGAGGCAGCAGCCAGCCTGGCCTCGGCGCCTTGACCTGTAATCTCCGTTGTGAGACCCTCAGCACTGCATGGCTAATTGTCAGAGCTTGCCTTCCGCTGAGGTCTCCCAGCCTTGTTTTTCCTTTGTGTATTGTGCACGGGGGGGCCATGCACCAACCTGAATGGTACTCGATGAGCCAATGCAGTATGTTTTATCTCCTTTCTATCTGCATGCCTGTGATGGCACTACTGGAATTCACAGTTATTTCTACTACACCGGGTTTGTATCCTGCCCTGCATTTGCTTCCGCTCAATACTTTTTTTTGTTGCCTCTTTTCTGCCTGATTGCCATGGCAATTGGAAAGTTTCATTTTAATTCCATACAGGCCAAATGCACTTTTTTGTCTTGTTCTTAAAGGCTAGTTTCAGTCACGCTCCAGTGCAGTTTAAAAACTGGTCATTTAATATTTGTCGCTTAGCTGAAGCTTTGCCATAAGAAACATGTCATTTTTACCACTGTATTTATCAGGGGTACTTTGGGTTAAATAGCTCCAAAGAGTACTGTGAGTATGAGAGTACCATGCATCCTGAGGTTAGAGCCAATGCCCTTCAGGTGCAGGCCCACAGTTTTGAATGGCACCCCACTTACTGTCCATTTACCTATTTTGCAAACATACCGGGACTAGATTAGATTAGACAGGAAATGGTGATATTTCAGCCGTGATGGAGATACAGTGACTGGTCGTGTCAGAGGCACGGTCGCCAGAAAGAGCTGGACAGTGTATCCAGCAGTGATGGAGGTACAGTGACTGGCCGTGTCAGAGGCACGGTCGCCAGAAAGAGCT
>JAODKM010000126.1:12786485-12818024 GCA_026780845.1 Petrocephalus sullivani | reverse complement strand
GTTACAGTTGGCATGGGGGGGGTGAGGGGTCAGTGTGACAGTGGGCATGGGGGGGTGAGGGGTCAGTATGTTTCAGTGGGCATGGGGGGTCAGGGGTCAGGGGTCAGTGTCTTTCAGTGGGCAAGGGGGTGAGGAGTCAGTGTGTTACAGTGGGCATAGTGGGGTCAGTGTGTTAAAGTGGTCATGGGGGGTGAGGGGTCAGTGTGTTACAGTGGGCATGGGGGATCAGAGGTCAGTGTGTTTCAGAGGGCATGGGGGGTCAGGGGTCAGTGTGTTACAGTGGGCATGGGGGTCAGGGGTCAGTATGTTAAACTGGTTATTGGGGGTCAGGGGTCAGTGTGTTACAGAGAGCATGGAGGTATCAGGGGTCAGTGTGTTACAGATGGCATGGGGGTGTCAGGGGTCAGTGTGTTACAGTAGACGTAGTGGGTCAGAGCAGTATACCTTATATTGAAGATGAACTCTGTGACACTATACCATGGGGGACCTCCTGCTCAGCTAACTTTTCGGAAAGTGCTAACCCTATTGGGAGACCCAAGGCAACATTTTTCTCAAGGGGCCCTTTAACTCCATGACATCCACCTTCTCCTAACATAACTTACAAACCACAGTGCCAAGGTTAATCACAACGTGGCATTAAACGCCTGTCCACAAATGCCTGAAATACACTCAAATACTGTCCTTGGCGCTAGATTGTCTTGTCAAGGTAAAACTTTGCTAACTGGATAAAAGAACAATCTGGGGCGAAAGGCCAGCTTAACCAATGCTTTCTTCGAAAGCAGCTAACGGTACAGTTTAATCCAGCTATGTAGACCTGGATATTTCACTGGAGAAGTTCAGGTTAAATCGCAGTAGGGCTAACGGTACAGTTTAATCCAGCTATGTAGACCTGGATATTTCACTGGAGAAGTTCAGGTTAAATCGCAGTAGGGTCACTTTTTCAGTGCTTGAGTTTACCATCATGCCCCCTGCTCCACCCTTCTAAAAAATAATGGTAGTGGCATGCATTTAATGAGGCAGGTCAATTCGGCTTATATACAGGAAAAGTGCAGCTGTTTGCTTGGTCTCAGAGTGTCCTCCTGCACATCACACGTCTGCTTTCCTTACAGATATCGTCATGCCTCTCGGTCCTATCTCTTCTGCTTCTCTGGTTTGTGTGTCAATCTAAGAAACTCTAACAAATCAAATACAGAAACTTCAATGCCAGGCGACTAACTTTGGGAAGCTTTTTTTTTTGATGAAAAGTGATTTAAACATTACCTTGTACTGACTTTCGGAAAAATCTTTGGACGTTCTTCAATGGGACGACTACGGAGCCTTCAGGGAGACTTGATCTTTCAGGGTCTTGGTCACAAGTGTGGCTTCTTAAGCAGCTTTCTTGCTGTCCTTGGTGTTCTGGCTTGTTTGCGGCGCTGAATAGTGAAGACGCTCCTGGTTTACGTTAGCGGTTTAATTGCTAACGGCACAATGGCAGAGCCTGTTAGACAGACGGCACGCAGTCTTCTGTCTTACGGCTCCACGTTCATTCTTTGCCAGAGTTGTGATGCGAGGCAGTCAGAGTACTGTTTTTGTTTGGTTTTGGACAAAACTCAAGGCCACCCAGTGAATAAGGATCTAATTTAATTAAAATCTGTTTTGCTTTTTTTGTTGATGTAATTAATCAGATTTAATTAAACTGCATCAGCCCCCCCCCCCGCCCCCATGCATGACACAAGACGGTGTGATTGGAATTGTTCTGTCAGCTCTGTGGCTACAGGTACAGATGTAGGCTCACAGTCACGCCACGAGTAAGTGTGTGAGCATGTGCGTTTGTGTGAGGGAGACAGCCAGTGCTTATGAGTGTCACTGGATGTGTAGTGCAGTGCACACGTGCCCAACATTCATTTCTGATTCATGTTTTAATCCAGCCTCTCTTAGATATGTCGTGGCTCTTGGTTCTGTCCTATTTTCCGTTTGCACTCTGTGCACATTCATGCACATGCATGACTGCTGCAGTGAGGCTGGGAAGTATGAGGATTCACATTCATTGCAGGCACTGTTTGGGCCCTTCTTACACAGTGGGTTGCAGGCAGTGGGCTGGTGTTGTTTATTTGTTTGATTGTTCATTTGTGATGTAAAAACCATCATGGGTCAAGCCAAAATGGGTGGGCGGAGGTTTGGTCGACTTCCAGGTTGTGCGTAGAACTTCTGGCTGACTGTGGCTTGAATGCGTCTGATTGATTACAGGGCTGGTGGGAGAGGACCATGAGTAAAACTTGCAGTGAATAAATGGTATTTTTTGGAATTCAGGGGCTGCTATAAAGTGCTGAGCCCACTGAAAATGTCAGGATAGTCACGCGCCCTCAAACAGGTCACGTGCACTTTCATCCCCTTCATTACTGACAGACACATAGTCTTGCATAAAAAGGCTGGGCGGCACACGCTATTTTGCTTATATTATGCCTGACAGGGTGAATCAGTATGTAGGCTACAACATACAGGGTACTGTGAATCTTAATGCGGATGCCCGGTTACCCTCCGTTAGGAAGATAGTCGGTACTGTTAGCGAGTGAGACAGGCGCGGAGGCGTGGACAGCGCTCAGAACGGATCTTGCCGCCTTTTGTTTAACACTAATAAATAAGCGCCAATTATAACCGAGGCTGTCGGTCCCACATTCAACGAGGGTGACGTCTGACAGCGCACTACGGCTCGATCTGATGGGGGGGAAACCATTCCTGACAATCGAGAAAATTCTGGACGATCGGAAGTCCTGCGTGAAGAGGCGCACTTTATAATGAACAAAAAGACCAAATATGAAAATCATCTGCGATCATCGGACCCAGATCGGTGTTCATGTATATCTGATATCGCTCAGTTCGTAGCCATATACGGTAACTTGCTTTAATCGAGGAGGAAAAATACGTTTTTACTTAGATATCTTTTTCAAAATGTCGCGAGTTTCAATAGAATCTAAATGACTTGTTTTCAATGTAAAGATTCCATATAGATACACATATATTTTCCATTGTTTCGTGTAGTTCGCTAAGCTATATTTCAGTGGCTTCTCTCCGGAAAAACGCGACTTAAAAGTTTTCCTATTGTCTGGTTCTCCTTATCTGTCTTCTCCCTACTAAAAGGTCCCCGTCCACAATAGCCTGCCGCCATAAATTTGACGTCCGGCGGTCTGCTGACGGAGAGCAAGACTCAGCCTGACCCTGACAGGTTTATGTCCGCCTGATTGGTGGCAGGAAGAAGCGGTAGGGTTACAGTGTCACACAGTCCACCAGTTGAAAGTCGAGCCAACAATACTGTTTAACTCATTATTAACCTATTATAACTAAAACTGGCTTTCGGGTCGAACAGTTAATGTACTAGAATGTTATAAAGTTTGCCCTAAATATCTGTGTATACTTTTACAAGATGTTTACCTTTAGTTTTAATTATTATTATTATTGTCGTTGTTATTTATTATTATTATTATTATTATTATTGTTATTATTATCATTATTATTGCCGTTTTAATAACCACTAAGGAAATAGTTTTGCTTAGACGTAATCGCAGCTCTTTGTCTTCCCTCCTTGGCAGAATCTGTGGTTTTGTTTCACTGGACTTTATCATACGATCGAGCCGCAGACAGTCCATCTCACTCTGAATGGCGGCCGCTCTGCCTGTCAGTGTCCCACGTGTTTTAATGACTGCCTGCCCACTTGGGCGACGATTTACTGCGGATATACTGTAGAGTTCGCAACTGAAGCATTTTGTCTGGCCGCGATAACATCACTAGCGGAAGGGCGACGGAGCCGAACAATCTGCCGAAGCACCTAAAGAGGTGATCCGAGACGCCGGGAAAGGCGACGGCGTCCGCGGCACCTGCACGTACGCGGGGCGCGTCTCATATTCACTCCAAACCAATCCAGAATTCAGAAAAAAAAACTACAGGCCATAGTTTCTCCTCTGCGCTTACTAACGCAGTCTAGTTTTTCCAAATATACAACAATGCAGTTCTGTACTTTTGTTTTGCATTAAGACTAAACATTATCTGTATAGTACAGAGGTCATCGATTAAATTAATTGAAAATGTTATCATTTTAATAGCGGTGATCACATCTTCGACGACTTTAAAATTATATTTATTTAAGAAGCATTTACAGGATAGAGGAAGAATTTGATATACAAATGTAGTTTCTTAAAGACACGTTTGCCATCTCATTAAACAACAATTTTAAACTGTAGTTTCTTTTTTAACCCTTTTTTTACACTTCAATCTTCCTATATTAGAGTTTAAATGATTTCAACGTTGCCAGTAGAGCGGTAGTGGTCGCGCGGCGACTGTGCCATCAAATTAAAAATAATAATCTTTTTTTACAGGAAAGTGCAAAACGTTAACGCATCAGGGCAGCATCTTAATATCCATCGTTTGAAACAACTTCACCTCAAAAGCAATGCTACAATTATCGGTATAATTTAAAAGGCACACTCTTTCATCAGGTTAAAGAAAATATTTATTTATATAAGTTTAAACGTTGCCAGCGTTTGTCTGCGGGTTAAAGTGCAGCCGGTAACTCGAGGGAAAAACATCTTCCATAAATCCTCGTGGTACTGATTTACTGTATTAAATATTTCGGGAATAAATGTTTAGGGGGAACACGTACAGTACATATGAAAACTTCTTAAAGTGAAGAAATGTCTAGCTGGCTACGAACAGTCGAGTCTTTTCAAACGCAAAGTTCAGCGGCCCGTACAGAAGCTAATATGTCAACTTGGGGAATATGCAAACACGATTTAAGAAAACAACTACGTCGTTTAATCAGTGGTGACTTCCTTTAGTTCCCTGCATGAAGTTAGCCGCCCGATGTATTTTTTTATTTATTTTGTCATATAGTGTATTTAAAAGATAAATAAAGGGAAATCTATACAAGTATAAACCATAAAAGATGGCAGTATTTAGTCCTTTCTGACTGTACAGATCTCTAATGGTCGTTATTCTTGTCGGATTATGGCTCGCTTTGATCATCAGTAAAGCACACATCAACGTCGCTGTCATTATCACTCTTTTGTTCCTGGTCCTGAAACAAGTCCTCCGCTTTGTCCTCAGTTTTTTTAATCGTCTGCCCAGGGTGCCTCGATTTGACGTGCCTTTCCAGATCCCGG
The DNA here is from genome assembly GCA_026780845.1 of Petrocephalus sullivani. Classification (NCBI taxonomy): domain Eukaryota; kingdom Metazoa; phylum Chordata; class Actinopteri; order Osteoglossiformes; family Mormyridae; genus Petrocephalus; species Petrocephalus sullivani. The sequence continues at coordinate 12,812,892 of JAODKM010000126.1, read as the reverse complement.
CGGCGGACGAGCACCTTCCCGCAGAAGTCACACCTGTACGGGGTGTTGCCCTCTGCGTGCAGACGGATGTGCTTGTTGAGGTTGCTGGGGTCGCCGAAAGGTCGGAAGCAGACCTTGCATTTGAGTGGCTTGTACCCCGTGTGAGTCCTCATGTGGATCTTCAGGCCGTATTTCCGAGAGTACAGCTTACCACAGTAAAGGCAGAGGTGACCCTTTTTAGGTTTCCCCGCTCCGGGGGTCGAGGCGGGCGCGGAGTCGAGTCTGCCCCGGCTCTTTTCAGCGGCGATCTCCGACAGCTGCTGCGTGTGCATGGCGATCTCCCTGTCGATGTTAGTGATGGCGCTCAGGTCGGGGTTAAGAGCCGGGGCGCCGAAGTACGACACGGAATCGGGGTACTTGAGGAGGTTGCTGAAGTGAAATTTCAGCGGGTAATACGGGGAGCTGTAGAGGAGCTCTCCGCTGTATACGGTGAAGGGCACCAAGGGGATGTTACAGTCCGCGCTGTACGGCTTGGTGCCGTCGAACTGGGGGAGGGAGAATCGCTCGAAGTGAAACCCGGGGGACACCTGCGAGTACCGCGAAGGGGAGAGCCCGGTGTGCAGGCGGCCGTCCACATGCTTGAAGGCGGAGGACTCCTCAAAGTGAGGTAGCAGCGGAAAGCCCCCCACGGCGTTGCTGCACGGCACTACCGGCGCCGTGGAGTCTATCGGCCGGACGCACTTGGAAGGCTGGCTGCTTGGCAGGGGTTCGGAGAGGGAGCGGGGGGACTTGTTGTTTAGTAAAAGTTTACCGAAGCCCAGACCATTGGTTTTCACGCTGGGCTCTTCGCGCCCCAGCTCTGCCGGCGTGATCTTAGCCAGGCCGGCGGGCTTGAATGCCGAGCGCACGCCGGGATGGAAGCCCACGTTCACCGCCGACGGTGCTGCGCGAAGTCCGAAGAGGTGTGCGTGGCCCCTGCTCGAAGGCACACTCATGTCCAGGGCCCTGTCCTGCTCGTCGGCGCTCGTTCTCCTCGCCGCCGCGCCCCGGTTCGCAAACGGGGAGGAAGCCGCGTTGCGCTTGGCGGCCTCCGAGCTGGCCGCGCTGTGGCTGCTGCTGGGCGAGCCCGACGCGTTGGGCAGGTCCCCCGATTTGGGGGACTTGTTGTAGTTCTCCGAGTTCCTGCCCTGCTCGTTGTTGCTAAATCCGCGGCCGTTGCTCACGGCGCAGTGGAAGTGGACGTGCGCTTTAAGCGTGTTGGGGTATTTAAATATTCTCCAGCAGTACCAGCAGATATATCGCTCCTCGCCTGTAACAGAACAGAGAGCACAATAATAGACATTACACCAGTTCATTAACTTTTTCTTTATTTTTTTATGGTTATTGCTTACTAATGTACATTGTATTTGCTATCAGTCATTATATCACCGAAATAACAATGATCATTGTGTTACACCCCCGCCCCCCAGTTTGCACTGGCGTGGCGCCGGTTAACATGACAATAATAATTTAGATGTAACGATTTTGTAATCTCCATGCGGCTGTCGTTTATGATTGCCCTAAAAAGAGCAAACGCCAGGCCAATCTGGCGCACAGAGCCAATCGGCTGAATGGGGACTATCTCTGCGTGTTTTCCCGTGGAAGTGACAGCAGCTGTTGCCTGAAATCGGAAGACGCGGGGGGACAATGCGTGCGCCCATCTGTTGGCGCGGAAGAATGGGGAGCGTATGTCAAGGAGCGCGGCGCATTGGCCGGGGAGCGACGCACACGGCGCTCCCTCGCAAATCAGGGCAATATACGTCCGCATAAAAGTTAGCATTCATTAGACAACAATACCTTGTGTAGCCAGCTAATTTACCGTATAGCACCTTTTTGAATTTATTTGGTTTTGAATACATGAATATTAAGGACTTTGACATTCGTTAACCCTTCCCCCTGGAAATATAATTAGCAGCCACAGTAATTATTAGATCAGTGTTTTTTATTTATTTAGTTGATCGTTTGAATTACGTATTTTATTGGGCTGTTTTATAATTATGGCATGGTAATTACATGTAATGCATTCTGTAAATTAAACATCATTACATTTGCTTTTAAATACGCCTTGTGAATATTCATCTTTATTAAACTTCTTTATTAGACTGCACTACTGCATTAAAAAAAAGTTTTAAAAAGTATATTTATTTCTGACATTTCTCGTTATGATGCCTGTGGAACTACGAAGGGCTGAGCAGATTTGTGATTGTTGCCTAATGATGTGTGTAGGTCACTGCTGCAGTTAGACTCCACGGAGTCCCCGAAATCGCAGTCATATAACATTAGTTTGTCCTGTTTATTAGGTTAACTTTCCGTTTTGAGTTATAGTTAGTATATCAAAAGGTATGTTGGAGCTATTCCTACCGAATTATTGTTTGGGAGGGGGAAGAATTCAATATAACGATAAATATTATTCAGTAAAAAGATAGAAGAACGTATGAATGCATGTTTTCATTTTATTCGATAAGATTTCGCATATATTTATTGTATTAGTTTATTTTAAATATTTTAATTAACTAGTTTATTTTAATTAAATCATTAAACAAGCACATATTTCAAAACATGTATTAGCCTACATACCTGTTAATGTGAATGACAATTTAATTACTTGCTAAATAGTCCTAAGTTAAGTGCATTCTTCATTTCCACGAGAAAGTGGGGTCCAGTCCTTGATTCAATGCAATAATATGCAATTAACATATTTGCGCAAGGATGTTTAAAAAAGAAATTAATCGAACATTTTTAAATAGCGTCGGAAAATGTCTATGAATATTACATGGCGTTCCAATCTGTTTTCGTTTATAAGACACCGCAAGATAATGTATGCGATATACTGGGGAGTCATTTATATGTACACTTAACCCACTTGTTGAGAGCAGTAAATGATCTAACCATTGATTTAAAAACAATTCGCACGATCTTGGCATAGCCCAAGGTTCGAAACCCACTTTCTCGAGATATTAGGGAGATTCCTAAACGAGATGTTTGTGCAAAATCAAACAGCTGCTTGTTTATCTGCCTTTAATACGCAATCGAATTTCGTAGCACGCAATATCAATGTTCTTGTTTTTTGGAGGATTAGATTAACTGAACTCCTTTATCTTTTCTTTATAATTTCGTTTACCTTTTTCGTCATGGGTTGGCGTGGCAGTTGTAGGCACATCAAACCACTGGGCCAGACTGTTGGAGTACCACACACTGAGCTCCTCGCCGGGGTGGAGGTCTCTCAGCACCCGGTAAAATATCTGTTAAAAGATGGTCATTTCGCTATCAGCTTCCTGGAAAAGTGTCTTTCCTTGCCAAAGAGGTCAAAAAGGTTTCGGAGTAAGAATTTACCTGTCCCCCGGGTGAGTCCGAGACGGCCTCGAGATTCTGCTCCCGGTCGTTTCTGGCGGCCCGAATTAACCCAATCCAGTCTGGCACCGCGCACCCTGATTCGTCCACAAAATCCCCTCTCAGTAAACGTATCTATAAAATTTTAGGAAATGAAGAGCGGGCGAATAACGATTTTATTCGTTTACTCTGCTGATAAAATGTCTGGCTTTACAAACATTCGTTTGAAAATTACTGAACACAACACGAAACAGGTTCTCCGATTATCGGAACAGTGTATTGTTGATGGACATTGCTGATCCTGGTAACTATTCACTCTCAACTGCACTTTTCAAAAATGATTTATGTTTTTACATATTGTTCGCTTTAGATAAATTTCGGTTTTAAATTAGCCTACTGAAATTCAACGTCAAACAATTTTTATATTTCACCACATTTTATTGGCGTAAGCAAGTAAGTCAACCCTTTCCGAAATAATTCTGCTGTTACTTTTGTTTGTCCCCCTAAGTGGCGTAGTTATTTATTTTTATTTGGTGCAACGACATATAATTGAGTTAATACGAGAAACGAATTTGATGAGTGTAAGAGCGTCTCTAAACCGTTCAAGCAAATTAAAAATTAAAGCGTGACATTTGACACGGCGACTGCACCTGATGATCGCTTGCAGCCCGGGGGTGACATTCAGTGCTATTAATCAGGGACGTGAGGCGGCTATAGCCGAAGCGAGGAGGTGCACATCCCACAGATTCCTCCAGGAACAACAACTAAATACAGCTTACAATCGAACAAAATCGAACAAAAATACATTTTTCGATCGCACAAGTTAGATTGTATCATTTTAATGTCTATTTACTTTGTTGTGTTGCGTTATTGGATATTGTGCTATGTCATGACGCCGGTGGTCACACAGTCTGTATCTTGTTTTCAAATTAAATGGTTCATCGGAATAACAAGCGAACTAGTTTGCGGATTTTAAGAGAGAGAGTGTATCTGAAATGTTGATATCAGCTCGATCGTTCCTATTAGGGCGGTTAACTGAAGGCGCAGACTGACAAGTTGTCTCGCTAATATAGCTCAATTATTTCCAACCTGACAGCACACTCCAATTAATAACTGAACGCAGAACGAGTCGTGACAGGCCTGTTTTTCGGTTAAAAAACAATTCGTAAGATTTTCCCGCTTAATCGTTAATTAATCGATACAATTTCTTTTAATATTTCACAGAAACTTAATTTTACTGTACATAAGTGCTCATTGACTCCACCAAAACAGTTCTCTCCATCGGCAAAAAAATCGAAATCATTTTCACAATATAGTACTAATAATAATAATTACAATAATAATTATTATAACAATAATTAAAATAAAGTTTGTGCATTTTAATTATTACTAACGCTTAAATGGATCCGGTCCAACGAATAATAGAATTTAATGAAAAATGTTTTTTATTAATAAACTTTCTAAAGTTTTTCTAGAATATTAAATTCCGGAGAACTTTGCTGACATTTAAAAATCATATTTCATAGTGCGACCCAGGCTGTTTAAAAGTAAACAAATTAAAAATTGAGTTTTTGCAGTGAACGTAAAGTTTTGTACCTTCTTCTTGTGGCCCTGGTCCTTACGGTCCGACATGTGTTTCCCGAGCCTGAAGGCGCCTGGCACCGGCCCTATCCGCAGGCCCGCCGGGATGCTGCCGTCTGCAAACACACTGGAAACCCGGGTCGCTTGCATGGCTGGCTCAGCGTGCACTGGGATCAGAACCAGGAAGACTGAGCAGGGACTGACTGAGCCGAGCTCAGCCAAGAATATGAGGACGGGCTAATCTCCGCCCGCGAAGTGACGCGGTGGCGTATGTGATCCTGCTTTTCAAACAGAACAGCAAGGTATTCCTCAGTTCATTAATTCACGAGGGCGAGCCGTACGGTGAGAGAGTTGGCTCTTTTAGCAGCTGTGAAGAACCCTCGGAGCGGGTCACATGGAGACTTTCCCTCACCCTGGCGCATAATGAACTGCTCCAAACGGGCAGGAGACAATAGGCCGGTCGACCTTCCCATCCCCAAAATCCAATTTGTCAAGGGCAGAGAAAAGAGAGGAGAGAATCAAAGGTCTGGGGCTCCCATTAATCCTCAGCGTGAAGCTTTGTTCCAGAGACAGTTCCGATATTTTAAGTGACAAATCCACTGTATAATTTCTCCATAAATTCTCCCTCTTTTTATTGTTCCTATACAAACCAGTTTTTGGAAATCAGTGACTACTTTAAGTCTACTTGGCTGCATCCTTTTAGCCTTAATATACTTCAAAGCTCTTTACGCGTTTTCCTTGGTTGTATTGTATGACTTTGGCTCACAAAGAGCCGGGAATGTTTGGAAGACTTGTTAACTTCTATTGACTCCCGGCGTGTGCCTGGCTGAAATCGGGCAGGTACTCAACGGGAGAACCACCAGAAAAATGGCGAGAGCGCTCAAAATAACCACCATCATTTCATGTCGCACTTCTGGTCTTCTTGTCACGAGCTCACGGCTCGGAGACGGTGTCATTCAGCGCGTTCACAGCACCGAGCTTTGAACCTGTGCAACCGATGCTCCTCCATACTTTAGAAATTTCGGTAAACGCCGATTTTCATTTAGATTGAAAACACATTTGATTCAGTTTTAGGACAAGTGACATCACATTACTCACTTTTAATGCTAAAAATATTATAAAATATTAACTCGATTTTGCATATGCCGATACCGGTATATTGCGTAGTTTTCGATTTATTTTCAGTTATATCAGTTTTGCCGGCCTGTCGTGATGAAATACTTCGACTTACATTTTGACAATTTGATGCTGCTGTATTGTATACTAATATTACAGTTCTGCAATTATATGAATATATAATGTCGGCATGTATTGTAAATACATTAGTGATGAAAATTGTGGAAACACTCAGCACTTTTGACATTACACTTTAAAAATTACTACACAAATATTGGCGGTAATATTTATAAACTGAATGTTACAAATATCATACATTGGACGATTAAATGAGTAATTGGAGCAACAGTTGAATAAAGTTCTGCAATCCCAAAAGAAGTGGATGTGTTTCCGCAATTTTGGCCACAAGTGTATATTCATCCTGCTAATATCACTTTATAGTGAGAGAAAGTGTGATAGCGTGAAGCGTAAAGGCTGCAAACTCAGGGACTGGATTTAGCCGTGCATTCGTGACGCGGGTTATAAAACTATGCATGACCCCTTTGGCTATCCATCTGAAAGCCACAGCAGAGGACGGAGAAAAACACAAAATTGTGGGCGATAAATTCAAACCATGAACATGTCCTGCTAACCCCTGCCCTAGAGAGTCCGAGAAGAGCGCTGGGCTGTTATTGGAGGCGCTAAGGCGAACCGCGCACCGTGCAAAGGTACCCCACTGCTCCATTCTCGCGGCGCTGCATTTCCCCGCTTAATGAGTCAATGAGCGTGAACGACACGCGAACAATTTTATCAATAGATGCTTGTAAAGGCCGGCTGTGCGGAGGGTTATTTATTAATGTTGCCATTTGTGACTGGTTCCCATCCGCCCGAGAATAGCAAGTCCAGCCTCCAAAGCGCTCACACCAGCCAGCCGATTCTTATTCTTATCCGGTGGCTCAAAGTTGAAGTTCTCCAAGTGAAATAAATTCTTAACAAAAGAGAGAAGGAAGACATTCCCCTTTATATTTGCCTCGGTCCGAAAAGCAGGGGTGCAACCCGACTAATGCGCGCAATAGCACACAGGGCAGAGTCAAAGGCTGGGTGTTAGAAGTGAACGCAGTGTTCGGAACCAATGGGATGGAAAATTAAATGAAATTAAATAGCTTGAAGGACGGCTTTGTCCCCCTTTAAAAAGACACATTAATTACATGGTCGCCGCTTTATTTAAGAACAATATTGTGGTCTCAATCAAAACATTCCACCACTCTTTTAATGGACTTCCCCGCTCTTGAGAAAAGCCTCATTGAAGTATCTAACACGGAGCTGAAACTTTTCGAGGAGTCATTTCACCTCCTGGAGCCGAAGCATCGAGCGGTCAGGGCTCGGCTTTACAATCCGAGCTTAATGCGGGTTTTGATTTAACTGGTTGCCACATAGTGAGTCTTAAACGCAGAGGAACAACTGGGCTGTAGAGCAGCACAGTTGCATGTTCCAATGTCTCACCGGGGATCCTATTCAGAGCGCCAAAAAGCCTAGAGGACTCAACACCTTCTGCGTCGACCACAATGTGTGTAAAAAGCCGTCGAGGTCCAGGGAAAACAAACTTTATTATAGACTACTAACCAAAGGTCCGGTATGAACGTATTAAGACTGACGTTTTAAACTTTACAGTTATAACACCCGTTATTATTTAAAATAGGCATACAATTTTGTGTGTGTAAAGATCAGTACATTGAATACTGAATATACAAATTTTAGAGAACAGGATTAGGTGTTATATTTTAAGACGCTGTGGTCATGTGAAGTATTTGTTGAAAACATTCGCAATACTGCGCTTTTTTATTGTATTTATCTTGCAGTCAGTGCCGTAAGAGTGCCGCACCGGTCGACATAAGAATCCGATAGTGCCAAATAAAACATCTGAACTGGTAAGGCGCATGTTCTGAATGCGGGAAAGCGCTGCGCCCATAAAGCGCAGACCAGCTGCGCCGCGGATAGCGCACGCGGGTGGGACATTACTGGCGCTTTTCAATAGTGATTGTGCTTGTATGGGAGTCCCACCAGATGACATGATTGGGATTTTAACCCAGACTAATATTCAAAATCGCATTAGAATGTGCCAGTATAAGTGGCAACTGATTCGATGCTGTTCATGCGTGCTCTCATTTTTAAATACGCCTCTCAGAAAAAGGGTGCTCCGTTTCAGTATTCAAAGTCTGAACAAAGTTAGCTTTGCCTTTTGAACTGAATTTCCCTAACTTTAACTCACTTGTTTCGGTTGAAAAAGCTCGGATAAAGGGGAGTAAGCTCGTCTGAATTGAAATGTTTCGGTGTACCTTATAAATTCATACCTTTTTTCACTCGAGCGCTTCAGAATGAGCCCTAGGTCTATTCGATTCTCTCTGCTGTCGAGCGCATTTAGCGCGGACTCCATTTGTGAAGTTCATTTCTAGGCAAATGCATTCCGGGAGGGCTTCACATGAATGGCGCTGTGTGTCAGCCGGCCCTAATTGGTATTAAAGCACTTAAACCATATGCATAGAATAGCGGAAGTTCTCAGGTTTCACAGTACACAACTTCGGGATGCTCTAACCCAGGCGATTATGGGAAATTACTCCACAGCACAGACTCACTTCGAATATGTGTATAATACTTATTACACATTATCTCAGCATATCAAATTCATATAAGTATTACTATACCAACATCACGTATAATTATAGCAACACGTGATCGCAGTTTATTTAGCATTTATGAATGTGTATAGAACATAATATTTACAACATTCATGTGCTTATATATAAATTGAATAGACACACATTGCGTATAATTAATGATGTAAATCCAATACTACTGTATTTGTGCAAATTTGCCGATTTGTCCCCGGTGTGTGACACATACCAGGAAATACAGTGTGATATATATGTTAGAAAGAAATTCACGAGATGGGTGAACGAGAATTGCTGGACGGAAACAGAGTTGTTGCATGTAGACTTTACTTCATGCATATTACTTTATGCATATTTTGGGGGTCGTATTCTGTTTTTTACATTCATATGTAACTAACAACAAAAACAACAAACCACCTAACCGAAATGATTTATAGCTGTGTAATTTTACTGATTTGATTTTGAACTTCTATGTAATTATTATTATTGTTGTTGTTGTTGTTTTTGTTAGTTGTCTAATACTAGTAGTATTGCTTGTCTATTCGTTTGTTTGTTTATTGGTCTGTTTTAAACTCGGCCCTGGTTAATGAAACCTCATATAAATTTAGTTAATTGCTCTTAGAAAACTGTCTAATGTAACAATATCATTATTTAAGATCATATTTCTGAAACGTAATACAACTTTAAACCACATTATGAAGCCAGACGTTTCGAATTATTCCATTTATACTGCATAAGGTGCATTCACAGCAATATATATTTTCATTTCTAATCCGAATTTCCTGTAAATAGGTGCCACATTGTTTCGATACATATTTCTTATTTCTTTATTATATAAGTATATATATTGTCAACGTGTTTACGCAGAATATTATCTTTTGATCATATGATCCTGTTTTATTCGATCTCGTCTGGTTTATTCGATTTTATTCGATCTACAGGTTGACTACTGTGTTTAATTTGGTTCATTATAATCATTTGACGTGAACACTTCTGCTTTACAGGAATGAATCAAACATTTCAAAATGTGATTTTCGAGACGCACATGCCTCTCTAATAGATTGCCGTGTTTGTTTTCACATGTTTGGTTATTATTGTTATATTTAGTGTATTATATGTTTGAGTAACAGAAATACCTCTTTCTGCTTGTATTTATACCTGGCCGCGTGCGTATAAAGGTGAAACGTTAACAGGCTGTGCCGCAGAGATCATGACAGGACCCTGGATAGCTCCCGGTTTCGGAGGGAAAAGGCCACCCGATTCTCGGCTCCTCTAATTAAATTGATATTTTATGGCCCAGCATATATTAGCTTTAAGTCTTTATCCTAGTCTATGATATGGAAAGACACCAAGTCCGAAGTTCTTGTAGGTCGGCAGCAAATTGAAATGACTGCAAAGTAAAGATATTAATCAATGCTCATCACCGGCGCGTTCTCGTTACAGAAACGGAATGACAGCTCAAGGACTAATGATCTCCGGTCCAGTTTTAGTACAAGATATACCCACTGTTCCCGGTATTAATTGGCATTTGGTTTCGGGTGGAATGAGCTTGTGGAAATGATGACCAAGAAATTCGGCGACTATTAACTAGAATCTCCTCTTAACTGCTCTCAGTGAAGCAGCTTCTTCAATTTCCGATTCATTTGTGCAATTCTGGGATGTCACTGTACGGATTCCTTCGATTTCTCTTTTTTTGTGAGTTTTAATTAAGAAAATATTTTATTATATTAGATAGCTTATATGACAATTAAGTCCGAAATCCAAACGACGCAAGAATCCCATAATTTTTAAAGGGAACAAAAACTGTTAAAAATATATATATTTATTCTACATTAGAAATATAACCGAGCATTTCTCTGAGCCGTGAGCCTGTTTCTACCGGTATCTCAACGGGTTTTGCTGAGATCATTCCGTTTAAGTTCACTTATTTTTACCATGGCAGTTTGACTCGGTACAGTAATTCGCTGGTTGTTAGCAATAAAAAATCATCTTTGCATTCCGAAATAATTCGCTGTATCTAAGATATATTATCAAACGAACTGGCCTACACATAAAAGAAAATATTAAGCGGCGTTTGTATGTATGTGACGCAGGTTTCTTGTAATAAATGCATGGCCAGCCCGTTTGCATGTCTGGTTTGGGACGTAAAGAATTCCAGCAGTCCTACAAATTAATGCTACACGATGCACTTATCGCCGTAACGATTAAATTCGTATTTTGCCCTCCCTCTCTGCAGCCGACACACACAGGTTACCCAAACAAACACGCCCCGGGATCGTTAATATCTTTCTTTTTATTTCAGCATGCGGCAGAAACACACGAGTCTCTGATGTGAGCGCATTTGCATGCAAACTGTCTGCTTGACAGCAGAAGACGCCTAACGCTGTCTAACTCACCCGCCGCCTACATACGTGCACGTGGCGGTTTTTTTCATTAGCCTAAACCTTAAAGGACTGTCTAAGCGAATATACAGTTGGCATGTACATGGTGGTTATTAGGAACGGTAATAATTAAAATAGAAAACAGATAAATGATAACAGAAAAATATAAAAATTACGAGTCATGTCAATAACTCTTTGTAATACCATTTTTGATATACAAATTATAAAGTACATGGATAATATTGTAACTTCTGCTACTGACTTGCATGTTGGTTCTCGATCCCGTCCACACTGTCAGAAGAGAAGGCCACAGCCCTGGGACAGCTTTGTTCCCCAAGGTATTAACATTAATGTACCACATGCTGCAAACATATTCCATGTCTGTACCTTAAGTCAGACTAAAAGGTACATGTACCTGCAACTAGGGTGCAGCTGACAGACCCCTGAGGGTACAAGCAATCGCACTGTCAACGGTACAAATTGGTACTTTTTTCTGGTCCTGGACAGATTTTGCGGGGTATTGTAGGGGTAACCCCACAATAAGTTTTTGCCTGCCCAAACACCCACTGGCCCACCAGGAAAATGGCCACTTTGTCAGATGGCCATTCCAGCCTTGGTCCTGTCTCTTCTTCCAGCCTCCTATCCAGTGCAGAGTCACTGAGGATGAGCACCAGCCCTCCAGGCCCTGTCCAGCCCCCCCCCCCCCCCCAACCTGCTGGAACTTTTGAGGCAGCAGTCAGCCCCCAGTACCAGCAGGTTAGCCTAGTCCTTGGACTTCCAGTAAAGCAGCATAGCTACTTAGCAAGAAAACATTTATTGATGGGATTTTTGCTTGAACTGCCAGATGCATTTTGCTGACGACCCCAAAGCAGGAGATTCACTAGAAATTCATTGATATTGGGGCTAAGCCTTTAGTCATTACATGGGGCTTATATATTATGTCCTCACTGTCTTTTTCCCAAAGAAACTTATTTAATCAGGCCTTTAAAAACACTCACATTCAGTCAAATCGCTGAGAGTTACACTTTGTTTAGAAAGAACTGTATTTTGTGTGGCAAACGGGAACTTTGTGCTTGGGTGTGTGTGCGTGCTGTGGGTCAGGGTCCTGTGGTGGCAGAGTGAGGTGTGTCGCGCCCGGCACACCTGCGGTCTGTTCCCCGAGCCTCCTCAACCCTGTCCTCCCAGGACACCGCTCAACTGGCATGGCTGTGTCATGGGGATGCCCCCGCGGCCCGTCACCGTGGTTACCATCCTGCGGGATGGATGCTGACGGGGCAGTTTTTACTCAAGCGGCAGATCCAGTGCAGATTAGTGCTAGCGAGGCAGGATGGGGGGGGGGGGGGGCCCCCCCCAGCCCACGGGGACCTTCCCCTATGCCGGGCCGCCCCAGGGGCGCAGACGCCGGCTGGCATGTAGCAGCAGACGGAGAGGGGAGAGCGGGGCTGTAATGGGGACACGGAGCGACCTCCTCACGCCGATTTGTGGCGCCTGAGACTGCGGGGGGGCCCCCGCTAGGGGCCACCACAGGTGTCTCACATCCCTCGCCCTCCGGCACCTCAGTCCCAAACCGACCAACAGTGTGCAGCAGAGACTGGAGCGTCTGTGTCCTTCTCGATATGACTGAGTACCGCTGTAAAGACCGTTTCCACACTGAGCCGTCTCCAAGTTAGAGGCGAAAAGCTAAAGAATTACTGTGTGCAGTGGAAAATCACAGCGGTCAGTCCCATGTGTGGATTGGCATTAGGCAGCCAGAGTCATTTCCATTTATATATGAGGATGACAGTATATGGTGTAAAAATTAAAGAAGATTAATCATGAGACAGAACAGTTCCAGTACTGATCTAAGAGGACGGAGTAATGTACTGTACTGTGCAAAATCGTAGGGAGTCAAAGAAAGTGATTCTTAAATGATCATTGCATTGGTGTAAAATTAGGACTTCCTATCAGTTAAAGTGTAACAGCTTAGCTATTTCTACACCCTTTTGTGGAACAGAAGGAATTCCTGTTAGTTTATATAGTGTTAATTTGCAGATGGTCTAATTCAAAACTGTATTTTATTTGGAGGAAATACGCATTTGCTATGCTGAAAAATAGCTCAGAGCATTTTCTTTGACTGCCTACAACTTTTGCGCAGCACTGCATATGTATATGTCATTTAGAATGATATTCTTATGATGAAACATGTCATTCCAGTGTAGACAGTGAACCAGGAGAGCAGTGAGGACGTCACATGGCTTATACACTAAAGAAGGTATAAGAGATGTAAGCCAGCACATTCCCAGGAAATGGGCGAAAGAGGGACTGAAGACCAGGACATGAGGAATCTGCTGAAAGCTTTATTTGTTTTATGAAGGTAAGCATAAGACATGCCTGTTAATCTGAGAAAGGCGGCGGGGGCTTTGTGATTCTGATAGTAGCTGCTTGGTAAATTAGTCTTGCGGGGTCTGTGCTGAGGGTTCGGGTTCGGCGTGTGTCGGCGAGCGTCATCGGCGCTAAGCTCAGGGGCGGGTCGCGGGGCAGCCACCAGCCAATGGCAGCCTTACTCCTCCTCGCTGTCGTCAGCCGCCCCGGAAATGGTGATGGTGCGCTCCTGCATGTCGCTCTGTATCGTGTCGTCCTCCGTCTTAACTGTTCTGAGTGGAAATGTAGCCAGTTGTTAAATGCCTACTTTTCTGGGGCAACTGAGGATTTTATAAGGTTGGGGGGGGGGAGTAAGACGGGCTGTAATTCATACAGAGATGCCAAGCTTATCATTAGCCAATAATATGTTTTGAATGGGTGAGTGACGGGGGAGGGGGCAATCTGGCAGCCAATCAGCTTTCAGCTGTGACCGGCACCCCGGTGGCCCCACCCCCTACATAAGCCCCTGCTAATTTCCTTCCTTAGTTTCTTACTGGAAAGGAGCATCTTGACTTTACCTAATGAGCATGGTCTTCCTCTCAGTCATCTCCACCGCCTGCTCTTTGGAATAGGATGCCGCGGCTTCTTGGTAGCCCAGCCCTCTTCCCATAGCACCAAAGTCCCTGCTGACCAGGGACATGCTCTGCACCATTCCGCAAAGCCGGGAGTCCTCCCCTTCAATCAGCTTCCTACCAAGAAATGTCACCGGTTCAGCAGAGCTTTTGGCTCTTAAGCCTTTGCAGAGCGTTTGCATGCACATGAGGCTATATAACGCACTAGAAGAAACGGGAAAAATCAGCAAAGCATAACAGGCCCCTCTAAAGCGATATCAATCTCCAGAGATGTACCTGTAGGTGGTGATTTCAATCTCCAGAGCCATTTTCATGTTGAGCAGGTCCTGGTACTCGCGGAGGTGTAGCGCTATCTTCTCCTTGGTTGACTTCAGCTCGAGTTGTAGGGTCTCGATTCTTGCCTGTTTAATTAAAGACCAGGAGCAGCAGTATGACTTTGTGCAAAAAAACAAACCTGTACATTTGTAGCAAGTAGGTAAAGCACACTTTAACAAAAATGCGTTGCTGCTTAAGGAATCTGGCTGAACCCCCACGATGCTACCTGCAGCTCCTCCAGCTCCTTCCGGTGCCTCTCCTGCGCCTCCCGGATCTGGGCCTCTAGGGCATCACGCTTGGACTTCAGGGTCTCCAAGTCGCGGTCTTTGCTCTGAATCTGCAGAAACAGACGAACAGCGGCTTGAAGCACGTTTAGATGTAACGTGATAAATGGTGCTCCTTAGCCCAGCCATGAATTATTAGCCTGCTACGGTCTAAGGCTCAGTATTTTTCAGCTGTTGGTTGAAATTCCATCATTTAGTGGGCACTATTTGGAAGGTGTCGGTGTTATAAAGCATAATAGCTATAAAATAATAGCGATTCACGTTAACTTAACGTACGTCTTTCTTTGCTCCTGCTATTTCCTGCCGCGAGTTCCGGATGGTGTCCACGTGCCTCGTGGATGCTTGGCTTATGTCATCAAATTTTGTTTTGTACCAGTTATCCATTTCCTAAAAAAGAAAAAAAAATGATACGCACAGCTTATGGGAATCGAATATGTGGCATTCCTGGGGAATTTCATTATATTAAATATATGTATTATACTTAATGTATTAAATGTCCAGGGAATTTTTCAGACAAGAGGTAGATCAACCATATTAATAGTGCAAAGATAAACATTTCCAAATCCATTGTGGCGAATTCTGAGATCTGGTATGTCGTCCAGTCAGATGATTTTCGGCTGTATTGTGATCTTATTCACCTGCAAGCTCTTGGCCGCCATATCGTCGTACTGCTGCTGAATTTGCTTGAGTGCGGCGGACAGGTCTGGAAGGGAGAATCCCACCCCGACTACAGCGCTAATGCCATATATCTGCTTCATAAGCTCCTCGATTTCCTGAACGTGAAACACGCGTCATGTGCGTCTGAAATAACAACACGTCTGGATCGAACCGTAAAATTTGACGCCCGTTCACCTCCTTGTGCACCCTCTGCAGAAATTCAAGTTCGACCTCCAAGTTTTCCAGCTGTTTCTCCAGGGCAATGCGGGCGGAGGTTGCTGCATCGACGTCCTGCGGGGTCATGAGTAGCGTTAAGTTTTGGGAGCTTTTGCATGGGAGGAGTTTAGCGCTAACCGGTCGCTTGTACTTTTTTTTTTTTACCGGGCGGAAAGCTTCGATTTCCAGCTCAGCCTTCTTTCTCAGTTCAAGCATTTCTTCATATTTCACTTTCAGCATCTGAAGCTCTCCAGCCACGGCCTCTTTTTGGACCACGGCCATGTCCTGGAGACACGGACAGACACATTTAGAGCTGGAGTCAGGAAGAGCTGAAGCAGAACTTGCTGCATTTCCCCCGCCGTCCCCACGTCTTACCCGCTGCATTTTCATCTGATCGGCCGTCCGAACCATCTCCTTCAGCTGCTCCTCGTACAGCCTACGAAGTCCGGTCGGCTTCACCACCCGGTTCTGGAGACTTTCGATCTCTGTCTCTAGCAGTCGGTTCTGCTGCTCCAGGGACCGAACCTTTTGAAAGAAACGGGAACCAGGGAGAGTGATGACTTTGCCCCTGTGAGATGTCCTAAGTCATAGTCATCTCCTGAAGGTGGGCATGTTGTTAGGTCCCCTCAGGGGAGCTGTCATGCTGGAAGAAATTCTGCATGACGGAACAATATCAAACAGGTTTTGGGGAAAGCCTTCATTAACAATATCCATTAAAGCATTAAAACTGTAATAGTTAATTACACCTGCTTACAATGAGACTGAGCAGATTTAAAGCATACATGTAAACGGAATGTACCCTGTACCCAGATACAACACCCTGCACCCGATTTCAATGCAGCCTTGCCTTCTCTATGTAGAGGGCCAGTCTGTCATTGAGCACGACCATCTCCTGGCGCTCGCTACTGCGTGTGCTGAGGAACTGCTGGTTCTCGGCGGCCGCCACCTCCAGGTCCAGGGCGGGCGCCGTCCCGACCCCCAGGCAGATGGCGCCCATGCCGGAGCTGCAACGGCACTCCGTTAAATGTTACGCGTTTCGTGCTGTGATGGGTGAAACTCAAGCCTGGGAGTTTTAAATAGAAATTTTAGGGGAAATATTTATTTACATGTCAGTACAAAACAAGATGAAAAGTTACGCCCTCGTCTCTTTAGGAGTGAATGTCGCCCCTTAGGCTGTGTGATAAATGTAGTCATAATTATAATTTATTGCAAAGTAATCTTATTACCAAGTGAAACCTGAATTTGCGTTAAATGCTGCTCTTGGAGAAGCAGACGGTCCCGCTATTGTCGTTTAGTCTCGATTGTGCCCGTTGAATTATTGAAATAATTAATATTTTAGGGCAGTTGGTCGCGTTAAGCAGAGCATTCATTCAATCAACCCTTTCCCTCAAACTTTGGATATTTTCTTTTGGATATGTTATTTATTACGCGTAGCCCATATTTTCCTCATCTATTGTTTGTCGAGTTTATTCTTTATCTGATATTATGTGTGTTAGGCTACATAATACATAAATAATTTAAATCATCGCATTAAATAGTCAATAACCAGAACAACCGTAATTGGTTTTAAATAAAACAAAGAATTTAAACTTCAAACATCACAAAGTATTTAATGTATAATACAAAGGTTTCCTGCTTAATGAAATGAAATTTGATCATATTAAATAATACTGTAACTCAGATTCCGAATTGTAACTAGAGCTGCCGATGAATATACTTCATACTACTATTTTAAATACTGTTGTTTAAATGACGTTACTGAAATTGCTCTCTTGCTTTAGAGACCGCGCTCACGATAAGCGGTAAGGAATAGACAATTCTTATATTTATTTGCGTCGTCTTACGTCCCTCCCGTCTCCTCACTGAAGTGGCCCCCATGAGCCGCGCCTGGTGCTTGTTACCGCTCACTAGTCTTTCTATCTAAGTACCTGTTTGTCTCGTCATCCGCAGTCCTGTCACTGACGTCGCTCCTCCTGTCCGCCCGTGTCCTTCCCAGACCCATTGTGGTCTGCTTTGGTTCCCTGCTCCCGTTCAGTTTTTGCCTAACGCCCGCCACCGAGTCTTTAGGTTCTTAATACGATTCTGTTCTTACTTATTTGTGTAATTTACCTTTATTGTATAGGCTTATTGGTTTATTTCTAAAGATTATTATTTTTATATAAATGGTAATATTTTTCCTCAGTACATTCAAGTGTCGTGTGTTTTAGATTTGTTGCCCCAGTAAAACCTCAAGTAATGTTGTTTCAGAGAGATCAGTATTGTCCCACTGACATCTTCGAGTAACCTGTTTAGTTGTATTTAGATTTGACTAATCTACTTTCTTGTCTTCTTGATAGGATCTGGATGTTAATTTGCTTATTAATTTGGATAGTCCTTATAACAGTTTAAATTCAAGTAGTTACTCACTTGTTGATATGGATTAAAATAAATGCATTATTATTCTTACCGACGTAACTAACAATCATTAGAGCTGCACTAATCAGAGCGTCTCCTATGACATTCGTTGGTAACTTGGTTGCTAGACAGGCCTACCCTGCCCTCCACATTAAGGAGCCAGGAAAACAGGTGGGTTCTTTTACCCATGTGTGGGTGGAGCCTACCTGATTGGGCGGAGCCTGATGGAGCTAGAGATTGTTCTCTTGCCCACAGCCTGGGCTCTCAGGCTGGCTGAAGCAGCACGGGTGAAGCTGGGTGAGTGCTGACGAGTGTCCCGGCGGGTGGGGGACGGGCTGGACACGCGCACCTCGCAGGAGGCGCCAGTGTCCTCAAAGTGACGGCGATAGGAAGAGATCCTCTCTGGGCTGCAGCTCATAGTGGCACCGGGTGGCTGCTTTGGGCTTCCGCTGGGTGGAGAATTCTTCGCCTCTGAGGTCCTGTGCTGCTCTCATATGGCCCGACCGGCTCTTATAACCCTGCCCCGGCCAGCCCACCCCATGAGTCTGCACCTGCAGAATGTCGAACCTCCACACAAACTGGAGCCTGACCTGCCTTCACTCATCTGACAGTGGCCTGTGAAGAGGGGGGGGGGGTGCTGAGAAATAGAATAGTGATGCTTCATTCATACCCATGGGGCTAATCTCTTGTTGCCTACCCCAGCTTGCTCCCCATGAGACACACAGATGGGCCTCAGAACCGGGGGAACATGTACCCACCCCCCAATATTTATTTCGGATTCATCCATCCATCTATCTTTCTGAAACCGCTTGCCCTATTCAGGGATGGGGGGGGTGTCCAGAGGCTACGGGCACAAGGCAGGGGACAAACCAGGATGGGGCGCCTACCATTCAATCACACAGGTGCCTCAGCTAGATTTGGGCTCTCCTATACTACTGCGCACAGACATGGTTGGCAGCAAGCTTTAGGAGCTACAGGGTTACAGGAGCAATCGGGGGTTAGGATTTTGTTCAGGTGGCTCAACAGTGGCATTAGCTTAATGGTCCTGGGATTCAAACCAGTGACCTTCTGGGCAGTGGCATGGCTGAGACAGACCCCACTCCCAAATGAGGAGGAGCAGAGGGACATCATGGGGACAGGGGGACACAGGGCAGGGGAGGCAGGAAGACAGGAGAACACAGGGCAGGGGAGGCAGGAGGAGAGGGGAACACAGGGGAGACAGAAGGCGAGGGGAACACAGGGCAGGGGAGGCAGGAGGGGAGGGGAACACAGGGGAGAAAGGAGGACAGGGGAACACAGGGCAGGGGAGGCAGGAGGCGAGGGGAACACAGGGCAGGGGAGGCAGGAGGAGAGGAGAACAATACAAATGTGAACAGCAGGAAGGCCTGGTACAAGGGCACCTCCCGACAGACACATTCCCTCATGGCCACTGCTTAAAGTTCTGAAAGGGGAATGGACAAAATGAAGGCACTACTGTTCACATAACTAAAAAAATCAGGTTCGCCCAGCGGAGAGCTGAAGGGGCCACTTTAAACGTGTCTTTGTGAGGCCTGTGAATAGCTCAGCTGGTCATGCCAAGTGGCACTTATCTGTGTCATTTGGCATCAGAGGAATTTAATATGGACCTGGGTGTGGGTGGTATGTATGAAGGCTGATAAACATTAATAGTTCATGAATAATGTGCTATTATATGATATGCAGTCATTTTCCAGTTTTTGTACCTGCCTTGTTGTCAAGGGAGATACAGCTGGAACATCTGCTTAAGGTCCACCTCGCCAACCTTCATGGGTCAGCTGACCCCGAGGATCTGACATCGTGTAAGAAGCTAGCGATTCTTTGCTAGCATGTCCAAGCTAGGGCTGCTGTTTCCACAGCGCAGTCAGCAGCCCAGCCCAGAGTCCCGAGGGAGGAGCTCTGACCACTGTGAGAATGACAGGCAGGTTCCAGTGAGCAACAGAGGACGAATGCATGCCATCATCTTAATCTCAAGGAAGCAACAAAAAATCCAGGTTTGTGGATAACAGAAGTAATCAACCACGCTTTAGTAAACCCTTCAGGTCACATGATCATGGGTCACATGGCTAATGCAAGAAGCAGCAGCCTATGCCTCTATTTTCTTGAACCACCGTGGTTGAGTCCTAACCGCAGCCAGTCACATGGGCACGGATCCATGATGCAAGTCAGGATCTCACTTTGAAAGGCTCCTCAGCAATGGCAGAGTTAACGTGGGGGCGATGGTAGCCTCCACTCCCCTCTCCCTCCAAAAAAGAAAAATGGACCAAATGCTGTTATGTGATGCTATAATAATAGTTTTAATAGTTCCCAGAATTACTTCTACAACATTGTGCAAAAGTTTTATGTAGTCTAAGAAACTGATGTTTAAATGACCTTCACGTTGGTGTAAAACTACGACATGATGCCCGTCAAAGTGTCAGCTTAGCCATTTCAAAACCTCTCCTAAAGTCACCTCAGTATTCACAGCAGCCATCCAATAATCCCATGTATTTTTAGACCACTAGCACATCTTGACTAATACCTGTTTGAGTTATTTAATTCCATTCATAAACTGAACCGGTGGTGAAATTTAACAAATACATGGAATGGCTTAGATGCCCCTGAGGGGAGGTTTGGGAACTGAAGCGGTGTTCATCTAGCCATCAAACAAGATATCAGTAACTTTCTGCAGAACATTTTTACTGTACTGCTGTTCATTTCCATATGTAAGCAAACTTACTACCTGAGCAAACAGCTTTAAACGTTCCCTTTGACTGCATAAGGCAGCACTGTACATTTTATTTTGCATCCTTATTAGAAAGAACGTGCAGATACCCTAACTTTCCCCTTCCCCTGTAGCCACCCCCCTTCCTCCATGCTGGATGTTGCATCAGCCGGGTGTGTGGAGCACACAAAAACCCCCTGACCTGCATGGTACATAAGTATGGAGCCTCTTACTGTGATAGGCAGCAACTTCCAGAACTAAGTGGATCTGATTCTAATCTTTCAAGCTTGGTAGTGTGGCGTGACCGGCCAGCATTCAAATCACCCTAGTGAGTCATAGCTCTGTGGGCGTCTGACCACCTGAGTGCTGGCTTATGTTTACATCGCAGGTGTCCTGGCACAATATGAGCTCGCAGTACTTACAGCGTTTTTATTATTCCAAATAATACAACAAGCGGACAGACCGATTACACCTCAGGCACAGTGACCCTCGTTACTTTTTGTAGTTACATGGCGAAGACGGGGTAATTTCCCTCCTAGGGGTCGCTTACAATCAGTGGGTCATTCCTCTGCATTTATAGGAGCAGGCAGCCATCTCACTTTTCAGAGAGGTGAGTTTGGCTTTCAGAAGCTGAGGCGAGAAGGTCACCGTCAGACAGACCGTGGTGGGGGAGGGCCATGTAATATGATACAGACACATTGGTGCGTCACAATTTTAGCACACAGAACCCAAATCATTTTTCACTGAAGATTACAGAATGTATGATGGACTGAGAACACACTGGTATGCTACATTAATCACTAAACTTGCAGTCATCAGTATTACACAAATTAAACAATAGGTATGGCAGGCAGGTATGAAGAATCACTTTTAAAAAGCAGCCTCATTCAGTTTTTGGGAAATATTTTCCCAGATTGTAAAATCAGTGCCCTCTCACGCAGCTTTAAATCAATGGTAATTTCAATCAGACCCGTCAAGCGAGACAATTAGCCCTTATCAAGCAAGCCCATGCCAATCTGCACCGGTTTTAAGCCATTTCTCCAGGTGTTCCATGTGCTCAGTCTCCGGGAACAGGATGCCGACTCCTCCGTGCAGGCTTGGAGGGACCCTTCAGTGTTTAGTTCGTAAGACCTCGTGTTCAGCCCATTCCTCCCAGCCGCCGGGGTAGTGCTGAGCGCTGCACAGAGCGATGTGGGGGAGGGGTGGGGGGGCGGGACAATGACCAGTCACAGTCTCCCATGTAATGATTCCTAACCCCACTATGACAAATCACAAAATGTGTGGTACCAGTTCCCATTCTACAAAAAAAATTATCACATGGCGTTAGAGGCAATGTTATCATAGTTGTATGTTTATATATCATATAAACTCATATATATTATGAGTTATATACAAATATTTATATATAACTTTCAGATAATTTTCATTCTTTTAAAATTTAGTTTTATTATAATTTTTTAAGATGTATTTTTATAATACACCAATTTTGGTTTTATGTAGCCTTATCATTTCTGAGGACAGACTGCAGGTTGGATTTGTCTAATCTTTTGAGAATCCTAAATGAATACACAGTGCACCTGATGTACTAATGTCCCCAAAATGGGCCAAAGTGTTCCGATATTATTAATTATAATTAAGGATAAACCACTACTTTAGCTAAATAATACTAAACAACGACAACAGGAGATATAGATATTTATTTTTATTTCAGTTAATTTCAGAAGCAATATTCATAAACAAAAATCTTATTTAGGTTTACGAAAATGTTTTCTTATAGTTTTAATTTTTGTTTTTGTTAACAATAACCCTGATCAGAGGGTGGTCCCCAAATGTTCTGTGAGATTCGGTGCATCTCTGAAGGGGAATGTGGAAGTGTCTGACTTACTTGGAGTACCCCAAGGACACTGCTGTATCCAGAGCCGTCTTACTCCGGATGCCTGCCAGGCAGGAGAACACAATCTGGTCGCTTGGGCGTGGCATGTCAGAGCCATACTTCTCCCTGAAATCATCTGGCATCAGCTGGAGTGCCTGGTTCACCTGCCCCACTGAGAACAGCACCAGATAGAGGAGGAATTAGAGGCCAAGGTCATAGTTACAGTGCACAGGCAAGCTAAAATTACCGTCAAGATGCATAGTAACACAAACTATGTGGTCACTGGATGATTGAAATCAGGGTATAAGGTCACATCAAGATTCTGATCACAGCAGTCAAAAGGAGGAGACATTGTGTTCAGCATAAACGATCAGAGGGAGTGTGGTTATAGGGTCAGAGGGCACGGGAACAAAACACCATTCCAGTTAGCCATCACACAATGCTGTCAGGATGCATGGTGATAGAATGAACAAGGGCAGAGTGTGCGGTCATGCAGGGAACACGATACTGGTGCAGAAAAATCAGCCAAGTACAGGATGGAATGAGGAACAAGGGCGCCGGCAAAAATAATTATCACAAACAGACAAGTCACAGAGGTGCAAAGACACGCCGGTGGAATTAAAAACGACGAGAACTTAACTCACGGGGGACGTTAATTGACCCAGGAATGGATCCATACTCCCTGAGCTCCCACGGTTCCCGGACGTCGATGACCACGCCAGTCCGGGTAGACAACAGCTGCTTTAGCTGCTGGTGGGACACCGTAAAGTCCGCCTGGGGTGCGGAGCTGCAGCCGCGCAACACGTGCAGGGCAGCGGGGGTCCGCGGACCTGGCGGGACGCAGGCAAGCGCGGGTTCACACACATTACCCAGGCTGATCCGCGGCCGTGCACATATGCCACAGAGACATTTGCAACTTGCCCTACCTCCGCAGAGGTTAAACTTATTACACCACGCTAGATGATGAGACTGCATGCCTTTTCGAACGCAGAGATCACGTATTTACGGCTTTACTGAGCAGTGCACACATTTATTTTAAAAGACAAAAGAAAACAGACTTTGAGGTTGAGCTGTCAACACTTACAAAACGCATAGTGGGTTACAGCTCTCGATGAGCACGACAGTGTCCTGGCACAGGTTGCTGGAGTCAGGCTCCTGTTTGACAGGACTCGGTGAATCAGTCCCGTAAGCTTGAGACATTCTTTCAGAGACATCCCGTGCTGTGTTAGGCTCCTATAGGACGCGCAAACAAGTCAGTGCAGACAGCTGACATGCACTTCCTCCGGGCACTTCGCTTTCCCTGCGCCGTGGGGCGCTCCCTGTGCGGGGCGCATGCGCGCACCGGCACCTCGTAATGAGTCCCGTGCATGCTGGATGCTGTGAGAGCCGGACCGGGGAGTTAACACTGTCGGGGAAAGCGCCATGTGGCCGCAGTACCGGTATTGGAGAACACTCTGGAGCAGCAGCATTTCGAGAATGCACTGGCAGCCCCCAAATCTCGGGCCATTGTGCCCGTAATTACTTTGAGTTAACTTTGCAAAGCATAATGTCCCGTAAATCTAATAAGTTATGGAAAAAATACCGTTCACGTGAAAATGTCATGCTACATATAAAACACCAGATTTATATCAGACTGTTTAAACAGACAAAAAAGACGTGTGCCTCGTGGTATGTGTTATTTATAAAATACCGCTTTTTGTTTTATGTAGCCCCGTCGGATATGTTTTGTTATTAAAACGAAAGGCGAAAGCTGCTCACGCCCGACGGCCCTACGGTTCTGTTTGACCTGCCTGGGCTTCCGTCACACGTCACCCGCCGACTTCCGGTGCATCAGTGTCACCGTCCGACGTTTGCTGTGGATCGCAGCGTCCTCAAGTACGTTTAAGAAGTTCACGGTGACACCCGGGAGCCACTTGTCATAAGGCGCGTCCCGTCGGCCCGGACAAAGGCCATCTGACCTTGGAAACGGACCGGTGGGCTCGAAAGATCACCGTTTCTAAGTCAGCGGGGCCTTTTAGCCAGGTAGCCGGGAAGCTGTCGCGGAGGGGTGCGGCAGAGGAAAGGTGAGTCGCCGGGCTTCCATGGGGCCCGTCAGTCCCCCTCCCGGGCGCCTCGTTAGCGCGGTACGCAAGACCGGCGTACGAATGGCCGCAATGTCCCTGAAGGGGGCGTCGCCCCGCTGCTTATTAGTGACAGGAGCCTGGAATGCGGCCGAAGCGAAGCGCGTTCTCACGGGGGGGGAGCGCGCGCAGAAACTTGGCAGAGTGTCGCCAGGTCCGGCGCGCGGACAGGTCGGTCTTCGTCGCGAGCCGCGAGGCGCGCGCATGTCCGCGCCCGGGGCGCCGGCTGTCCGGAGAGGCGCGCGCACGGCGCGCGAGGGCGGAACGCGTCGCATTTGCGGAAGTTGGTACCGGTCACCGGCTAATCCTGGCCGCGGGGCGGGGGTTCCGAACCTCCCGGGTCATCAGCGGGGCAGCGCGATTTCCTGAACGCACTCGCTTAGGCTCCAAGTATTTCTGTTTATTTTTTATTTCTATCCAGTTTAAGAATGGGCAAAAAATACAATTACATTTTTTTAAATAATCACCTATACATCTGCATTCTCATTAGCTGGTTGTCCTCACGCTGGAATGTCCGCAGCTCCATGGACAGTGCGAATGTACCCAGATACATACATCTTTACGATCCCTTCAGAAATGGACACATTTTATATGCAATGAGGAAACGAGTTGGTTTTGGTTACAGTAGTCGCCGTGGAACATACCGTCATTAGCTGGCCGGGGACGGCCGTTTGGGTGCGGCGTTTCACTCTCTCTCGGGCACTGAGGGTTAGTTTCCCTCCCCGCAGGCACCCATGAGGCTCAAAGACCCATTCTCCTTAAAAGCCGCTGACATGACGAAGCGGACCAGCCGGCCGAAAAAAGCTCGCGATGAGGAGTCCTCGGACGAGATCAGCGGTAAGGGTGCGAGCTGTCTGCCTTTGGGATGCTCTGGGAAATGTACTGGCAATAGGCTCGGAGCTGCACATCATGCAGAGTGAATTTAGGTGGTCTTAACCTTCGAGCTGCCGGGGTGGATTCTGCTAGTGCTTTTCTGAAGAAAGTTGACCTGGGAAGCAGCTTCCATCCTCTGCATCATGGAACTGAGTAACCAGAGTGGGCATAAGCGCATGATGATCAAATGTATGCCCGTTCATGGGGCAGCTGGCTGGTTTCGCCTCTCACTGATCCCTGTTCCCCCAGGTCTGACATGTCAGCATGTCAGCAAGGCAGTGGACCTGAGTTCAGTGAAGAAGGCGGTCACGCAGAGCCTGTGGTCAGTGTGTACAGACTGCCTGAGGGAGAGGACCGTGAATGAGGGCGAGCCAGCTGGGGATGTCCTCTTGTGTCTCAGGTGTGGCTTCCAGGTGAGGCAGTCGGCCCTCTCGCGATCCGACCTGGACCGCAGGCATTGGCTGCAGCGGGGGAACAAAATGGTCACACGGTGGCGTTGCATTATTTCCTACAGGGCTGCAACCAGCCAGATGTTCAGCACTCGGCCCGACACCAGGTGGCGCTGCGTTCAGAATGCCACTGCATCTCCGTCAGCCTCAGCACATGGAAGGCGTGGTGAGGACCGCCGCTTGCCTCAGACTTTACACAACCGTAACACAACCGCCTCAAGTGCTGCAGTTCTGTAACAGGCCGACAGGTGGCATAGTGGTTAAGGTCAAACGCTTGTAAGCTGAAGGCTAGCAGCTTAGTTCTCAGGAGGGGATATTTGACTTTAAGCACTTCTGTTAAATTCTCAAGCTGGATATAAAGTTAAATATGAAGATGTCCTGTATCATATACAGTGGAGGAAATAAGTATTTGACCCCTCGCTGATTTTGTAAGTTTGTCCATTGACAAAGAAATGAAAAGT
>JAODKM010000126.1:12751645-12777223 GCA_026780845.1 Petrocephalus sullivani | reverse complement strand
CACCAAAGAACCAGCGGCGGGCCGGCTCCCTTCCCCCTGGGCACCCCCCGGGGGGGGGGGCCCAAGGGGGCACCGCCCCCCCCCCCCCCCCCCAGACTCTCCCAGCCCCCCGGCCCCCAGTGTGTGGGGCGCTGGTTTGCTGCACGTGCTTACCCTGTCAGCAGCAGCGTGATGCCCTGTTCCTGCCCGGCACACACAGGCCCTTTGTCCCCAGCCACCGAGCGCCGTGTCTGGCCAAAGCGGGTGGGGATGGTGGGCCAGCCAGTCTATTGTGTGCCTGGGAACCACACAGCTGCTTGGGGGCTTTGTGTTCAAGAGCTACCAGCAGGGGGTCCCGGCTGGGGCGAGGGCTGCCCCCTCAGGATATACATACATGCAGTGTGGGCTCCCGGCTGGGGTGAGGGCGCCCTCTGCTGGTATACATACATGCAGCTCAGGGTCCCAGCTGGGGAGAGGGCGACCTCTGCTGGTATACATACGCACAGCTCAGGGTCCCGGCCAGGGAGAGGGCGACCTCTGCTGGTATACATACGCACAGCTCAGGGTCCCGGCCGGGGAGAGGGCGCCCTCTGCTGGTATACATACGCGCAGCTCAGGGTCCCGGCCGGGGAGAGGGTGCCCTCTGCTGGTATACATACGCACAGCTCAGGGACCCGGCTGACTTGATCTGTCCCCCACCCAGTGCATGTGCTTTTTTCGTGCTTTCTTTCTCGGACAGAAACATTTTCATTGTCTCTTTACAGTGTTGCCATTGCGGACAATTTAGGTGGCTGCCTGAAAACTTGCTTGTTTTCAGGTGTTCATTTAAATCTGACTAATTGAACACTTGATGGCTTAAGATGTTACAGTTGCTACATCTTTTCGTGATAGAACTTTTTTTCTCTTGTTGTTCTGTAGCGCATCAAAGCAGGCATCCTGAAAGCATTCAACAACCCCACAGAAAAGACGGCAGATGAGGAGACCAAGAGGCAAGTGAAAGGTAAGGTCGGCAGTAGCTATCGCTCCCAAGCATATGCCAATGGCGACCTCTGTTGGCTGGAGACTGTACTGCAGTTAAATGCTGTCAGTAAATAGGCTGGCAGTAGGGGTTAAGCCATTCTGAATGGGTGGAAAAGCAGTGACAGGGTGGTGACATCTGGATGTCCTTCCTTCACAGCCTATGGGAAAGAGGGGGTGAAGATGAACTTTGTGGACCGAATCTTTGTTGGCGAATTAACCAACACCATCATGTGTGAGGAGTGTCAGCATGTGAGTATCTTCCCCTCTCTGCTTGCTGATTATCAGGATGACTGTGGATTACCTGGTCATTCCTGTTGTTGGCGTGATGCTCGCGGTAATAACAAGACTGTAACGTGGGCTGCTTTCTCTAGATATCCACTGTGAAGGAGGCATTCATAGACATCTCTCTTCCCATTATCGAGGAAAGGGTGAGTGCTCCGCTCCCATGGTGAACCCCGCCCGCCCCCAGTGCCACCCCTCATGTCTGTGTGACAGTCTTGCTGTTGTTATCGTCATTATTATTGCCAGAGCTCCAAGCCCACCAATCCAGCGAGAAGCAGCAAAGGCAGCCGGGAGCTGGAAGCGCTGGTTTCCCGCAGCGACGAGACGCCGTCCCCATTGCTGCCCCAGGTCAGGAACGGCAAGAGGCCCGGCTTGCAGGTAGGAGCCGCTACCTGCAGGGGGCATGCTTTGCCAAATTGACTGCAGCCCCCGGGGGGAGGGGGGGCAGACTGGCAGGTAGCGATGGCCAAATGAAGCTTCATGAACCATTTGCAGTATTTTCTGACTCCACTAGATAGTGCTCTCTGTTCAAAAAAGGGGCTCAAAGCATGCCCCTAAGCAAAGCAAGGCCGCCACCTAGTGGGGGTCATAAAATACAGCAAATGGTTCATGAAGCTTCATTTAGCCATCAGTGCTGGCAGGTGGCTACAGCTCTGTGTGTGTGTCTGTCAGCAGGGCAGTAAGAGCATGGGTGTCCTGGGGGAGAAAGGCACCGACGGAGGCCTGGGCCGCCAGGAGGAGGTGGGCGGTGCGGCCCGGGGTGGCGTCTCGGGGGCCAGCGACAGGGACACGGGGCTGGAGGACAGCAGTAACGATGCGGACAGCGAGGCCTCTGAAAGCGAGTCCTCTTCACGACTCCCGGGGGGCACCGTCACAAGCCCGTCCTCCCTGAAGGTGCAGCAAGGGGGCGCCGTCCAGCAGCTTGTCAGTGCTGTGTCCAGACTGGGCCTGGGCCCTGCCTGCAGCGAGGTGCCGCTCTCCCGTCTCCGCGGGGAGGAGCAGCAGCAGCCGGAGGGTGCGCGAGAGCGCCACCACCAGGGGGCGTTTCAGGCACTGTCCCACAGCTACACGCCCTGCTCCAAGGAGTGCTCCATACAGTCCTGCCTGCACCAGTTCACCTCCGTCGAGCTTCTCATGGGGAACAACAAGCTGCTGTGCGAGAGCTGCACAGAAATGAGGCGGCGGCAGCTATGGCGGAGCCCCACAGGTAGGGGGCGACGTGCACCGTCCAGACCCTTGTGACGTCAACTCGGTGACTGTCGTGCAGCTCACAGAGAGGGGCTCCAGTTTGTCCATTTGCTTTCTAGGAGACAGAAAGACTGAGAAGGTGTATACTAGTGCCCGGAAGCAGATGCTGATCTCCGTGCTGCCCCCAGTGGTCACTCTGCACCTCAAGAGGTTCCATCAGGTTAGCGCGCCGCTCCAGCCAAGACCTCCGCTTGGCATCTGTACTCTTTTAATTTCGCTATATAAATAAAGATGAGTTCTGCACGCACGCAGTGACTGAGCTCTCTGCATGCGCTTGCTTTGGTCTGTTCAGGCAGGAGTGAGTCTGCGCAAGGTCAATCGGCACGTCGATTTCCCCCTCGTCCTGGACCTGGCCCCTTTCTGCTCCGCATCCTGCAAGGTAACAATGACCCCCGCAGACCCGAGCCTGTTCTCCATCCTCCAGCAGGCCCTAAATTTCCATGTGATGTCAGAGGGGGCCGCCCTAATCTCACATGTACGCGTCTGCAGAACATGGGGGCAGGCGAGCGCGTGCTGTACAGCCTGTATGGGATTGTGGAGCACAGCGGGTCCATGCGGGGGGGCCACTACGCAGCGTACGTGAAGATCCGAGCACCTCGGCGGCGGGCAAGCCTGCCAGGTGAGGCTCTCTGTCCCGTGCTCTCCGCTGTCACCAGTAGGGGGCGTCACCAAGTGCATTAACCTATCCTTGCTGTCCGCAGGGTCCAGGGAAGGCGGGGCCACGTCGTCCGGCCAATGGGTGTATGTGAGCGACACCAGCGTCCAGGTGGTGGCCGAGTCCAGAGTCCTCAGCTCTCAGGCCTACCTGCTCTTTTACGAGGAGCTGCTGTAGGCTGCGCATTTGCCTGTCACCCCCAGGGAGAGACTTCTGCGGGATCGTGCAGGCCCCTGCCTCTGGGAGAGCCTTGCATCCTGCTGGCCAGTTACTCCTAAAATAAAATAAAAAAGCAGGAGAGATGGATCTCAGCTGTGACGGACACGTTGACACCCCACCTGTGCAGTGCATGCTGGGATCTCTCCTTCAGGGCTTACACGAATCAGACGGCGCCTTTAATTAAAGCCTGTCTTTAGGCAGACTGGCGGCCGTGGTGGGGATCAGGAAAGCCCCTCTCTTTCCTCTCTGGTGCACGGGGAGCCCTGCCTGTAGTTTACAGAATGAGGTGCTGCTGTGAAAATTATATCGTGGTTATTTTGGATGAATGTATGCATGTGTGTCGTTCACTGTCTGTGCCCGGCGTGTGTGCTTCCAGGCGGCACCACGTCACCGGTGTCTGCCTGACTTCAGGACTGCTGGTCCTCACAGGGTTCAGCTGTCTTCTGTTGGCTTCTGCCATCCATATTCCTCCTGTTTCATCAATCAGGGGCACTGACTTAGACACATTGCAAGCTTACTGAGCAGATTGGTCATTAATTCATCCATTTATTCATCTAGACTGTTTTGACTTTTTTTTTTTTTTTTACATTAAATCACCAGTATCTGATGCAAAAAATAGTTATCTACAGATCACTTTATTTTGAAAAGGAATGTATCTGGCAACTGTATCGTCTTTGACTGTTCGGAGCGGTCTTCTCCTTGCTGTGTTATTATATATAATTTGGAAGAAAACAAAAGTTCTTGTAAGTTGCCAGTGATTCTGTAAACAAGAATGAATCACACACAGGACAAGCATGAAATGGCAGGAAGGGCCGGGTATTTTTGTCTTGGCCACACGTCGCTTATGCATTACCCAAAGGTGCTTTGTGATCTCGAATACACAGCCCTTTGCTCACAGGATTCCTTTTTAATGGCACTGCTTCCTCAGAGTGGCTGAATGGTGTCGTCATTGTAGAGCCTCTGTCGGTGCACGTTGCGGGCTGGCACTCCTGATCTGCCGCGACTGGAGCCAAGCCGTGCTCTTTGAGAACATGTTGGGAGCTGGTGCAGGAGAGGTGGGTGTGGATGGAGGAAAAGGGCACCGTCAGAACAATCTGGCACGCCGCCACACACGTCACGCCAAGCTAACGGTGCGGCATGGTGACGGGTAAGAGCGAAATCTTTCAGACGTGTCTATTTATAAACCCAGTTTGCCAAGAGACGTTTTCTCAAAGGTTAAAGATCTCAGTTATGCACAGCCCGGTTGTCAAAATGCAGGGCCTGAGGCCATTGTCCGTACCCAGTGTGATCTAGGCAGCTTCTCCTCGATGTTCCAGCAGTGTTCCTTTGGGACACGTCTTCTACGTAGCAATGGGTTTTTGCTGAAACGACTGCTGAAGATGCTGCAGATGGTTGCGCTCCATAGAGTAATAGATGAAACGGCACAAATATGAAGCAAAGCTAATGGAAAAGATGAGCGAGCTCTCTTGGATTGTGAAGTGTGTATAAAGTTGTTTCAGCGTTTGAACCAGTCTGGAGCTCTCCCGAAAAATCAAGGTGTTTTCGCTTTTTCAATCAAGGAAACATTCCAATGTTTTTTCGGAAGACGAGACCTAATAAACCAGATGGCACCATATAAAACCAATCCCCAAAGACGTGTGGGAGAGAGAAAGATGAGGTACAGAACATGTGAAAGTAGTGTAACAACATGTTGGTGACAATGTATGACTACAATTAAAAACACATGATTTCCGGCAATAGAAAAGTCTTGGAATTTACTAATGAATCGGCCCCATAAAAGGTCTGGGTGGAGTTCGTTTGGGAGGGGGGAACACAGGCAGCTTCTCTGAGATGCTCAGAAGATCCGCCCATAACGTGGTGCCTATTCATTGGCTGGCATGGGCTCATGGTCTGGAGGTCAGTGGGGCAAGTTAGGGCTGTGCTGTGATGGCCTTGACCAAAGTTATTTCGGTAGAACAACCCCAAAACAGCCATTTGTTTTTAATTACTGCTCTGAAAACTATACAGGATTAAGGCCACCATTTCCACTCCTGCTGATAAATAAAGGCAGGGGCACTAATCTAAAGAAATACTGGTACCCCCTACAGTAGAATTTGTCCCTAAGTTTTAAAGTGTCATTTTCCATATTTAGGGCTCCCTATAAAGTTCTGCAACCCCCACCCCCCCGAATCTGCCAGGGTATCTATGTTCCCCTGATGACCCTGAATACTGGTACAATTTTTGTCACATCTAGGACACACCCGATCACAGGAGGTGGTACATTTTAATTTACATACAGCTGTTATACAACCTTGAAAATGCATCACTCCATAAATCATGCTAAGAGAAGAAACAAGGACACAGATTCTCCATCAATGGGATGTACGAAGAGAAGGAGATGGTTAACTGTAATGACACTTACGGAAAGTTCATATGGAGAAGACAGTGATGCCCACTCCAGATTCCCAGTGACAGAAAAGCCTGTCTCTAAGGGCAATGTTCAGCCATTTCTTAGGCTCAACCCATCTTCAGTCATTGTGTGTGTCAATGCCAGTAGTCACCCGGCTTCCCTGTCACCTGATGCAGGTGTGACGAAGATGGCATTTCCCGAGTGCAGGTGTTTGTTCACGTGATTAAATGCCACTCATCAATCATTAAAGAGACTGCCAAACCCCTAAATTTAGTTTCCAGCTGTTAATGATTTCCCAGTTTATGGAAATTCACTATACCATATATACTGTTTGGTTCATGTGAACAATGCCTATTTGATAAAGGGTTTGAGTGACAGTCACACTTGCCAGAATGTGATGGTCAAAATTGTGGAAATTCAAAGAAAAGGGTTAATCCACAAAAACACTGTACCCAAAAGGCACAAAAGCATGTACCTGACTTACGTGTCCCAAGTCAGGTACAGTTGGTGGCGTCCCGTTTTATTCGATAAAAATTTACGGAAAGGAGGGACTTCCGGTCCATTGTCTTAGTACTTCCGGGTTATCGCTTCCACCGCCATCTTGTCTGCGACGCGGAGAAGAAGCGGCTTCTGGAGGTAGGTGTGCGTTGTGCTTCTTGTCGGTTTCAGTTGTCGGTCTTTTCGCCTTATGGCCAAGTTGGGCTTATCCAGGAGAGCTTTAAAGCATTTTATCCAGCTCATTTGGCCTCTGTACGGGTCTTAGTGACAGTAACACCGCCGCCTGGGTACGGTGCGCTAGCAGGGCCTGTGCTAGCTGGGGGACCGGGCTAGTCGTGGAAGGTAACTAATCCTCTCAGACGCGCATACGACCTTTACCGTGGTTAATAATGATCGTCGTGGCTTAACCCGCCTAATTAGCTGGTGTGCAGCGCCTTTATCTGGACGGGCGGGTAAAACGCACGCATGCTATATTAGGAGCACTGACCACAGCCAGCTACGTCGCTAACCAACAAAAAAATTTAATATCTTAAAAGAAACACCGTGTGACGGAGGAAATGAAGCTCGGCTGTCATGCACCTAACCGTAAATGGTGTCAGGTAGAGGGGCTGGGTCACCTAATGGTGACATGATCTGAGGATCTACCGGTAAGATGTTCTAATGATCTGACGGTCTTCCAGGCAGAAATGTGGGATCAGGGTGGACAGCCCTGGCCGCAGTGGCCTTTGAGCCAGCAGCAATGGATGCAGTCCTTCCAGCACCAGCAGGACCCAGGTGAGTCTCCACCGCATCTGCATGTCTCACTGGGCGTCCAGGAGAATGAGGCAGTTACTACAGGGACCCGCCTGATCATAAGATCCACATACCAGTCACTGCACCCAAAAAGTGCCAGAATGTCACCATGTCATTCCTTGTTTAGAACCTGATGTGCACTAACACTTTGGGCTGGTGATTAAAAATTTAAGAGAAATCCTACATTTTTTAGTACAAGTACTTCCTTGAAGAAGAGCGTATGCCAGGATGGAACATTCCTGTGTAAATGGCAAATTTTAAAAAGGATAATCATATGTCATTGAAGACATTGCTGTAATTAGAAGATAGTAGAAGTAAGGAAGCACTAACACTTACTCACTTACTCTGTGAGTTTCTAGTTATTCGGGCTGTATAGAATATGGGAAGATACGTTATAGGGAGATAATGGGGCTTTTGATTGATGGACTGTGCCTTGCGTCTAGGCCAAGTGGACTGGGCAGCCCTAGCGCAAGCCTGGATAGCACAGAAGGAGTCGGCGGGGCCCCCGGTGGAGCAGCCTAGCATCCAGCCCAACGGACAAGATATCCAGTCCCTGGAAGCGGCTCCAAACAGCCACAGCACCTTCCAGGGGGACGCGGCCTTCAACCGAATGTGGCAGCCAGGTTTGCGCTCTCGCTTTCCGCTCGCTATTATTGCAGTCGCACCTGCAGTGCTGCATCTCACTAGGCCGGCTTGTGGTTTGTAAGCATTCTGGGCCGACTGTCTGATGCAGAGCTTTGTAGGGTGACTCCAGAGTCGGCATGATTTGATTTATATGATTGTGATTATATGTATGGTGATTTTGAGCTTATGCTTCCTATTTCATTTTTCACTTTTTTGTGTTTTTAAAATGCCATTATGGTGTACAGTTTGTGATAATGGTTTTCTGTCTTTTAATAAACTCATCTGGAAAGTAATTGAAGCCATAAAACGTCAATGAATTAGGTTCATGTTTATTCAGGAGTCTCTGATATCTTAGAATTAAGTGTTTCAGTGCAGATCTGCTGTCCATACAGTAAGCATGGCCAACTTCTAACTGCCCGAAAATAATAAAGCTTATCGGTGATGAGCTACTTCTGCCCCTCCCCCCCCAGATTGGACCATGCATGGCCCTCCCCCAGAGCAGGCATGGCTCCCCCAGGGCCCAGGGCCCATGGATGTGGTCACCCCCTCTGAGGACAGCAACAGCCAGGACAGCCTGGAGTTTGCCCCAGATTCCCACCAGGGGGCATTCCCACAGAACAGCCATGGTTTTGGGGGCCAGACGGACAGCTTCTCCATGACACCCATGCCTGTCAACCAGTTTGACTATCAGGTATGAAGTATGTGATGGGCCTAGGGATGTTGGATTTATGGGGGTGGGGGTCCCAGCCTGTTGGAGGGTCAGTGGCCTCATCTGTGGGGTTCTTCCTCCAGCACGGGGCTGCCGCCTTCGCCCCCCCCTCTTCAGGGTTTCCTCCTCCATATTGGCAACAAGGGCCTCCCCAAAACCGACGGGACCGGCCCCCAGGATTCAGGGAGCGCCAGCGGTCCCCTCTCCCGATGCCCAGCAAGCAGGAGCCCCCAGCTTTGGGTGAGTCTCGCTGCCCCCTCTCCGACTGCACGCCGCCGGCTCTCCTGCCGTGCTCCAGCGCTGACGGCGTGCCGGCGTCGGTCCTCAGACGCAGTGAAGCGGCGGATCCTCCCTGCCTGGATCCGTGAGGGTCTGGAGAAGATGGACCGAGAGAAGCAGAAAAAGCTGGAGAAGGAGCGGATGGAGAAGCAGAGGGCAGAGATGGCGAGGGAACAGAAAAAGGAGGAAGACGTAGCCGACGAGGAAGGCGATGGTCCTCGGCTTCCACGCAAGAGCAAGTTTGTAAGTGTGGTCACTTGGGGAAGGGGAATGACAAGCATGGATTCCTCTTTTGGGGTAACTGCCTCTCTCCTCTGTGCAGGACAGTGACGACGATGAAGAGGAAGAGGGGGGTGAGGAAGAGCAGGCCCCCATCAGGAAGCCGGAGCTTGTGAGGAGCAGTCCATCCCCTTCTCACGAGGACCAGAGTGAGCCAGAGATGACGGAGGAGGAGAAAGAGTACCAGCTGGTCTGTCATTCCATTCTCTTGTCTGGTATAGCGCTGTGTTCTCCGCCAAGACCGATGAGGTTCAAAGTCATCCCTCCATGCTTCTTGCAGATACTTCTGACAAAGACGTTGCTGACGGAAGTGC
This sequence comes from Petrocephalus sullivani, assembly GCA_026780845.1. Taxonomy (NCBI): domain Eukaryota; kingdom Metazoa; phylum Chordata; class Actinopteri; order Osteoglossiformes; family Mormyridae; genus Petrocephalus; species Petrocephalus sullivani. The sequence goes on along the minus strand of JAODKM010000126.1, from coordinate 12,767,936 downwards.
TGTTGGAAGTGACCACTGAGGAAATCTACCAGGTGGCCCGGGAGGCTCATCGCAAGGCGACCAAAGGTAAGCGGCCCCCGCTGCTGTCCATGAGAACCTGGCAAGGCGCCCTGACATGTAGCATGCAGTTCAAATGGACACAGGCTTGAGCTACCAATCAGCGAGGCGCTTGTGTGTGTTTTTTAGCCATTCTCTGCTAACGTAAAGGACAGGTTCAGAGGAGCAAAGGGGAGGAGCCATCGGCGAACGCCTGGCATAAAATGAGCCCTCCACTGACCTCGGTGTGCCCTGTAGAAATAGCCTCCCCTTCCCCTCCCAGTGACTCTTGGACAAGAACCAAAGTGAATTGCAACAGAGTGGTGTGCCCTCTGTTGGGCAGACAGTGATTTGCATGTGAAAAGCGGACTGTGTTGCTAATTGTCTCTTCTCTCCTTTGCAAGGCAGCTCTGAATAGCCCGTTGTATCTGTGCCCCCCTTCTCTGTAGAGTCTTGCCTTTGAAATGGTGGCTATATGTTTTAACATGTTGTTCCTGTTGTGAATGAAAGCGCCTGCCAAACAGATCGCACAGTCAAGTGCTCTGGCTTCTCTGACTGGCCTCGGTGAGTGGGTCCTCGTCCGGAGGGGTGGAGCTGGGGGTGGGAAGTGGGCGGGGTTCCGGTGGATCGGGACGGGGGCCATGTGCAGTGGGCAGTGTTTCACATGCAGCCTTAGAATGCCACACAGATGTCTCGACATGTTTAGTGCAGGCTTCAGTAGACATTTGTGTTCAGACATTTCTACGCATGCTGTGTCTGTGAGTCTTCAGCCACCTGCTGACAGGCCGTCTGTGAGAGGTGGTCGTGTGTGTGTGTGTATCAGAGAGAGAGCGAGTGTGTGCGTGCGTGTGTGCGAGAGAGGGAGAGATAGAGGGTGTGTCATGGCACTGCCCACTATAAAGGATGTGGCCTTTGTTGCCGCAGGGGGTCTGGGTGAGTACGGCTCGGACGAGAGCGACGGCGAGCACAGCACCAAGGCCTCAGACTCCTCTGACACGGACGAGGAGGAGCTACGGCATCGCATCCGGCAGAAGCAGGACGCCTTTCGGCGCCAGGAGAAGGCGCTGCAGCAGCAGGAGGACAGGCGAGCGGCTGAGGGTCCGCTTGTCCCAGGTGTGTCTCCGCGGAGGCTGTACAGATACAGTGGGGGGGCAGCGGGGGCTCTCAGACTGCGGTAGGCAGAGGTATTCTGCATTTCAGAAGTTTAATAACTGCCGAAGGAGTGGAGCCATGTCTGTCTTAAGGCTGCTGGTCCTCATGGCAACATCTCTTCTGAAAGACGAATGCAGTTTTAGGAGAACCACAGATACAGAAAAGGCCTGTTTTGCATAAGTGACCGTATCTTCAGTTTCAGGGATGATGATCTTTCTTTTTCTCTCCCCCTCCCCCCCTCCCCCAGATGATCCGGCGCTGGATAGGGTGGGCCGTGAGCAGGCACAGTCAGATAGTTTAGACAGAACAACAGTCAGGGAGGTGGAGCCTGTCAGGGAGGCGGAGCGACGCAAGCCCCGCCCAGAGCAGGAGTCTAGTGAGGTCAGGCGGGCAGGCCCAGGGAGGGAGCAGGGGGGGCGTGGGGGGGCGAGCGGCAGCGCCTCCCCCAGCGAAGCTCGCAGCAGCACCTCGCACTCCAGCTCCAGCAGCTCCAGCAGCCGCTCCTCTTCCTCCTCCTCCTCCTCCTCTTCCTCTCGCAGCTCATCCCGCTCCTCCTCCCCGAGGAGGAAGAGGCGGCGCAGCCCCTCGCCCTCCCGCCGGACGCGGCCACGCAGCCGCAGCCCGCGCAGACGCCCCAGCGAACGGGAGAAGGGCCGCGAGCGGAGGCGGGGGAGCAGAAACCGCAGCGCCGAGCGCGCCGGCCGCCGGGGGAACCGAAGCCGCTCCCGCGAGAGGAGGCCCAGCAGGGGGCGCAAGAGCAGGTCCAGGGAGAGGGCGAAAGGCAGCCGCAGTCGTAGCGAGGACCGGCGACAGAGCCGGGAGCGCAGACGCAGCCGCAGCCGCAGCCGGCGCAAGCAGAAAGAGGCCAGCAAGGACAGGGACAAGAGGAGGGAGAGGAGCCGGAGTGGGGAGAAGGACAAAAAGAAAAAGGAGAAGGATGTAGATAAGCGAGGGAGATCCAAGCAGAGGGCGAAGGAGAAGGAAGTGGTAGTCCAGGAGGGCAGCAATGGCAGGGCTAAGCGGAGGAGAGAGAGCGAGCAGACGGACTCCCACAACGAGGCCTCCAGCAGGTCCGCCCGCCCGGACAAGCCCAGCAGGAAGGGCCCCAGCAAAGCTAGCAGGAGGTACTCGGACTCCGAGTCCAGCAGGAGCAGGTCGCCCTCTCCTGAGGTTAGCAAGGAAAAGAAATCTAAAAAGTCCAAACGCAGTCGCTCAAGGTCAACGGAGAAGTCACACAAGTCTGGTAAGAAGGCGAGCCACAAACACAAGTCTAAGTCGCCATCAAGGTAGTATTCAGTTCTTTACTTACTCCTTTTCAATGTCCATGTTGACGTTGTGCTGTAATATCCCGCATATGTTTGCTTACTGTTACTTAATGGGGTAGAGCCGCGTGGGTTGTTATGATTGCACCAGCTGACTGCTGTGCTCGCCCTGATGCGCTGGCCAGGTCTCGCCAGCGGAGGCGCTGTCCTTTTGTGCACTGCCTGACAAGGCGATTGGCATTTTAGTGCGTAAAGAGAGGGCACAGCGGGATTACCTTCCTGAAAAGGAAGTGTGCATGTCGACCCCGTCCCTTCCGCAGGATACTGCCCTCGCAGCCTGTGGGTGACGGTTCCTCAGTGTTGTGTGGCGCCATTTTTGGCAGGGGGAAGGGGAGGGTCTTAGGGCTGTCTGTCAGTGACTGTGCTTATGCTGATTGGCTGGTGGAACCGTGCTCTCCTCCTGACCTCTCTTCCGCCACCTCTCTTACAGGTCAAACTCTCCCGCCCGTCGCTGGCGCTGAGGACCCTGATATGTGTACTTATTTTAAAATTCCATGAGTTTTAAAGGCTTGTCTCATTATAGAGGCAACAGTGTAGGTGACCCTTCCCGTGATCCCCACCCATGTAAATACGTCTCATTTTTAAGTCCTGTCTGCAGTGCAACACTCCCTCCAAAGCCTGATCACATCTGAGGACTTAGTCAGTAGAGTATACAAGTTGTAACTTTTTATCACAAAAGGAAAAAAAAAAACACACTGTAAATTGTCCAATAAAGCGAATGATTGTTGGTTTGGCTGTTGTGACTGTCCCATTTTGTTCTGAAGCATTTAGAAGTACTCCCTAGCTCCCCTTAGAGGTCTGGCTGCCCTTCCCATCGATTAGGTTTTTGTTATTTTTTAAGAATAAAAGACATGTTTCTTAAGGTGAATGTGGGCTGTCACCACATGCTATGATATACTGTAAAGTCTGTAAAACTTCTAATAAAATATCTATGGAAGTTTTTATGGGACTTAATTATTTGTAACCCACAGAAGACAATCCACAAATATGTACCAAGATCCACGGATGGGTATTTTGTGTAAAACCATATTCACGGAAATACGGAGCGGTTTGTATTCGGCACCCTGATTAATGAGTAATTGCCAAGTCGGATTAGTAGTAATTTAGTAAATTAAGCGTTTCTTCAAATTTTGATCGCAACTGTAAAAACTTATAAATATATACCAACTGGCATATACATTAGGGTGGCGCTTCAAGACCGACCCACAGAAGTCATTTCATCCGCAAAATGTTCAAGTTCAAATTTATTTCTAAAGCACTAAATAAAACAATGTTGACCATAGTGCTGTACAAGCAGTAACACAAACAGAAGAGAACAGATAAAAGACAATGTATACCATATATAGATAAGGTTTTAAAAAAGAAATAAATGACACTAGCACCCTTTACACTTATCTTTGATCGAACGCTATCATAAAAAAATGTCTTCAAGTGGTTTTTAAACTGACCAAGCGTAGGAAGATCCATAATATAAAAAGGCAAACTATTCCATAAATTAGGGGCGGCGACCGCAAACGCGATCCCCTCTAGACCTCATCTTAGACCGAGGAACAACAAGAAGTTTCTGTGATTGAGATCGTAATAATCTCGTTGACTTTTGTTCCTGGATTAGATCTGCAATATAAGATGGGGCTAAACCATTTAAAGCTTTGAATACACATAAAATTTTAAAATGTATCCTAAAAGTAACAGGCATTTTGTCAACTAAATTAATTTGTGTACAAAATGCATTTCAATGCAAAGTCATGTTGTGGCCGAAATGCATTGTAGGGGGTCTGGGTGGCGTCATTGTATGGGAAACATAAGTTATATTATCTTTAAAACGAAGCGGCCCAAATGCCGCTTATTATCATTAATAACCCCGATGCGTTGTGGGGCCGCGCTGCACGTACTGGGCGCCGCAGCGAGGTTCGGGAGACAGCCGGAACCTTCGTGCGCCCGGCTCGCTGTTTCCGGCCGGACCGTCCTGCGCGCAGCGCCGCCGCCGCTCACACCGCCGGGATGTGGCGTGCAGCGCTGGGCAGCTCGGCTCTGCGGCGGCCCCCGGTTCTGGGGCTCCGACGCCGTGCACAGAGTCCCCACGCCGCCGGAGGAAGCCCCCATGGACGGAGGCGCCCAGCCCGGAGCCCCGCGTACTGCGCTAGCAGGTGGGCACGGCCTCGCCAACCTCCCCGATGCGGGGATAAATAATATATATAATTATAGCGTGTAAGTGGCGCATTAGCGTCCCTCGCCTTGGACTGCAGCGGCATAACACTAACTGCCAGCTCTCTCGCGTCTGGCATGAGGCTCGCATCTTTCCCCATCATAAACGTAAAATTAGCTGCAGAAGCTAGAACCTTTTGGTAGTTTGCAAACCCTACAGACTATATACGACGTAATAAATGTTGCATACTTGTAAATGCGTGCGCAGGCATCTCAGATTGACGCCAGAAGTTGGCAGCCCTACCGTTAAGACGCCGTTCAGCCTTGATCTTTTCTTTAACCTTGCCGTGCAACACCAGGCTCTGTAACGGCTTCCCAGCAGGCCGCACCCTGGCGCTGGCTCTCCTGGAACACACAGTGCCTGAGTTGCACTGATGCCCTCTGCCCCTGCAGCCTTCGCAGCTACAGTGCTGCCTCATCGTGGCGGACGACCTTGGACCCCAGCGAGGCCAAGAGGTTTCAGGCTTTGGCCAACAGGTGGTGGGATGAGCAGGGCGCTTTCGGGGCGCTGCACTCCATGAACAGCCTACGGGTGCCCTTCGTAAGGTCAGCGTGGCTGTGATTGTGTGGCTTCACCATAAGGCCTTTTCAGTCTGCATTTATACTCACTTCTGTGTCTGTACCTGACTTGGCGATCTGCCAGGTCAGCCCAGGGACTTACAGGGGATCTCTCCCCCACATCTGCCGTAGTGTTTCTTAGTCAAAGGGACAGAGAATTAACAAGGCTGCAGCAGCTAGTCCCTGAAATTAAAAGAGGAGGAGCAACAGGGGCTTTCTCTGGACACTTCTGTCTGCAGGGACTATCTGCTGAAGATGCAGAGGGGCCCGCAGGGAGGGAGGCTCCTGTCCGGGATGAGGATACTGGATGTAGGCTGTGGAGGTGGCCTGCTGAGCGAGGTAGAGCCTGTTCCCTGTGCATTGTGGGTGTGTTTGGGTGCTGAGGTGAAAATGGACAGAAGAAGCAGCATGTCTCTGGCAGCATCTGCAGCCTGAATGACAGGAATGTCTGTTTAACATTTGTGCAGAAATTACCCATAAACTCCTGAAGGGGTATTGCATCTAATCAGCCAACTTTAACGTGTCATATTCCTGACCTCCCACCAGTAGGTGGCACTGTTGCCGCCCAGGTTATTTACAGGTTATTGACCCTTCCTTCCGCTTCCCCAGCCCCTGGCTAGGCTGGGTGCCGACGTGATGGGCATCGACCCGGTGGAGGATAGCGTGCAGATTGCAGAGCTCCACAGCTCGTCTGACCCTGCCCTGCGAGATCGGATCCAGTACCGGGCCTGTACCATAGAAGAGCTGTCCAGCGAAGCAACGGAGACATTCGATGCCGTAGTGGCATCCGAGGTGGTGGAGCACCTGCTGGACGTGGACATGTTCATACAGTGCTGCCACCAGGTGTTGAAGGTGAGCCTGAACGGTGTGGAGGACTACGTCCATCCATCCAGTCTCTCAGAACCTCATCACTAAGTGAGTCACTGATGTCCAGTCTGTGTGGGGAAATCTCCCTCTTACTGGCTCTAATAGTCAGGTTAGCTGATGTCGTCAGTGTTTTGTTTCTGATAATGTGATTCGCTGCTGCTCTCGTGTTGCTTCCGTCAGTTTGGTCAGAAACGTCTCTCTGTTGGCTGAGATTTAGCCAGAAAGGGCAGCATTGCTGATCCCCGGGCATGTTTTTGGCAGCCTGGGGGTTTGCTCTTCATCACCACCATTAACAAGACCAACCTGTCTTACGTTCTGGGCATCGTGGTGGCCGAGCACCTGCTCCGGATCATCCCCCCCGGCACCCACACCTGGGAGAAGTTCATCAGCCCAGTTGACCTGGAGAGTCTGCTGGAGTCCAGTAAGTCTCCCTGTCCCTTACGGTGGCTGTGATGATCAGTCTCGATGCACCGTCTGTGCTGGATCCCCTAGGTCAGGGGTGCCTAATCTTACCTGCTCTAGGCGGACTTTTTTTCCCATTTGATTTGATCCCACCCACTATCCACGATTGGCTGACATAGATGTGACACCGTGGGATTGGTCAGCAGGACTAACTATGCCATTACTGGCATGCTTTGCACCGCACGGTAGTGTTGCGCAGATTGACTTTTTTTAACACCCGCCCCCAAATCTATCTGTCAGGAGATCCTAACCACCATACCCAACCCGCAAAAATATGCGTGGATAATGACCCAAAACCCGACCCCAAAAAAAAAAAACACCAGTGAGCCTGTATTGCATGGAACCTACCAATGAAGTGGCATTTGTGACACTGGAACCCATAGATGACATAGATTTGTGCTAGATTCGCATTGAAGATAATGACACAATTTTATGCAAGATTAACTGTGTACCAAACAACAACAAAGAAAACGAAAGATCGATTTTTACATCGCTATTTATTGAAGGGTTGCAGAAAATTGCACGAAAACACACACAAGCGCGCATGTATGCAAAACACACTGGTTGTCAAAATTGTAACATCTGATGTAACATCAGATCTGAGAACTCTGTCAGATGTGAATGAACTTAGTAGAACTTTGGTCTTTTTTTTTTTTTTTTTACTTAATTTTGCCTAAAATGAAGTAGAGCAGAGCATACTTAACTGTGATATTTCACCAAACTAGTCTAGGAGAGGTTTTGGCGGAGTAAACTATAGCTTTATTTGCTTTTATTTCCCTGATTGTGAGTGGAGCCTCATGGTAATTCCAACCCCGTTTATAAAACGTTTTGTTCGATAATGAAATGCGTTTTGTAGCTTTTTGACCCGCCCGCACCCATGATATTTTAAAAATGTCTGCCCTAAAACCGCCAGCACCCACAGGTCACCCGCGGGTCACGGGTCGACCCGCGCATCACTACCGCACGGCATGTATCTTTAGATAGTGTAAATTCATGTGTATTTCTGTTTATGGCAAATGTCGTAACTGTGAAATTGTATTAAACCAAGAGTGGTGGTTGTTCTTCGTCTAGTGCTTCCATTTTAAATGAGCCGTTACCTCCTTTATTAAAATGACCCACGCACTTGCTACCATGCCTTTTATCTGAGCTCTGTGTGCTGCATTGAAAGCAATCTGCGCCCTCTCGGGTTGTGGCATGACGGGACGATCATACGGATGTGAAAGCCGGTTCTCGCCGGCGTGTTCGCTTTCATTTTGTCCGCGATGCATTTGAAGTGTGCCCCTCCCCAGGTGGCTTCTGCGTGGAGTCCATCCAAGGCATGATGTTCAACCCGCTGTCGGGAGCCTGGAGCTGGGTGGAGAGCACCGTCATTAACTACGCCCTCTGTGCCTCGAAGAGGCAGGAGGGACAGCCACCCAGCCACCCCCCTGGGCCGGAACCGCAGCAGCTGGCCCGAGACGGGGGTACGGCGGACCAGGAGCACCGGGAGAGCTGACCGCATAGCGGTGTTAGATGGCGGGTCGAGGCAGAGATCAGCGGGTCCCATCTGGCCCATTTCTGGACGAGGCCCCGAGACGCAGAGCTTCTGTGTGTTCTGATGGCACCTGGGTGTCTGGTAGGTGACACAGCGGGTCCCCAGGCTGAGGACGGCGGCCACCTTTCCAAGCCGAGTTCTGTGTGTCAAGTTGGTCACTAAGTGCGTCTGTAGTTAAGCAAGAGGCACAGATTTCAGTATGACTATATGTTTATATAGAATAAAACTTTATTTTTGTTCTGATGTAGGAAAAAGTCTCGGATTACAGTCTGAATAAAATGGAATGATTTCTGATTGATTCCATGTCTGTTTTCTGCTGGTTTACGGCAAGCTGTTAAACACGGATGCTACTCACATTACGATATTTTGATGAGGTTGCAATAGCGATGTACATTGAGACCTTCTAGTCCAAGGTGCTGTGAGTTTGACCCTGGGGGGCCAGGGTTGAACCACACTGTCACCACGATGCAGGTTATATACGCACTGTACTCCCCGAAAAGCTGTTTTAACATGCACTGTATGTACCAAGAGGCCCAGGTGGAGGGCCCAGGGAAATTCAGTGTAGGTTGGTTGATCATGAATTAAGCAGCAGGAGCCTAGGGGCCCTAGTGTTCAACTCGGTCTTAAAACTCGAGTGAGACTGGGGGCTCTCACACTGTTAGTGCTGAGGGGTCCAGGGGCCCTAGCGGTCAACGTGTTTAAACAACAAGGAATCTGCTGGCCCTCACATCGTACCATAGTACTGTACAGTCTGGGGGGCCCTAGTGGTGAGCTAACGCTATAAGCACCCAGGGGCATAGTGGTGAACATCTGTTGTGCGCAGTGAGGATGCTTGAGTTCAGCTTTCTTCTGAAGTCTTACGCTATACAACAGATGTAGCCTGAGCCCCCTAGCACTCTGAGGTCCTGGGGTACTGGCCCGGTGCTTAACCCGGCTGTACGATACTATCTACTGATGGCAACATCTACCCAACAACTCTTCCAGTGTCTAGTGATTGCCAGTTTGGAAACGTGATTGTGTGTGTGTGTGTGTGTGTGTATTTCCACCTAGGATGGGTTCATTGGAACTTGACCTCATTGTAAGTCGAGGAGCGTCTGTATTGAAATGTGTCCAGGGGCTGTGCGCCAATCGCACCCAAAACAGCCGCACATCAGATCCAAGGACTGCTCACGGCCAGATATTGATTGCTACAGAAGCCAGCAACACAAGACCGAACTGGCTCTTCTTTGCCTTTTTAAATGAATATCGAGTTGCTTTTAACCTCAGAAATGGGTACAAATTACAGCTACTGTGCATCCCCTGCCCTGTCAGACACCATTGTACACCCTAACAGGGGCCCCGCTTACCCACCACCCCAAAAACTCAGCAGAGCGTGCCTCGTTGTCTCTCTGTGTCCAATAATTTAGTTAGGAAATTATTTAGTTAAAGGCAACTGTTTGGCCATGTGAATTAAATATAAACTATGATTTAATTAATGGGTCAGTGGACGTAATTGTTCAAATACCATTGCTGAAGTTACGCAGTTTTTAGATGAGATGTACCCTTTTATAGAGCACAGTATGCATTACAAGGAGAAATGGGTTTATCCCAAAACAGTGCATTATGATGTGTATTTTATGTGTCCTATGGACTGTGACCGGCTTAAGAAATGCACGTACACGCTCAAAAAACTGGTTCTTCATTAGTGCTCTGGAGAACCTTTTTATGGTGTTTAAGGTTCTTTGGAGAACTGAATACAATAAAAAAAGAGTTCTTTAAGTAACACCTTATGCCATTTTCAGTGCTTTGAAGAACCAAAGAAGGTTCCTCTATGGCATCACTGTGAAGAACCACTTTTGTTCTTTTATTTATAAGAGTGTAGTGTGAAAAGCGCATCAGCCGGCACAGTGCAGGCCAGCCAGTCAGTAATGTGCTTATATTATCCCGGGGGGGGGAATGTGACTTTATGAGAGGAGGGGGCCCGGGAAGACGGCGCACGGCTCCGGTCCCGCTGACGACAGCAGCACCCCCAGCGGAGCCGGAAAGACGGGAGATGCGGAGGAGATGCGGGCTGTGCGGCGGCGCGATCGGAGCGCCCTAACCCCCGTGTAGCCGCACGGATGAGGCCGGCCACAGGATGCTGTGGTGGGCTGCTTTCGCCTCCTCCCGGGCGTGCGTGGTCGATCTGGGCCGCAATCGGAGTTTCTCTCTCGGGCTTTGCGGCTCCGATGATCGCTACTCGCTGTACGGCTACGTGGTGGCCTTCCATCTGCAGGACGACGGCGGGACCATGTCCGGCCTGGGCTCCGACACCTGGTGGAAGAGGAGCCTCTACCTGACCGGAGGGGCGCTGGTGGCGGCCGCCGTCTACATCCTACACGAGCTGCTGGTTGCCAGGTAGCGAAAACGGCACGGATGTTGTGTGTGTGCGCGCGCGTGCATGCATTCGTGTGTGTGTGTGCGCGCATGCATGCATTCATGTGTGTGTGCGCGCGCGTGCATGCATTCGTGTGTGTGTGTGTGTGCGCGCGCGCGTGCATGCATTCGGGTGTGTGTGTGCATGCATGTGTGTGTGTGCGGGCGGATTATATATGAGGAATAAGCGTACAGACTGGATCGCATCGCCCCTCTTTAGGGATCCCTTATCCTCCCTTCTGCGCATATGCATGTAAAGCGCCGTGTGAAAGCAAGTGCATCTATAGATTATTTGACTATTAGTGGACAGAGGCACATACATGAAATTGCTGCCGTTACATAAAGTGCGTAGGATTTTTTATTCTGTTTGTTTGCGATGTATTTTTGGGAGGTGGGGTGGCGTCACGTGGTCTGGAGCGGCGTGTCCCCGACCCTTGCGTGCATCCCAACCAACACTGCAATAGCAGAAAAGCCTCCCGTGGTACCCTGAGGAGCCGCGCAGGACATGCACGGTGCTCCAACACACTCTTGTCCGACGTGGACATGTTTTTTCCGTGCAGTTATATTCTAAATAATACCACGTTGCAGAAAATTGGTGAGCACATACAGGCGAACAATAATTTTAAAGCAGTAAAAGATGAAGGGACGGCATCCCTTATATTTATAACACCGGAGAAAGTATTCTGCTCTCGATAAAAAACGTTTGCTGGGCAATAATGGCTACGTCTAAAAATAGTCTTTCAAAGGTACAATGGCAGTCGCTTTATAGTGATGAAATACTGGCTGCCCATTTGGATAGGAAACATCACAAGCAATCACTGTTTATATGCAAGGACGGAAATAACATTTCAAATGTCAGAAGGAGTTCACTTTTTGTACAAGGGCGTCGGAGAGGAGAGTTTGATATTGAGGGACACAACTTAATAGTTTTAATGTAAAGGTCTTTTTTTTAAGTCACAAATGAAGCCAAATTATATATTGGGGGGTACATGCCCCCCTTGCTCCCTCTGCTTTATTTTATAATGTCCACATGTTTATCAAGCGTCTCACACTATGTTCTGTCTGTAGGAAGGAGCAGGACCTGGACTCCACAGATACCCTGATCCTGCACCAGTTCTCCCGGCCGTCGGGGCCCATTCCCAGCCTGTCGCCGTTCTGCCTGAGGCTGGAGACCTACCTGCGGATGGCCGACGTGCCTTACCAGGTGGCGCGACCGGCGTTGTTCTCCTTGCTGGTTCCTGTCCTGAGGTTAGATTGCCCCTTAGATTGTCCGTGTTTGGCTCCCCCTGGCAGAATCACTTCGATGGGAAGCTGTCTCCACAAGGCAAAATGCCGTGGATCGAGTACAACCAGGAGGAGGTGTCCGGCATGGAGTTCATCATAGACTTCCTGGAGGAGAAGCTGGGAGTCAACCTGAATAAGAACCTGAACCCCGAGGAGAGAGCCGTGTCCCACGCCATCACCAGGATGGTGGAGGAGCACTTTTACTGGTCAGTGACAGTGGCAGCAGGGTCCTGTATCAGTGTGGCCTGCAGGCATAGCTCGTGTTATGCATTAGGTTACCTGACACGTCTTGTGGTTTGTGTTAGGACCATGGCCTATTGCCAATGGGTGGAGAACCTGGAGACAACCCGGAAGATGCTGGCCGTGAGTGGGCCCCTGAGCCCCATTCTGAAGTGGATCCTGAGCCGAGTGAACCGCGGCATCGTGAGGCGAGAGATGTATGGCCACGGGATTGGCCGCTTCTCCAAGGAGGAAGTGTACACCCTGATGGAGAAAGACATGCGCACACTAGCCACGCTGTTAGGTACTTTTTGGGGGCGTGGCTCATGTGCTGGGGGCGTGGCTCATGTGCTGGAGGCGTGGCTCATGTGCTGGAGGCGTGGCTCATGTGCTGGGGGAGTTGGCTCCTGTGCTGCGGGCGTGTTGGTGTGGGTGGAGGGATTAGCCACCAATCAGGTGACACCGTGAAAGGCGTATCATGAGGGACGTTGCATAATGGGAGGAGTCAAGTTTAGGGGTGTGACATGAGATTTTTTAGTAATTCTGCTGGATGTGGTTTTTGCTGTAGGTGATAAGAAATACTTCATGGGCCCAAAGCTGTCATCAGTGGACGCTACAGTCTTTGGACACCTGGCTCAGGCCATGTGGGCACTGCCGGGCACCCGACCAGAACAGCTCCTCAAAGGTCAGGTGACTTTGCATCCTTTCCTGTTTACCGTCCACCTCCCATAATAAATGTGTATCTGTAGCTCAGAGATGATATCGGCAGTGGAACTCACTAGTGAAAACTCACTGTCTGGAATTTCTATAGGATATTCTATATGGATCTATCCCAGAATAGGCTAAACAAAATGTTGCCATGACGCCTCATGAAATCATTTTATTTACTTTACATTATTATGACTTTATTTACAAGCTTAATTTCTCAATTCACTTATTGTACCGAAGCAGGCTAATTTAAGTGCAGCAGATTATGGCACTACGCGTTGTCTTTAAAACGGTTTAAGATGTAGTTCAAACGCATGACCACTAGATGGTGCCAGACAACTGTTAATTCAGATTCAGATTCAAATTAAGAATACTTTATTGATCCCTGAAGAAATTATGTGGATGCAGTTACTCCCGGACAGTAAGAAAATAATTAACAAGTGAAATACCAATAACAATAATACAAATATAACAGTACCAGAAATTACAAATGGCTCCAATACAAGGAACTCAATATGCAAACAATATATAATAAATGAATTTGTTATATATATATATATAGGTATTATAGGTATTATATATATATATAGGTATTATATAAACAATATACAAGAAAAATAAATTTCATAAATAAAATATATATTTTTTTTTTACGTATTTGGTCCAGAGGTTAGAAAACCATTCGTACGATAGTCGCACACGACTAATAAGGAATTCTAACGTTGTAAAATTCTTGCACTTTGTTTCTCAGCAATTGAAGAAAACAAACAAATACTTGAACTTTTTTTCCTTGATTGTTCGTGAGCATGACAAATTGTCATAAATTATTGTAATATGTGACACAGCTGTCCATTAAGATGTCTGAATGATAAATAAGACACACAGAGCAGAGCTGGCCCCTCTGCATCGTGACTTTCCCTATTGTGGGTTTGATATATCGCGCAGTCAGCATAAGAAATTAAATGGGGAATTTTTGGGAATTCTGAAAAAGCTGCAGACGACGCGTGAAGGTCAGCAGATGAGACAAAGCTTAATAACTCATAACTGCTAGTTTGGAGGGCGCCAAGCGCGCTTGCAGCAGCCGCTCGCCTGATTACTGTATCTCGAATTTCTCATATCCTTTCTCTTCGCTTGGGAAGGGGACCAAATATATCACACGTTTTTCTAGATCGTGGAGGGCCTGGGCTCCTAACCCCTAACAACTGTACCAGTAAAAAATCTGGACACACCTACTGAAAATCATATGTTTTTCAACAAGATTATGACCCTAAGCTCACCTCAAGGTTGTAGTAAGCGTGATCTTATCATGGACAAGGAAAGCGATGGAGAGCTGTGACGGATGACCTGGCCCCCACAATCCCCCCCCGAGCTGAACCCTATAGAGTTGGCTTGGGATGAGCCAACTTGTGGTCATAACTTGTTGAAACTCCTTCAGGGCTGTTGGAGAAGCACTCCAGGTGGCTACATCTGGAAGCTCTTTGGAAGAATGCCAAAGGTCTGTAATGCTGTCTTCAAAGCAAAAGGAGGGTGTTTCGAAGAGTCTAAAACATGAGAAAATTTTAAGCTGTGGAACACTTTTTTTTCAATATTTGATATGCATTACAGGGGAGGCCTGGTGGTACAGTGGTTTTCACTGGTGCCTCACATGCCTGGGACTGGGGTTCAAGTCTCCATCATGGCTCCATGTGTGTGGAGTTTGCATGTTCTCCCCATTTCATCATTGGGTTTTCTCTGGGTACTCGGGTTTCCCCCCATAGTTTTAAAAACATGCCAAGGCTAATTGGAGTTAGCAAGTTGCCTGTTGGGGTGTGGGTGTGTGTGTGTGTGTGAGTGGGCCCTGTGTTGGGTTGGTGCCCCATCCTGGGAATAGGACAGGCGGTTTTGGAGAATTAGATAGAGGGACCTCTCCTTCATTGGCTCAAGGCCTTTTACAATATGGTGACTAACATAGCTAAAACAGAGAAGAATGTATTCAGAAAACGTGTCCAGACTTTTGACTGGTACTGTACATTAAAACATGGTTGGAGATCCCAGCTGCCCTTTCTATTGCACCCGAATTTTGCCACCTCCGATTGTCTCCTTAAAGGGCTGTTTGCCTGTCCCCAGGTGAGCTGATAAACTTGGCCATGTACTGTGAGAGGATACGGCGGAGGTTCTGGCCCGAGTGGTTCCTGGACTGCTATGACTTCCAGTACGACGGCTCCGAGGAGTCCAGTGAGGATGGCGGCTCCCCATCTAGGCTGCCGGCCCCGGGGCTGTTCTCCCGGACGGACTCCTTCGAGGAGGAGATCACTAGGAGCAGCTTGGCCTCCTCCTGCCTGAGTGACACGGAGGCCGCCACTGACGAGTCGCTCTGTGTCTCGGACATGGAGACGGAGGTGTCTGACCAGGAGCTCTCTAAGTGCTAGTGCAGGCACCGAGGGGGGGGGGCATGTCGCCTGATGGAAACACTTGAACATGCCTGTGAGATTCCATTACACCAACCAGGAGGATGCCACCGCAGCTTGGAGTCCTGCCAATATCAGGGTCAAAAGCTGACAAGGATATTTCACGGGTTACCCTACAGAGGGCACTCAGAGCAGAGTAGTTCTGTGTGACTCATATGCAGCGTAATGTGGTGGAACTCGAATCACGGAACGCGAGCTTCCTCTAGTGGTATGCGAAAGTATTTCTATTTAAACGCCAATCATAACGGTGGTATGCGGAGAGCCTGGTGGTGCGCGCTGTAGGAATATTGAAAGCCACTGGAAAATAAATATTTAAGTATAAATAAATAGTGTTTACATTGAAATGTGTTATGCTTCATAGTGAGTGTGTCCCAGCTGAGCTGGCCATTCAGCCCCTTCTCTATCCCAGTGACCTCGTGGCTGGGAAATGGCTTTCTGGTGCGGAGGTAGATCTAGCTGTAGCGAATGTGGTCAGTTTAGCCATCCAGACTGAGTCTGAGTGCTAATGTAGCTATAGCATGATAGCTATACAGGGACAAATGAGAGCAAAGTGGGAAGGTACTGAGTGTCACCCCCCCTCCCTCAGATGCCACTCTCCTCCTGCCGCACACCTCTCCCGCCACCACACACCTCTCCTCCTGCCGCACACCTCTCCCCCTGTCACACACCTCTCCTCCTGCCGCACACCTCTCCCGCCACCACACACCTCTCCTCCTGCCGCACACCTATCCTCCTGCCGCACAGCTCTACTCCCACCACACATCTCTCCTCCCTCACACCTCTCCCCCTGTCACACACCTCTCCTCCTGCCGCACAGCTCTCCCCCCGCCACACGCCTCTCCTCCCACCGCACACCTCTCCTCACACACACTTTTCCTCCCGCACACACCTCTCCTGTCGCTGCACACCTCTCCTGCCACTGCACACCTCTCCTCCCACACACCTCTCCTCCCACCACACACCTCTCCTCCCCCCACACACCTCTCCTGCAACCGCACACCTCTCCTCCCACACACATCTCTCCCCCCGCACACCTCTCCTCCCGCCACACACCTCTCCTCCTACCACACACCTCTCCTCCCTCACACATCTCTCCTCCCACC
>JAODKM010000126.1:12731680-12751545 GCA_026780845.1 Petrocephalus sullivani | reverse complement strand
CTCCTACCACACACCTCTCCGCCCTCACCCATCGCTCCTCCCTCACGCATCTTTCCCCCCGCACACCTCTCCTCCTACCACACACCTCTCCTCCCACACATCTCTTCTCCTACCACACACCTCTCCTCCCACACACCTCTCTCCTCCCACACATCTCTCCTCCCACCACACACCTCTCCTCCCTCACACATCTTTCCCCCCGCACACCTCTCCTCCCACACAGCTCGTATAGCCATGGAGGTGTCGGTCACTTTGATAACTTACTAACTCTGTGTGTGTTTGTAAGTATTGCATTGTGGGGACAATATGACACAATGTGTTAAAAACCTGTTATTTTGACGTTGGGGGCCATCTTTTCAGTCTTCACAAGGGGAAACTCGGTTTTCTAAAAATCTGTGACTGCACTCAAAACACTACAAATGTCAAAAGTCTTGTTTGGTTACTTATGGTTAAGGTCAGGGCTGGGTAGGGGTTAATGTTGTCATTGCTGAGATTAAGGTTTCTCCCATAGACATGAATGGATGGTCCCCACAAAGATATGAATACAAACATGTGTGTGCATGTGTGTATCTGTGAGTTTCTATATATATATATATTTAGATATGGATATGTGTGTGTGTGTGTGTGTGTGTGTGTGTGTGTGCCTGCATCTGCTCCTGTGAGCCTCTCTCCATACTGATGACTGGCACCCATCCAGCTGTAGTGGCAGGCTGATTAGACCTCCACCAAGCTGGCGGCTGTGGGGGACTGGGGCACGGATCAGGAGCCATCTTCCCGCGGGACGGAGCAGGTGCAGCCTATGAGGGAGGCCTGCAGGCTTGAAGGGGCAGCCAGAGCTCAGAGCAGGCAGCATGGAGCCTTTTTAATTTGGGTGCCCCCCCCCCTCCACACAACCCCCGGACCCCCTCCACTGCTGCTCCGCAAAGAGGAGTAAACAGAGAGGGAAATTAAAAAGGGGGCTCCCCTGACACAGCCAACTAAATTAGAGCAAACTAATTACACAGAGTCAACACACTGCAGCATCTGTGTTTGTGGCCCGGGGGGGGGTGGGGGGGTGCACACGTACACAAACACGCACGCAGCTTGCTCGCCTACACACCACAGCATCTGTGTTCCTGGCCTGGAGGAGAGTCGCACATACATGGATGCCACAACCCAGACACACATGGACACGCATCCGCCCAAAGCATTACCTACAACCCAAACGCAGCTCGCGCACACACACACACACCTGGATCTCGCCGTCACACACCGTCTCCTCCGTGCACACTGGGGGAGCTGAACCTGCACATGTTCCCAAAACCCCTTTACGGACTCTTTTCTAGCAGCCTATGTAGTAGACGACATAGGAACATGCTTTCCAAATAAAAAGACAGATCTCGTATGGTTCTCTGATGGAGCAATGAGCTGCTGAACCCCCTCCAGTCGTCAGACTCTCTCTCCACCTTCAGGAAACCTCGAGAACCACCTGGTCCAGGAATTCCTCTACAGACCTTATGCCTCATTACATTCCCTGACTGTTCTTATATCGCACTTCTGTTCCTCGCCTGGTCTTATGAGGATCTCACTATAATTGATATGTGTAATTGTGTAGCTGTAGTTAACCCCAGTATGTATGTTTGCAAAGTGCCTCATTTTGGACAAAAACATCTGCTAAATATGTAAAATGTAAATGCAATGTAAATAATGATTTTCCAAGGGGGGTGGTACAGTGCTTAGCACTGTTACCTCACACCTCTGGGGCTGGGGTTCGAGTCTCCGCTATGGCCCCATGTGTGTGGAGTTCCCATGTTGTCGTGGGGGGGAGTTCCCATGTTGTGGGGTTTCCCCTCACTACATACTGAATTTGAGTTACCAGATTGTCCATAGCTATGTGTGTCCCCTGTGATGAAGTGTCTGCCTTGTAACGCATCCCTGCACATTAAGGGGTGACTCTGACTGCTATGGCTTCCATGATAACGACCAAGCTCCTCAGATTATGAGCAGATTCCCTGTGACTTGACAGTGTTCCCGTTGGCCTTTCTGTGTGGCTACTGTTCTGTAGATTCCCAGAGTGAGACAGAGTGACGGTCAAGACCCTGAACAGTGCTGACAGTGGCTGCTGATGCCTGTTACTTTGGTGCCTGACGTCCAGTGTGCAGTCTGGTCACTGAGTGGGCATCTCCGGTAGCCCTGAGGCTGGCAAGGAGGACCAGAGGTGTCCTCAATCCACCATCCCTCCCTGCGGGGGACAGGAGCTCATGGAAACCTCAGCCTGAGCTGGTGACATGTGCCGGGGGGATGAACAGTCAGCCGCTGGAGGTTTGGGGAGGAGGCGGCTCCAACAGGTGGCGCTGTGCTCTTTGCTAATGACATCTATGCAGCTGCAGGCTTGCAGAGAGGCGCGGCTGCTGCAGCAACTGCGCTGGACTGGGGCCAGCTTTAGGTGACCGAGCTAGTAATGACTTAACAGCGCCACCCAGAGGCAGCAGGTGGTATCAGGCTTTGTCTGTTCACCAGTATCTGCTAAAAAATTCCCACCAGTATGAAGGTAGTACTGTATGGCTTGCTGTGAGAAGTATGTATAAATATGAAAAAAAATGTAAATGTCTTTCAAAATCTGAGTATTTCCTCCATAGTTGTGTTTATACGGGGTACCTTGAGTTAAGCAATCTGTTAAAATAACCATTCAATGCTGCAGCCAGTAAGACCTCAGAAACAGACCCTGTGGTTCACATCAGACACCCTTCACTGCTGGTCCTGCCTCATTTTATTCCTTCTTCCAGATCGCAAACTGACTGTGCCTTAAACTGCCCCCACCCCCGCAAAAACCGTTGTTCCCTGAAACTAATAATTAGTGGGGCCAGTCAGACGAGGAGACGGGGCTGCTTTCCTCTGCCGTTTTTGTTCCTGTTGCCCCCCCCCCCCTCGAGCTGGCAGGCATTAGCGCAGATTACAGCGCGGCTCTGCCCCTCAGCGTGTCTGGGCCCGGCGCCGAAGGTAAAGCGTTTGTGTCACACTTGATTGCATTCAGAAATGGAAAAAACACACAGACAAAGGCGAGGAACATGGACACCAGGAACCAGGAGCCCTGAGGGACAAAGCCCTTGTGTTCTGGGCCTCCACCCCCCATGCCATTAGGCTGGGCAGTGCCAGCGCTTGCTCTGGAGCACAGCGTGGACCATCTGTCAGACCTCCCTCCTCCTGCCCCAGCAGGTCTTTCTGGATAGCGACCAGCTTTAACAATTCATTTGTTTACAAACAGACACACTCACGGCGCCGGCCAGGTCCGTGCTGTCACGGTTGCCACGTTGCCAGGTCGCTCTTACCTTCAGAGAATATGACCGCGACGATCCTGAGTGTGGGAGCACCCGAGAACTCTGACAACACGAAGATTTGCCAAGGATCAGGAAACTTGTGAATGTTTTATTTGGCATTTGGCTTATTGAATTCTGTGTCTGGAGCACCTCCCATCTCCCCCCAAGTGACGGCCTAGGGTACCTCCCACCTTCCCCCTGGTGAGGGTCTGTAGCACCTCCCACCTCCCCCCAGGTGAGGGCCTGCAGTACCTCCCACCTCCCTCCTGGTGAGGGCCTGCAGTACCTCCCAGCACCTCCCACCTCCTCCCAAGTGAAGTCCGGCAGCACCTGCCACCTCCCACCAGGTTGCCGGCCGGCAGTACCTCCTACCTCCCCCCAGGTGAGGGCATGCAGTACCTCCCACCTTCCCCCTGGTGAGGGCCTGTAGCACCTCCCATCTCACCCCAGGTGAGGGCTTGCAGTACCTCCAACCATCCCCCTGGTGAGGGCCTGTAGAACCTCCCATCTCGCCCCAGATGAGGCCCTGCAGTACCTCCCACCTCCCCCCAGGTGAGGGCCTGCAGTACCTCCCACCTCCCCCTGGTGATTATAGTTGTACCACCTCTGCTCCTTCCTCTGTCTTTCTCTCTATCCTTTCTTTGTATCTTTGTCTCTGTACCCAGTGTTGGGGGAGTTACTCTCAAAATAATCCATTACAGACAAGTTCAGGTCTAGAAAGTCCTAATCCAGACTACGGTTTTGTTTCAACCAGACGGCTGAGTGTAAAGAGTCACAGAGTACTCAAGCTGGGGTGCCTTTCCCAAAAGCTCCTGTTAGCAGCTTACATAGTTGGATTAATTCAGTTGCATGGGTCCAACTATGTAAGTTGCTAACGCAGTTAGCAACTATGCTTTTGGGAAACACTCCCCTTGTTAGTTGAAACAAATTCATGGTCTGGATTTGTATTTACTTGTCTGTAATGGATTAATTTTGAGAGTAACTTCCCCAACACTGTCTGTATCCATTTATAGACTCCTGTCTTCCCTACCATGGTGTTTTCTCCTGCAATAGGTTCAGAGAGGGGCCACCATGCGGTGGGCATTGATCACCCCCACGGACTTGTGGAGTCATGCTTTCTCACATACATGTCCTCGTCTTGCACCTACTGTACCCAATTCTTTTATCCCTCCCTGCTGATTCTACACCATCCCGGCTGTTTCTCCTACACCTCTTGCTCCTGTTCGAAGCCCCATCCATTACTGCTGCTACCCTTATTCTTTCTGGTTTTACTAGATTCAGTCAGGGCTGCTTCTACACTAGTGTCTTTAGCTAGAGTTATTTCCGGAGTTCTCTTTCAATGTTAGGAGCTCATGTACCAGCACCCTCCTGCAGCTTTGGGCCAAACATGGCATAAAACTGGAGCTCCCTCAGTCATCTGTGGTCCCACACAACACCCCGCCCCTCCCTCCCAGAGCCACAGACATTCATTAATCTAATTAAGTGTACCGCATAGCCCTAACGAGACTTACAAGTAGCAGGCTGCACGATGGCCATGTAGCTCAGTCCCAGCAGAAAAGTGATGAGCAGACCAAAGGGAACAGTCTCACTTCATTAAACTTGTAATTAGCTGCCATTGCACAGGCTTTGATGACAATTTACAGGCAGTTATTTTAATAGAAGCTTACTAATATACTTGTAGATTTAGCACAGATTGTTATTAGTGAACTTAGCTTTTTGCTGGGTCCTCATGTTGGCCGAGTGACAGCTCAGGCTGTGTTGGGGGAAGAGGGGTCAAACTATGTCTGCATCCCTCACGTCTAGGTCTATAACATCTCCGTGGAGACCGTGTATGTTAAAATGGTATAGGTACAGAAATGTCCCACCGACAGGGAGACCTGAAAAAGGGCTCTCTGTGGTGAACTGAGCAGAAGGTGCAGACTTGTATGATAATGTTCTGCCCTCTGGTGGTCACAGTTAGCTGGTACATGGAGAGGTGGAGAAGGGTTTAGGGCAGTGTTTCTCAAACCAGTCCTCAGGGACCCCCCAGTTGGTCCATGTTTTTGCTCCCTCTCAACTGCCAGGGAATTGGGAGGGAGCAAAAACGTCTAGGGGCTCCCCCGGGGACTGGATTGAGAGGTGTTGGCTTAGAAGAGGGTTCTATTGCTGCAAATTTAATGATCATGTGAGACCATACAAGCAAAAATGCCTGTGTTGGGGGTTGTTCTGTGTGTTCTGTGAAGATAATGGGGTTGTGCAATGTGGATGGGATGGGCAAGATAAAATAAGAGCAGAATAGAGGTCGCAACATGCTTGTTTTCGTCTGCCTTCAAGGACTGTGGACGCTTCCCTGTTCCGAGGCACGTCCTCAAAGCCCAGGCTCAGCCCATCAGGGAGCCATTGTACAGTGGAACATCTTTTTATTGCCAATGATCATAGTCAAATAATTATTACCATTTTCTAGACAACCGTATTGACTGATTAGTGGTGATTTAGAGGGTGGAAAGCTGGAAGGACATTAAAGTTTTGTCGCTCGGTGTTTAGGACCATGCTTTTTGGGGAATAATTTATCAGTAGGGACAGGAGAGGAGCGCTTTCACTGGGACAGACAGATGCAGTTAGTGATGGATGAGGGCCCACGTGCCGAGCATAAGCGTCGCTCTATCTCTGCACCGCCAAGCAGTCAAGGAACAGTGACTGTGGAGAGACCTACATCCAGCTAATGGGGGGCATCATTT
Organism: Petrocephalus sullivani; assembly: GCA_026780845.1. Classification (NCBI taxonomy): domain Eukaryota; kingdom Metazoa; phylum Chordata; class Actinopteri; order Osteoglossiformes; family Mormyridae; genus Petrocephalus; species Petrocephalus sullivani. Next base: position 12,745,532 of record JAODKM010000126.1, on the reverse strand, counting down.
ACAGCCCCCGCTCGCCTGTCACGCCGCGGCCTGCGCTCTTTAGCACCTCAGCTCTTCCGGACAGCAGACCACGTCTCCGACATTTAAATACAGGTTGCATTTAGTCCACCGGCGTAATTGCGAGAATGCTACCCTGATTTCGGGGGCTTATGCAGTCCACTCACCTTCTTTTATCTTCCTACCAGACAGTGTGTGAAAGGCAAGAGCTACTATTGCAATCCGCAGAAGGTGCACGACCTTATATAGGTTTGGAGGAATAGCAGAGAGCGCACACCGTCCCTCTTACGGCATGCCTCTGGTTAATGGCTATATTAGTATATATTACCGCTGTCCAAGGTGAATCCCAGCGCTGTGCCCGGTACCCGTGCAAGAAGCTCCAGCCCCGACGAGACCCTGACCAGGTTGGAATTTACTACAGCTCTGTGCAAAAGTCTTAGGCAGTCAAAAGATTATGTTTATATGATCCTCATGCTGGTATAAGATTATGTTTGTCATCGTGTGACAGCTTAGCCATGTAAAAACCTCTCTTAGTCACCCCCGTATCTGCAGTAACTCTCCAATGCACCAATGCATTAGTTGAAGTAAAGGTCTATTTGTCCAGTGTTTTTACAGCTACTGCAGTGAATGCCTGGCAAACTGCTTCAAATCCTCATTTCCTGCTTGTTTGTCCCCCTGTGTCTTCATTCCATTGGACGTCTGTTCTGGGATTGTTCTGGGATTGTTCTGGGATTGTTCTGGGACGATGATGCCTGGTTTCTGATGTGCACTGGGTCCTTTTTCCTGATCCACTTGCACCTTTGCTCGCTCCGAATCGGGAGCCTGGTGAGGAAACCGTATGAGATGTTATGTCGGTGTGAAGCCTCCTCAATTCACCAGGCCTTCCAACAAGCAGCACGTTGATGATTAATTATTTGGCAGGACTTGTGTACACATTTGGCATCATACTGCCAACCTAAGACCAGCCTTGTGCGTGTGCCTCCATATTATACGTCCAGATTAGCGTGTGCACACTTCCAATACCATACCTCATGAGTGACACCCAGCTGGCCCCAGTTCAACCTACTACACTCAGAATATTGAAGTCAGCTCGGTTTAAAGAATGAACCAGAGTTCTTATAGCCACGGTGTTTCCTGCCTGCTTTTCTGTGTTTCGATATTCGTGGCCACGATGCGTGTGTGAGTGTGTCTGTGTGCGCACCTCATCTGTAACGCTGACAGCATTTCTCCGTTTCATTCTGCCCCACCCTCAGCTTCTCTATCTTGCTCCTAAATTGTTTGATCCGAATTTCTCACTGTCAGCCTCAAAAATTTGACTTGCAAAATATGGGCGGCAGGGAGGAGAATGTGGAAGGCAGTTGGGTGGAAGATTAGGTTTTATCAGACCTAAAATTTTACTTCCTGATAACATTCATTTCAGTTACAGCAGTAACTGTTCATTTCATTAAATGGGATTTGATTCCTCTGCAGAGCCACATTTTATTTCCATTTGCTGGCTAAGTGATGTCTTTTACATTTAGTTAGGAGTCGAACGATCACAGCTTCAGTAGAGTTTTAATAGGATTTTAATGATATAATAAGATTAATCTAAGGCCCATTGTTTAAAAAGTTACCAACCGGTTATTCTTTTGTGTGGTTATATAGAAAACCCAGGTGGCATTTTTCATGAAATAACCATTGAAATTGAGTTGTGGTGACGTAAGGTGTGTTTTGGGCTAAACGTTTGAATGATTCGGGGTAATTATCTGGGCCCATTGTGGTGCAGGCCTCTCGCTAATGAGATCTTGGCCAGTCAGGGTCCCGTGGAGACCGCTTGCTCTTTGTGTAGACAAAACCTGCTCAAATCAACAGTGTGCAGTGGCTGGACGGATCCTTCATCTACACAAATGCCAGCCAAGAGCAGGCCCATGCATATTTTACTTTCTCTGTTAGCGGTGGAGTGGCAGAGATGTGACAATATGGAGGACGACCCCGGGGAGCCGCACGTGCTCTCCGTAGCCAGCAAATGTCACATGGCCTCACCTCCTCGCCACTTTAGCTGATAAATGTTCTATTCGCTATTTCAACACAATTAAGCTTTTGGACCCTAAAGCCTCAGTTTTGTAAAGCGATGGATACCGGGAGGGTGACATACAGGGGGTTAGAGCAGAGCTGTCACACAAAACCTTAAAGCCAAACACACACAGTGACACATATGCAGATAGACGGTAAGAAGACCAAGGCGCCAATTCAGAATCACACTGGTAAAACTGGCATGGCCTTTGTGAGAGCTGCAGAAAACTTCAACTCAAATTCATCACCACTATGAACCACACAGGTGCACTGTCCTTTTAAGTGAAAATCTCAGTCAGAAATTTAGTATCCTAACTTCTCAGCCTGCGATCCCCAAAATATCAGTGGCAGAGACTCAGGACCCTTATTGCAGTTATGGTTACAATGGAATTTCTTTACGCTATTAAATGCACTGGAATTGCTGTTTCCTGGTGTAACTCCCTGCGCTGGAATTATACATGGCAGCACAGTGCCTTAGGAGATACAGTTAGTGCGTGGAGCTACTTTTATGTGGGCCACCCTGTATTTTACATTTACTAATTTGGCAGACACATGGGGGGCAGAGAGCAGGCATAGCCAGGTCCTGCGTCTAAGGACCTCGCGCTAGCATCCAGTGTGGCATCATTCTGCCGGATTGGCATTACTGGGATCCAGAACACCATCCTGGGCTCAGGATTTACATATACTGATGGGTACCAATGTTCGAATTTGGGGGAGGGATGTTGTTCACTAGTATGTTGATTCTGTTAAATCATCATTTGGGCACTGCCCGCCCCCAGCCACATGTAGTCACACTTCTGCTATTCCTGCTATCCCAGCTATCCCTGCTATCCCAGCTATCCCAGCTATCCCTGCTATTCCTGCTATCCCTGCTATTCCTGCTATCCCTGCTATCCCAGCTATCCCTGCTATCCCAGCTATTCCTGCTATTCCTGCTATCCCAGCTATCCCAGCTATCCCTGCTATTCCTGCTATCCCAGCTATCCCTGCTATTCCTGCTATCCCTGCTATTCCTGCTATCCCAGCTATCCCAGCTATCCCTGCTATTCCTGCTATCCCAGCTATCCCTGCTATCCCAGCTATCCCAGCTATCCCTGCTATTCCTGCTATCCCTGCTATCCCAGCTATCCCAGCTATCCCTGCTATCCCAGCTATCCCTGCTATTCCTGCTATCCAGCACATTTTCAATCATGGACTCTAACCAGCAGTCACACTCCTCCTCTAACTGCTGCAGTGATGTGAGTAACACCAGAACTCTTTGCTGGTCATGGTTTATGCAGTATATTTACTTTTCCATAACCGAGCTGGGAGATTAGGTGTGTCCTAATGGTGGGCTTTGATAAGGAAAGCGGCAGTCTTATCTTTGTGCACAAAGTATGAACAATTTTATGTACTCCAAATATTATTTTGTTTCCTGACTGACACATGTTTTCATAGACTTCTATAACTAACTCCCCCAAAAAACAACATGACAGTCTGAGCTGCTGCTGAAGGGTTTCCTCTTCATAAAAGCAAGAATATATAAAAGAAAAATGCACCTTCTGCTGCCTGAAACAGGAGACCGGCCCCACGCCACACTGACCAGCACCTGAGAAGGATTACATTTCCTCTGTAAGTGTAAAAATAACACCTCATACTTATAATACTACTGATAATTATATTGACTTTTATATACTGCTTACAACTGATTACGGCTTTTCAATGCTATATACTACATACTATATACTACAATGGTATATACTTATTAAAGCCTATATTAAATATTCATAAAAGCCGATTCCGATGCTGTCAACTATAAACGATATATCTGATCAAGAGTCTGAACTGATATTACAGTTAAAACATAGCTGGACAAATAACGTTGTCATTTCGATGGGAACTACATTACCCATAAACCCCAGGGAGGAAGGGCGAGGAGCCGGATGTTTACAGTCTGGACGGGAAATGATGTTACCATGCGACCACTGGCGTTTTCTAGATGGATTTAGAAATGTCACTGAGGCGTTTGGAATATTTTCACTGGTATTTGGATATACCGTAAGTAATGTCTATAAAATGTTATAGTACTTCAGCTGCAGGACCTCTGCTGCTTAGTTGTTAGTTCATAGCCCGGCGTCCACCTTCGTAAGCATGCCAAGTTTATTTATATAGCAGCTTCGGGGCGCCTGCCGTTCGGGAGCCCAGCAGCCAGATTTTACGTCTCAGCAGAACTGGACGCGATGGCTGTGTTCGGGCCCGAGCTTAGGTGCGAGGGGCAGGGGACCCCCATAGGTGCCGAAACGGCTCTCCGTCAGGTGGTGATTTATGCCTGGCAGGCTGAGCTCCGCGATGGTGCCGGGGACAGGCGAAACGTGAGCATTGCCTTGCAGGTAACGCAGCAGCGCCTGGACCAGGATGCCGTTTGTAATCGGGAGTCCCCGCATAAACACAAGCCTCTCCGGTATTTGGTAAATACGGCACCAACATGCCCTGTCGGCAGAACAAAACTTGATAAAAACCCTAAGGGCGATGACAGAATATCTGCTAATGGCTATTTGATGTTGTCCGTGCTTCGTGGTGCGTAGTTAATGTCAGAGAGAATCAGATTATATTTACTTATTTATTTAGGAACAGATACTTTTCTCGCTGTTTCAACGTGGTCAATAATAGATGTATAACTATTGCATGAGCGTTTAATGCTTGGGCTTCAAATTCTTATTACTACTGTAATGTTGACAGTGACTTAACACCTGTGATTTCGCTGATGTGAAATCTACACCTGTGTGTGTGTGTGTCTCCCATCAGCCCACAGAGACAACTGCATTACTGACGCCATCTCCACCTCGGGTGGGTTTATCCGGTGCTTTCCTGTCACTTTCAGCAGGACAGCTAATATCACACCTCCACGTTCCTTGAACTTGAAATGGACTTAACAATGGTGATATTGCATATCCTCACGTTGGCTTACAGAGGCCGCCCCCTTCTGGCCTGGGGTAGTCAGTGCAGTGTCCGAGGCTGGTGGGCCTGTTGCTCTCACGCGCCGTGTGTCTCTCTCCGTCTGACCTGCAGGTGCTGCATGCGTTTGGCCCCGTAACCTGAGCTCTTCGGTGCAGAGCGCTGCCTGCTGCTGCTTCTGGTCTCCCCTGGTCCCTGGCCAGTCCTTCCGCATGCTAACCCTACTGGGCATGTTTTACTATATCTGTCTGCGGCGCCGGGCCAGAAGCGGAACCCGGGGCGAGGTCCTCACCAGCCGGCGGGCCGTTGAATGCAATCAGCGCTCGCTGCCCCTGAGCGTGGAGGTGAAACAGTATGCCAAGGAGGTGCTAGACTTCAGCTCACACTACGGCAGCGAGAACAGCATGTCCTACACCATGTGGAACCTGGCCGGCCTGCCCAACGTCTACCCCAGCTCGGGCGACTTCACCCAGACCGCCGTACTGCGCATGTACGGCCCCTGGTGGGAGCAGTGCCCCAGCGCGCCGCAGCCTTTCCCCAGGACGCCACTGTCCTTCCACAGCCAGGACTACATCGAGCTGGGCTTTGAGGAGGCTGTCTACCCCACTGCCCTGGAAGTGCTGGAAACCTACCACCCCGGGGGCATTGTCCAGATCCTGGCCTGCTCTCTCAACCCTTTTTCCCAGAACCCGCCCGTGGACGTCAGGTAGCCTCCTCGGCCTTGCTGTCTGAGAATCGAGTCGGGGGCGGCTTTCCTCGCCAAACACAAACATGCGCGAGAAGTTTACTTGGTGCAGAAGGTTAAGGCTTGACAGTGAACAGACGCGGCTATATAGACATTTACATTTACAGCATTTAGCTGACACCCGTATCCAGAGTGACTTACAGTACCCCATTACAGGGACCACAATCTCCCTGTAGCAACTTGGGGTTAAGGGTCTTGCTCGGGGACCCACTGGTGGTAGGTAGGATTTGAACCGGCTACCTCTTGGTTCATAACCCGGGCCTCATACCACTAGGCCCCCAGCATCCAAAAGACAGAAATACAGTAAAAGCAATAAATATACAACTAAACAAAATACAGAAGAGCAGAATCTAAGTAAATTTATGAAAGTAAATGAAATGACTAGAGAGTAATTACAATGGGTAACACTTTACTCAACTCCTGTGTCAGGTTTCCTATGTCAGCATTTATGACAGCCTCAAAAGTTGGAGCAAACCTTTATAACAAGTTATGTCGATTTCTGACAAGTTATGTTGGCTGTCATGAATGGCTTATGTCTGTGTCATGTAGCTATCATAGAGCACCCTTAAGTAAAGTGTAAACGAGCGATGTAATGTCAAGATGCCAGTGAGAAAAACTGATGTGCAAAAGGACAATTGAGTTATGAGGTACACTGTGGAGATCCCTGATTAATAGCTACTAAGGTTTTTGGGAAGAAGCTTTTTTGTGTCTTCTGGCTTGGTTTTTTATTGCTTGAAAGCACCTTCCGCTTGGAAGGCCCTGGGTGCGAGATGTCGGCGATGATGCAGATGTCGGTCCCACTGCCAACGTGCCGCAGTGCTGATCTGCTCCTCTCCCTCCCACAGGTGGGAGGTGCTCTGGGCGGGAGAGCCCACCAAGAGCCTGAACCCACAGGCCCGGCAGTTTTCTCCCAGCATCAAGCAGATCAGCTTTGCCACCAACCTGATCCGGCTGGAGGTGAACAGCTCCCTGCTGGGGTACTACACAGAACTGGACGCCGTCATCCTGCGTGGGGTCAAGGAGCGGCCTGTCCTGGCGCTCTACAAGACCCCCGTGCTTGACATAGGCGACCTGAGCGACAGCGAGGAGGAGGACGTGGAGCTAGAGGCGCCCTACAGCAGACAGGCCGACGACGCCAAGCAGGGCACGGGGAATGGCTACTTCGATAAGCTTCCCTATGAGGTAGGTGTCACATGATTACCCATGATTACCCATGATTACCCAGCTTTGGATCCTCTGATCTTTGGAGCCCCGCCTGTCCTCTCCCGGTCTGACGAGCCGTCTCGCTGTGTGTCGCCAAAGCTGATCCAGCTCATCGTGAGTCACCTGACCCTGCCGGACCTGTGCCGATTGGCCCAGACCTGCAAGCTGTTGAGGCAGCACTGCTGTGACCCGCTGCAGTACGTCCAGCTGAGCCTGCAGCCCTACTGGGCCTGGCTGAGCGATGCCTCCCTGGGCTACCTGCAGAGATGCTGCACCCTTGTCCAGAGGCTCAACCTGTCCTGGACGGGGAACCGCGGGGCCCTCACTGTCACCGGCTTCTGCGGGTACGCCCTGAGGAGGGCCCTGTGTCGACGTGCGTGTGTGCGAATGTGTGCTCGGTTATTTGTGCATTAGTGTTCGTTTGTTGTGTGATGATATTCAGCAAATGCTTAAAACTGGGTCAGTTTGTGTTTTAGGTTGAAATGAGAGCAGGTGTTAATGCAGTTTTATGCACAGCATGTAACATACTGTGCAGTGCATTAATACTTTACGCTGTAAAACACAGTGAACCTCAGTTTCTCTTTTTTGGTCCCTTTGATACAGTTTGCAGCATAGCACTGATTGGCTAGTGGGGCTGTTCAGTGGAGCAGAGTGTGTGTGTGTGTTTGTGTCTATGTTTTCTGCTCCAGTGCTGATGGGCAGGGATTCCCTCTCCTTCCTGACCAGCTTCATTAAGGCCTGTGGCCAGGGCCTGGTCTGCTTGGAGTTGTCCTGCTGCCACTTCCTGACCGAGGCTTGCCTGGAGGTCATCTCCCAGACCTGCACGGGCCTGCAGGAGCTCAACCTCTCTTCCTGCGACCGGCTGCAGCCCCAGGCCTTCGGCCACATAGCCAAACTGACGCAGCTGCGCCGGCTGGTGCTGTATCGCACCAAGGTGGAGGTGAGAGGCGGTGATGTGGGGGGAGGCGGCCGGCTGGTGCTGTATCGCACCAGGGTAGAGGTGAGAGGCGGTGATGTGGGGGGAGACGGCCGGCTGGCATACCAGCCCGTGCCAGGCGGGGAGATTCATGTTTAAAACGAGGGATGGTCCTAGTATAGAACTGTGAGGTACCCCCCTGACTACAGCCGCTCAGCTGGAGAGACGGGTGGCTGCTAATGGCCTTGATAGGAAGTTGACCACCAACATGTCCCTCAACCTAAAGATTTTGAAAGCATTTTTCTGCTATTATATCTGAACAACCCATCAGGCAGATTACTGGGGCACCTTTATATGTGTGTAATCCTCTCTGTGCCGTGTGGGTGGGGGGGTGTCCTTCCTGACTGCAGCAAACAGCCATACTGAATATCCTCACCTTCTGCACTGAGCTGAAGCACCTTAACCTGGGGAGCTGTGTAATGGTGAGTCCCCTGCCCCAGGCGTGATTGATGCTCTGAGCACGTCGATGTCCGGCCGCGTGCCGCGGTCCCGCTGACGGTCCGGCCGGCCTGTGGCGCTGCCCCCCGCAGATCGAGGACTACGACGCGGTGGCCAGCCTGCTGAGCACACGCTGCCGCTCGCTGCTCTCGCTGGACCTCTGGCGCTGTAAGAACCTGAGCGAGCGCGGCCTGGCCGACCTGGTGTCTGGCTGCCGGCAGCTGGAGGAGCTCGACCTGGGCTGGTGCTCCACTCTGCAGAGCAGCTCCGGCTGCTTCCAGAACCTGGCCCGGCAGCTGCCCCGCCTACGCAAGCTCTTCCTCACCGCCAACCGCACCATCTGCGATTCCGACATCGAGGAGCTGGCCGCCGGCTGCCCCGCCCTGCAGCACCTCGACATCTTGGGTGGGTCGTCCTTCTTGGCCGGTCCTTACTTATCATGCCACTTTTGGACCACCTTGCATTTCACGGCATGTTACAGTCAAACTGTATAGCCTGCATGTGATTACACAGGAAAACAAAGATTTTGCTACAGGAAGTAAAACACGTGGCTTACATGGAACCGACTGTGCCGAGTCCAGATCTGCACTCAGAATTTTCCTAGCACGTCCAGATTGTTACTTTGACACACGTATTGTTGCATGGCAACATAACAGCTGTTTCTGTCACGCGTGTGCCCACTATCGCCTCGTTTGAAACACGTCTCCTGCTCGCATTCATGCTTCTGCATCATCCGTGCACATTCCCACAGAGCACACGATGTAGGGCGAGATTCGGGGGCGCCGTCGCACGCCTCGCACGTGGCTCACGCCCAGTGTATGGCCCGGCGTCATGTGCTGTGTGGGCTTAGGCATGTCGGTTAGCTGATTTCAGCTCAATTTAGGTCGAGACGGGCCACAGGCTGCTGTGGGCAACAGCGGGCAACAGCGGGCAACAGCGGGCACTCACACGCGCAAAAGCAGGTGCCTAAAGCACTTTTGAACAGTATGCGTCGTAGAAATTTCACTAAGTCGATTGTTTAAGAGTCTGACAAACTTTATTTACAGCAGAGCTTTGGGGGAACAGACACTGAGCAGTTTCTCATGCATCCTGTGCGCTGTTCCCCATCCTCTGGTGTGTTACAAACGTTTATAGTGGCATACAAGCGAGCCTCTCCCTTGGCACTTATTTTCCACTTCTCCTTATCTGGTGAAGTCTTCCACCATCCAAGGCTATTCCTAACGAAGCAAGTCCTTTCAGTTTTACGAGCTCACCCTCTGCATGTTATCTTATTCTACACGCACACACACACACACACACACACACAGGTTTGTAATTCTGTCTTTGTGGGGACTGACCATTCATTTCTATGGTGAAAACTCTGATCCCAACATAGCAACCTTAACCCCTACCCAGCCCTAACCTTAACCATGAGTAACCAAACGAAATATGAGACTTTTGGCATTTTTAGTTTTTCGATTGTGGTCACAGATCTTTGTGAGGACCTGAGAAATGGTCCCCACAATGTCAAAATACCAGGTTTTTATTACATTGTGGGGGCCATTTGGTCCCCAGAGTTAATTTTCTCTCACATATGTTATGTTTTGGTGAGCTTCTGTTTTTAGTTTTGTTGCAATGAAAACATTTTTCAAGTATCACACAGTTATAAAGCAAACTTTTATTATCTATAGTACTTTTGGAATTTTTTCCCTCCTGTATACATAACTTGAGAACCGGACGTGACAGACAAACTATGCCTTCGGTTTTGACCTCAGCAAACTGGATTTAGTGTAGGACACATGTTTTAGACAAAGTAGCTTAAAACTTTGTGATCCAGTTTAATTAAAACCCTTGAATCCTGTTGGGTTCCGACCGGCTAAAATTTAAAATTGACCCAGGATACATTTAATACGAATAGTTATATTGATATAAAATTAACATTTACATTTTATTCATTCACCTGACGCTTTTCTTAAAAGCAGCCTGCATCAGAGGGAAGGGTTACTATGCCTTGTTAGCTTGTCGGGCTTCAGAACACAAAATACTCACCGAATGTCTCTCTGTCCTCCATGGCTTCTGAGCCGCGGTTACTGGGGGACCCCCTGCCCTCACTTTTCTTTCCCAGACGGGCGTCCGCTGTTGATTATGGGATTTCACTACAAATCTCCTGTTTTTCAAGCTTTATTCTGGTACCTAGTTTATTGTGTGCTTGTTTTTTTTCTCCCCACAAAAACTTGAGTGTGAAATTGACCGGTATTTTAGCAGAGGAATGCTGAAAAATCCCATGGATTCCAGAGTATTTTCTGAAAGAAATAACAACAAGGCAAAGAGAATAATATCCTTTATTTTCATGTAAAAATATTTAAATGTGACATTTTTGGCCAGAGGAATGATAAGTTCAAACTGAAGCCCTCTGGGCCTGTTCTTACGCGTTCCTCCACTTGCCCGCACCATAGAGGGGGGAAGTTAGGACGATTCCAAGTGCCCCTGAGTGACAGGGGCCTTGAAATTTTGGGAGATAGTTTCCCCTGCCCCCAATCAATGTGCTTACCTGCCAGTACTTACTGTTATCCACATGGGGTTTAAATAAACGCCTTCTTTGCCTCCTGGAGACGTTGGGAGTAGGCAGTGGGGTCAGTGGGGTCAGTGGGGTCCGCTGTGAATGGAACAGCAGAAATGTGACCGTGGTGCGTCTGTGCGGCAGGGACCCGGATGGTGAGCCCGGCTTCCCTCGGGAAGCTTCTCCGCTCCTGTCCTCGGCTGCTGCTCCTCGACGTGTCCTTCTGCTCGCAGATAGATGCGCGAGTCGTCCAGGAGCTGAGCGGCCACTTCCCCGGCGTGGCCATCAAGAAGAGCTTCACCCAGTAACCGGGGCGGCATGGGAGCCTCGGGCTTGACGGGGTCTGCGACGGCTCCTCGGGGTCATCCATCGTGGTTTCCAAGTGCTTCAGAGCATCGCTAATTTTTCTGAGATGGTCCGCCACTTCCTGCTCGGCGTTGGCAGGGACGCCGATCTCAGGGCTTGTTTTCCTTCTGCGTTTCTTTTTTCTTTTTAAATCCAGAGTAGCAGGTGCCCCCCCATTCCATCCAACCAACCTTACTGGGATGATGACCCTAGTTAAATCGCCTTTCTATGCAGAATGAAATTGCAGAGGTGAGGCGGATGGGCACATCCACGCTATGTCAGCACTGATGCCCTTAGGTGAACATGGGTGGAGTGGATCTCCTCGCAGAACATGGCCACGTTCAGTGTTATTCTTGCCCACCTGGCATGGAGTTCAGGTGCTACAGAAGTTGCCTGATGTTTCTCTTTGTCCTGATCTCTGTTTATGAGACATTGCTGTGCCTTAGGTTTGAGGTGGTGGAGGAGGGTGGACATTATATACTGCCACTCCCCAGCCCATAGGAGCCATGATGGGAAAACACACGGATAAATTGCAGAGATCCAGCGGTCCTGAGTTAAAAAACGAAAAAAAGAAAAAAACATCTCCAACGCCACCCTGTTCAGGGACTGCACGATTACCACCTGAGCCACACTGCAAAGCAGCCCATCCACGCGCAGTGCGTCAGACATGTGCCATGTTCTACACACTCAACATGTCACTGCGGGCACTGGGCGGACGAGGCGTGTTCTCAGAAGAGCAGTCATGCCATGACGAGACAAAGCGAGCTCACTACTGTATGTGTTTAGGAAATGAGGAATCTCTGATAGTTTTCGTGTGTCGATGTCGTGTGTTGTTTGTTCGTTTGGTTGAAAGAGAGCTGTGCTGTTTTGGTATTAATGTCACGGAATGATCAAGCTGGTGCAGAGGCACCCAGAAGCACAAACGCACTGATGCACGTGCAGATTAAGGAGAAGGAGTGGTGAGCTGCATGCATCTCCCGAGTGTGCGCTGCCTCCCGGTGCCTCCCGGTGCCTCCCGGTGCCTCCCGCTGCCTCCCGGTCTCGGACATTAAGAGCCTTTACACACACACTGTTGGAAGAAGCACATTAACTCAGTAGCGTCCTGTATGCCTGTAATTCTCTAATTCTGATCTCCCTGTAGTTTTGAGTCTTTGAGCACTGAGATCTCTCCCCCACCCTGTGCAGAACCCAGCACTGGTCTGTGCCTCTGCTTTGGACAAACGTTTTTTTTTCTTCTCCACCTGGATTTAATAAAGTGAAAATTGTGAATGAACCACTGACCAAACTGCAGACCTCTCCTTTCCTTTTCCCTGACTGAAAAGAAACACTTTTCAGGAGTCACTATCTGGCTGCCTGTGTCACAGGACTGTGGAGTCACTGTCTGGCTGCCTGTGTTGTGGGCCTGTGGAGTCACTGTTCCGCTGCCTGCGTTACTGGACTGAGGAATCACTGTCCGGCTGCCTGTGTTATGGGACTGTGGAGTTACTGTCAAACTGCCTGTGTTACTGGATTGTTTAGTCACTCCTGTGTTATGGGACTGGGTAGTCACTGCTGCCTGTGTTACTGGTAGATTTGGATGTGTGTGTGTTTGTGTATTTAATAATGTGTTCCGAAGAGCACCAGTCTGAGAGAGTTTATCTGTGTGTTTGTGTGTCTGTTTGTGTCCGTGTGTGTATGCGCGCGTGTGTGTGTGTGTGAGTGCGTGTATGTGTGTGTGTGTGTGTGTGTGTATGCGCGTGTGTGTGTGTGTGTATGCGCGCGCGTGTGTGTGTGTGTGAGTGTGTGAGTGCGTGTATGTGTGTGGGGCACCTTCCAGGCCCTAAGAGGCTAATTAGGCAGCCCACTGACGACCTGCAGTGATTCCTTGGGCCCTGGTCTGCTGTTTTTGTACCTTTTTACAGTGCCGCTGTTTTAATGACCTGTTGGAGGACAGTTTAATGAAGTCTGCGGGGGGTTGTACTGCCCCCCCCATGGTAGCCTGGCAGGTGCTGAAGTGCCACTGAGCCGCCGAACCTGGGGCAGATGAGGAGAGCAGCAGAGGCGAGTCCAGGCCTATTAGCATTTTTGTCAGACTGAAGATAGTGGTCAGCTGCACTGTTTTATTTGTGTATTTTAGATGTCTGAGTCATTTAGGCAATATTACCATGAGTGTAATATAGTGAGTTGCTGTCATTGTTTTAATGATTTTGTCTACCCCATTTAAAATGATTCTTTATTTGCCATGTGCACAGCTACACTGCTGCTGCTTCTTTAGCATATCCCATCATGCACTGCTTTGAGGCTCGCGCACATGTATAAACAACCGTGGGCTGAGCTTGGGGTCTGAGCGCAGGGTCACATGTTTGTCCACCCATCTATTTATTTATTCATTCGTAATATGTTTTATTTCCTGTGAAACACTTTATGACGTTTATTCTCGAAAGGTGCTATATAAATAAACTCCTTACTTACCAAGTGGCTTAAGATTTTTTCAGGTGGGGGTAGTTGGGGGGCCTTGCTCAGTGCAGATGTGACAGTCCTGCTGAGGACAGCGTTTGTTTTGTCCTGACTGGACAAACTCTTTTGCGGAATCAGTCTGATCTGTGTCTCAGGACTGTGGAGTCACTGGCTGGCTGCCTGTGTC
>JAODKM010000126.1:12686493-12696665 GCA_026780845.1 Petrocephalus sullivani | reverse complement strand
CAGGCCCTCGGCCATGTTGTACCACATCGGGTACCCGCAATCCCCCAGGCCCTCGGCCATGTTGTACCACATCGGGTACCCGCAATCCCCCAGGCCCTCGGCCATGTTGTACCACATCGGGTACCCGCAATCCCCCAGGCCCTCGGCCATGTTGTACCACATCGGGTGCCCACAATCAGCAAGGCCCTCGGTCATACCATCATGCAGCTCACGTTCAGCACTAATTGCGTTTATCCCACCCAGAGTACCGAAGAAAAAGGACCATTAACCGCATTACAGAATCGACTGCTGGTATACTAAACACGATTACATTCCCTCCATCAGCCAGACACATGGCATGAGAGCATGGAGTGGCATTTACAGGAGCGGGTTTCAATATCAGCTCAAGACAGCACAGACACAGGCGAGTGACGGCATCGGCACGCAGGCTCACACACATCCTCCAGAGCTCCGCCCATCACAGCTACGCAGGCCTGTCCCTACATCTGCATAACATTCATACATACAAATTAGCTACGTGTCGGTTTTGATCTACTGTCTAGATATCACTGACTGATGTTCAGCCCTGAAAAACCCAATAAACATTTAAATTAAGATTCAAATTATAGAACCAAATAAAATAAAATCGCTAAGAAATAACATTTATTAAACTAAAGATTGTTGTTTATGTACTGCATGTCACGAGTACGCTGAGGCGGTCGTGGGGGGGGTGGTGGTGGATGGGAATTGTCGCAGCTCGTCGAGATGGGGGGTTGCCCTGGCAACGACTCACTGAGCGACAATGGGCATCCCTGAATGCGGGTACCCAGCGGGCACACGGCGGGCATGCAGCCTTCGCAGCCACAGCAGAGACACTCCCGACTGCGGCGTCCCGGATCATCACACTTACCGTACGGGTCGATTGCCGACAGCACATTCTTATATCACAGCGTCACTAACAGGAAAATTTCGACTGTGTCATTTGGGAGCACGTCACGGGACCCACGCACCCTGGGGCTGGCTGCCACCTGCACCTCGACGCTCCTTTTCCGTCCCAGGTGGTCCGCCAGGGTGTAGAACCCAGTTAGGCTCCCCATCTGCAAAAGCCCAGGCGCAGGGTCTGTCACAGGCCGGGAAGGCGTGGTCCTAAAGGGGAGCCCACCTGCTCTCCCATCACAGCTCACTGGCTAACAAGTGAGCTCATCTCTCTGTAATCCTGCAACCTCCCCGATAACTCTGTGACGAATTCAAAGTTTCTCCCACTGTGTTGTAAAGCACAATTTCATAAATCATTATTCTTCTCTGGGAGAAACTCATCCAGGGGTTTGGGGGTGGGCAGGGAAGCTGGAGGGTAGGGGGGCACTGCTCTTGATGAGCTGAAACCATGTCCACAGAAAACAACCCAGGCTGCAGCATGGTGATAGTATGCTAATGCAATGCTAATCGTATGCTAATGACATGGTAATCTGACACTAGTATTCCACATCAGCGAGAAGCAGGAGGATTTTCAGTGAACTGCTAACATAGTCTGAGAGCTCAAACACACACACACACACACACACACACACACACACACACAGCACAAAGCAACCACACATACACACCGACACCAAACCGCATACACATCCCACAGAAAATAACTGCAAACTACACAAACATACACAAATCACAC
Organism: Petrocephalus sullivani; assembly: GCA_026780845.1. Classification (NCBI taxonomy): domain Eukaryota; kingdom Metazoa; phylum Chordata; class Actinopteri; order Osteoglossiformes; family Mormyridae; genus Petrocephalus; species Petrocephalus sullivani. Next base: position 12,695,014 of record JAODKM010000126.1, on the reverse strand, counting down.
ATTACACATGACACCACACAGCAATGGCCTTTATCTAGACCTGCCCACTTTCAGCTAGTGGCCACAGCATCATAAACACCCACCCACTTTCCAGTCCAGCCACACCCACCACATAAGCCCCGCCCCCTAACACTCAGGACATACCCAGCCTTCCTTATACTAGTTTTTAAAACTGTGCATGCTGTTCAGAATTGATAGCATGATTAAAATACTAACATCCAGAACTGATTACATGATTAACATAACACTGACATTGAAATTGATTGCACAATTAACATAACAGCAAAGCACACTTATGAACTATTAGTGTATTATTAATCATGCAATCAGTCCTGTATGCTGCTACATCAATCAGTATGTTGCTGATTCACAAACTCAGAGCCTTATTTTTCCAAACAAAACGTTTTTGATTGGCAGGTGCTGTTCCGTGCTCATTGAGAGAAGATCTGAGTGTATCGGGGAGGCAGTCTTTCAGCTAAATTCACAAAAACTGGATTAAAACACAACCCAAAACATGCCAGATGGGAGGCAAATTTCAGCTGTTCAGGGAAAATTTAAAATATGGCTGACAAATGAGAGGCAGTAAGGGAGAGTGAGGAGAGACTCACCCGGGAGACAAAGCGCAGGCCGTGCCTTTGGGCCAGGGACCTGGCCTCTGCAACGCCCCCCTCCATTTGCACTGCATAAAACACCTGCAAGGTGGTGCTGCGCTGCCCTCGTGTGGTAAAGCACAGCCACTGCAGAGCCCAGCAGGCCAGCAGCAGTGCCCTCATGACCTGGAGAGAACAGAACAGTGTACATGCGAGACAATTCAAACCAAAATATTTGTTCAAAAACAGGATGTTCAGATCAGATAGATGAACATGTACCAAGAACCACATTTATACAAGTACTCTCTCTGGGGATGTTTTCATATTCAGGAGGATTTTACACTAGTACCTGGATATTCATTGGAAGGTCCGCTTAACCGCACATATGCTTAGTTGACTCATTGTCAGCACATATGTTTGCAGTGTGCTATTTGCCGCACTGCTTTGGACAAAACAGTTAGCTAAATATGCAAATGTAAACCAAGGTCTTAACAGTTTATAAAATGGTACGGAAAATTTTGATGAAGCAAAGCAATCCTTCCGTGAGTACAATGACAGAATCTCCAGCAGTCAGGAGCATTTAAAGCACATTTTAAGTGAAGTTCACACTAAATGATTTTAGCCCTAATTTTCCGCTCGCCGACAGTTTTACTTGTGGGAGTTTTACTTACACAAAAAGTTCCGAGGGCAGAATGAAAAATAATTGGTTCAGAGAGATAACCAATCAAATTGCAGAGGTGGCTGGTCCAAACAAGTAGAGTAGGCGAGACCAAGACATCTGATTGGTTGGTCTGACATCTGACTCAAGATCTAATTGGTTCTCTCCCTGGACCAATAATTTTCGTTCGGCCCTTATTGTGTACGTAAAACCCCCCTAAGCAACAGTTTTAGGAGACTGCCGGCAGAATCCCCTGATTGGAGGCAAATCAGTGTTCGATCAACAGCCGTTTATCAAAACACCACACAGCAAGCAGGGAAGTGTGGATGCTGTTCCGATACAAGAAAGCAAGGGTGAGAAAATATGTATAAAAGATTTCTCAGATATTTTCATCAGACAGGAGAGTTGAGGACGCCATCTGCCCTTGACTGAATGTGCCTGGGTATATCGGTTAAGGGCACTTGTGACACCATCACCTCCCACAGTGGCTGGTATCTTGAAGGACACTGAAGCACACACGACATGAGTGTACCTGCAGCTACTCAGCCCTCCCTCAAAGCTTTCATCTGCCACCAGCGGGAACAGGGCAGCAAATTGCAAAGAGCCCAGGCAGAGACATTACACAGCTGTGAAAATCTGACATCTTGGTATGGAACAGAGCGATGGCAGCATGTACACTAAAACTTGGAATGATTCATAGCAGATTAGCACGGCCCCTATCCATAGATGGTGCACATACTTCCGGGGCAGTGTGCGGCTCAGCGTTTTAGATGGCTGCTCCAGTGATCCGATCGCCAGCTGGAATCCCGAGGCCGGACCCTAACCCTAACCCTAACCCTTTCATTGTTGGGCTCTGGAGTGAGACCCATAATCCCTAATCACGCCAAGGAGGAGCTGACCCTACTTTGAAAATAATATGTTGCTCTGGAAATCAGCGTATGGTAAACTAACATTTTATATCAAGTAATTATATCTTTGTGTCTTCACTTACTTAACATTATAAGACATTATAAACATCATTGCACAAAGATGCTCAAACTTAAACGTCTGACCCCGAGCAGAAGATCGACTCTCAGGTACAACTGATACAGAGCTATGAAGGCTTTACAGAGTACAGGAATAAGCTCTGGGTAAACATCATCTGTGGAGGATTACAAGGTATTAACAGATGGCTCTGGGATGCAAACAGACAGCGCGGCCGGCGGGTTCTGAGTATGTTCTGCATATGTTCTGAAATACCTGCGTTAGCCTCTTTGTCAACACACCGGGCATTAAGGCGAGCGCCATTATTAACACGCAGGCGAAGACATCCCTACCTGTACAGGACCTTGACGCACTCCCGCTGGTCTGCAATGACATTTCAGCAGCACCTGAGCAGTTTGTGGTCGGCTGCATCATGCAAATCCTGACAGGGAGCGACAGAGCGCCGGTTCTCCATCAAATGTCATGCAAACTGCCTTTTATCATGGCTTTGGCCTTCCTGTCCCCACGGACCTCTGTTCTCCAGGTGGATGGTGTAGCTCAGGGGTCGCCAACTCCGGTCCTGGAGGCCCACTACCCAGGAGGTTTTCTGTCCTACCTGGCTTCTAATGAGTCACACCTGTTCTCAGGTAAATCTCAGGAACAGGTGTGACTCATCAGAAGCCCAGGAAGACAGAAAACCTCCTGGGTAGTAGCCCTCCAGGACCGGAGTTGGTGACCCATGGTGTAGCATCTCAAGACGGCAGGCCTACAGTATAACAAAACACTGATACTATGGTACTCTGCAGTCTTTGTGACTGTCGGCTTAATCGTTTTATATTAAACTTAGCATACGTAGTGTGAAGATTTACTGGATCTAGTTTACAGAATGTCAAAAACATGCCGTCATTCGTCATGCTACGGAGACCCCGCATGCACTTAAGATGCCCCCATTATTATTCATTTGCGCACAAGAGGGTCTTGCAAATTGAAAGGAAGCCTGCTCTAGCGAAAAAGCGCCCGTGCAAATTAAGGTTAACATCCACAATCTGAGGGAAATGAGGGTTATTACCTACCATTCACAGGCAGCCAGGGTTGGCTTTTTTTTCGCTGGCAGGTCCCAGTGATCATTAAGACGGGGTGTGTAGGGGGGCTAAATATTTTAATATAATCTCAGACCGCTTTTATAGTTTCTTGCACATATTACCGATAAGGAAATGTGGTTTAACCTACTCGAATTCTGTGTTTTATCTCGAAACCAGTTTCTTCATACTACATTTAAACGTAATATATGAACGAACAAAGTACGGTTGGGTGACTGTAAAGACTTCTCCCTAAAAAGAGAGGAACGTGCTAAGTTAAATATAAACACTTGCCTCATTACCCACGTCGCCAAAATGTATATGACAAACGAGAGGGAACGGTGCTCTTAATAACACGTGTTCGGCGTTGTTTATACCAGCTGATAAAGCACTCCTTCTGCGTCCTGCACCCAGTCGTCTCGGCCAATCAGAGCGCGTCGCGTCACGCGGGGCGTGGCCTAGTCCCTGCGTAGCCCGTCTTTGCACATTTGGCGGGAGCAGACAGAGAAACCGGAAGTGCAGTTTTACGGGAGTGTGTTGCCTTCTTCGATTTAAGTATATTTGGTCTCCATTAGCATATGTCACAGTTTCTAATAGTATGTTATTTGCGCAATATAATCGTATTTCGAATAATGATGGTTAGATATCATCGGCTTTATTTTGCTCTGAAGTATAAATAGTAATAGTACGTTTATCGATTTATCGGGAACATTTATTTCGGTACTGCTTGTTTAAAAGGGAGCGATTTTATTAGTTCGTCTGAACATCTCCCCTGCGTGAGATGGACGAGGAGTTCAGCCAGTCTCTCACCCCGCCGGTGTCCCCCTTCGCGGCTGACAGCCAGTGCGACCCGGCCCCGGCTCCCCCGCCCTGCTTCTCCTGTCTGTCCCAGCCGCCCCGGGACGAATCGGGCCTTTTACCCCCCGATGGGTACGTGGCCAAGGGAGTCCTGAAGAGGTAAGGCCCGGCAGATCGGCCATAGAGCGCTAAGTGCCTGCAGGGTGGCGGAGGAACGCATGCTTGTCTGTGTCTGTAAGGTTATTGCTGAAACTGGACCCTGCCCCCGCGGATTATGAGACGGACACGGCGGACCTTTTCGGCTTCTCCTGGGTGACCGAGACTGCGATGGTGGAGTCCACCACGCTCCTGTTTAACTTGTTCAGGTAGGTGTGGGGTTTTGGCCCTTTGGGACGTTCTGATCTCTCCCCTCCCTTCTACAAGTGGTTGGCATTCAGGCCAGAAGGTAAATGCTAACGACTGAAATGACTTTGGGTGCAGATCTGTGTGTTTATGCTCACTTGACAGTCATCTGGCTGTTCCTCTCTAAGATGGGTCTGCCTAGAAGTTAAAATACCTGTTGCTTATCTTTTACCTTACCTATGGCCTGGACTTTATCATCATACCTAGAATCTCATTGTAATTATTATTTGGACCCTTATTCTTAGTGTTACAGATTAATCTTTGCATGATCAGCTGGTGTCCCTGGACATTGCTATTTCTTGTCAGTGTCTGCTAGGGCTGTAAAAATGTATACCAGGCAGCGGTATTGTACACAAAGCAGTGCCGGATAACTTAGGTAAGACTGTGAATGTATAAGGCTGAATCTGTACTGTATATTATATATAATGAAGCAAATGCTAAACAAAATAATATATTTTAGGTGTTGATTATTACACAAAATAACAAAGTAATACCTATAACAAATGACACTGATTTCTAATCTACAGCTTGATTTCATATAATACTATATACTTATTTGTGGTTAATTTATTGAAATTCTCTCAAATGCAAAAATATATGGAATTAAAAAGCTGACAGATACTTGAAAAACCACGTTATGGAACAAATTTTACTATTTACTATTTTACTATTTAACACATGCTGTTCAAACTAGCACATCAATCAAAGGACTAGCTAGCCTGAAATGTATTGCTGATTGGCTACTATGCTAATTCACAAATTCCCCACCACTCTGAAAGCCAAATTAAACTCTCTCAGTGTCACCGACTCATTGCTTTGACAAAAAGGGCAGATGGTTGAGCATCTAGAGCTTCTTCAAGCGCGTGCATGGAAACAAAGCTAGAATATAATATATATTATAGTAAAATAAAATGAATTATAGGCTGCTTTTTTCTTCCAGTCTGTGAGTCAGGTACAGTGTGTGTGTTTATATATACATACACACACACATACATGTATACAAAAATGTTTCGGATTTTTTTTCCTCTTAGCTTGGACTAGAGTTTTATTGTTACTATACAGCTGTCGTAGTGTGTAACTGGCTGTTGTGCTCCTGATATGAATATGTTGGGCTGAATTATCTGCACTGGGTGGTGGTTCTTCCTCCGCTTGTTCACTGGCCGTTCCCACCTGTTTCTGCAGGCAAGCCTTCCTCAAGCTGGAGAACCTGGCGCTGTCCAGCACGCACGACTTTGGTAAAGGAGCTTCGGAACTCGCCGCTCCCCGTGGCACCGTCTCGGGCGAGAGCTCTTCCTCGCCGCTTCGGTGGTTGTGACCTCTGCGGTGTTACACTTTCTCCTCGGCCTGAGATCTTCACCCCCACCTGTGTTCTAGGACAAGCGTACAGCCATCACTCCCAGGCTGTGCAGCTCCGTCAGCAGTGCGTCCGATTCCTCCAGTATGTCAAGGTCTTCATCTCAAGGTGAAATGAGGCCATCTGTGTGCACACTGTTTCAGTGATGACATCACATTGCCTTTGAATAAATCAACAACACCATGTCGATCAGGGATGCTCAGTTGGCAGACTCTGAAACACAATTTAATCCGGACCGTGTGAGCAATTGCACACATGAAGTTTTATCTGTGGCACTGGTCCTTGCTTTTGTGTGCCTGATGGAATTTGGACTTTGGGGGCGGGGAGGTGGGGGTGGATAATTTAATATCCCTAATGTAGATTATGTAAGGATGAATGTGCCATGCAAGTGATATTTCACTTCACTATGGCCAAAGAATTCCAGGTAGATGCTCCGTTAGGTGGATCTGTGATGCTGGGGGTCCTGGGGAGTGAGGTTGACGACCACATTTAACTACGGGGGTCATCCTGGCAGCTGGGCTCGTTTCCATGAACTCCTTAATAACAGCAGAGGTTCACCCCCTTGTGGCGTCTCATGTAAAATGCAGTCGACCAAATGATGACATTTGACAGTTCAGCCGAATGCACAGGACATTATGGGCTTTGCTTGGAAGCTGCATATTGTGTGCCCCAGGTACATGGTGCCCCCCCAGGACCTGGATGACGCTGTGTCACACCCCTACGTGGCCCTGGAGGCCCAGCTCCCCTCGGCACTGCTGGAGCAGCTCTTTGGGCTGACGCTGCTGGTGGACCGTCTCAGGAACCTGCCCTCCAATCTTCAGGCCTGCCTGGCCATGCAGCACCAGGGCACTCGGCTGCCTCCGGTCTGGCACCTCCTGCACCTGCACCTGGATGTCCACTGGTCTGTGCTGGAGATGCTGCACCTCCTGGAGGAGAGGATGATGGGTAGGTCAGCTCCCTGCACCATCTCCTCCAAGGCATTCGGGATTCGGGGCTATTTCTGGCCTTAAGCACTGTGTATGCTGCCGCCCTACAGGTCAGGTGGTGTATGCGCAGCAGCTGGTGGACCTGACCGGAGAGAATTTCACCAACGTCACTCTGTTTGAAAAGCATGTGAGCAGCCTGCTGCTGGATCTGATTGGCCTGGCCATGGCACAGTATAGCAAGGTAAGTGCCGTGGTTGTATTAGTGACAGGAGGTTTAGGCAGGTGGAATTAACCCACCCCCCATTACCTTGCAGGTAAGACCTACAGATGCCTTGGCTACACCCCCCTACCACTGTATCTGTACCAAGGAGTTGTGGCTCCTGCTCATACACCTGCTGGAGCACCGGAGTAGAACCCTGCACACTCAGGTGAGTGTCACATGGTACAGGTGTGAGGGGCACTGGGGTACAGGTGAGCACACGCGTGTGAGGGGCACTGGGGTACAGGTGAGCACACGCGTGTGAGGGGCACTGGGGTCACTGGGGTACAGGTGAGCACACGTGTGTGAGGGGCACTGGGGTCACTGGGGTACAGGTGAGCACACACCTGTGAGGGACACGGGGCTCCAGGGACGCCGGAGAAATGGTTAACCCTGTGCCCGGGCGCCAGGCTTCGCTTTTAGATGTGTGTGTGTGTGTGTGTGTGTGTGTGTGTGTGTGTGTCTTTAAGGAGAGCAATGTGGCATATGTGCAAATGTAGCTGGACTTGTATCGGAGCAAATGCCAAATAATGCACAATCTCTCTTTCCTCTCCACCCCACCCCCAACGTCAGCCCTTCTGGGGCTACCTTAACAAACTGCTGCGGAGTGTCCTGAAGTGGGAGCCGCAGGACAAACTGGTGGACGGGCTTCCGGCTTCTTGCAAGGACCCGCTGGGGTTCTCCTGGTGGCTGGTGACCCACCTGGCAGAGCTCGGCCAGACGTGCAGCAACGGGACTCACCAGGATGAGGTAGGCGGGGCCTGGTGGGAGTGGGGCTGCTGGCGCCCCCTACAGGCCACGGTGATAATCGCTCCCGCCGTCCCGCAGAAGCTGAAGGAGAACTGGAGCTTCGTGACGGCGCTGCTGAAGTCCAGCCTCGGCTCTCAGGTGGGCCCCCCCGGCGAGCCCCCCCACCCCACCTCGCCGCTCTATCTCCTTACCGCCCGCCTTTGCCCTGCAGCCCCAGGGCCCAGAGGAGGAGCAGGCACGACTCGTCCTTCACTGCTGCTACAGCCTCTGTCTGCTGTGGGAGCCCAGCGTTTCCGTGGTTACCACGCTCTGGGAGCACTTCAGCAAGAACCTGGTACGCTGCCTTATGCCCGTGAGCTGCTTTGGTTAAAAGTACCTCCTAAATAAATGAATAACTACTTTAAACCATGGTATATAGTATTTTTATGATATTTCCAAAAGCTGTATTATTCTGGTGTTTTGAAATCTTGCCTATGGGGCACACAATGTATTTCACCAAACTGCAAGACTTCCATTGTGTGTTTCCATTGTGCCGTTGTAACCCCCCACCCCCCCGAAGCCTAGGGTGTGTGACTTCCCGAAGCCGCCCTTGTACTGCGCTCGGCTGTGTTCACACCGGCTGCCTGCCTGTCCCCCCCCCCCCCCCGCGCCGGCCCCTCCCCGTACCCCTGCTGGGGGGTGCCTTGCGGGGGGTGGTGGGCGGGGGGCCCCCGCCCCTCCGTGGGGTGCTCCCCCCGCGCGG
>JAODKM010000126.1:12664108-12686393 GCA_026780845.1 Petrocephalus sullivani | reverse complement strand
CCCCCCCCCCCGAAGCCTGGGGGGTGTGACTTCCCAGAGCCGCCCTTGTACTGCCCGCGGCTGTTTTCACACCGGGTGCCTGCCGGTCCCCCCCCCCCCCCCAGAATAGCGCCTTCACAGTACCCTGGCTGGGCGTTTCCGAGCTGGGCAGTGTGAGCCGGACGCCCCTCTCCTTGCTGGAGCTCGCCCGCAGGAGCTGCACTGCGGGGGCCCCCTGCCCTGCCCAGCTTCGCTCCACCAGCCACATCCAGCTCTACCACTCCTCCAATTCCTTCCACATGTTCCTGCGCATTCTGGCTGTGTACCTGTCCAGCGGCAGTGGTGATGGCGCCCCCTGGAGGCAGATAAAAGGAAGGTGAGAATGGGACCCTGGGATTTCTATATCTGTGGCTCCTCCTATTGGCTCACGTCTGTGGCTGGGGGTCTTCTCATTGGCTGAGCTCTGTGACTGGAGCAATGCTCATTGGCTGAGCACTGTGGCTGGGGCAGTGCTCATTGGCTGACCACTGTGGCTGGGGGTCTTCTCATTGGCTGAGCTCTGTGACTGGGGGCTGGGGGTCTTCTCATTGGCTGAGCACTGTGGCTGGGGGTCTTCTCATTGGCTGAGCTCTGTGACTGGAGCAATGCTCATTGGCTGAGCACTGTGGCTGGGGGTCTTCTTATTAGCTGAGCACTGTGATTAGGGCAGTGTTCATTGGCTGAGCACTGTGGTTGGGGGTCTTCTCATTGGCTGAGCTCTGTGACTGGGGGCTGGGGGTCTTCTCATTGGCTGAGCTCTGTGACTGGGGCAGTGCTCATTGGCTGAACACTGTGACTGGGGCAGTGCTCATTGGCTGAACACTGTGACTGGGGCAGTGCTCATTGGCTGAGCACTGTGGCTGGGGGTCTTCTTATTGGCTGAGCTCAGTGACCTCTTTAGTTTTGTGGGTGGTGTTTGAGGAATTCAAGCAGTTTGTCTGCCATTAAGAAAAATGTGCGTTGTGCGCCCCCTGCAGGATATACTCCAAGTTGCACCAGCGGCGCATGCTGGAGCTGTCAGAGAGGGGGCTGATGCACCTCCTACTGCTCTTCCTAGTGCTGGGCCAGCAGGCGGAGCTGGAAGACGCGTGCGGGCGCGTCTGCGAGCTGCTGCAGCTCCGACCCCCCGGCTCGCTCTCCATCGCTCAGCAGGCGCTGCTGTGCAGGGGCCAGCTGGCCTTCGTGCTGCTCTTCCAGGAGCGCGGGCTGGACGTGGCCGCCCCGGCCCAGCGGGTGGGCGGGGCCTTCGCGCAGGCCGCCCGCGACTTCTACCTGAAGACCACGGAGGCGGCGCGCAGGCTGGCGCTCTGGCCGCTGCTGAGCGCCTACATGGAGGGCGTGCAGGAGGTGATGGAGAGCGGCCGCCTGCTCCAGCTGTCCCAGGAGCGGCTCCTCAACCAGGGCTTCGGCCTGCTGCTGCCCGCCTGCCGGCAGTCGGAGCTGGGCTCTGCCCTCGGCTTCCTGCAGGCCGCGCTGGCCCAGCTGCGGTGAGGACGCGCCGGGGCTCTTATCATCAACATTATCATCCTTTTCATAAAACAATTAAACTTGACATAAAACACCACAACTAAGTGAGAATTTGCATAGTAATAAGCATAGAAAACTGTAAATGTTGCATTCAAAACTAACAAACAAAACATCAATCTTTCTATTGCCTTTTTCGATACTGTTTAGCCAAAATAATGATTTGTTTGCCTTTTAATAACCTTTAGCAATACCTGGTTTTTACCATTTTGTGGACATTAATTAGTACGTGATTGGTACGTGCACTGTGCCTTCATGAAGGATTCTCTACAGATCAGACGCATAAAATGGCACATAACTTTGTCTATCCCTAGATGTAAAATAGCTAAAACTGACAGATTTTTACTTCATTTAGCTTGCATATATCTTAAAAAATCAAATCTTATTAAAACAAAGAAAAGCACACTAATCACTAACTAAAACTAATCTGGATTTCAAATGTAATACATACATATAACAATGGAATAAAATAAAAAAAAAGACCTTGGGGGTCTTGCCACATCCAGGAACTCGTGGGCAGGGTTGTCCTCTTTTGGCCGCCTGGGGTGCTTTCCGGCCCGTCATTCTGATTCCGTGCACACGGCTCCATTCTGTCATTAGCGTGTTCCGCTCATGGTGGCGGGGGAGTAATTGCGACACCCCCCTGATTTAGATGCGACCAAGCTGGCAGGCGCCAGAGACATTAAGGCACAGCTGGGAGGGGCGGGGGGCATGTTAGCTGCTGGTGGCCACTACTGTTTAATGTGTGCCATCGAATTCATGGTGACCACGCTGCCAGTGGGGGCCCTCGCGTCTGATTCCCGGTTTCGCTGCCGTGTGAGACACAGATGGTGACTGACGTCTGATTGGCTCCCAGCGACAGCCAATGAGCAGGCTCTTTTAAAGCTCACGACCGCCGCTGGTGGCCTCTGGTAACTGCTGCCTGTGTCTGTGTGTGTCCTGAGGTTTTGTCTAACGAGGTGCTGGAGACCTATCCCACGCTTAGGGGGGTGATGATAAGGGGGCTCCCAAAAGTCTGGTTTTGTAGCTGGGTGGCGGTAGGGCTGTAGGGGCATGAGCTCTCACTCAGCGTGTCTCCCTTAGGCGGGCCCAGCAGCATTCTCTGGCTGGTGAGGCCCCTCCCCCCGGCGTGACCAAAGAGCGACACCTGGCTGTGGCAGCTGCCCTCTGGACCAACTTCTTCCCCTTTCTGCGTAACCTGCGCCTGTCCCAGACACCCCCTGCACAGCTGGCTGACTGTGCCGCAGGTCAGCACACTCGCCCCGGCCCACCCCGAAACATCCAGGCTCACACTCCAGTTGCACTGGTTTACCTTCCACACCAGTCTGTCCAGCACACAGTCCAGCTGCTGTCCCCTTACACAGTCTGCTAAGCCCAGATGTTTGGATGGCTGTCAGTCCTGCCTGTTCCTTTTCCTTCTTTGGATTCCCCAGGATTCTGCCTGCTGGCACTGGACCTGCCCAGCTCTGCCCCCCCGGACCTGCAGCCCCAGCCTGCCCTGTCCATGATGCACTGCTTTGCCTGGGATGAGATGCTGCACCCCTTAGTGGTGACTCGTTACCTCACCCACCTTCTCCATGACAGGTGGGGCTTGGCAGACAGGTGAGCCCAGAAGGGCCATTGCGGGGGGGAGCGGTGCTGTTCTGATCCCGCTGTGGGTCGTTCCTTCACAGCACCCTGGTGTCCTCAGTCACCGCTGCTTCTAGTTCAGCTCAGGCCCTGTGCATCCGGGCCTGGATCCGGTGCATTTTACAGCGGCACGTCCACAAGGCTGCTGACGGGTCCGAGAGCAAAGCAGGTACGCGGCTCTCAGCGCGGTCTCCCGTTACCTCGGTTACACAGCCGTCACGGCCCGGTTAAGTTTAGCCTGCTCACCTGGTTACTGGCTGATGTTCCAGACAAGATGCTGAGAGACCAGCTGAATGAGCTCACCAGGCTGGTCTTCCAGCTGCCGGAGGTGGAGTCTCTCCTGCAGGGGGCGCTGGAGCTGCAGCCTTCGGCCCGACAGGAGCCTGGGGCAGCTGTGGGGGTTTTTTTCAAGGTATGCGCCCCCCCCCCCCCCCACAGCCCGCAGACAAGCATGGGCTTAGTCACGGCCAATCAGCCAATCAGATGCCTTCTTCTGACAGGCGGTGGGCGGGGCCTACCGCAGACTGCAGAACTTGGCCGAGCGCTCTCACCTGGTCACACGTGCCTTAGACTACGTCGGAGACGTCCTTAAGCATGTCAAGCCCTACCTGGCCAATCGGAGCCCGCCGGAGGGTCTCCAGTTGGCGTACCGCACCGTGGGTACGTACCAGCACCCAGAGGCGAGCGAACACATCGCCACCTTTAGTGGCTATCAGTCTTACCTGTGTTTTCCCCTCAGGGTGTCTGGTGAAGCAGTGGAGCCCCCTGCTGGCCACCGCTAAGGCCCAGCAGCTGCTCTTCCGTATTGTGGACGGGCTTCTACTTCCTCACGCCCTTTTCCAGCAGGACAAGAACCTGCCGGCGGCCCTGCTGAGTGCTGTGCGGGACAGCCTGCCGCTCTACCTGCAGGTGAGCCCGGCCCCCGCGTCATGCACTGGCCCGCCCACAATCCATAGCCCCACCCACTTTCCCCACACTCCGCCCACTTTTCCTCAGGGCCTCTCTGAAGCAGCCGGCGTGTCCCAGACGCAGGGAGCCTACCTGAGACAGCAGCTTCGCAGCGTCATCGCCCATTACCTGGAGCGCTTCTTTCCCGCCACTCCTGCCGCGGCAGCCCTGGCGGAACACCCCGTCTTACTAGCTGCATGCGAGGCTCCTTCTAGCCAGAAGGGGGCAGTGCTGAGCCGCACTGTCCTGCAGGTGCTCAGGTAAGATGACCAGCCTTTGCTAACTCCCTGTACCCTGTTTCCTGTGTCCCGAGTCCCTGTGTTTATGAACTGTGAGATGTGTTTGACGGCAAACGTGTCACCGTGTTACAGTGATCGCATGGCGCAGTGTAAGGGCCAGGCCTCCCACAGCAAGCTGGCAATGATGCTGGCCTTCCTCTCGGAGCTGCTGAAGCGGACCAGGCAGCCCCAACGCCCTCTGCTGGCCCTACCCCTGGTGGCCGTCCTCCACTGCCTCCTGCTGGTCAGCGAGTCACAGGGTGAGCCGCCCCTCCCGGCTTGGCCTTCGTACTCGGGCCCGCCCTCTTTGAGGTGGACTTAATGCCTGCAAGCTGTAAACACCGTGCATGCTGTGGTTTGGGCTCCATCCTATCCTATCCCATCCTATCCTATCCTGTCCTATCCTATCCTATCCTACCCCATCCTATCCTATCCTATCCTATCCTGTCCTATCCTATCCTATCCTACCCCATCCTATTCCATCCTATCCTATCCTGTCCTATCCTATCCTATCCTACCCCGTCCTATCCTATCCTATCCTATCCTATCCTATCCTATCCTGTCCTATCCTATCCTATCCTATCCTGTCCTATCCTATCCTATCCTACCCCATCCAATCCTATCCTATCCTATCCTGTCCTATCCTATCCTATCCTACCCCATCCTATCCTATCCTATCCTATCCTATCCTACCCCATCCTATCCTATCCTATCCTATCCTACCCCATCCTATCCTGTCCTATCCTATCCTACCCCATCCTATCCTGTCCTATCCTATCCTATCCTATCCTGTCCTATCCTATCCTGTCCTATCCTGTCCTATCCTGTCCTATCCTATCCTATCCTACCCCATCCTATCCTATCCTATCCTATCCTATCCTGTCCTACCCCATCCTATCCTATCCTATCCTATCCTATCCTGTCCTATCCTATCCTATCCTATCCTATCCCATCCTGTTCTGTTCTTTCAGTCAGGAAGCTAAGCACAGACGTCCTGCAGCTGCTGTTTGAGCTCAATGCATCTGCCACACCGGATGGGTCATGTGACCAATTCTCTGCTGTTTTGAAGTGAGTGACATCAGTGCGGATCCCTACCTGGGGCTCAGTGCCGAGCTCTGTGTGTGTGTTTGCTGGCATTCCTGACGGGGAGCGACGCGTCTGCGGCGCAGGTCCTTCGTGGAGGAGACCGTGGACACGTACGAGCAGCAGATGTACGGCGTGTTGGAGATGGTGTCGCTGCTGGACCGGGCCGCCGTAGAGCCTCTCGTTCCCGTCCTGACGCTGCGGCTGAGGAGCTCGGAGCACAAGCGAGGCCTGGGCAGGAACGCCACGCTGAGGTGGGTCTCGCTGAAGCAGCGCAACGCAGTCAGACTGCCCACCAGGCCCAGCCGGAGCACAGCGAGGCCACCTAGTGTCCAGAAGCCAGAATTACACGAGTGTGCATTTATCAGACCAGTGGTGTGTGCTACCTAGCAGGCTTGATGGAGCTTAACACGATCAGCGTTAAATGAAACTATGACGGCGGTTATCTGCTGTGTAAGTTGACTCAGGGTTTCTTAGTTGTGCAGTGCATGTTTATAATAAAGAGGGGGGGCACTGCATTCTCCCGTTTAGCTCCCCGCTTTGGGAACTCACTCCCCACTGCCATTCGTTTATCGACCTCTGTCGCAGATTTTAAAACCAAGCTAAAAACCTTTTTTTACTAAGGCATTTAACCTACAGAATGCATAATGTGCTGCGTCTTTGTTAATGTAAAAGCGCTATATAAATAAAATGTAGTATTATTATTATTATTATTATTAAATTAAGGATGTAAATTAACAGCCGCCCTTTGATGAGTACATAATAGTGAAAGTCCAGGATTTCCAACTGCTTTAATCCGAAAGCCTGTACTCTGTGAGCAGGTTAGGCATACAGTGTAAGTTTATTGTGGCAGTATACCCCGTTTAAGTTAGCTACAATTCATAATGCCCAAAGCTAGGAAGTAAGCCTCAAGAAAGCTAAAAACTGGCTTGTAGTAACACCTCTCAGGTCTGTCTGTCACCGTCTTCATAACTCAGACAGGATCGTGGGCGTGAGCTGTCCGTCCCAGTACCCTGTGATGACAGCTGATGAGCCCCACCCTATTTTCCAGGAGTGCCTACAAGAAGCTGCTGACCAGCCTGGGGGAGCGCGGGGTCGCAGAGATGGCCAGCTTAGACCGAGACTGAGCCCAGGCGCTGCACGCCTCTCCCACAGTCTGCCAGATTCTTATCATGTGTATTTGTATATAAAGATATAGTTCTTCCTTTGTGATAAATAAAACAAATTATGTCTGTTTTCGCTGAGCTTGTCATCAGCACTGCCACCATGCACGTGAGCCTGAGTGTGGGTTTGTGTTAAATATGAGTGATGAGCAAAGGTCCTAGTACAACAATGTCGCTTTTAAGGTAGGCCAGGATATGACACTCAGACACGGTGATGTATTTACCAAACTTTTATGCTTGACACCATTCATACGCAAAAATCGCAGTGGTTTCTGTATTGGCTCTCAGATGAAACAATGTTTAAGCCGGGGTATTCGCTTGTCAGGAAATATGTAACATTTTTATAACATACTTTCAGGATTTCCACAAACTACAGCAACAATAAATGCTGGATCAGGCGGAAGGCTGGGGCTGACACCCATGTACGTGTGTGAGCCCCACTTCTGGGGGAGGCGAGTAGATTACAGTGTGTCTCGCTACATGGTGCATGCCCTGTTTTCAGTCCGAGGGCGGACTTTGGCCGACGTTGTTGAATCAATTATGTTCTAAACCTGTGAGATTGTAGATCTGGAAAGTCGGGTGACTGATCACCGTTGGTGGCATACAAAACAGTTAACATTAGGCTAGAGCACCAAGAGCACATTCTGTCCTCCAGCAAAGATCTCAATAGCGCTGGTGGAGCTAAATGAGGCTGCCACCTACTGCTCTGGAGGACCAACAGCGGTCTGGAGTGAAGGGATCTTTAGACAGTCCTGAAGGAGCACAGCTGATGACCTCAAGTGCCACGACCTGGTGCAGTGGGGCAGCGCGTTTGCATTTGGTGTCGTCGGACGCGAGGGCTGAGGAAGAACCAGGGTCTTGAAGGTAATCTCTACCTTTGACATGTTCCATTCCAGGAAGAGTCTGGTGCCCATCACTCTTTTTGCTGTGATTTTTGCCGTCCCTGGTGGACTGCATGTGGTATGAGCTTCTCCTGCATCTGCCCTGTTTCGTCCTGAAGGGTGTTAAGGCTCTCAGTCCACAAACGGCAGTTTCATTTGTTTAAAGCACACGGAAGGGCTGCAAGGAAGCATGTGTATGTATCAGGGGAGAGAAAGAGTGTGTGTGTGCGTGTTACAGAGCTCCCATCCGATGGTGTGGCATCTGCAGCGTCTGTAAGTTGGGGCAGGCAAAGTGGGGTGCGGGCAAGAAGCATCCCGCGATGCCATTGGACGCAAACGGGAGCGTGGGGCCATAAAAGACCCCCTCCTTCCCCTCCATGCTGACATCGAGGACCTGAAGGCCAGTAGGACACATTAATTAACAAGTGGCACAATGTTAAAGTCAGCATTAAAGTAGGACTGAATGAAGGTACGGTCACCTGGATGCAAGACAGGGGCTCATTGGTCCAGATGGAGTATCCGCCCACCACATAAATCCTGTCACTGTGAACAGCGACCCCGGCCTCGTTTTGCCCTGCGGTGGACAGGCTGATTCAGCAGGCTTATCTCCCGTGGGGTGTCCGTGGGGTGTCCGTGGGGCTCGGGGAGGGAGGCGGGGCCAACCTGTCAGCAGACTGAAGGCACAGCGGCTCCACTGGTCGGACTCCACCGCGTAGGAGTCGATGTGGCGCACCAAGACCCGGTCGTTGTTGAAGTCCAGGTCGTTCCCGCCCAGCACGTAGAGGTGGCGCCGCACGGTGGCCATAACATGGTATACCCTCCTCTGGAGCATGGGGCAGCGAGCCAGCCAGTGGTCCTGATCCACGCACACAAGGGGGGGTGGGGGGGAGCGTGAAGTGCAAAACACAGGACAGGGCTGAACACGAGGGTTTATATGCCCTTCAGGATGACACACTTATGTCACGCATAACCGCCTCTGTCCCATGAAGGCAAAACACAGTGACACATTTAATCGAAAACAGAGTTTTGAACCAAATCAGGTCTCTTAAGCTCGCTTTAACCTTGTGCTGAAATTTTGGTTCTCCTTTGCTCGTCTTTGAATGAGCTCATCCCTTTTCCCTCAGTTTTGGTGTCAGCATAGTTACAGTGTTCGGCCTCCGGGGGCCAGTACAGCCGTCCCTAAAATCTAGGGACCGTGTGTGGTTGATATGTCCAGGGTGTGCGGTCCCCTCGCGTACCTGCCCCGGGTCATACGCCAGCAGTCTGTTTTGGTACTGGGCCGTGTTTGTGACTCCACCTGGGAGGACAGACAAGATGGTGCCATCAACAACGACCCCCTACCCCCCACCCCGGCTCCAAAAGACCTGATAACACACATAACAAACAGATCAATGTCTGTGTGTGTCTGTGTGTATTCATTCAGCCTTAATGTTTACCAAGACAGGTGTGAGTGTGAGGTTTGTGCTCTGCTACAGATACATTACTGTACGTATCTGTTATAGATACAATACCCCTGCTAACTAACATTAGCTTACATATATTACTGTACGTATCTGTTATAGATACAAAACCCCTGCTAACTAACATTAGCTTACATATGATATGGCGTCATCACACAGTGCTAGACAGGAACAACAGCTCTGAGGGCTTTAACATCGTCTAATGTTCGTTAGCGTCTGTTAAATTGTGAACATTACCCCAGTCAGCCTGTGCAGGAGTGTAATTAGAAATACAGGCCCTTCCACCCCCACACCCAGGGGTGCCATAAAGGGGGTGAAAATGACCATGACTGACAGGGGCCCAAACAATTTGAAACATAGAAGCACCGGTCTAGGTCGGAGGCTTAATATTGGGGTTTTCCACTGCATCCAAGAACCGAGCCGTGTCCGACCCAGACCGCAAACTGGCGACTGTCCATCGTGACGTATGCGGGCCAGACGCAGGCTGTAACTGCTCTGACGTGACTCTGCTTACTGGCAGGGCTGAAATCCTGAGCAAAGCAAGCTGGCTGCTTCACCATTATCAGGGAGATGGTTTTTCTGCGTTGATATGCATGAAGGAAAAATGTCATATTCTATATATTATTCATTATTAGCAGTATTGCGCATTGTAATGCATTCCCAGTAGCCTCCTACTTAAAGTACTACAGAACAGCTGAACAGAATGGATTCCTAATGCAAATTTATGCATGCGGACGCTAATTCCGCTAGCGTCTGATGCTTGCCTAACACGGCGATTCTCACAGATGCGCAGGAAAACAGGGTAACTAGCACACAGTAAATCATGACATACACAGTGTGAGCAGTAAATAAGCAACACCTTTACCGAGCCGACCCTACCGCGGTGGAAAACTGACGCGAGCTGGAACCGTCTCTTTACTATACAGGTCGGGTATGGCCTGGTTCCAGTATGCCAGTGGAAAAGCAGCATATCATAGCGGCACCCCTGAATCGGCCTGGGTTCCCACGCCCCTCCTGCGCCGGTACCTGAAACCCAAAGCAGCCCGTCAGCGACACAGCCGGCGTGGCAGGACAGCGAGCGGTCGAACGCCTGCACCAAGGTCCACTTGTTCTTCTTGGGACAGTAGCGCTCCACCGTGGGCAGGACCTGGCCGAGCTCGTTGCGGCCGCCCGCCGCGTACAGGAAGTGGCCCAGTGACGCCAGGACGAAATGCTCGCGGCACACCTTCATCGGCGCGATGTCCACCCAGGTGTCGCGGCGCGGGTCGTAGCGACAGGCCGTGCGCACGGCGCAAGTCCGCCCCGTGGCGTCCTCCGCCTCGCCGCCCACCACGAACAGGAAGTGGCCCATGACCGCCACGCAGTGGTGGCTCCGGCCCGTCGCCATGGGTACCAGCTCGCCCCAGTTGGAGGCGCCGGCCAGGTGCGCGTGCTCCTGCTCGGCGGGGTTGAAGAAGCGCAGCTCTCGGACCCGGCTCACTTCGCGCTTGCGCCCCCCTGCCACGTACAGCGTGTGCGAGCGGAACCGTGGCCGGGTGCGCGCCGTCTGCCTCAGCGGCTGGGCGAAGGTGGCCCGCTGGTACTCCAGAGCCTCGCTCACGAGCGCCGACAGCGCGCTACTGGCCTGAACCAGCGGGTGGCAGCGCGCCAGGCGATGCAGCGTCGACGTCTCCATCAGGCCGTAGCGGACGTGCTGGAGCAGGTCATCTGCATAGTGGTACCTGTGCTCCTGCTCCAACCACCGCATCACCAGCTACAAGAAGTGAGAAGAAACAGAGGGAGCGTGTGGGTGGAGGAGAGGTCACCCCTGTCCTCCGCAACGCCCCCTAGCTGTGGGCAGCATCCGCTCACAAGGGGTCCTACCAGCCAGATCTGCTCCTCGTTGAGGGACGTGAGCTGGTCGCTCTTCAGCACCTCCTTCAGCAGGCTGTATGGGATCTTCAGCACCTCCTCTTGGCTGGAGTGCTGTAGCTCGGACAGGTTCTCCACCAGGAAGCTGACGACGGCTCGCTCCAGGGCCGGAAGGTGGAAAAGGTCGGCCAGACGGTACATCTCCAGGTAGTTCAAGGTGTTCACCTCCTGGGTAACATGCACACGCCGTCATGGGGAGGAGGCTAAACGCTTCCCCAGTGCAGGTTCAGGAATTCCTTGCTCAGCACCAGTTATAAATACGCTGCCTGAGACATTCGCTGTGCCTTTTTAATCCCTGTCCGTTACCTGTACTCATTGCATTATTCACAATACACCTGTGTGGTATTCACCAAAATTTTACAGATTCAAACATGGATTTTGCTGTATTGTACCTGACATTGTTTTACTGAAACTGGGGTGAACCAGTCAACTGACCATGTCCTAATTTTATCAATGTTGTGCTTTGTTTGCAGTTCAGTCTAAATGAAAACCTGGTAAACAGCTTAGTGACAATATATCTCATCAGCAATCTCCTTCAAACAGAAACGACTCCTAAAATCAAGTCAGTCACATGATTATGGCTTGAATTTTACTAGCCGATATCATCCCTCAAGCGACTGGATTTCATTTTTGTTGTGTGATTCACTTCTGCTTCAACAGTGTGCCCTAAACATTGCAGCAGTGGGCAGGTCCTCATGACACACACTGGAGGGCTTCACTGTCACCCTGCAGCACTAGGACACAGAGCGCCACCTGCTGGCGGGAGGATCCAATCTCCCACCTGGATGAGATAGTGAGAGCAGAGACTGAGCAGCTCCAGCAGTTGAAGGTGACTTCCTGCTGAGAGAACATCCTGGATCACGCCTGGCTCCAGGAGGACCTGAGGAGAGGAACCTGCACTAGTGACACACCTTTCTGAGTCTATGTCAACCTAGCATGCAGGCCCATGACTGCGTCAACCCAACACGCCCATCTGTCAACCCAACACACCTGCCTGCGTC
Source organism: Petrocephalus sullivani (assembly GCA_026780845.1). Taxonomy (NCBI): domain Eukaryota; kingdom Metazoa; phylum Chordata; class Actinopteri; order Osteoglossiformes; family Mormyridae; genus Petrocephalus; species Petrocephalus sullivani. The sequence continues at coordinate 12,674,497 of JAODKM010000126.1, read as the reverse complement.
CATGTAAACCCAGTAAATACCCAGCATGCCTAACCCACACATCCACCCCCACCTGCCTTTCTCAGTTCAGGTATAACAACCGGCAGAATCATCACTACTGATCTCCGGACACCAATAAACAGTCCAAATATAGCCGACTGTATCTTCTGAGAAAGAGATTCACCTGTCCGGTGTAGGCGAAGTCCAGAGACTGCTTCAGACCCTCACTGGTCACTCCCTGGAGGATAACCTCCTCAGCCTCACTTTCCACCATGCACAGGCTGAACATGGCCTGGAAGCACACAACAGACATGCTGCTATATATACATTGTGCATGCAGCCAGACCGTCGCCATGGGAACGACACACTCACCCGGAAGTAGTCGCTACACGCAGCCAGGATCGCTCTGTGCGCATGGAACTTCTGCTCACCGGCAACGAGCGTGACATCGCAAAAGAGTCCGTCCTTCCTCTGATGGTTGAGTGCGGCGAGGACTGAGTCCCGGTGAGACTGTGACCGGCACAGTTTCTGTCCAGTCAGCATCTCCTGTGTGCTGTGGGACACAATCAACATTCAACTTTAAATTGGACAAATTCTCTCAAACCGCCGTAGTGCAGAGCTATGCCATACAGTGCAGTCTTGGACTGACATTCTTATAGATTCTCATTAATGTTTAGCTAACCAGCTGAGCCTTTATTTAACAGGACTTACATGTTTTTATATTACATCACTAAGCTGGTTAAGCACCTTATTCTGAGGTGCAGGGACTTGAAGTGGCAGACCTCGGGTTGGGTCTAATTTAGACTAGGTTTATTTTCCAAACTTCTTCAGGCTTGTTAAATAGTATATAAACTCAGCGTCACAATAGAGAGCCCAGGATGCGCTGCAATTATAATGCTTGTAAGTAATCTAGTTACATTATTACTTATATTTCTGTTATATTGTTATATTCCCTGCTGTTATATTGTATTAATAATAATAATAATATACATAAATACTACAGCGGCCTTCAGCCTGTGCTGTAATACTAGAAAAAGATCCCTTTATGCCATTAGCCTGCCTATTTACGTGTTAATTCCAAGATCTGGGCCAGCGAATACCCTGTGAAATTCAACTCCGCAGTGACCACGGATTGCCTTGATTACAGACGGCCCACAGGCTCTCCGCTGCTCCCACAGTGTGTCCCCCGTGTTCCCCCACTGGGGGAGGCTGCCACTGACGTCGGCAGGAATTCCTCCTACATCACTCTGACCGGGTCCCTTTCATCACATTCCTCCATGGCGACGTCAGAATTTCAGAGGCTGTTAACTCCTCTGGATTTCTCGGAATAGCGGGAGATGCGTCACTGTCGCACGGTGGCCTCCCTCAGGCCCTCTCCGGCTCACCGTGGCGTGCGATTTCCCGCAGTGGGGACGCCATCTGCTCACAGGTCACCCAGCTGCTGGTCATGTCCGTGTGCTGGGATGTTAAACGCTCCTCCACCTGCCACCTTGCCCCCTCCATTGCCCTGCGGTCACAGGTACTGTACTCCCCCTCTGTACAGAATGTCACCAAAGTCACACGCCGGTGGTCACCCCCGACGCCTCTGTGCCACAAGCTGCAGTTACACAGCCAAAGGTGTGATCGCTGGGGTGCTTCTGCCCAACTGTGGTCAGGGATCTCTGCTCACCCTTCCGGTTTGCCACATTCCTGAGGGTTAACCCTGGAACAGCTCGGTCTGGACACGAGACCTGAAGGTGGCGCCGTGGACGCCATGGACGCCGCGGCCGCCGTGCCCTCTTTCTCCCCTGTGCTTTATCCCGTGACCTCGGTTTTGGCAGAAATTATACCGGAGAGAGGCCACATCTTTGAGGAAGCATAGCCGCTTTCATGGTGCCTCTGTCAGTCATACAAGTGCATCAGAGGCTTCTGCACATTTGGCCAGGTTACCCGGAACCCCTGAAGGGGTTAGTCTACGTCCCAGAAACACTGCTCATTATCTCCATTACAGTTGTGATCTTCCCATTCACATATAAACAACATAAAAGTAAACCAAGAGTCCATCACCAGCCAAAGCAAGGTGTCATCAAGACTTCTTAATGCATAAAATGAAACATAAGGCCAGTTTCACAATGACAATAAAAATGGCAAAAAGCATTCAATGACTGCAGTTACTTTATGTTGCTGGGTGCAGTGTGTTTCCCATTTGGAGGGCTAGATTCCCCAGCTGTGGAATCCCATTGTGCCGAATTTGAACAACTTCTTACACAGTGTACAATGAGCTTCATATCCATTATGGTTAAAAGGCTTCCACTGTGTCACCCCCCCCCCCCAGCAAACATTATTACCACCAATTCCACTCATTCAGGACTGTAAATGTGACATTTAAATATAAAATGTTTGCCAAAAAAATCCCATTCGTGAACACATAAATCAGTGTCATATTCCTCGTTCGTGGCATTTTTAAGACCCTTAATTAAATACATTTTCATACCAGTTATGGGCTTTTTTAAAGATAAACAAATATAATGCTTTTCAGGATCCACAGGTACCCTGCAAAGAGATTAATGTTGCCTCTTTATAAGCATGCAGATTTTAGCTCCGCCCACACCCTCCACATGCCCCGCCCCCTCCATGCCCATTGTGTCCCACAGTGTCTGTTACTCCTTTATTGATGAACAAATGTGGATACTGGAACTAGTAACTTTCAAATATACCTTCAGTTTGTTCTTCATAGTGAGCGTCTGTTTTGTTACCTAGAATCATCACTGACCTGATTCTATCAGCTTAGACTGTTCTAAATAACCCCAAGTCTCCTTGGAAGAATAAAACAGCAGAACTTGCATGAAGGACAGATCATCTACAAAATAAGGTCAATATGAGCAGAACACTGGGTTCTAGTTGTCATGATAAACCAGAAAGATACAGATTCTACAGGCAGAGCCCTGGCATTCTTACAGGCATTCGAAAGATCTGATTCGGGTGCAGAGGGAGGATACTGGAAAGCCAGACACCTGGAAGGTGAGGGAGGGGGCACAGACAGCATGGCAGACCAGGGACAGGGGTCACATTCATCCTGCTGCGACCTCGCTGTGAGGACTGAGGAAAACACCAGTGACAAAACCCACAATTCACACGTTTGATAACCCTTCTGGCTGATAATAACTCATCTAACAGCTGGGAGGACAGGACCAGTACATAAAAAAAAAACCTTGCAGCCTAAAAAGGTAGGCGGGAGAGGGAAACGGAACCCATGCAGCTAGGCGGGAGAGGGAAACGGAACCCACATGGCTAGGAGGCGGGAAAAGGAAACAGAACCCATGCAGCTAGGCGGGAGAGGGAAATGGAACCCATGCAGCTAGGCGGGAAACGGAAACGGAACTCACGCCGCTAGATGGGAAAAATAAACAGAACCCACGCGGCTAGGCAGGAGATGGAAACGGAACCCACACGGCTAGGCAGGAGATGGAAACGGAACCCACACGGCTAGGCAGGAGATGGAAACGGAACCCACACGGCTAGGAGGGAAAAGGAAATGGAACCCACGCGGCTAGGCGGGAGAGGGAAGCGGAACCCATACGGCTAGGCGGAGAGGGAAATGGAACCCACGCCGCTAGGCAGGAAAGGGAAACGGAACCCACATGGCGAGAGAGGGAAACGGAACCCACATGGCTAGGTGAGAGATGGAAACGGAACCCACGCGGCTAGGCGGGAGATGGAAACGGAACCCACGCGGCTAGGCGGGAGATGGAAACGGAACCCACGCGGCTAGGCGGGAGAGGGAAACGGAACCCACAAGGCTAGGGTGGAGTGGGAAATGAAACCCACATGGCTAGGTGAGAGATGGAAACGGAACCCACGAGGCTAGACAGGAGAGAGAAACAGAACCTCAATCGTACACTGAGACCTTCACTCCAGTCACTAAAAACAGGGGGAATTGAGTAAATAGGCAGGAGTTCTTATAGGGGTAACAAAAGACATCATTCTGAGCATAGACCTTGTGTAGACAGAAACCTGTCACTGAATGCAGACACGTTCTTATTAAGCACTGTATTAGAGTACCAGCAATATAATCACATAGTCACTAATGACTGGCGTAGAAGTCTCTGTTGACAAGCACAGAAGTGGAGGAACAACTTACACAAATAAACTGCATATTCTCTTCACGGTCATCTGAACTGCTCAGTATGTCAACATGACCCGAAACGAGGCAATAAATCGGACAGGACAGAATATCTAGCCCAATTAAAGACGTGTTATTCATAAAGCTCCCGAACGAGGTCTTGTATCACAGATGTCATGCTTTACAAATCTGATGCAGTTGGACCCTTACAGTAGCTAATAATATTTTGCCGTTTGTGCAAGGTGCATTATTTGACAGCCTTTGTGGAACAGCACTGCTGTAACATTCCAGCTGCATTTCAAATGACACCCATAAAATCCATCGTAATCTGCGTTAAACAACCCGTAACCCTACCCGTACCCGTACCCGTACCCGTGCTATAGTTGTCGGGGGTATCTTGGCAACCGGCCGAAATCACGCGGTGCTAAGAGACGAGCTGCGGCCTTACCGAAGCATCGGTACCCGGCGGATGCCGCCGCACGGACCCCGCACGGATACCTGCGCTGCCTGCCTAACCCGCCCCACACCCGCAGGCGGCTCCATGCTGCAGCCCAGCGACGCGCCGCAGGCGGCACGCACCTCGGGCAGCTTTCATTCAAACGCCATTTCCACCCCGGCTCCGCTTCAGGGGAATCGGACATTCGGGGATGTCACGGTGCAGGGCGGGTTCTGTCTGGCTGCTGGGTCGCTACGGACCGGAGCTGCGGTCTACGGTTGCGGCGCAGGCTTTTATTCCAGCCGAGATCATCGCCCTGAAACTCCGCCTTTCTCCATTAGTCACATGAAGTTGGCCGTTTACGCGGCAGTGCCACCTGGTGGCAGCACGCCGTCCCTCCCCGGATCGCCACTCAGAATGCATTTATAATGGGCGTCTACTGCAGCACGTTACCCATCCTTCTAACTGCTTATCATAATCAGGGTCACGGGCCAGCATACTGATATTATTATTGTTATTAGCAGCTAGGTGTATATTGTCCGCAGTTATTGATGTGCCGCTCCCAGCAACAAGTGGTTGCGTAAAAGTGGTTGGAAGTTGCACACAGGGAACAACTATGCAGTGGAAGAGTTGAAGAGTAACCAGATATCGCTAATATACTGCCAAGTTTAAGCTCTCTGTGTTAAATCAACATCATCAATTGTGGTAGCTGTAATACACTATATGGACTAAAGTATTGGGCCACTTGACCATTACACCCGCAGGAACTTTTATGACATCCAATACGAAATCCATGGGCATCAATATGGAGTTGGTCCCCCCTTTGCAGCTATAACAACTGCCACTGATCTGGGAAGGCTTTCCACAAGATTTTGGAGTGTGTCTGTTAGAATTTTTGCCTATTCATCCAGAAGAGCATTTGTCTGGCTTGCATTTTCCATTTTAGTTCATTTGAAGGGTGTTCAATGAGGATGTGGTCAGGATTCTGTGTGAGTAAGTCAAGTTTTTCAATACGAAACTCACCCAACCATGGGGGTGGACATTGCTCTGTGCACTGGGACACAGTCATGCTGGAACAAAAAAGGACCTTCCCCAAACTATTCCCACAGAACTGTCAAAATGTCTTGGTACACTGCCCAACCCCTAAAAAACAACCCCATACCTCCACGGCCAGACTTAACAGTTGGCACAATGCAATCAGGCAGGTAACATTCTCCTGGCAGCTGCCAAACCCAGACTCAGCCATCAGACAGCCAGAGAAATGTGATTCGTCACTCTAGAGGAGACGTTTCCACAGCTCCAACGTCCAGTGGCGGTGTGCTTTTCATCACTCCATCTAACGCTTGGCATTGTGAGACTTGCATGCAGCTGCTTAGCCATGGAAGCCCACTCCATGCAGCTCCCGGAACTCAATTTTCGTGAAGGGGTCAATGTCAGAGGAAGTGTGGAACTCTGCAGTTATTACGTCAACAGTGTTGGGGAATTTTACGCACTGTGCGGCTCAGCACTCGGTGACCGCGCTCCGTCACTTTACACGCTCTGCCAATGTAGGGATGAGCTTCTGTTCTTCCTAAATGCGTCCACTTTACAATAAAACCACTTACAGTTCACCGTGGAATATCTAGCAGGGAAATACGTGTCGCGGTTTCTTCTTCCCCGCCAAATGAGAGGTCAGGAGCTGCTTGTGTAGAATTCCAAGTTCAGCCTTTATTGTGACCACAGAGGTTACAGACAGGACCGCACACCCTGCAGGAGTGTGTCCAATACTGATTTACATAGATTCTTATGCATCTTCTTATCTTCCAATAAGGACTGCATCACTTAAGCATCATCATTACTTTAGCCATTCACCATCGTTGTTGTTGTTCCCTGAGCCACACCCCTCTGTGATACATTTTGCTGATTGTATTTCTAAACCGCCCAGTCTTTCAGTAAAAAATAATGGTGGTGTGAGAGTCTTTCCCACGTGCTTTAAAATGACCTTCAGTTCTTTCTTGGCCCAGTCGAGCGATTCAACTGGCCACCTGTTGCTTAGTTTGATACAACCTGTGGCCTTCAAGATAGATATGCTACTGAGCTCATTAGAGTGGCCTTCATACAGAGCTGAATAAAACAGTCAACAATAGCTGTAAGGCTAACATGAAGTACAAATACATAATTGATTACTTGTGTTTATTACATCATGAGACTATAATCAATATGCATTCTAGTAATATGCTAATGATTAAATCCTGTTGATGTTATACTACTAAATGTTACACAATGCAAGATAATATTCCATATATGTGGCTTCCTATGACAGTCCCACGCTTGAATTCAACTGAATTGAGCTCTTCCAAAACGACCCACTATTTTATCCACCCGTAACAATGGGTTTGAAGGAAGCACTTGAATTAAATGACTGAGAGTTCAATGTCTCTCTTTATTCTACTGCTTTGCGTTAATGCCGCATTCCCTAACTTAAGTTGTGCGGCCCACCGAAATGTCATATGCATTCACATCAGCCTAAAGCTGCAATTCCTCTATTATTAGCTCGAGTGCTGTTAGACGCGCGTCATGAAGAGATCCCCGAGCACGCACGCGCATGCGCGCGCACACACGCGCGAATCAGAGTTTTTATTTTTAATGAAAACGTGCGATTTCTTTGTAACGAGTTGAACTATTAAATAAAAGGTAGATTATCACTAAACCACATACAGATTATCACATTTCCCTCCTGCGACTTTACTCTGTATTACTCATACAGAGCCATCCAGAGCATCACATACCACTTATACTAAATTCGAGAATGATCTCACTCAAAGTGATTCGGAAAAGGTTAACTATAATCCCGGGGCGGTGGGTGAGATACAAAATCAAAGGGCAACGCGCACCCTTCAAAATGATTTCTCGGAATAATGATCGTCAGTTATGATCAGACAAAACTACTGTTTCGTGTCAATGCATGTTGTCTGTATGTCTGTCGTTATTTGACTCAAGGAACCTGCTTTGCACAATATGCTCCATGTTGCCCGTATGCTCTACACAAAAGTGCCAGCTAATATACTACTAACTTTTCCAATGACAAGTTATAACGATATGTATGCATGTTGCGTCTCTTAGCCCTGTGTGAGGAGCCCGCTGCAGGTATAGCCTACCGCTTTGTATTTGTTGGCATCTTAATAAAATGTTAAGCTTTGAAAGGCAGACAGAAAAGAATGCTACCTGCTAGAAGTTGTGATTTCCTGTGTCAATTTCGGATAGCAAAGATGAAAACTGCGGTCGACGAGTTTTATCCAAAACACACTTCATACACGCCTTAATCAGCATTTCGGAAAATGCAGGTTAAACGAGGCTATACAGTCCAAGGACCTAAACAAATCACATGCAGGTCTGTTTTGGTTTGGTGTCCACCTCGTTAAGTTTACAGAACCTGCACCCTAAGCACGGCGATTTGCGGTGCAAGTACAGGGGGGATTTCGGTGAGTGGTATGCAAAAAAATTCCGCAGTAGTTTCGCATGACGTATTAACATCCGCTCTTAACCAAGCGGTGGGAAGGGGCGGGCGACATCACCCATACGGGGAAATCAACTAGTGATCTCCCTTCCACAACTAAAGAGAAGAGCCATGGACAAATTCAAAATAGTGAGCGGTTTCGTGCAGAAACAGCAGACCACCCTGGGCTTCAGCTTGGTCGCGTTGCTGACGGCGGGCGGAGAGCAGATCTTCTCCACCGTGGTCTTCAAGTGTCCCTGCAACTCCTGGAACTTCGCGTACGGGAGCGTCTTCCTCTTCGTCCCTGCCTTTGTGCTTCTTGCCATCGGGTACATTTTAAACAACAAGACGTGGAGGCTGTTCACGGGTCTATGTCAAGGCAAACAGCAGCAATGCCGCTTCAGATACGCCTGGGTCGTGGGGCAGGTGCTCCTGCAGATCTCCATCAGCGCGGTGGTCGCTCCCGTCAGCTGGGTGGCAGTGGCGCTTCTCAACGGCGCTTACTTCGAGTGCGCCGTGACCGGGGTAAACGCGACCCTTTTCAGGGAGCACCTCTGCGCTGGGAAGACGAAGGGCTGCGTGAAGGAGCTCTACCTGTTCCCCTGTGGGAAAGGTTCTGTGCCTTCCAGCGAACGCGATGATGTGCTGCTTGGCATCCGTGCGGAGTCACAGGTGAGGTGCATGTAACTGTCCTACTAATGCTGAATGGGAGATAGCCTGGATGACTGATGTAAGCTTAGAGATCAAAGTCAAATAGGCCTGTAGTCAATTGAAACACGTGTACATTGATTTCATGATGTAGGAAAGACGGGAAGGTTTTATTTAAAATGTGATTGTATACGTTTCTTTTGCCCTCCAAAAGCAATGAAAACTATTAGTAAGTAATTACTATAGTAGCTTAAGTAAAGAGAACTGATAGAAAATAAGCTGAAATCCGAAAAATTATCTACCCATCCATCCATCCATCCATCCATTCATCCATTCATTCTCTAAACTCGTTTGTCCTGTGCAGTATCCCCGGGGGTCCTGAGCCGATCCCGGAAATTGCCGGTGCACAAGACAAGGACGGGGCACCAAGCGGGGCACACACACACACAGACACACACACACAGACACACACACATACCTATCTTTATGGGGACGCTCCATTCATTCCTATGGGCATAACCCTGATCCCAACTATGACACCCTTAACCCCTACCCAGCCCTAACCTTAACCATAAGTAACCAAACAAAATATGAGATTTTGGCATTTTTAGTTTTTCGATTGCAGACACAGATTTTTATAAAATTGAGGTTATCCTTATGGGGACCAAATAAATGTACCCACAAGGTAGAAAATAACAGGTTTTTATCACACACACACACACACACACACACACGCGCGCGTGGTTTTTAAAAAATGAAAATCGGGAAGCTCAGCTCGCATGGAAACGTCGCCACCCGACCCCACAATGGAGGGCGTTAAAATGCTTATTCCTCTGCTCTTGAGCCGCGGGACAAAGTGCTGGTGTAACGTTTCTGTTTCTGTTCCCCTTTTGTCGGCGGGTCACCGCATTCAGCTCCCCAGATTTCCATCAGTCAGATAGGCTACTTTAGGCTATTTCTTCAGCAACCGGCCGGGAAATGATGCGCTTGGAGAATATCAAAGGCGAACTGCGATGACTAGCTTTAAATGTTCTGCACCACGCGGGTAACTACCAAATGAAAGGAAACACTTGCGTAAATGAGGGAATATGAGTCTTAGTTAAATCAGGCGCTTTCACTGCAGCGTGGTTCCTCTTTTACTTGTGGAATTATGTCCATTATTTTGGTCACCGTGACCAAACTTTGAGTCAGTGTTAAGAGCGCGCTGTGAATTTCGGAATGGGTTTATTCGGACTTAATTTTCTTCATGAACACATAGACGGTTAGGATACATGTCTGAAAAGGCAGTCTGCTGGATAAAGTGACGCGATGAACACGATCAGTTCTCTAGCAGCGGTGGCGGAAGCTTCTGCGGTCAGATGACAGCGAGAAGATAAAATGACAGGCGGATCGGTGCACTGAAAATGGGCAGAGCTGTTACACACAAAACCCCGGTAGCTTTTGCTGATGGTTGACTTGCTTCACTTAAAATGTAAGACTATTTACAACATCAACATTTAACAGTTTTAAAAATGTAGGCTATGAAGTTGAAAAATAATCATGACTAAAGGGAGTTAAAATCTTAGGTTGCAGCAACAGTTCAAACGGAGCCGACGAAATTGTTACAAGAATTTTCAGTTTAAGTTAATTGTGGCACCCTTTGTGCAGACATTAAGTGATGTAATGTTTGTTTTCAAGGTTCAAGGTTCAAGGTTCAAAGCTTTATTGTCATGTGCACCGACAAAAAAACAAGTTTTCCAGTACAATGAA
>JAODKM010000126.1:12644359-12656361 GCA_026780845.1 Petrocephalus sullivani | reverse complement strand
ACGACGACAAGCCCGCGGGCGCCGAGGCTGGGCGGTGGCGTGGGGGGTGTTCCCCTGTGTTTTTATTCTTTGATCTTTGTTTGTGAGGGGGGGGGGGGGGGGGGGGGGGGGGTTGGAGCTTATCACAGGACACATGGGCAGCTGGGGCATTTCAAATATTTTTTTAATTTGGAGGGCATAAAAGGATCCATAATTTAGACAGTGGGCTCAACCTTATCAATAACAGGGGTGACAGGGATGGGGGCAGTCCAGGGCCAATTGGCTTTCAGGTGGGGTCAGCACTTCTGTGGCCCTGCCCCTGTATACATCACTGATGGAAGATGTATACCCTGGCGGGATGTACAATCACACACTATAGGTAATTTAGAGATGCCAATAGACCGTATGTCTTTGGAGTGCAGATGGAAACCAAAGTGACATGCAAACTACACATGCACAAAACAGAGGTGGGATTCAAGCATCCAGCTGCGCCTGACTCACCCATCCCCTTCTCAGGGAAGAATCACATGATCATGTTTAATTAACTATGGATCTGCGTTTCTCCAGAGTGACTTATCCTGCTCCCAGTTTAAGGAATAAACCAGGGTTAATATTACTGACAAAAATAAAACTATAAGAAGAAGCATTTTTGTAAACTGAAATAAATAAATAAATAAATAATAATAAGAAGAAGATACAACAATAAAAAAACTACAGGTAAAAACTATAAATACTGCATCCAAAACTAACAAAAAAAAAAGACAATCTATCAAGTATGTTCTGTTACCATTTAAAATACTACTTCATACTACTTAATACTACTAACGTAGTCATTTGATAATCATTAAATTTTCATTAATAATATTTGGAACATGTTTTTTATCGTTATGAGGACATCAGCACATTATGTGCACTTTGTATTCATGTTGGATTTTCTAAAGATCAGACCCGTAAAATAGCTCAAAAACTACATATAAATATCAAAACTGTACTAACACTGGTAGGAATTCAGGCATCTGATAGAGTTCAAGGGTAGAGCCTCTGTTTCCCTGTAGCTTATGCTGCAAAAATGTACCTCTGCAAAGGCTTTCTTTTTTTGAATAAGGCACACTAGAGTCCGCACTAGCACCGAGACATGGGAGAGCTTCTGGGCACTGGAACTCTGAAGACCTACCTCTAAGTGACTAAGATTCGACTACCCACATCCTGTTTATGTGCTTAGACGGTTGCGGGGTGAGTGTACACGCTTTCCCCCCTTATGGCCAGCCGTGGAACAATAGTATGCGGAACCACTGATACTGTTGAGACATCAGTGTAACGCGTAATGTGATAACACCGCAGTCAGTGTAACGCGTAATGTGATAACACCGCATTCAAGTGGCGCTGTGGAGACATATATCATGTATTAAATTGTCCGAAATAACATCCTCTATGGTCAGACTGTGGAAATGTTTGTCAAAATGATTAAAGTGTTACATTTTGTTGCGACTGTAATATATGCAGTTTTGTATACCTTTTTTACTACAAATTACTTTTTTTGTGACGAGAGAAGACCTATAGCTGTAGTACTTTTAAACATTCGCCTCCGTGAGCTTTCAGAAATAAAGCTTGCTAATTAAAGGATCGGTTTGAAACTTCATTCATTAGGTTCCACTCTTTCCATCAGTCATCTTTTGCAGGTCACGGAGAGGTGATAAACAATAGAGACAATAATTTCTATCCTTACTAAATGGCTAGGATGTGAATACATAGGTATAATCAGTGTCCCGGACGCTTTGAACTACTTCAGGTTTTACAAACTACTTTAAAACTGAAAAGCGCCGGTGATTTGGCTAAATAATTATTTTTGTGCTTTGACTGGTTTGTTTCCTTGATTGAGAGACTCATTCAGCTGTTTCACATTAACATTAGTGACACATGCGTGAGTACAGGAGCCTGGCCAATCAGCACACAGCAAGAGCACAGCCCCTACGTGAAATCCCGGTCCTTTTGATTGAAATGGAAGTTTATATATCCTATCCAAGCTCAAAGTGTCCGGCATGACATGGATTATCTGGTTACCCTACTCACAGGACTGGATCGTAGATTACCCGTTGTGCGTCTTCCTTAAATACAGATTTACAAAATGATGTGGCGAATATAATCATTTCACGGCACCGTCTGTCCAAATGTAAATTTAATAGGACACAATATTATATGATATACGGCATCGCACAGTGGTATGTCATGTGATCAGCTTCACGTGACTTCTAATGATCACATAATTAATCGATCATAGATCTCCTTCAACAGCGTCTTTATGTTGCAAACACAAAAAGAACGTGTTTATGTGACGCTGTAGACCAAGCCAGTAGGAGAAATAATTCCGCAGCTCTTGCTTGGCGCATATAAGGGGGACATTTAGTACTGACGCTACCGTGGCCTGGTGGCCGATCGCCGAGCAGTCGATCGATCCCAGGCCCCGCCTCAGCCGCCGGCCCGCATGGAGCCCCCGTTTGCCTAAGCAGCGGCGCTGATCGATGGACAGTTACGGGCCAAGATGACGGACTACGGCGAGGAGCAGCGCAACGAGTTGGAGGCCATCGAGTCCATATACCCGGATTCATTTACGGGTACCGTAGGCAGGGCGCCGAGCGGCCCGCGGATAGCCTCGCTGCCCGGCGGCGGTGACGCGGCGCCCGGCGTTAGCGGAGCGGCACCTCCGCGGAGAGCGCTTTCCGTCCGGCGTCCGTGCCGAACACGCCCATGGCAGCGGCGATGTGTGCTATAGGTGTCTGGGGGGCTCGGATCGCTGGCGTGGGGCGCCTTATTCTTCCAAGTGGCTGTGAGAGTTAGCGCCCGGTTAGCGCCCGGTTAGTACCTTGTTAGCGCCCGGTTAGCGCTTGGTTAGTTCCCGGTTAGTGCCTGGTTAGTGCTCGGTTAGCGCCCGGTTAGCGCCTCACTAACTGACGATCTCAGCCAGAATGTGAGCTACAGTAAACCCGAAAAAGTTAACAGCAGCAGACAAAGTTTTTGGTACCTAATTTCTAACCACGGGGAAGGTCTTGCTTTTCTTACTCACTCCATGAAGCTCACGATGCTATTGGTAATGTAATTGTAATTGTATGTAGTATTAGACGCGTTTTCCGTTATGACGGGGCCATGATCAGTAAGTTGCAGTACAAGCAAAGCAGGGGGGTTAAATATAATGTAGTGTAAAGCAGATCGCGCGGCGTGTCATTGTCCCGGGACCCGCTTTAATGATTGGCAATCTGTGTCCAACAGTGCTTTCGGAAAATCCCACAGCCTTCACCATCAAGGTGACTTCGGACGCTGGTGACAACGATGACAGTGAGTTTCAGTGGCCAGAAGCGGAAGACGCTTTACTGTTATCCTTATCGCCATTCATCCATATTAAAATTATACGTGTTAAATTCAGAAATGTGCAAAAACGGTTTCCGCATATCAACGCTTTAAACGTGACTTACATGCATGCATACATGAGTACCCATGGTAACGCATTCACATCGTCCCAGGTTTTGAGTCTTGGTAAATTTCAGCATTTATTTAGTTTTATCACTTGGAGCCGGTGTTGTACCTCCAGCTCCATGTGACATTCACCTGAAATGAAGGCATATTTTACAGCAGAACCAGCATTCAGTATTGGCAGTGCTGCTGCTTCTGTTATTTACAGGTTATACATTGGACACAGCTGTGTGTTACCAGTGCTGCCAACTGGTATCAGTGAGCACTGTGCTTATGACTAAACACCAGCCACTCTTGTCAAACCATTAATGCTGAAAACAGCTGTAACACAGTAGTTCTGTGACACATCGAACGTTCGACAGGACATGAGATGTCATAGAGCTTTAGCGTTTTCTAAAGCAGTGGGCAGGATTTTAGTGGTTCTGCATGCTAACCCACTCTTTGTTCTGTCTTTAGCTGTGGAGACGATACTGAAATTCACGTATGTGGACACGTACCCCGACGAGCCGCCCCTTTATGAGGTAGCCTCCCAGGAGAACCTGGAGGAGAGCGACGTGGAGGGCATCCTGACGCTACTGCAGGAGCAGGTCTGTGTGTCGGCCAACCAGCACTCCCTCCGTAGTCTCAAACGGCCGGATAATGGGGATCCATTAGGGGTGGGCGGTACCCTGGAGCCATAGTCATTCCCGGTGTGATCGTGCATCACGACAGGTTACGCTGTACCGCGAGAAGTCGCCAGCCTACATGTACAAAAGCCTGTTTATTAAAAAAAAAAAAAATTTCTACAGAGCTTCAGTTGTAGTCTGAATACGTGTGTGTGTGTGTGTATGTGTATGTGTATATATGTATGTTTGTGTATTTGTGTTTGTATATTGCTATAGAGTGTGTTGTGCCTGTTATTGCACACCTTGCATTACTGTGTTGCCACATATGTTTGCTGCTTTAGAACATGTTTTACTTTTTAAATTTGCTACATGTATATTAGTAGCAAATTAGCAGTTTACCAAATTAGCAGCAAAGCTCATAGAATACTGAAGTTTGGTCTGTGTAGCAAAAGGAGGAAACACAAGCAGCCTGTTCCATCGCTTAAAACAAAAAAAACACCCATGTCTGTGTTCAGTTACTCTGGATAACACATCATTTAAATATTTCACTGTATGTTTTAGTAGCTGTGGGTGTGTTGGTGCTTTCATTTGTGTGTTTTCATGTTCCCTGAAACAATTTGGCTCACAGCTACCATGTGACCACAAAAGTGTGCTTCTTGAGGTACAGCAGAACTGGTCATTTGGATTTTGTTGTAGCAGGTTATTTAATATCAAGATCTTCTGCGAAATAAATGCTGCTGATGCTCAACCCATGTCTCTCAATTGAAAGTGATACATTCCACTCAATATTTTTGCCGTGAGCTAGTGGGGCAGACTGTGGAGTAATGGTTAGGGACGTAACCGAAAGGTTGCTGGTTTAAGTCCCTAACCTGCAAGTACCGCTGAGGTACCCTGTGCGAGGTACTGCCCCCAACCACTCCTTCCCGGGCGCCGAAATGGCTGCCCACTGCTGTCACAATGTTAAATGGAGAGGACATATTTTGTTGTTGTGTGCTGTGGTGTATCAACAATGGCAATTAATCACATTTCACCTATTATTGTAAATTTTCTTCCCAAATTGGGGAAAAAAGTAATAATGTAATATAATACAGTTACCGTCCAGCATGATGTTAATTTTAGGTGAATTTACCCACCCCTACAATCCATGCTTGTTTCTGCGGGGCTGGACTTCTGTGGGATGTGCCTCGCCAGAGAGTACATCTCTGTGGGGAAATTGGGATGTGTGCCCGTTGGACCAAAGTGCACTGAATAAATGAAGGGCTTTTTAGTGCTCGTTTGTCAGATGGTCCTATGAATGTCATTCCTCAGGCTACTGAAAACCTGGGCATGGTGATGGTGTTCACGCTAGTGAGTGCCGTGCAGGAGAGGCTGAATGAAATCGTAGACCAAATTAAGAGCAGACGAGAGGAGGAGAAGAGAAGAAAGGAGATGGAAGCTGAAGAAGCCGAGAAGGTCTGTACCGCCGTCGTTCCTCTTTTTGAAATCGTCCACCAGCTGAGGGCTGTCAAACTGTTTGTCCGTGTGCATAAAATTCTGTGCTGAACTTCCTGTTTGGTGGTAACGCAGGTGGCCTTCCAAGGTACCGTTGTGACGATTGAGAACTTCCTCTCGTGGAAGGCGAAGTTTGAACAGGAGATGGCCGAGCTGAAGAGGAAGAAACAAAAGGAAGAGGAGCAGTCAGGAAAGGCCAAACTTACCGGTGCGAGTGTTACACCGATTACTGAAGCAATGCTGCCATCTCCTGGACCGAGGGCTGCAGTGACTTGCTTTTATAATTGGCATAGTAGTATTTTGTGCTTCCTGCCACTGGAGATCTCAGGGACATGGACTGCTTTGCTCTCCAGTAGGAGTGCCGCTATTCAGCATTAACATCTGGGTGTTAGTAATGTAGCGATTGTCTTATTTGTTGCTTTTTTATAATCAAACACTCTGGTAATGCTACTATTTCTGTATTAATGTTCAGTGTGCTCTAGTAGTATACTGCGTAGATCTGCAGAGGAGGTCTAATTTGTACTCTTCTTAAATAGGAAAACAGCTGTTTGAAAGAGACCATAACCTTGATACATCTGACATTCAGTTCCTGGAAGAAGGTGAGGTTGAAATGACTATTGGTCCAAGTCATCGATCCAAATGTTCTCTTGTGCATTTCTGGAGTCTGCCAGTTAAGAGAGACCCAGAGTGAGCATATTTTTGTAACACGTACTGTATTTTTCTCCTCAGCTGGTAACAACGTGGAAGTGGATGAGTCCCTCTTTCAGGACATGGACGATTTGGACCTGGAAGAGGACGACCCTGACTTTGATCCTCTGGACCTGGGGAGTGATGAGGATTAGGGCTGGGGACTTGAGTGGAGCCTGACATCATGAGTCAGTCTGACCCATGTCTCCCTCCAGCTGCCTGGATCCCTGAAACCATCTTCTCCTCTGGATTCAATAGAGACTGCATACATAACACCAAATATTAAATTCAGATTTTAAGTTAGAAATTTGTCTCATTATCCTGAATTGCCCCAAAAGGTGGGGAGGGGTATTTGGCTTGGGATGCCCCTGGGGGAAGTTATGTGCGTTTCCCTCCGATGGCTTTAGTCACTGTAGGGACAGCAGTTCTTGGTCAGTTCAAAATTTGAGTGAATCAGCTGAAGTTCACCCGATGGTCCAGCAGAGGGAGACATTGCTCTGGATGTCTTTCCCTCAGTTTGTATTAAACTCATATTTTCTCAAAATAATGTGATATTTTTTCCCTCGATAGATAACTATGATTTGAAAAGAACATTGTGTAGCATACGTCATCAACAATGCATATCGAATGCAATTTTTACTTAACCATTATGTATAAAATGTCATGTGTATGCAGGTGTGGTGCTGTTTGAATTAGTGACCTATTCGGACTTGGAGTACCAGTTGGGATGTGGGTTTGACAAACCCCGACGTTTTCTGGAACACGACCCCCCCCACAGGGAAGTGCATGTCTGCTACAGTGCTAAGTAATGACCTGATCATTTACAGGACTTTATTGATCATTTGCAATATTGTAAAAAAGAAGGTAACTAGTGAGTTAAAGGACTAATGAAAAGAGCAAATCAATGATCATGTACAGGACTCTTGACAATGGAGTGGAACACAGAGCCCATCCATGCATGATAGATTCCAAATGATGTATAGCAGTGTTTCTCTACCCAGCGCTCAGGGAGCCCCAGACGGTTTACATACCGGGCTGTCTGGGGGGTCACTCAGGTCTGGGTAGAGAAACTGATTTATAGCTACTGGCAGTTTCCAGGATCAGGGCTCTTGAACAACAGACCTCCGTCCCAAGTGTGTTGTTGGGTTTCTGTAATTCTTGTTTCTGTATTTACTCCTTTCTTACCTTTGGCCCCATTGACATTAGGTCATGCTTTCAGCTAATAGTCAGAAACCGCAAACCATCATTCTGTGTTTTCTAACAAAATCCTGTCAAAATGTGGAACATCGTGTCTGAGTCAGTTAACACAAATATAAATGGGAGTGGGTAGGTGCGTAGCTAGAAATTCTGG
This sequence comes from Petrocephalus sullivani, assembly GCA_026780845.1. Lineage (NCBI taxonomy): Eukaryota > Metazoa > Chordata > Actinopteri > Osteoglossiformes > Mormyridae > Petrocephalus > Petrocephalus sullivani. Next base: position 12,648,783 of record JAODKM010000126.1, on the reverse strand, counting down.
ACCCCCTGGCAAAATGCCACCTTGGGTACCCCTGGGGGGAGTTGTCCCTTTAATCTGCCAGGGTATCTATGCCCCTTCGTTGCCCCAGCAGAGGGTGTGCTGGGGTTATTGCAGGGCAGCAGCCGGCGTGGTGTGTGGCAGGGGACAGTGCCAGTATGTCAGGCCTAACTTATCGCACAAAGATGAAGAGAGACTACAAACTGGAACACTGGGAAGATCTCAAATTGCCGCGCGGAACTCTGTGTCCAAATGGAAAGTCAAAGGTGACGGTAGCCTTGTCTGGCAAACCCTATACGCTTTGAGGAAAAAAATTTTTTTGCATTGAGAGGGCAAATTCAGACATTGACTGTGGTGTTCCTCGTGCACACTAGTCAAACCAAAGAGGAACTAGAAGGGGCTACGAAATCCTGCAGTGTAAATATCAGAAGAGGAAGTGTAGTAGGTATGAACATTCATTCTGATTGCCAGGATGACCCTTTCTGCAGGGATTATTCAGAGACAAGTTTTAACGTAATGTACAGTGGGGGCTGGTTGATATCTTACTGTGATTATGGCAGATGTTGGCACCCTGCTAAGTCTAAAACGGCAATCCTTAAGTAAAATTCATGGGCCAACAGGAATCGAAGGCAGACTGCAGCCAATGGAGTTATTAGGTTTGTTGAACGACAACTTTTCCACACAGGTAAAATACATATTAGATACATACAAATGTCAGTCATATTTTGTAAGTTCCATCGGGGTGTATTCCTACTGAGAGCATAATAAAATCATGGAAGCCCAGGCTCTAAAGATCAAAATTCCAGTTGGAGTTTATTTAATAATTAGCCGTCCTACTTCATTTACATTTCTATATTTAGCAGGCACTCTTATCCAAGGCGATTTACAATTGAGAGAGTAGGGTCAGTCAGTCCCCAGAGCAGTTTGGATTAAGGGCCTTGCCCAGGGGTGCAATGGTGACATGGCTCTGCTACAGTTATCTTCCAACCTACATGAAAAGATTTGGCCAAGATGTATATTTAAGCTGTCATGGGTGTCACTTGGCAGTGACATCTTTGATGTCGCACACAAAGCTAAGTGGTACATTTTTCATCTCCTCCTGGAAGATGCGGTCAAATCTTTCACTCTGGGCCACTGTGAAGTGGTTCTTCCAGTCACCAATAGTCCCTGTGCCAGGAATAACAGTGAGCAGCGTCTAAGCAAGGGAAGGGATACCCTTCTGCAATTTTGCTCCTCGGTTTATTTTGCTGATGTGGAGGACATGAAGGTGACAATCTGATTGTCGTGCTCGACTAGAAATGTCTTAAAGATTGACTCGTGGAATGTGATGGGCCGGTTAGTGACCACTGGTCTAAGGGGTAGATTGGGCTCTTTGCCAAGCTGCACAACTGTACAAAGAAGCTTATGTTTAGCTTCCCAGCCTTTCTCACTTCCCTTTGTGAATTGGTCTGTGGGTGGAAGCTTGCTGTTCACTAATCATATGATGTTTTCACAATTGGTGTTAGTCTACAACAGATCTCAGCTGCTGATGGGCACATGCTGTTGGGCTGGGTCACTATCAGCCTTTCCAGTCTTTTGTAACAACGTATCTGTGGAGTTATAGAGTGCTGGCTTTGTGACCTGCTGGGCAAATTGCATGCAGTCCTTGTGTCGTGGTGCATGCTGGACCCTCCTCACCTTTCCTCAGGAAAGACCCTTTCTGCTGATTGAAGTATTTCTTAGCCTTTCCCAACTGGTTAACTGATGGATTCTTGCTTATGCTGTCAAAGGTACTGTGCTACACCACATTGTCTATCTGCGAGGAGCTCAGGTCCCTGCCCAGAAAGCAGCAGATCCGCTCCACCACTGCTCTTAGGTCCTGCAGACACAATATTGTAACTGAGAATTCCAGAAACAAAGCTGTCCTACAATTAGCAGCATGTTCCATCCATGATCCAAGCATGAACATCAAGCTGTTTTTAAGTGATGCTTACTTGCCTCAATCAGTGCAAATTTCATGTGTGCATATATATACATACATATGTATATGTATATGTTGTACATGTATATGTATATATATATATATATATATATATATGTGTGCGTGTATACATATGCATATATACATGTGAAATTAGCACTGATTGAGTCAGGTTAGCATCACTTGAAAAGAGCTTGATGATTGGTATTGATATGCCATTATCTGTAAAAACATTCATACATACTGACATACTGTACACTAATAGATAGCATGTACACTAGTAGATTGCTTGTTGTGTTTTCCCAACCAGTCTTGCTTTTCAGGCTCACCTGAATCATCTCCTCATAGGTGATGTAGAGGAAGTCCATCTCATGCCTGTGCTGATACCAGGTCTTGATGTGCTCAAACCAACTACTTGCAAACACTGCAATGCAAGGGTCACACACAACCATGCAACAGCATACTCAGCATGGCATTGCATCAGCCCAATACCCAAAGTCAGGCTGCAGACCTTTCAGTGCCATACGGGATAAGATGTTGATATGCTTTGCTTTTACCTTCTCCTTGCAGAAATTTCTCAAAGAAGTCATTAAAATCCTTGGGTGTCTCCACTACATTGGCATAAGTGTGGAAATGAAAGTAAGACACCAGGACATCCTTGGGGTTTCTGGCCACATAGATGACCTGAAAACAGAGAAACGTCCCAATGAGATCCATGATACAAACATCTTGTACCTCCATGGTCTCCTAGTCCTGCAGTCCAAGCCTCTGCTTCTCGGCACCTTGCCACGTTTCTTTGCGAGTTCTCTTGGGAGCAGCTTGTAAGGCAGGTGTGAAGTGCGTAACCGCGGGGAAGCAGCAGCGGTGAACTTCTCCTTGCCGCGCCAAATCTCAATCCAGGGGACTTGTACTGATAACAGCTGGTTGGGGATGGCTGTGATATCTCCCTTAGCCTCAATCATTATCAGGATCTGCTGCATCCACGTTGTTCCTGCAAGACAGGTCAGCAGGAAGGGGTCAGCATGACGCGCCCCGTGATTTTGCCGAATTCGACGTGTCCCTGGATCAACAAGGGGGGGACTTGCGTTTCAATACTTTAACCAGCAACAGTCTTCACTGTATGACATCACCACATTGGTCCAATTTTTTTTCTCATTTTCAAAGCTTCCAGCCACTGAGCCAGGGTATATCTATAGCTCAGCAGGCTAAGCCCCTGTTCCTAAGATCAGAAAGTTGCTGGCTTAAGCCTTGCTGTTATTATTATTATTTTTATCATCATCATCATGAAATAAAGACATGCCCTTACATTACTTCATGTAGCCTTTGCATGTTCCTCTGTTTAGTATCTCTTAACGAAAGACATACATAATAAAATGGGTACTTTACAAATCTGGGCACCGTGCCGCTTAACAGAAAACAATAGTCTTAATTCATTTTTATTAATTTGGTAACATCATACAATGAGGACTGTTATTGGTTAAAGACATAAAATGCTGGTCCCTCACTTGTTGACCCAGGAACGCGCCAAACTCGACAAATTTAAGGCTGTGCTCAGCACAGTTTTTCCGTATCACAGGGTACATGCTATGCTACCTCAAGCAGAAATGTTAACTCAACCTGAAGGGCAGTAAGGAAGAGATTAGGCAGAGTAAGGAAGTCAAAGAGATGGGAACAGGATTGTTTATGCTCAGCAGCATCGGTTTCAGATCCAGACCTGACTTTGGGTAGGACAACAGAAACACATCCGAGTGACGGATTTCCCAGTCCTTTATCTGGTCCACCTCATCGGGAAAGTGCATCCCGGTAATTAAGTTGAAGTCTTGGAATGAAAACAATTTATAATCTGGAGTCTCATTTTCAGGAACAGGGGTATCTGGGGGAAAACATTAACCTTGTAAATGGCTTTGGAGAAGAGCAAATTAATGAATAAATAATCATTATCATCTTTAAGGACAGCAAACTTTTTAGATATTTTTTTATAAAGGATGCGACTACAGATTCTAGAACATTAAGATTCTTACAGTTACCAAGTGTCAAATTCTTTTAGAAAAAATATTAAGCAGACTATTTCCTTTTACATAGTTTGGAATGAAAGCAGTAGAACATCACGAATACGGAATACAGTTTCTCAGAGAAAGCCTGTTCTGCGATGAGAGCACCGTATGCTCCTACCTGCCATCCTCACCAGCCACTGCTTGTGCCCAGTTAGGATAGGGACAGAGCCCTTGCCCTTTTAAGTATCAAGTTAATATAGAAAGGGCTCTGGTAAATAATCCAGCTATGGATGAAAATGACCCTTGGCCAGTTCTCAGTGGAGCCTAACAGGCTAAGGCAAAGTACTTCATGACATGCCTGACATGGTTAGAGTTGGCACATCGCTATGACCACTGCACTGTAAAAAGTAATACCTAGATCTAACTTATAAAAAGTGAGGCAAGTGGCTGCATTGGATGTTTTAAGTTGAGTC
>JAODKM010000126.1:12616329-12628811 GCA_026780845.1 Petrocephalus sullivani | reverse complement strand
CTGCAAGGCCCCGTATGAGGGTTCCCCCAACGGCCACCCACCCCCGCGCCCCCCCCCCCCCCCCCCCCTCCCCGTCCCTCCTCCCCGCCTCCTGCCCACGCGGCTGGCACCTGGGGGTGTCGCTGCTCCCCTGGAGACCCTGCGAGAGCCTGACGCCGTCGACTGGATACATAAACTCCTTTCAGCATCTGCCTGCCCGGATCTGCTGCTTTCCCGGAGCGCGCTGCGACGCGAGTGGCATGCCTAGGCCATGTCGTGGGGTCCCGCCCCTCCTTTTTCCGTAACTGTGATGCTGGTACCCCAGACCGCCCCCCCCCCCCCCAAACCCCCACAGCTCCTAACAATGTGAACTACCTCGATAGTCAGAGCCGACCTGCAGCGGCCTGGTCTTGCGGTCCGAGCTCCGGTATGGGATGAACATACCCAAGGTGTGGATGAGTGGATGTATTTGTGGTAGGGGATGCTAAACTATATCCGCATTTTACATCACTTACAGTGTAAAAGTGTGCTCCTGCCGATTTAATCAAGCTGTGAGTCCCTGGGGCTCAGCTTGGCCCCCGGTGGGGCCCCGTGTGCCCTCTAGCTGTAGCTGATGATGTGTGTGAACATCGACGGTGAGGCCAGGGCGCCCTGTCTTATTGTTGGGCCACAGGGGTCCAGTCGGACATCGCTGTCTGCGGCCGGATGACAGTCAGTCGGCTGGAATGAACTTAAAGCTGATGCTTTAGTTAAATGTGGCTGGAGATCTACTATGTATATTATATATAGGTATATTGTATATTTAAGAAACAGATGTGTGAAAAGCATATATACAACAGCATTACGTGTGGGATTGTGGCTCAGCAGTAAGGGGACCTGGACCAAGGCGTGTGATGCTGCAAGTCTAGTTCCACGCTCCTTCATCGCTTATTTAAATGTTCAGCCCTACTCCTACACACCTACTCCTTTGGGGTGGCTGTCACTCAGTGTTTGGTTCTGTCGACCTTATTCCCGTGTGCGCAATCGAACCCTAACCGGACCCTTTGGCCCGAAGAGGTCCGGATGAAAACAAGACGTAACTGTTTTGTGTTAAGAGCTACACTCCTAAAGCAGGAGCCTTTTTTGGACAAGTTAGCTTTCTTTTGTTTGGTTTTTGTAGATGCATTAAATACTGTAGGTCGGCCGATCGATGGGGGGGCGTGGCCTTGTATGGCACCAGAGTGATTTGTAAACAAATCGCTGCCCATGTGGACTGGTGTATAGTTTTGTAATCTGTCTGTCTGTACGCTGTGCTGGTTGGCCGTCCCAGGGGGACGGAGCGTGCTGGCGGGCCGGGACCTGCGCCCCGCACGGCGTCGGGCCCCTCTGCCGACGTCTGGCTGTTGCTCTGCTCTGTCCGGAAGCAAGTGCCGCTGGTCTTCACCTAAGAATGTAGAGGCTGGGAACCAGGTTCAGGAAATAAACAGTTCTGCTACAAAGGGTCTCTGGGTTTTTTTATGTATCCTTTTTTAAATGGTTTGTTTTTATTATTTCTGGTAAGTACTACCTTGGAGTTTTGGCCACTTGGTTTTTTCAGTGATGACTCTGGATCCTTACTGGTAGGTCCTTGAAGTGGCCTGGTATTCAGTGTGAGGGTGTTTGATCATCCTTTTTTCCTACTGCTGCTGAGACCCTTTCAGTTTGGGTTCCATCTCTGTAACCACAAGCAGACTGAAGCCTCATGTGCTTAAAGTAAATGCAGCCAAGGGCAAACAAAACACGGTTAACAAAGCTGTTTGGGAATTTGATTTGTCGTCTTAATTGTGGGCAACAGAGGAAAATATGTTCCTCCTGATTGTGTAAAACTGCTGTTGATGGACAGTATGTCATGCTGTGATTCTTGCCTTTTATTTCAGAATTATTTGTCTCCAAGTACTTTTACATACAAGGAATTTACTTTTGGGGGTTTTGTGCAAAATATGGAAAATCAAGACTATAATACATAATGTATGTAGTTTGTTGCAAGATCACATAGGATCTTTCTGTGGGAAGCTCGTTCAAGGTTTTAAAGCATATACAATTATTCTTAATGGTACAGCAGTGAGCAGGGACTCTGAGATGGCCCTGTTAATTGGGCCTTTTTAATAACGGGGTGACGTTCTCATTCCCTGCTGTCCTGCTCTGGACGTGCCGGAGGCCGGATTCTCACGGTCATGTTACCACGCGGGCATGACTCCTATCAAAATCCCTCTGCTGTAAAACCCACATTGGCTTCTAGTAGCGAAAATGTAATTACTGATTGCATGCAGCAATATTCTTAGTGAGTTACACTAGTCGTGGGGAAACTGCTCCGTGTTTGGCAGAAAAGCTGTCTCTGTATCTGGAACAGTGCATCGCTGACAGTATTGTTAAGATGCGAGACAGAGCTATGCGCGGTTTTATGGTACTGCCGATGGAGACGTAATGAGCCGGAGCAGGAAAGCCCTTAAACTTGGTATGCGATGATTCCCTCTGATGTTTGCCTTTCTCCTGGTCTCTTGCCGCTTATGCTGAGCGGAAGCGTTATGGTGGTCGTGACAAGTTCACGAGGTGACACGCTCTTGTCCCACGCAGCGCTGGACGGCAACAGCTGCTATTTCGGGCCGAGGGATAACACGTGCGCCCGGCTTCGGTGTTTGGAGCGATTTGACGGGGACACGGCTAAAAATAGCACCAGTCACAGCCTGCAGGTTCCATTGAGGTGCGTTGGCCTTTAACAGCCTGTGAAATCGGTTGGAAGCCTATTTGGTAGGAGACAGGTGCACGGCACAGTACCGAGCTGTAACCAGGAGGCCTGATTCTGAGTTCCCTCCTGCCTACTATTCCCATGGTTTCTGTCTGCTCTTCTCTCCTTCATCTCACCCTATGTTATGGTCTGTATACCCCGTCTCCTCGACCCTATGGTACAGTCCATATACCCCGTCTCCTCCACCTTGTGGTACGGTCTATACAAGTTGTCTCCTCCAATCGCTGATACAACCTGCCCACCCTTTTTCCTCTACCCTCTGGTAAAGCCTGCACAGTCTGTTACCTCCATCCTCTGGTAGACCACACCCTGTCTCACCCACCTTCCTGGGGCATTCCTGATCATCTCCTCACTGGCACAGACCAATGTGGAGCAGGGAGTCGGTGGTGTCAGCTGAAATGCCTGATCTGTTTACAGAAATTGATTGGCTAACAGAATTCACTCCACATGTCACATGATCTTATTCATGGCATATAAGGAAATGCTTAGAATGCCTGATGCAATATTACATCATCCTCTAATCTCCTCACATATTCGACTGTCAGAGATCGCCAGCAAAGATACTGGCATCCACAGCTGCATTCTGCTGGATCTTATGGTACCACGCAAGTTTAAACACATCCTGTGCCCTATCAGAAGCTGCCTTTCCGATGACAATGAAAACTTGCAAAACCTCAGACGCCAGGCGACATCAAGTCTCATTGCAAATGTCTATTTCTTTCTATTGCACTAAAACCCTGCGCTCTACCCAATATCTTGCCTTAGAAACCTCTGTCTTAAATCTTCAATCAGTTGTGGAACCTTGGCATGGTGAAATGATTTCTGTTGATTCTGTGAATGAACCTTCCTGCTTAAAGTCAAGGGCTTTTTTACTATTTACTCTTTACCACCATTCCTGAGCACGAGGCTCTTCGTTGCATAAAGCTCCTTGGTTGGCTATATTCTGTGTTGTAATTATTTAAAATTACAGTAAAAGCACTACCGTCCTTACAATGTCCAGCCTCAAGGGGGCACCATCACTCTGCATGCTGCAGCTTCATCTTGTAGTGTTACTGAAGGAATGGACTGGCCCCAAAATCCATTTTAGGGCTACCTCCAGCACGCAGGAGATCGCAAAAGCATTTACGCAGAAACGATGACCCGTGGATTATCAAGCTCATGAGAACGTCCAAGAGTAAAACCTGTTAAAATGTAAGAAGGCCACCAGCTCATCATTTAAATGTTTAACAACTTAATGTTGGCAGACTGTTATCCTCTGCTGACGTGAATGCGTGTGCAGATCGTGCCCTCGCCACACTATTAGGAACATATTTCAAGCACCACCCTAATTTGTTTACTGTAATGCTTTCTTTGTAAATTGGCCTCAGCTGACATTATGTAAGCCACTCTGGCTTTATATCTCCCTCATGGTCGCGTTTGTCTGAGACGCTGTTAACTTTTTAAAGGCGCCCCCCCCCCCCGCTGAACCCTCTAAATCACTCGCAGTCCCGCTGTGAGCAGAAGAGCGAGGGGTTTTCGTGAAAAGGCTGCCGGTCGGCGGAGGATGGTTTCGCAGAAGCTCATTTCTAGTTTGCAGGGACAATCCTTTATGGTGACTTTTCAGGATCCTCCGGTGTCCCGGCAAAGATAAATTTGTACCTTACATGTGGGCTTGCAGCTCTTTTGAAGGATGATCAGACCACAGCGAATGACTCATTTTTATTGTTTTACAGGAAGGAATTAAATGTTCATCTTTTCCTGCCAATTGTCTTACCATAGAATTAAATAAAAAGCAATGTCATCACCCGCCTGAGACTAGCCTGTATAGAAATGTTGCCCATAAGGGCTCAGATAACATGCAGTTTGCGTGTCTTATGTTCATATGTTTATACGCTCTTATTCTCTGTCTCTCAGGGTCCAGGTAAGCCGACGAGCTTCTTTATTTCTTGTCTTGGCTGGTTTGCCGCTACCTAGAGTCCTGCTTTGATGTCACTGACTGCCCTTAGAAACCCAGGCTGAGCTCAGAGGTTGCCTCTATTCCCAGTCTGGCTCTGTCACACTACCACTTCTGCAGGTATAATGGCTTTGAGTTCCATTTCTCCTGTCTTCTGTCTAAACCCAGCTAAGCTCCCACGAAAGTAGATGTGGGAGATGGAACGGCTGGGATGCACAAACATTAAAGGTAAAATTGATGTTATTTACACACAGCTTTGCTGGAGAATCTGCGCTCTCCTGTTGTCCACCACCTAAGGCCTCTCTCCCTAAGCCCATTGTGCCATACTCCTCCTCATCAATCTCTTGAAAAAGCTCTAAAAGCCGGATTGAGGGTCTGCACTACCTGGCATGGTAGGTAGTATTCGGACGTTATATAAGTCTTAGAAAGAACACTAGTGTTTTAGTGTGTAACAGCTGGTGTGACCATTCCCAGCAAATGAGCCCAATTCTCCTTAATCCTGATTTATATACAACACCACCAGCCAGACTTTCATTCGATATTATGTGTGTCGGTTTGGGAATTCCTGTCATGGCTTCCTCGTCCTCTGGTGGAGTCGCGGATCCACAGTGGGCTGACCGAGCCTCAAAGAAATCTCAAGTGTGATGGTTAGAGAACCCCCCCCGACCGATGAGCAGTGACCATCAACACGCATCAATGGCACGGAGCCGTGTCTGCAGACCCTTCATGTCTTTTTTATGCTGCTTGTGTGTTATATAACCTCTTCTGGTAAGATGCTAACCCGCCAATTTCATTTGGCATTCTCCAGATCCTTCCCTCAAAAAGAAGGGTGATGTCAGCCTCTAGGTTCACACTAGGAGAGTTCCTCTAGCCAAGGGAGAGGAAACAGAATGGCCTACCCATTTATGAGAACAGAGAAAGGGGAAATTCTAATGCTTAATTAGTACAGCTCTGCTTCACAGTTTGGTCTCTGAAGACCTCACCTAAAATGCTGCCTAATGTGAAGGCTTCATATACAACACTGTACAGTCCAATGTGAAGATCTCACCTAAAATACTCTCCAAACCACTGGGAAGATCTCACCTAAAATACTCTCCAAACCATTGGGAAGATCTCACCTAAAATACTCTCCAAACCACTGGGAAGATCTCACCGATCTCACCTAAAATACTCTCCAAACCACTGGGAAGATCTCACCTAAAATACTCTCCAAACCATTGGGAAGATCTCACCTAAAATACTCTCCAAACCACTGGGAAGATTTCACCTAAAATACTCTCCAAACCACTGGGAAGATCTCACCTATAATACTCTCCAAACCACTGGGAAGACCTCATCTAAAATACTGTGCAACCCACTAGGAAGACCTCATCAGACCTGAGGAGAATAACAGCTTCAGCTTCATATAAAAAAATACAAATACATAACATAAATCTAGAAACCAGTTTGGATCCGGAGATCAGGACAATTAAACTATTTTAAAGAATCATGAAATGAATCTGGAATGAGTAGCCATACCTACTTGATAACAGTAGTATGTTTACCTGTATTCCTAAATCAGACAATTCAGATATGAGCAAACTAGTAATTTTGCTTAGTCTCTTGTCATGACAATGAGTGAAAACACTTTAAACATTTATATCTGATAGCGAGCAGTGACAAAAAAAATACATAAATGCCTTCCGTTAGATGTCAGCAAGCACACGAAAAATATGTAAACAGATCAGTCCTGAAGAAAATGACTGAGAGAAACTGAACCCCAGACAATAGTACGTTTTATTTTAATGTTTATGCAAGAGAAACAACGGTTCCATCATTGTTTGATAAGGATGTCTAAATGGAAGAACAGCCTATTCATTTTCTTTCGTGTTAGAAAATATCGAGCGTTTAAAAAGGGTTAATATTTTGTTATTCCCAGATGAGTCAAATATTTAAAATAACAATAACCATCATTAATTAATATCCTTGTAGGCAAGTGTCAGTTAGCTGATTCTGTTTACTGTCAGCAATTTATCAGTCGAATATTATTGAATATTGTTATTATAATTTTTTTAAATAATGGGGTCTTTATGTGAATGTTATATTATACATGAATAAGCTGTAATAATCACATTCATGGTTAATAAAAGGATCGCTGCCACACTTTCTGGGATCTTTCATTGAATCAGACGTGTTTCATGTGGCTCTTAAATTACTGAACAAGTAGTAAACGTACGAGGCATTGAGCTTGTGAAAAGGGACAGGGTTGTGCTGACCCTCCTGTCAGCTGACCCAGACACAGCTTCAATGGGGCTTTTCATTTCATGCAGGGCGCTCCTCATTTTCCATCATACACCATTCGCTTCACAAATGTACTGCATGAGGACTCACAGGTGCGACATCTTTCAAATGGAAAACCAGCCACTGGCCTTCTTTAACCAGAATGAACAGAAGCTGGTCTCCATTAGCAGCTCAGCTACTCGCTTGAAACACTAGACAATCAGCAAGGCAATAGGAGGTTACTAGTAGAGCTGTAATATTCGGTTCCTTTTTAGGATTCGGCTCCCTCTGAGTCACTCACTAAACTGATCCGGGTGTGCGGTTCAGAACCGGATCCGGCGGATTCACTCATAGCTGTGTGCGATCCGGGTGCGTCTGAAATTTTTAGCAGCTGTACTTGCTACTATGGCTGTACTGATCTAGTAATGAGTTTGAAATTATTATAAGCTGTATGTACGTGATGGGGTTTATATAGTTTAGTCATGGTGTAGTTAGGACTCGATGGATTCGGGTTAACGGAGACCTCAGATTCGTGACTCATGAGTTATTTAAAGGATCCGGGTTATTCACCTGGGTTAGTCATGAATCGCCCAGCTCTACTTACTAGCACAAACTAGTATTGATCTCTGATAAATTTCCAAGAAATTTCGTTCTGACTCATTTTCAAGACATCATGATTAATATGAATACAAATACAGCTACTATCTCTATTAACTGGAAAAGTATTATAGGTTTTATTGCAGGAAAATCAAACTTAAAATAGTACAAAGAACTAGTTAAAGTGCATAAAATCCACGTGGATAGTTAAAACATTGGTAATTTACATGGACGTACCTTCAAATTCACCCCTGTTCTATGGAGAATACAGTCACCTGAGTGGCTTTTGGAACTGGCAACCCCTGTTCTATGGGGAATACAGTAACCACAGTGACTTTTGGACCTGGCAACCCGTGTTGTGTAGTGAATACAGTTACCCAAGTGGCTTTTGGAACTGGAAACCCCTGTTCCATGGGGAATACGGTAACCACAGTGACTTTTGGACCTGGCAACCCGTGTTGTGTAGTGAATACAGTTACCCAAGTGGCTTCTGGAACTGGCAACCCCTGTTCTATTGGGAATACGGTAACCACAGTGACTTTTGGACCTGGCAACCCGTGTTGTGTAGTGAATACAGTCACCCCACTGCTTGTGTTTGGCTCTTTTGTCCATTGGTTGTACCGTCTTGCACTGAGAGTCCTGGAAGTTTCCACAGGATGCTGCTTGAATACTGAGCAGGCTTCAGAGGCCAGGAGATGGACTGGTAGCTGGCAGCGGAGAGAGTGTCACGCGCATACTGTTCGCTTATTTTGGGAGTGCCGTGCACGTTGACATAGCGAAGCACCCCCAGAGGCTGAAGCACATTGTTTCATTCAGAGTTCTGTGGTGTTATTAAAGTGCAATTCTATGTTAAACACCCCGCACGGCCATTAAATCATGCTCCATGTTTAAAGCAAATAGGCTCAAGGTAATTTGGGAGGGAAAGGCAGTGGTGAGGACATGATTGTTTACGTTTGCACACTCTGTCACATAAACCAGGACACGCTCACTAATCACCGCCCGGTGATTGTCCACAGGGACGTTTTACAAAGTGATTTCAGCTGGGCGTCATCAAAAGAACCGGCAGTCAGCAGGTCTTCACATGAGGCCTGGGCGTCTAATCCTCCTTGTTAAGCTACATTTTAATCCACCCATTTTATGATTTTTCAGTCATGTGAAATTGGAACTTGCGCAGGACTTTGTAGATTTGCGTTTGTGTCTGGCAGCACATCTGGCTGGAGACAGGACTCCCTAAAACAACTCAAACTCATTAAAGCAGAGTGTGCCAGCTGTTTATCTCCTGCGGTGACTCATAACTAGGTTGCCTTATAATGGCTGCTGCCCAGGGGCCCATCCACACGAGAGCCCCATCCTTTCAGGGGCCCATCCACTCGAGAGCCCCATCCTTTCAGGGGCCCATCCACCTACCCATCCATCTGGGACCCCACACCCTTGAAAGATGCAGTTCATTCTAAACAAAAAAAGTCTGAACAAAGAGGATCAAGCCGGCTAGATTTCTACTGTTTCTTGTTGGTATAACACTCCTGTTTTATCGAGGGTTGACTTGATTCTAAGGACGACGCCTGAAACACAATAACAGGAACCCTGAGACGCCCTTCATGTGGGAGACACAGTGTGTTTTCTGTTCTGCTCTGAACTGGTCACCAGCCATGAGTGACACCATTAAAGCGATCCTTGGGACCGGGCCCTATCTGTCATCCGCAGTGTTCTGTAAACTTGGCCAGTGTCCAGCCGCCCCCACTAGCGGTACCGCGGGTGGGGTCTCGCACTAATGCGGGGGGAAACGGCACATCGGCGTGACCTTGGCCTTGGCTCTACGCGCCGTGCGAAGGGGCGTGTCTGCTGACACGAGATCCTGATAGGGGAGACCGCCACATTACACGGGGCGTGTCCGCTCGGTGACGTTACCTACTGGGAAAGGGACTGAGGGAAGGGAGGTTTTGGGGGTGAAAAAGACAAACAGAGATTACAGTGTATAAACACTGCAAGTGAAGCAGGAGGAGAATTCTTTGAATACACCCACAGACAGGAACCTCGTCTCCAACACTCACCTCATCCGTCACTGGTGCTTCTTAAAAGACATCTTAAAGAAGGCGGAGCCGTTAAGCTAGAATATCAATGCGTGAACTTATGACATATATATATAATATATATTTTTGTATATTATATATATATATACACAAATATATATATATTATATATATATATATTCAACACACACACACACACACACACATATATATATGGAAGACAGATTCAATTATTCCTGACAATTCTTAAGCTCTGTTTCACATCCTTTTGTATACATTTCTGAGAGGTTCTGGAAATCTCCTGGATAAACTGACGTCAAAATTTACAGTAAAAATATTTTTTCCCTGCCAATGTGAACATGTTGGAAAACAGCTTTTATCCTTTGCGGTAGGTGCTTATATTTACAGTGCAAAGCACAAGATAAAACACATGGCTGTAAAGCAGAATGCAAAAATGGAGAATTTATGAAAGGATTGTGGGAGCTCCTTGGTCACAGGCCTTGGTTTCTACACGTGCAATCTATTATTCAGAAGACACGCTTTATTTAAGGTTCCGTAAAATCAGCCATAATTGCTTAGTGGGGGCAGGGAGCTTGAAGGGTTAATGAGAATAATTTACTTAGTGTTTCATAATCTCCCCTTTAAGATCAAATTGTAAAATCAACATTCCTGATTTAATCTCTGAAAGAACCACACTTTTAGCCTTTAAGAGCCACTCCCTTTAAGACTCTCCTGCTGCACTAAGAGGGTTCAGGGCCCATAATATCTGCACATGCCCGTTGCGACATTCCTTCCCTTTAAGAGTTTGCTCAGACATGCACATGTTTTGACAGAAGCAAAATTCAGGAAACGTCTGACTGAGACCTGTGCGGCCCAATGGGGAACTCCACTCTGGATAATTTCCTTTCGTGCAGCTGGCAAACTGAGATGTGAGGGAGCCGCTGACCTGCCCCGACATCCGTAACTGCACCTCCCTGAAAAGGTCGCCAGTCTGCTGCTTAAACAAACCTCCCCCAGTGATGAGCCTCCGACAGGCCTTTGTGGCAAGCCGTAATGAAAGCCTAGACGGAGGGAGACAGGGTGGTTAAACCTGAACACCTTATCTGTGTTAGAATGCTATGCTGCTCAGCGCAGTTAGTTATGAAGGTTGGCTGCAGTGCGTCGCAGGGACGCCCGTGCTGTGCACTGGAACAACGGCTGGAAGATGACTCTACAAGACCGTTGCATAAGTTTTCAACACCCTTTTTGGCCATCACAGAAGACCCCATGGACGCGCAAAGAGTGTCTGCGTTACGTTCTGCCTGTCGTCAACAAAGCGGGAAAAGGACTGGAAATCAAAAGTTTTATTTGCAAAAAAAAAGAAAAAGAAAAGAAAACAGAAAGAAAATAAAAAGATCTAAATTGATTCATGGCAGAGCATCCTTTGAACCAGTTAATGTTCAGGGGGGCAGTGTCGACGCCTTCAAAAGCAGACCTTTAACGTTTAAAGATGAACAGTATGTTTAGTGTATTTCTGTCGGACAAAGCTAGCTGTGTTCCTCCCCCCCCCAACCCCCATTGTAGTCACATTACCAGTCACATTTCCTGAAAGAAGCCCGCGGAGGAGCATTTTAAGTGTCTGCCTACCCTCTCTGAGCCTTTGATATTCAAATGAAACATGGCGCTGGACAAACTAGGGCCACGGTTGGCCCCGAAGGGACAGCCGCGCGGAATTTCACCCCGGATGAAAAGCGGCGTGTGACATTCTGCGGCAGGCGATATGGACAATGAGACAATGCTTATTTTAATGCCACAGTGGAAAGTTACAGCCTTGTGGCTGAATAGCTCCCCGTCTGGCTGACCAGTGGTACTGCAGCCGGACCCATGCTGGCACTTTCTACGCTGGTGAACCTGTTGCTGGGGTGGGGGGTGCTGTTTCTGTGGGGGGAAAGAGATTTTTCCTGGTGATGGATCTACTCGGGGCAGTTTTTCAGGCTAAGCCTCCACAAAGGACAGACTTTTGAAACTTGACTAATCTGGTCACCTGTGGGGACAGAATGGGATTCTGCAGATATTGATCATGAAGACAGAGCCGGTGGTGTGGGAACTGTGACCCTGTTTCACTAGGATCGGGTCGTTTTTAATCCTTTTCATTGCTGAGGGTAAGTCTATCTGGCCATGCACAAGTATAGTGCGATGCAGAGCAGCGTGTAGAATCGTTATGGAAACTCCACCCTAGTGGTCAATGACATATGAACTGGGCCCTTGTGTCCCCATGGTGCCTCACACCACCCACAACTTCATGCCATATGTAACCTCACTCTGTCCAGACACTGACACTGGCAGTGTGCACAGCCACATGACAAGAGCTCACAATTTACGGTGCGTCACATTTACCGGACCAGCAGTGCCGCAGGGAGCTCTAGTGAAGAACCAAACGTCATCCTTTTATAATCAAGATTAACTCATATTGACGGTGAAATCAACTGGATGCAATTATTCCAAATCGTTTGAAAGGCTTCTGTTGTAGAAAAAAAAAAAAAATTTCCGGCCTAAATGAACGACTCCATGGGCTAAAGATCTTCCCTCACATGCTCGCTCATCTGCTCGAATTCAGATGGAAGACGACATGAATGATTACATTCATAGTATCTACAATGAGGAGTTATGCTCCTCCTCTGACGCGATATGACCAACCCGCGGTGAGCCAACCGCGTGCGGCTTGGATGTAGCGTGGCCGTGGATGCCGAACCCCCCCCCAACCCCCCCCCGGCGTACGTGCAGACTGGCAGCATCTCCCCGCGGCTCCTCGCCGGCTCCCGTCCCGCTGGCTCTCGCCCCGAGTGCTAATACCGCCCACATGATCCGTCCTGGTCTTTGTCTGGCTCCCGTTCCGCTCAATGTCCCATTCATGTTAATCTCATGCGAGGCGCGTCATCGG
>JAODKM010000126.1:12574999-12592932 GCA_026780845.1 Petrocephalus sullivani | reverse complement strand
GTGGTTCCCCCTTCTTGCGGGGGCGGTGTGGGCGTGTGCTCGTGTGCGTGTGTGCTGGTGCGTGTGGGCGGGTGGGGCGGTCATGCTGCCATTGGGGTGGCAGGCTTAAGCAGAAAGGACACAGGCAGATTAGACCACCACTCAGTGTCTATAAATGGAAAGACTCGGAAGCACAGACCAGAGGATAGCTCCCATCACAGTGACAAATCTTTCCTACGTCATTGTGAATTCCTCTTTCACCTAAGCTCATTTTTTTCCAATCGATGACAAACGATTTCCCCACTTAGGGCTTGTGTGGGATCATCCGGCTGGGGGGCCTGCACTCTCACTGCTTTCGTTGCTTGTGCAAATGTACTCTCATCCCATGACCGCTGACTCTGGGGGCAGATGTTATACCGCTAAACTATTAACTCATTCAATAACATAAAAAAATCCAAAATTCTGTAACACTTTCCGGCATGGGCACTGTCTTCTCTGCATCCTGGGGCTTAGGGCCAGCTGGAAGGCTTATGGGTTTTTCCTGTCTTTCATTTCCATCTGGCATTTTTCCCACTCATATTTAAAAAGCAGTTATCCATCTACTCATACCTCTACTTGTAATACTCTTTCCTGGAGCTCGCTAATGTAATGAGTCAGCTGTTTTATGAATGGAGCTACATAAGGGTGGCGGGAATTCTTTGAAAGGACGCAGGAAAGAGAAACTTCAATATAGAAGTTTGAGACCTTTTGATGTCTTGTTAAGGGGGAAGGATCTGACAGCCCCCCTCCCAAAAAACTCAATAACAAGAGCATACTTTATTTCTGGGTACCGATTCTAAATGACCAGAGCTGGAACTTTTGGACCTGGAACAGAGTCCAGCATGAGCCTCCCCATTCATGTAATCTGTACCAGCAGAGCGATCCGAGTTCTGTTCAGGTTCTGGCAAGGAAGTAGAAGCCAGCCAGCGGCCTGCGGAGCTCTGTGATCAGTCAGACGTGGAAGCGACGGGGGGGCTGAGCTTTCATGGTGTCGGAGCCATTCTGAATTTTGGCTTTGAAAGTAAATGCAGAGTGAAATGTTCCTATTATCTTCCTGACCAATTAACTAGACTCTACGGGTCTTTGCTATTGGCTGTTAACCCGTCGGCATTCAGCAGCGACTGTTGGTGCCTGACACGTCTGCATGGCAATGTGTGGGCTGACATTCATTCATTGGCTGAGCCGAAAGTGGGGCAACCTTACGTTGTGGATGATGAGGGTAAGCAAGAGGAAAGTCAGGAGTGACCCGATTTATCTCTTTTGCAGTGAAGTTTGGACGTGTTCTCCAAACTCAGGTCAAATCATGAATCTGGCCCGGTTTGTAAGCTTGTTTGGGCAACACGAGAGAAGCTGGAGGGGTGGACGGTACAGAACATGTGGGCACGTTCTCTCAGCATCTACTGTAGAAGCCACATCCTGGTCTCTGGGTCAGTATCCCTGCCGCCTGC
Organism: Petrocephalus sullivani; assembly: GCA_026780845.1. Classification (NCBI taxonomy): domain Eukaryota; kingdom Metazoa; phylum Chordata; class Actinopteri; order Osteoglossiformes; family Mormyridae; genus Petrocephalus; species Petrocephalus sullivani. The sequence continues at coordinate 12,591,466 of JAODKM010000126.1, read as the reverse complement.
TCTACTGGCACCTTCCATGCCTGTAGCTCACTGGCCACACTTTTGGCTCCTTGTTCCCTACCCATCATATTCCAGCTTCCTGCTGTCTACATTACTGCTCCCTTTAGGTCAGGAGGTGTGAGGTTTCATTAAACCCACAAGCATGCCTGAGCCAAGCAAAGGCCTGCAGGGACCTTCAGCTAAGCCATGAATCACCACACAGGATGGGGCTTTGGGGGCATTACTGGTGCTTTGAGGTGCTGTTTTAATCACCTCTGCACACTTAAAGGCAGGAAGATGGAAGTCCCCATGGTCCAAAGCAGCCAGCAGGACAGCAGCGTGCACTTAATGTAGAACAGATCCATCATGAAGAAGATTCTGGACCTCTGAGGTGTAGAAGCTCCACTCCATCTAAAGTGGAGCAATGGTGATACTTATTCCATTTCTGCCCTGTTTCCACCCTAGAAACAACATCCAAGTCCGGGACACCAGGGGGATGCCTGTCATAGTTGCCATTCATGTGTGGATTTCCTGGAAAGAGGGCCCAGATGAGGGTCTCAGTCACCCACACCACAACACTCATCTACGGTAATTGTTTCCTGTGGGGCTCTGGTCCTGTGGGCAGCTTGTGTAAGCCAATGGTGCAGACCTTAGCCTTGAGGTCATCTGACAAGCTGGGCCAATGAACACTTCACTTTCAGCTCATCTGTTCACATTTTCCTTGATCTGTATGCAACACCTGGTTCAGGAGCTCCTTGTGCTGTCATACTGATGCCTTCCCCAATCATTTGCGTGTGAAACGCCAGTATGGTCTGGATCTTTTTCATGTACTGCTGTAAGAACACAACTTTATTGGGGCATCTGGGGCGTCAGTGAGAAACTGGCACAGCAGCACAGGGGCCGCCGAGGTCCAAGAAATTAGCGGAGCATTTCTGCAGGGAGACCACGTCACTTAAAACTGACGGGAGAGCCACGTGAAAGAGACTGGGAGACACAGGACCTTACAGCAACATGCCCCTGTTGCAGGATTATGAGTGCAGTGAGGTCTCTCTGACCGCAGGGTTACGAGAGCAGTGACACTTGTATCTTGAATGACATGAAACATGATAATATATATGAACCGCTCCATATAACATCTGACTAAAACCAGAATGTCATAAAGTTCAACTTGAAGAACCGTGATAAATGATTGCTCCTTAGAGACTGTGTATTTGCACATGGGAGATAAGTAAGTGATTTTCCATGCTTGGAAGCCAGCCACACGGCTCACCACTGTGGTGCAGTGACACGAACGCCAGCACTGGCGGGGAGGCAGGAAGCAGACGTCGATTCCCTCGCACGGATTGGTGACTTGCACTGACTAATTGCGGTTTTATAGATTCCAGTTGCGCAGTAGCAGGTCAGCATGTTCACCTTCGAACAGCGTGTGAGGGAGGGAGGGCCGAGATCGGTATCATGAAAAATGTAAACCGACTTCAGAGTGCTGCGGTGGGCTGGCACACTGCCAGCGATAGGAAGCGCACACCTGTCTGTGAGCGAGCCGACGCGCCCAGCGTGTTTGCCTAGCGGGACTGGTGGGAAGGAAGGCAAGGTAGGCCCTCCTCTGCAGGGAAGTCAGGAGAGGGACGGCCCACCCCCAAAGGCACACCTACCTGGAGCACCAATCACAGGCAGAGGTGCGCTGTCGCTCCCTGAAGCCACGCCCCTGCAATCTCTCAGGCCATTTGTGAGTCTGTCAGGTTCGGCTAAGGCTAGTTTAGACTGGATTCCTAATTGTAGTGTGAGGAGGCTGTGTAAACAGAAACACGTTTCACTATTATTTATTTATTTGCTTCGGTATTCATCATCATCATTATTATTATTATTATTATTATTGTTGTTGTTGTTATTGTTGTTACTACTTCTACCACGCTTGTTCATTTTTGTTTTTTTAACACAGTCTTCACATGCACATATATAAACACTGTACCAGTCAGAAGACAGCAGAGGGGAGGGATAAAAACCCCTTAGGTTGGACTAATAGGGGGAAAAGAAACTCCTGGGGGGGGGGGTCTAAGGATTAAGAGGTTAAAATTTCCTTTCGTACTAGTCTTTTTTTTTTTTCGCTATTGAGATGTTAACCATGTTGGGCTGCGCTGTTTCTCTCAATGCCAGTGCGGACTGGCTCCATGCTGAACGTCTCTCTCGGGGACGGATGATCCTGGCATGTTCCACAGATGCTCACCTCAGGGTCAGGTTTCGATGTGGGAAGTATGGAGGACGTGCTCTAAGAGCCAAGCATCTATCTCTGTCTGGCCGCATCTGACGGACCTGCTGAAAAACACAGGCGACTCAAATCTGCGGGACGCTGCCGAAGATTTGTAACAGCCCAGAGAAAAGTCTGATGAAAGAATGATGACATGACACCCATGCCATACGTGAGTGTAGACAAGCCGGCGTGATGTGGAAAGTGAGACCCACTTTGCATGTGGTCTCGAATTCCCCAGTGATCTGAGTAAGGGAGACATTTCTTTATTTTTCTAACACAATGTATAATGAGTCTGTGAGTCAGAGCCTTCCAGCATGCACTGAGCTGAATCCTGGAAGGTTATCACCAATGGAAATTTGGGATGGAGTATGAGGAGAAACTGACAAGGGTGAGGTTGGAAGCCTTATTATCTTAGCAAGGGTAAAACAGTGCTAAAACTTAAATCAGATTTATGGAGTTGGGCATAGTAATCATTGAGTGTAGGTGAAGGACCTCCATCCGGCACGGTGCTTACATAAGACTTCATATGATACTTTATTTACTCAAGCTATTTAAAGGTATAATTACAAATTCTCTGAGAAAAGTAGGACAAAGACAACATGTGGATTCCCACTGGGACGTTTCCAAAATTTTTTTGCTACTTCAGTAAATAAATATTGAAAGTATATTTAATTTCTCCCCTGTGTCTAACGACTGGCTTGTGTACGGACTGCTGGGTGAATGCGAAGGGAATGGCCAGCGGACTCGTCCACGTAGACGTCCCCCTCCCAAGGGTTCTAGATGACCAACGATGGCAGACGGTCAGGGTTCAAAGGCAGGTCAATAATAGGTGACGCTTCAGAAGGTCTGTTTTCAGAGGAGTTGGCGTCCCTGAAGATTTAAGAGAGCGATTTTAATGCAAAGCTGGTAGGTCCTGCCCGTCCTCAGGGAGCCCTCAGATCGGTCACCTGTGACATCTCCAGGCTTCTCGAGATCTCACGGTCACAGAGAAAGCCGGAGGCAGGCGATGGAATCACACCTGCAGTGTCATAACTCTTCAAGATAATTCTGCTTAGTCGAAATTCAATAGAAGTCTCTGTCTTCTCTGTGTTATTACGTCAGGTCAGAGTGGCAGCACAGTATGGGTGAGAAAGTGCGTAGGATGCAGGAGGTGAGGTGTGGTGAACGTGGAGTGTAAGATCAGACATGACAGACATGTCAGTCTGGTCAACACGGTGTGTGACTCTGTGTATAATGGCGATCAGAGCAAATGAACAATGTCGACAGCGTTGGGGAGGTGTAATGGATTACCTTCAAAAGTAATCCATTACAGACAAGTTCAGGTCCAGAAATTATAAATCCATTCCAAGGTTTTGTTTCAGTCAGCATAACCTGATGTCAGAGCTGCAGGCACTACAGAGCTTAAGTGGGAGTGGCAAGCACTTTAATCAGGCACGTCCTTATTGAGTATGGAGGGGTATCGCAGATAAGGGCTTCACTGTGGCTGGTGCGATCTGCTCCAGCTCCTTGCAGTGTTGCCGCAGGAGCCTGGAGCTTCTGAGCTTAACAGCAGATGGCAGTGAGCCAGTGCCATCCTGGCAGTCTGCCTCAAGCTCATGGACGGGTCCAGGCACTCCCGCAGACTTGGACCCGATGAGGAGCAGGTGGGATTTTCCGGAAAGATGGAAATGGGGCCCCGGCCGCTCTCGTGATCTCCCAGTGCTGGTCATCCATGACCTCCGAGCTGCAGTGTGGCCTCATCTCCGTAGGAAGACAGACCTGGGGATCGGCGTAGAGTTGGGCATGTCACGCGTGAGATCCCATCGGCACATCAAAGCTTTATACGCTAATTAAATGGACCCAGTAGAGTTTGCTTGGGCAAGATCACAGGGGAAACTATATGTAATATCTTCAAGGGCAGCAGTAGTGAGGCCATTAGCAAACACAGGGGGCGCCATGGAGCATGGGGGGCCCTGTATACAGAGGTGGGGAAAGACCGTGACCTTAGATGCTCCTGCCTGGACGGCCGTGGGACGCTGTGCGTTTAGCTGCCAAGCCGCGTCCACGTACCTTGTAGAGCAGGCATGACCCTTACGGCACGACGAGCAAACGTGCTCACCTGTGCGGCACGAGCCGTCCCTTCCATGCGCGTGGGAATGCGGCAGGTGATCCCCGCTTGCTTCAGCAGTAAGGCCCTGCTGATTACCAGAAGTGGACCTGAGGCAAAGCCTGTTCCCCAACCCCCCCCTTTCCTGGGCCTGCCTCGCCTGCCCTCTCGGACCCCTGACTTCAAAGCCGCTTCACTTACAAGCGGGACGGACGGGCAGGCGGGGGGCCCTGCCGTACAGCTCCTGAATTGCCCTCAGCACTCTCCTATAATGATCTGAGGAATTTCATAGCTGCCTCTCCTTTGCTGTCATTCATGTCTGCTACGTTCTCTTTATCCCGCTCCTTTGTCTGCCTCCCAGTTTCCCACCAGCCTTTTTTGAAAAACGAGACCCCCCCCTCCCCATTTCCTCTCCTAAGTTAGCCCGATCCAGTTCAGGCTCCGCCTGTCTGGTGTCGGATTGCAGCTGACGCAGGCTCTTCCGATTCACGCCCGTTGTGGCTCTGCTCCCCGCTCGCGCTGCGGGACTGCCGAGTGCCGATTGGACGGACTCCAGACGGACAATGTCCCTGGCTGTCAAGTTCCCAGGCACAAATGGTGAATGACGCAAAAAAAAAAAAAAGATGGTATCTCCTGGTGCCATGGTCAGACCAAGCCACCCAGGAGGCCCCTCAGACACTGCAGTTAAATGAAGATCCCTGGGGATCCACTGTTGTACCATAAAAAGAGGCACTTAAAAGACTTCAATTATATCCAGCACCATAAAACAATTTTTAAAAGGATATTGCTGGAAAGAGACCTTAAAGACCAAGAGGAACGGATCTAATTATTTAGCGTGTATGAATTTCTGCCAGAAGGTTACTGTTGGTATTCTTGGTGATGCCTTTATCTTGGGAGAAATGTACAAAACAGTCTGGAGAAGGCAGGATAAGTTCAGGCAGAGTGTGCATGTTGATATTAGAGCGCAGGAGACTGCAAGGTGCCTCAAAGGAGGCACGGGGACGACCTGCTAACTACATGTCAGCAAGCTTCCTGGTGAGGGGAATTCTAAACCTAACGCTGCAATGTTATCTCAATAAGTTCTGGTGTAACCTCTACCTATAAACCTTTAAACTGTGCCCTGTGGATGCGGGCTGAGCCCTCCCCGAATCACCTGTCAACTTTATTTCTGCAACAGAAGGCAAAAATTATCAGAAAGGCACCTGAAAGCCCTCCTGCTCTGCCCAGTGCAGGAACATTTCATGCTTGGTTTCCATGACATGAAATTTGCCAGTAAACTTACCAGCAGACGATTTACCCTCATCACTCCTAAAAGGGGGTTCCTGTTAAAAGATTTGTCTGTGCACTTCCTTATATTTTTAATATGAGATAATAGGGGGATTATTGCCGCTTCTCGGGAACCAGTGTAGATAGAGATCACTTTCCTCAGATTACTGTAGCTAAAACTCAACGGCCAAGGGTGAATCTCCACCCAGGGTTGGTCAGCAGGCTAATGACATCACCAGGGTGGGATGCGATGATACTGAGACTCACCCACGTCGGCTTTGTGGCCATGGTGGGGACCAGTGAAAGTGGAGGGAATGGTCACATCAGCAGGCAGCAGAGCGGACCATCACTATGTCATTGATGAGCTGGAGGTGCTGAGAGTTTCGTGGAGCAGAGTGATATGGAAGGTTCCAGAGCAGCTGTGGGATTTGGCATGGTGCCTGCGGCCAGGCTGGGAATGTAACTGTCCACATGAAGGACGAGCCACGCAGCGCTTCTGTGAATGCAGCGAGCTGATTGGCTGAGCATGAGAAGGGCACGGTCAGGTGACCAGCGAAAACATGGGAAATGTACCCTGTTCTATTTTCCACAGTTAGCATGGGTCAGTTGGCTCAGAGTGGTATAGGTGGGTGAGCTCTGGGAAGGGCTTCCAAGGGTCATTGGGTGTCTGGTGTCTCCTGTTTTTTTGAACCCAACCCCAAAGAATTCTGAAAAAACAAACACCCAACATTCTTTGTAAACCAAGTTCATTTAGGCTGAAGGATGACTGGCAAATCCCTGCTCCAGGTCCAAGGAGACCAACTGGGAGTTTGAGTGATAAGCCTTCCCAGGGATAACCCACTGGTGCCCGTGTGCCTCACTTAGAAAGCCATCTCAATAACACAATAGCGCAGAGGCTGTGCTCCAGAAGACATAGCTGAATTGTACTGGTCCCTGTAAGGGCTGCGATTTCACATGAAAGAGTTCCACTGTGACAGTCAGCTGCAAAGTTCCTCTAGCTCAGGCATACACAGCTAGTAACATACAGCAGCAGCATTTACCAGCACTCAAACCATGCATTTGCATTGCCCCCCGCCCCCCGAGGATTGGGGGCCCCCTGTTGACCACAAACAGTCACTAAACTAAATATTAAATAAACAGTTTGTGTATTTAAAAGATACTGAAGCGGTATGTTCTGCTAACCATCTAGCAAGTTACAATCTACTGACTCTGCTACTCAAGATTTGTGAAACATTGGGGCGGGGGGAGAGGCAGCAAATCAGCCCCTGCATACACAGAAAGATACCTCACAAAGAGCGTCATGTTGGTCTTTCTAGGGAAAACCACAGCTATGTAGAAGTATAGATTTCACATGAATTTGTGAATGTGGGGGAGCCCACGTGTGTGCGTGCTGTTTGAGTACGTGTGTGTGCTCAGGGTGACTTACATCACACTGTATAAGCCCAATAACCCTCAGCCTCTCAGCGAGTGGAGTAGCGCTTAGATCAGCAGAGTGGAGAGTGCCACTTTATGTTATTCTTCAATTAAGTCGATGTCCCGGAGCGAGAGGAACATCCTCCACTGAATCCCACATGGCCCTGAGACCTTCTCGCTCAGTCTCTCTGTCATCTGCCAGCAGAATGCGCTGCCCTCCCAAATCCAGGGCCTTCCCCGCAAAGCATGTGATAGGTCTTAAAGACGATCCAGGGATAGAACAGGGCAGGACGGGTCGTTCCGCAGGGATCAGACATCCATCAGAAGCAAATCAGCCAGTCGTCCTTATGGCCGAGCATGAACCACAAGGCTAGTCTGCAGATAAACCACAAGGCTAGACTGGCATGAGACCTCAAGCTAGTTAGCACTAGTTAAGACACTGCTGACCAGTGTCAGCCACTAATGGATGATAGATAAAGGCTGTTTTTAAAGGGTTTGTCAAATATTTGCTTTAACAATCAGGAAACACTGTTCCTGCATTAGACATGAACTGGTTGCAGGGAAAAATGAACATAAAAAGGCCAAGAGGAACATAAGGACATGAGCCTGCCTGGGCAAGACTCACCCACAGAAAGACACAACACAGAGAGGCAGAACACCTAGGTATTGATAACCACCGAGAGGCCTTGAGGGTAGTACAGCGTGTTTGCTCACAGTCAGAGCAAAGCTATATCTCTTAAAACTTGAATTTCACTACCTGGGTCCCTCTCAACTTATGGTTATAAATATAAATATATATATTTACACACATATGTTTCCATAATATTTATGGAAACACTTTTTCCTTGGTTTTTCCTTGAAAATCCTTCAAATAACAACAAGTGTCTTTGCAGCGCCCCCTTGAGGGCCAGAAAAAACGACACTGATTTTACGGTGCGTAGAAACATCTGCCCGGCCTCCCCCAGGCTGCGCGCGATGGAGAGCCAGCGCATCACACGTGACGTGGGCATTATACTCGGAGCATTCGTGCAAATTAAGAATCGCTACCCTGACATATGTCAGAGTGATACTTTACAGCAGTGGGAAGTTGAGCAACACGCGCTGCGCACGCTGTGAAACACACACACACACACACACACACACACACACACACACGCACGCACACAGCCGTGCATTTTAAAAGCACATTGCATACAGGGGTAGGAATAGTTCTGTTAAAGACTCTGAGTCTGTTAAAGACGGCATCGTCCATGCGGTCCCGCGCAGTCACGCCGCACACTGATTTTACGACACAACCACATTAAATGCACAGAGATACAGCCTCACACAGTAAAAGTTACAATCACACACACACACACACACAAAGAAACACAGGCAGAGTCGGATTCACAGTCGGACTGGCGCACAGAGACACACGCAGGCACACACACACACACACAAAGCAGCAGGCTGGGTCTCCGCATGGTGGAAAGGCGAAGAAAAGGCAGTCTGGAGAAAACCATGGTAACGGAGCCGAGTGCCGGAGGAGGGGGGCATGCGAGTGCGTGCTGACCTGTCCCACGGCTGAGTGGAGGGTCCATGTGGGAGAGACGGCTCCGGGGTGGGGGTAGGGGATCCAAGGGGCTTGGATAGGGTGGGAATACGGCCGTCCCGCGTCTCGCAGTACCACCTCGCACTTGCCTTTTCGTTACAGGATATATGCATTAGTTAAAATACATACTTAATTCAAAAACACCATTGAAATGAAGAGACCGGCTCAGCGGAGGCAAAGTTCATCAATCAGGACAGCGACTCCGGGCTTGTGTTGCCAGAAGTGAATTGTCTCTTTTTTTGTAATTTATTACATTTATAACTGGGGGGGAAAATTTCCCAAGGGAGTGGAAAATGTTGCGCTTGAATTCTTGGAGATAAACGGCCGCATTGTCTCTCAAGCTGTAAAGAGATCGCCCCGTGTTTCTATCATTGTGATTTGTGACTGTCTGTCCCTCGGCCAGGTACAAATCCGCCTCTCCCAGATTGTCTTCTCAACCTTTAAAGTACTTAATTTCCACCCGGCCGTTTGTTTGCTTTTCATTAACCGGATTACGGTCAAACCAGGAACCCGGATTACTTTAAAAGACAAAAGACACGCCGAAATGACGGTAGTGCACGGCCACACAAAAGGTTTAATCAGCATCTGATGATATGATATGATCTGGATATATGCGCGTGATATGATCTGGATATAAGCGCGTACATTTTTATAATAGCCTAATTGGACATATTCATACACAATGAGGGAAAAGGCAGGGAATCAGCAGCGCGATTTCCCCGGACGCCGAAGCACGCATCGTTAGTCGGCGTCAGGTGTCCGCGGGTATTGCTGGGGATGGCTGGGGCACCCAAGTGCGTTATGCCCCCGGTCTCGGTGCCTACGTGACAAGTGCAGTCGCCTGCTCGCTGGAAGCCGCACCTTTGCCGTCACACGGAGCGGCGGACTGCGGGCCATTGTGCGCTTCCCAACAGCCCCCAAGCCGCGCCGGCTTCTGCCGCTTAGGGGGGGATTCTGCAGTTCCCGTCATTCGGAGGTATGCTTAGGATCACGTACGCACCACCGGCACCGGGATATATATATATCTGCTGCAGTTTCGGGGACTTAAGCCACACTTTACACGCAAGATGCACGGGGTAAAAGTGGCTCTTTATTTATATCGTGATTTTTGATCGGTGCGGATAAAGGCAGCGCGCCCGGGGGTATCTCGCACGTTCCCGGTACGGTTATCGTTTTCGGGTCAAGGTCCGGAACTGGCACTGGAAGCCCGGGGTCCGTGAGAGCGCTTAATAAGCGACATCATCGCTGGCATCGGACGCGCTCCGGCCCACCGTGAACCCGGCCAATCAGCGATCGCCCGCGGCTGCAGGGGTGTGAGGCTGCATTTAACCCTACAGCAGATCCGAGGTGGAGCTGGGAGAGACTGCACGGTTTGGCGTCCTATCGCTTAGGAGGAAAGAGCCACAATAGAGGAATTATGTGCAGGTAACGGGGACCATCGCCGGCGCGTCCTACAGCAGAGTTGGACACACGATCGCGATCGGAACGATTTTTACAAGTGGTTTCGTTTTCGTTCCTCGCCTGTGATCATTTGCTCCTGTGCGTCGCCGCTACATTTTCGCCGCTCAAAGTTGCCTTTAGGAGTCTATGAGTTTTTTTTTCTCCTCTCCTCTCCCCCCTCCAGTTTTGCTTGACGGACACCCTCTCTCCAGCAGGGCCGGTACATGAAATGTGGGATTTCCTACTGTCATGCGGATTCCGGCGCTCCGAAGAGGAGAGGATTTTGACGGGGATTAAAAAGTGACGCGCAGTTCGGATCCCCCCCTCCCCGTTATTGGACGACTTGATCTCTATAAGGAGCAGTTGGGAGACCGCCACTGGAACACTTTCTCTCTCCCGGCGCGGGGCGAAATGGAGTTTATGTAGCTGCGGATCCCCCCCCCCCCCCCGGCTGAGAAATACCTGCGATATCCGTGCGATTTGCGCTGCCTGACGGAAACAGATTTGCCGGAGCGACCTTCGCCTTTGGAATAATAATCATGAACTTAGTTGTGAATTTGATACTGGAACTGTGTCTGGCCGCGCTTCACTTGTCGTTCCTGAAGGTAGGTCTGCGCTTGTGCGAGATCCGGTGAGTGAAAGTGAGTCGTGCCTGCTGCCTGCCCGCCGCCCGCCTGCGTGTGAGTCGCTCGTCATTGCGGTTAACGTGCCGGGTCGCTTCTCGCCGCGCCGGAGGCTCCTCGCTGGGCGCTGTACTTTCCTGCTTTACCTTCTTTAAATACAGTGCGATCGGACCGAGATCGATCTGGCCTGTGCCTGAACTCGGAGTTTGGCGTGCGGGTGTGGGAGCGTGTTTCATTGTAACAAGTAACGCCGTTCCCAAGGAAATCTAAGTTCCGCTGTCAACGTTCTGGGAAGCGCGCACGCTGCCTTTTGTCCCTGGATTGTTTAGGATTTTATTTGTTAGTTTCCCTCTTTTTTGCAGTAACAGTAGTAGAGAAGACAATAAAAACAACAGTATTTATAATAATAATGATAATAATTATCAATAGTAATCACTAATAATAATAAGTCACTACGTGTTATTTCTAAAAGTTTATTGCCAATTAAATAATAATTGTTACTTTAAATTATACAATTGATATTAATAAGCGAATTACAAGATCTCCCCCCGAAGGATGACGGAAAGCCGGCCATTTATTGTCAGAAACGGCCGCCTCGATTGTCCTGTAACAGAGTGACATGCGTGCAAGTGCCCGGTCACGTGCCTCCCGAATGATGAAACACCGAATTCGGGGCATGAAACGTAACGCGCGCGGCGCGGCGCGCGCCCCCCATCACGTCCGTGCCATTGTCGCGCAATGTGGCGCCAGTCGGCGCAACGTGCTCGCTATAAAATTCGACAATTAATCGATTCCCATTTGAGATCTTAACGTGAGGTTCTACGCGCTGATGTTCCCCGGCCGACTGTAAAGGGCTGTCTGGGAAGGAGCCGGCTCTCCGGGCCTGCATCCGCGATGGTAAAACGAGTGATGTTTTACCATCGGATCGTGAAAGGCTGTAAGATTTATCTGAAATCTCTGAAAAGGGCTAGTAACTCGCGAGTATTTCAATTACGTGGCCGTAGTGATGTTTAAAAATGTGCTTTGATATTACTGTAAGTACTTGGTGAGCGACAGCGTTTAGTTTGTCAATATGAGACGCTTTAACATTTAATGATAGATACAATTAATATCTGCTGAGGAAGAAAGAAGCGCATTATCATTATTATTATTATTATTATTATTATTTTATTCTATAAATTTTGCATTCAACAATTTGTCATAGTGTGTGCTTACATAAACCATGCCGTACACGGTATTTTTACAGCCATAAATGATCATTAAAACTTTTTAATGTTGAACCTTAATATTGTACCTAAAGTTTGTAAAATTCCTTTGTAAGCTATATTACATTTTATAGCGACCAGCAGGAAAAGGTCTGACTTGATGAAATTGGAAACAAAAAGGATTTGCGGTGTTCTGAAGGAATTGATACGAAGATATGCCGGTTCTGTCCTTCACAGGCTGCCCACATACCAAAGGACCGAGAGAAGAGCAGAAATGACGGTACGTTTGCCTCGGCGAAGGCTTTCCCTTTGGTAACACCGTCATGCTAGTCTGCTGACCTCTAGTGGCCAGACCCCGTTCTGCGTCACCAGACCCCCTAGATTTCCATCCATTTTCATGAGGGCAAAAATCAGGGGTCAGGAGTTTAAGGGAAGAAGTCTTAGGGAGGTCACGTCTAGGCTGAGGCATCACCGCAGTTTAGGATACCCGCTTCTATGCTTCCTGACAGTTACACAGAAAGACGGTAAGTTTAGCATCTGTGGCCCGAAGTCAGCCACCTGGTTTAGGATAACCAGATGAGGAGGCCAGCAGAAATACATTAAGAATGCGCCGTTCGGCTTTGGACCGCAAACACTGGAGGTGTTGAGGGTCATCGAGGTTACTTGTCCATGCTAATGGTGGTGATGAGGGTTAGGATGAGGAGGATTGTGGGATATTAATGTAACCTTTTTGTTTTTATGCAGTTGTTCCCTTCATGGATGTATTCAATAAAAGTATGTGTCAACCGAGGGAAGTGCTGGTGGACATCTTCCAGGAGTACCCAGATGAGATGGAGGTCACGTACATCCCGTCCTGTGTCACGCTCATCCGCTGTGGGGGCTGCTGCAACGACGAGGCCATGGAGTGCGTTCCCACGGAAACGTATAATACAACCATGGAGGTAAGGAATCAGAAAGCGAGGGAGGGGGTTCTGGTGGCCCAGAAGGGGGTAAAGAACGTGGGCAAAACTCATCCATCTTTTTCGCCTACTTCCTCTTTGTCGAGGACTTGTGCATGTGAGACCATGTGGTCAGTCTCCATGCACAGAGAAGGATTATTATGTTATTGTGGCACCGAAATGAGCAGAGCCCTCTTTTGGTCTGTTAGGGGCCGGATGTCAGTGATTGGTAGTTCCCTGTCTGAAATAAAACTGTGTGGTAAATGTTGAGCAGTGAGTCAGCAGACTGAGGTGCAGTTCGCCCGTCCGTGTCTTTGATCAGCCCCGTGTGTCGCAACAGGTCATCAGAATAAAGCAGCGGGTTCAGCAACAGAAGTACCTTAGAAGTTTCACGGAACACCGAAAGTGTGAGTGCAGGTGAGTGCCGCCCTTGCCTGGCCCCGCCCCTGCTTGACCCCGCCCCTGCCTGGCCCTGCCCCTGCCAGGCCCCTCCCCTGCCAGGCCCCGCCCCCACGGCCCACCCATTGTCTCACGCAAACTGACTCTGTCTTTCTTCTTTATCCTTTCAGACCAAAGACTGAAGTGAAAGAGAACAAGGAATAGTAAGTAAAAGATCATGTTTTGAATGAAGGTTTTGTGTTGCGTAACAGGGACCAACACACTGGGGAGATGAAGTCTCTGTTTGGGGATTAGTGTAGGGGAGTGAGGACCCTATTTGGGGACTGCTATAGGGGAGTGAGGGCTCTGTTTGGGGATTGGTGTAGGGGAGTGAGGACCCTATTTGGGGACTGCTATAGGGGAGTGAGGGCTCTGTTTGGGGCCTGGTGAATGAATCTTAGTGTTTTATTGATGTGTAGAAACCTTGTATTAGCACAGTTTAGCATGTTAGCTGCCTTTGGCTTGTCGAGCTCCAGACTTTCAGGGCCTTTATACAACCCCACTGGCCTTTGACACAGCAGGTCTGGTGAGGCTTTGTTCGCATCTCGGTGCCAGGGGTGTGCATTCACCGTGTACGGGCGGTTATCAGACTCTCTCCGCGCCGAACAGTGCGGTGGAATGATAAACATTGCCGGAAGCCTCTGCGGCTGTGCATGAAGGCATTATTCTCTGGCTGCCTTGGTTCTCCTTAGTTGACATGAGGTGGAAGGACCGATATGGAATAGCCAGTACTGGTGCCCACCAGCCTCAATGATGCCCAGGCAATCTGGACTCGGTGTTTATCTGAGATAAGACAGCAAACGGGTCACACTTTCCCCACGTCGCCTTTAAACGGGCTGAACGTCCACCAGCTCACTGCGTCGGGCTGGTCACATGGGGAAGTGGACCAGGTGCCCCGCTCTGGGCTATATAACCTCACCCAGCAGCTGTTCCGTAGTCTCCAAGGGTCCCCCAGACCCTCTTCTTCCTCCTTAAATATTGTGACAGATTTCGGCGTGAGGGGAGATCCTGATCCAGTCGTGTTTACACCGAAATATACAGTCTTTGCAGCGAGACAGACGGGGCATGCGAAGCTGGGCACCACATGGACACCCCCGGTGTTTGCGAGTAGAGCGCTAGTGCCATGTGCAATTGGAACCGTAGGGGGCGCTAGTGATGGCCAGTGTGTGGGCAGTAGTTGGGGAGACTGTGTGACGTGGGTCGCCGTGGTTTGTGTGTGCGAGCGTGTGAGTACATTGGCGGCGTGCGCGTTTGTGTGACGGCTCCTCTGCCCTAACGCTGGCCCGCTTTCTTCCTCTGCGATACTAACTTCGCTTGGACATCGTGTGCGGGTGTTTTGGCTAACCGCTCCGCCAGTTCTCCTGCTTAGACCTCTCTCTCTTTCTCTTTCTCTCTCTCTCTCCCTTCTTTGCCTTTTTGCAGCCACTGTGCCCCTTGCTCAGAGAAAAGGAGGCGCTCCTTTGTGCAGGACCCCCTCACCTGTCAGTGCTCCTGCAAAAACTCAGAGTTAGACTGCAAGGCCAGGAGTCTTGAGTTAAACCAAAGAACGTGCAGGTTTGTTCATGGAACGCTCCTTTAAGCATGTAATTTATGCTTTGGGTGTCATTTCTGCTGGGTGTGACGTGCTGTGTGATCGGAGGCACGCGTGACTGCGTGCTGCCCTGTCCCTCGTCATTATGGGATGCATTTATTTATTTTGTAAGCACTGCTGAGTATTTCTTACCCCAGGCTGTAAAAGCGCTGGGGTCCTGCTCCAAGAAGTAAATTAATAATATGGATGTGAGTGGGGAATTCTGAAGTCGCTGGTCGCTGAGGATGCAAATGTACACGTTTCACCGTACAGTAACTGCGGTGCCACTAAAGGTCTTTCTGGAGGGGGCCTGACACAGCCCATCCTACTGTCTGCTGGGCACACGGCTCCTCCTTAAGGGGTCTTCTGGACAGATGCGCTCGCGTCTGTCTGTCCTGAACTTCCTGTGTGTCAGTGCGCCTTTGCTGCACGGCATTGTGGGAGAGCTATTTTTATTTTTCTGGTCTATGCTGGTGTGTGAGTGACCTGTCCTGTCACTTGTCTGTGTGTGTGTGTGTGTGTGTGTGTGTACAGGTTTTACTATACAATGCGATACAATGCAGTTCTTTAGTCTGCAGAATACATCCTGGCAGTCCACATTAATGACATTAGTTAGCAGCTAATTATTTTTTTATAAATGTTAATTGCCTCAGAGTGTAATGTGTGTGACCATCTGGTTTGGTCAGAACCGTTTGGTGGTTGGTCACAGTAAGGCTGAACGTGTAAGATCTTGATGGGTATCTGTGTGTGTTTCCCGGGGCAGTCTGTGTGTTATGTCTGCTGCTTGTCCCTGTGAATGGGTCCTGTGTGTGGTGTTTTGTCTGGCGTGAGCCAGCATGTCTGTCGAGTGCATACTGTCAGTGCTGATACTTGCGAGCATTAGAGTGGAGTGTGCCCCCTGACTTTTTTTCAGGTTGTGAATGTTGACTCTGAGTTATCGACTATGTTCAAATTCATATCAAGTCGGGTCAAGTCTGATTCAGCAGTCCGGTTAACCCCTTCTTCGCCTTGGGAATGGTACCCCTTATAGTAACGGTGATCTTGACTTTCGGACTTGTGGTTCCTCACTCACTCCAAAAGAGAGTTCAGTCTTGAGGTGGAGCTTCTCTGTGAAAGGGCTTTGATTGGTGGAGAGGCTCACTTGGAGCAGGGTTTTGACAGGTGGTTTATTTACGTGTGATTTGACTGAGAAGTTCAGTAGAGCAGAATTTTTATTAATGGACTCACTAGGGAAGGGTGATGATTGGTGGAGAGGCTCACTGGAGCCTGGCTTTGATTGGATGCAATGCTCTAATCAGCTTTTATCCTTTTTCAGATGTGAGAAACCCAGGAGATGAAAGTTGAAGATGAGGATGCGAAAATGAAGGAATTTTCTATACAGCACTTTTGATGTAAGAACTAAACATTTTTGGCTGCATGTGGATGGACTCCAACGGGAAAAAGAAAGAGCCCATCACGTGTGCGTGTGCGTGTGTGTGCGCGTGTGTACAGACACGTTCACACGCTCGTACGAGAGACATTGAGTCGCTGCTATGGACTGCGAGAATGCAGATCAGCACCCAACCCTGCACTGGACTAGAGGCTGGCAGTCCTGAAATGTGCACCACTCCACTGGATATGGACCTAGGACGTTTGGCACGCTGACCAGAGGCGGGCAGGGGATGGGGGAT
>JAODKM010000126.1:12558344-12568822 GCA_026780845.1 Petrocephalus sullivani | reverse complement strand
GGGCCTGACACGCACGCGGGGGGGGCGCGGGGGGCGTCCGCAGCGCGGGGCCTTCGCGAACGTTTTGCCCAGGGGCCCACACAACCCATAATCCGTCCCTGCTCCTGTGTTGCCTAATGGGTTGGTGTGAAAATTGCCTTCTTCTGGGTTTTAGCAGGTCAGGTGTTTGAGCTCAGGAGGAGAGGGCTGGAGGAGAGTTGTAGCGGCACAGAAGGACCGTCCTCATTCTCTGGTGCTTCTCAATGAATTGTTTTGCTTTTGTGTGAGCTTGCTGGCCTGGGCCCTGCTTGGGGGCTTTAAATGCTTCTCTCTGGGTCCTTCATGATATTCCTCAGGCCCACAAACTGCCCCAAGATCAGTGTTGGGGAAGTTAGTCACAAAAGTAATCTATTACAAGTTGAGGTCCAGAAAGTACAAATCCAGACCAAGGTTTTGTTTAAATCAATCAGTTGAGTATAAAGAGTCACAGTCACGGGGTACTGGATTTGTTCTTTCGGGATCCGAACTTGTCTGGAATGGATTAGATTTGTGAGTAACTTCCCCAACAATGCCCAAGATGTTTATTCAACTGGATGATGGTTCTTTGTTAATGGAAGTCGAAGAAAGCAAAAGTAACTTGTATAAATCATCATTTGGGATAGTCTTTCCAAGGGGCTACAGCAATCAATAATTTGTCTGGCATAATAACATTCTATCGTGACTCCTCCTATACACATAGGAACAGGGTGCTTTCAGCATCTCTGCCCCCTTCCCCGCCATGACTGCGCTGCTCTACAGGCAGATGTGTAACAGCTTTGATGTTTATAGCTCGAATTACTCAGGTCAGCCCGTTGTCGTAATTTGCTCTTCATAATTAGTTTCTCACCCCTCTGAAAACGAGAGATTTTTTGGTTATGAAAACTGTACACAGTGTTACAGGGTGTGAGCCGCTTAAAATATGGGTGTATCAGAAACACATCTGCGGGAGATAAAAAGTGAAGATTAGAGTGGTTTTGAGGGATCGCATGCGGTGGAGGTGAAGACAGGTCACTGCACCAAATTCCTGGCGGCGTGACATGCGTCCGAGTAATGCCGCTCAGCGATTGTATCCTGCCTTTGTCCCCGGTTGTATTCCGCATTCGTTTGACTTCTTTTTACCCACAACAGAGGGGAAAGTGTCATCCCCAAACTGGGCAGAGCCGGCTGTCGGCATTGTCTCCGCAAACAATGGCATTCATTTCAAGAGAAAAGGAGCCGTTGCGAGGATGAGTCGGCATTCCGAAACACGTGTTTTCTTTCAGGCCCGGTCTCAACCACCTGCTGTTGCTCTCTGATTGGAATTATATGCCGTAACTGAATTGTTTCAGAGTCCCGGCATTTCTTTTGCATGTTTCAGAGTCCCGGCATTTCTTTTGCATGTTTGCACCTGTTTCGTTTTACTTAAAGGGTAAGACAGTGGAAACTTTGCATAAACTTTGCCGGTTTATGTGTGGCGACGTCTCCGTTTAGAGCATTGCTTTGCGTGAGCTGCAGTGACGGCCCGTGGCAATAGCAGAAGGTCGGGAACGGCACTCGGTGCTCTTGGAACAGACTCTGAGGCCATGCTTCGTCAGACTCTCAATCGACTGATTTGATTTTGAAACATGTGTTTGTCGTTTTGCGAATCTTACAGCACTTTGCGGTTGAACTGTGCTTTTCGAGAATTTTTTTTGGTGTTTGTGTTAAGTTATGAAAATGGCAACATTGTTTTGGACACTGTTTCTGATTTTTAGACACGTGTGGCTTGTTTTGTTTGTTTTGGGGCACTTTTTGAGCAAAGGGTGTGGAATTTTGACAGCTGTGTAAACTATTTCAAAAAGACGTGGGACAACTTATGAAAACCCTTCATGTCAGCCAGCAGTAGGCCTGAAACTCCACCCCTGTATAATACTGAAAGTCCTTACAAGAAAATATGTATATTCATATTGCACTGTCAAAAACTACAAATAGTGCGTCTGTGCGTGAAAATGACTCCATTTGTGTGTTCACGGCCATCTGGAGCAAAGTATGTGACATGATGACATGTCCGTGGCCGCATTTGAAAAGGCTGAAATCAACATGAAAGCCCTGAAACATTTTCTGAAACTTTTTATAAATGTATACATTTTTTTAATAAATTCTATTACTTCAAAGCATAATGGCCGACAATCTGGCCAAGGGCTTAATTAAGCCACAATCCAATTTTAATTGATGCATTTAAAGGGGCAGTAAAAAAACCCAGCTACGCTCACTTTTCCCAGGACTAACTCTTCGATGTCGGGGGGCCAAACACGAGAGATGTTCCTTAAATAAGCTGGACCTGTAGCTCAGTTTACTTGCCAGGGCAGAAGACATAAATAACCAGCTTTTCCGTCTAGTTTCCGAGTATCAAAGACTCACGTCCCTCTGCTGACATCTTTACATGTGACCGACTTGCTCTCCATCATTCTTTACCGTTTCTCACATGAGCCTGGAAGCTCCTAGCAATGTCTAAATTAGTGACCGTTGCCTCTTTAAATTGCATGTCAACAGTTTCCAGGAAGCTGACGTGCTCTGAGGCGTACGCAGACCCCGGTGAGAGTTCCCTCTTCAAAGCTGCGGCGAGCTCATGCTTTCTGGAAGGAGCTCCCTCATTCCCAAAACCCAGCTGGGAGCCACTACCTTCACTGGAAAGCCTGAGAGACTTCCGGAATCACATACGATTCCTAATGCGGAGAGGGGTATTTGACTAAAACTTAAGGTTGTGATTCCCAGATAGGAAAGTAAAAATTTATGAAATTACAGTGGGAACACTTAGTGGGAACACTGAAGCCTGAGACCCAGGGATAATTGCTCCCTCTGTCCTACTGGCTGTCTCATATGAAGTTCAGTGACTGAATCTTATAACATTAAAATCATGTGCTGCCAGATGTGGGTTACGCAATAGGGGCATAAGCAGGGCTGTGCTGGTCGGCTGTCAGACTGGCACTTTCCACGTGGCGGGCGAGACTTCCACCACAGAATGAGCTCACTTTTTCAAAATTATAAAAAGAGGGACGGGACGTGGTGACAGTGCGACCTCGTGTGCGCATATAGACTGACACGGAAACTATGCGGGTATGTGTGTGCGCACATGTGTGTGTCAGGGGCTCTGGTCTCGCGTGCGCCACAGAGAACGACCTCGTAGTAGTGAATTCCTGGGTAGGAGAGCGATAGAGAGCTCAGTCCAGGCTTGTCGCATTCCAGATCCGATCAGAGGGAAACAATGTTGTTTGGAGCATCTTTGGGGCTTTCCCAGAGGTGGAAGGGGAAGTTGGATGCGCAGGATCGCCTAGTAAGGGGGCCTGAAAACAGCAGGTGCAGGGTCAGACTTTGCCTCGCATTCCCCCATCAGCCTGTGTCCGGCGTGGATGCAGCCCAGTGCCTTACCACAGAGGGTTTTTCCCGATGAGGTCTGGAAGGCATTCTCTGTCCCGGGGCGGCATTGCGTAAGCGGCGCTTTGCCTGTAAGGACACACATGTTCTTCTCATTATTCCTCTGGGATGAACCTAGTGAACCACTAGTAAATATTAATGGTATTTACTGGTGCAATTAAGGAATGTCATCTGACCAAAGGTAACTGGGCCCTTCTTGCACCCGCTCCCTCCCACACCTCCGCGTCATATTATATAATAATATATAATCTCACACGCAGGATCTGGGGTATAATCAGCAAGCCCAAGGCTGAAACTAGTCCAGAAGCGAGGAGGGAGAGAGAGAGAGAGAGAGAGAGAGAGGACCCACAGCCACTGATGTTTAACACTTGCATACAATCTGATGTTTTATTGTCAAAGGGACATCTGCAGTGTGGTTTCTGAACCAGTACAAGCATGGTCCAAATTCCCATGTTAATGAACAAACCAACCCCCCCCCCCCATCTCCCATACCCCATACCCTCCATGGTAAGGAAGCCTCTGTCCAGGTTAATCTGCTTCTGGTCAGATTAGATGGTTCACACCTGGAAGCCCAGGATACTGCAAAGACCTGAGGGCAGAAGGAAGGTGATACAATGTAACTGTCACTGTAAGGAGCTGAGCATAGCTGGGGGGTGCTCCAGGGGGGTGCTCCAGGGAGGCGCAGTAAGAGCCGGATAACAGTTGGAAGGTGGTCCAGAAGGATCCTGAAAGAACCCGAAAACAGCTGGAAACATGTCCAATAGAACGCGGGGGGCGGGGGGGGGGATGGTTCCGGGCGAAACTTTAAGCACTTGAGCACTGTTAGAAGGTTGTCCAGGGGGAAACTACAAGAGGCCAGTTGGAGGCTGGTCAAGTGGAGCAAAGGAGGCGTTAGGGCTACAGTAAGCACCCAGTGGTTACTCTGCGTTACTCTGCTTTTGAAGGTTACAGCTGAGCTGGACGGACTATGTCTTGTCAGGGACTGTCTGCTGAGCCAGACGTTACAGGAAGATCTTTCTATCCTGCTTAACAATAAAACCCCTTATTAAAATAAGTATGGTAGCTGTGTCTGATTTTTCCTGCTCGGCCACATTGTTGGTGCCGACTCCCTGCCTGTAAGGCAGCATGGGGCTGTTCACAGGTGCGTTTCCTTTTCAGGGACCTGTGACATGGCTCCATCCTGGATGCTAATCACCTTCTCCCCGCTCAGCAGAGCCCAAGTGCCGCAACAAAGGGAGAGAAACCGACTCAAAGCTCGACTGAGCTTCAGAGCCGAGGATAGAGGGTGGCATCGGTGTCCCTGCGTGGGTAGGCACCGCAACCATCTTCCTCTTGGCCGGAGAATGTGGAGGAGCGGGTAGTATTTATACCGTTAAAGTTTCTGTTTATGAATCATTGGAATTATGTAGGAGGGCCTGGGAACGAGAAAGAAAATTAAAGGAGGAACAGGGGTCAGAAACCACAGGGAACTTCCACAGAAACGTCTGTGATCAGCCGGAGAACATCCACAGAATGTTCTGTGATCAGCCGGAGAACACCCACAGAACGTTCTGTGATCATTCAGAGAACATCCACAGAACGTTCTGTGATCATTCAGAGAACATCCAGGGAACCCCGGGGGAATGCCCAGAGAACCTGCCAGAAGAGCAAATGTGGACACGAAAGCCAGGCCTCTTCTGCACAAAGGCATCTGCCGCGGTTCCTGGGTCTCCCACAGAACCCTGGACAGCTATGGCAATCATAGTGGAGAAGGAGTTCCTGCCGATACCCTTGACTGCATGCTGCCACCATCCTAATATTTTTCACCTGCTAAACTGTGGCATCTTTACCCCCTGGCGCTGGCACACTAGCTAATGGATTTGTTTAGAAGCCTCTGTCCAATCATCTGAAGCATCATAGTTACTGAGTAACCAGTCAAGGCTTGCTGCATTCCCACTTACCCCTCCACCCCCCCGGCGCAAATGCACTGAATAAACCATTATGTAGCTGAACAGCAGCCTCCGGGCGGGTAGCCTCTTGTATTCGCCTTGTCGGGCCCGGCCGATCGGAAATGCGGTGCTCATCTGATCCCGAGGTCACCGACACGGCTCTGCCTAGCTACAGATAGGGACGATTACTGATGATTCCCAGTGACAAGAGCAGCAGCAGTGTCTCTCTGGGCGAAGGTGTCGTGTCCCGCCACACCACCATGCTCCTCTGTCACCTTAGTCTGTGAGAAGCATGCCATGCCTGGCCTCCCGAAGGTATGCCATGCCTGGCCACCCGAAGGCCGGTGAGGTGCATCTGCACCGTGTCGCTGTGCTAAGCCCACAGTTTACAAAGAGCAGGGGAAACCCCTAGACATGGGAATAACGCGGGAACGTGGAACGATGAGGTGTACGGAATCCTGCAAGAGGATCTCCTATATAGTACCGGGTATTTTTTTTGGTGGTGGGGGGGAGGGGGGGGGCACAGGGGGTCATCACAAAAGTAAGTGGTATTTCAGTTACACCCACCTGCTGGTTAATTAACATGCTCTTAATGTAGAAAGATTTGTAGATAGAGACCTCTCTTTACAATATGTCTTGTTTTTTAGCATTTCCCATGGGGAAATCGATTCTGGGATGTGATCTTGCAACCATCCGATGTCAGACACAGTGTCCTGACCGGCTGAGCCACATGAATGGGAGATACGCCTGGTGGGGGGGAACCAGCCCTCTCCGAACACACGTGAGACGTTTGCTGGGGAGATGTTTCACGTGAAGCTCAGAGGCTGAGCATGGGTGTGGTTTCCTACACACTGGAGTGGGGGGGGTGAACTTGGCACATTCCATTTTGACGGGGAGGGGTGGTGTGTGAAAGTGCCGTGTATCCTCGCCCAAAACAGAGGTTTATTGTGGGGCAGGTCTCATGCCCTTCAGATGCCACGTCCTCGCTGTGGTCAGAGCACCTCTTGCATGAAAGGATGGCACGGAAGACAGGCTTCCCTTTCCTTTTTTAAGCTATGAGCTTTTTTCTTAATTCTTTACTTGGATGAACATGTCTGTGACTCATGTAATTATATTACATTTCCCACACTGCTCACCCAGACCTTTTGAAGACCCGGCCAAAGCCCTGTCACGGCCATCAGTGCCCCCCGCAGGGCGGCAGACTCCACAGGGAGGGTGGGCTCTTTTAGGAACACCTCACCTCCCGGGCCCCGCCTCATCCCGGGGGCCCCGCCTCACCCTCCAATCCGCTGACTCGGATGGAGTCAGGTGGCTCTCCTGATCTAGGGGCAGCTGCTCTGTGAATCCTCTGCAGAATCTGGAGCTCCCACAAGGCACAGAACAGCTGTGGTGAGACAGAGGTTCTCCGTGGCATCCATCCAGCAGGTGGCGTGACAGTTAAGGGCGCGCCCTGCTTGGTTTACTTGACCTGTAATCATTTCCGTGAAACATCTAGCTATATAAACCACTGAGAAAGGTGTGCGTCGCTCTTCTTAAAAAAGTCAGCTGGGATACGTAAATATCTGGACAGCAAGAGCCAAACATAAGGAGAAAGTTCCAGATGCTTCTTCTACACAACCAAATAATGTTATTACAACTTAACCCCCCTCCCAGTGCTGGCACTGATAACTATAACCACAACAATAATATTTATAATGGCATACTGACTGTAAATGACCATCGATGAAGTCCAGGCGTCATTAATCACGTCCCCACCCAAGTGGGGACCCTTTTCTGCTCTCCCGAGCGCCGCAGTGGGCCGGCGGACTCCGGGTCTGATGGGGTTCTCAGTTTCCCAGCCATGCCAATGGGCAACCATATGCTAGTCATAGGACCTGCGGCGTGAAGGGCTTTTCCGGCTGGTAATGGATCAGAACCACATGTCTGAAAGGCCCTCTTCTGCCTTTTACAGTCCAATAAACATTTATGCTGAACTTTTAAAGCAGATCTGTTGATCAAACCTGCACAGAATGTAAACAGTTTTCAGGGTGCCATTTTATTTTTTTAGCTCAGGAGCTGTGTGTGTTTGGGAATCTATATATTACATTGTGGGGACATTTTTTCAGTCCCCTCAAATTAATAAATATCTGTGTCAAAAAATGAAAAGTCTTGTATTTTGTTGGATTGCTTATGGTTAAGGTTAGGGCTGGGTAGGGGTTAAGGTTGTCATAGCTGGAATTAAGGCTATGCCCATAGAGATGAATGGAGTCCCCACAATGATATACATACCTATTCTGTGCGTGTGTACATGTGTGTGTGTGGGTGTATGTACATGTGCGTGTCCCTGCTTGTCTTCCTTAAGCCTCAATTACCAGAGTACACAGCTGCAGAGATGGCTGTGATTGGATTCCCCCGTATCGGCGCGAGCTGGGACAGCTGTGCCGCCCCGTGAGGCCCGAGAATCTGACTGGCGTCACCCTGCCGGCGAGGTCGGCCACGTGTCCCGTCTCTGCCTCCTACCCGACGCTGGTGGCCAAGAGGCGCTGCTTCCAGTGTATGGGGCACAGTTTGGGAAACCAGATAGGACTATTGTAGGAAGGAAAGGTAGATTGGAGACGAAGGCAGGGCATGCACGAGACAAGGGCTCCCTCCTCTCCCATTAGACCTTTCTCAGTCCTCTCATCTCCTCTTACTCACAAAGCCTCCCACCCATTACACTTCAGTTTTTCATAAAATTTCATCGTATTTGAAACGAGCCCAGAGGCCACAGACATCGATTAACCTCCCCAAGCGAAATTTTATATGCACTTTATAGTATAGTTTCATAACAAGCAGCTGTAGATCAAAATCAAACATTTATAAAATATTTAAAATTCTATAAATGCTTCCAAAGCACTGTACATACATGCAGTCATTAACTCAAATGGACATGTGTAATTAGTAAATAAATAGTTAATCACACTGTTCCATTCTCCTATGCATTTGGCTAAACGCAAGGCATCAAGGGAGAAATGGTCCGCTGTGATTGGTGGTGCTCTTCGATGATGTCATCCCAATGGGATAGTCAGACCAACACGAATTCCCACGGAGTCTATGCCTCTGCACAGTGAAAGTTGGCGTCATCCCAAACCATGACTTCAACCATTTGAGGTTTGTAAACTATGTGTGTTTCATCTCACACATATGTTTATAGGTACAGTTTATAGGCAGCACTGAAGGCGGACTGCACGCAACTGACCTGGGATCAGTGAGCTATGTGTGTTATTTATGGATAAAGATGTGGGGTGCCATTTAAAAGGCCCTCCAGTCATTGTCACACTTCAACCTTGACTCATCAGGACTTTGAGTAGACCAAAAGAGGAATCTGTAGGATTCCACCAGTGGCCTACATCTGACCATGCCATCATTGGACTTGGAGGCACCTGTGGGCCCCACATTCTCCTGAATGTGGATTATATCAGTCTGTATAGCTTATGGTGAGGCACCCTACACCAGACTGGCCTAGTGCCTCATGCGCTTAGGGAAAATTGCATCTGAGAATACCTACAGCCTGTCTATTTGCAGTAGTAATATCTTTATAGTTCTGGATTAGAATGAACGTCCATTCCCTTCCTGAAACATACAGATAACCAAAGTAACTGTATCCCCCTCAGACATTTGACTGGACCACAGTACCAAAATTACTTCAGTAACACCACAAACTAAGGTCGCACAGATCTAATTGGTCACAGATCTCCCACGCTATGCCCTTCCTCCCCATTCTTCACACCTTCCTCATGTTAACATCATCTCCATCTTCAGCCCCTGACACTCTCCTTGCTTGATCCCGTGTCACCCCCTATGCTGGCTTGTTGGCAATGTTCAGACATCATTTTACAAGGATATTAACTATGTGCCGAAGGACCGATGAGTGTGAAGTTGATTACCAATAATGAGTTATTACACTCAATAAACGTGTTCAGCTGGAAGCATTTCGAAAGATGTGGAAATGCACAAAAGCATAATAAACTCAAGAGAGAGAGTTGGTAATCTTTCACGTTGAGTCAAATGAGAATATGTTTGTTCTGAAGAATTTGCATTTGTGTGGCTTAGGTTGGTTTACTGTCTCCAGTTTCCTGAGGCTATGGGATTCCAATATCACGCTGGAAAATAACGGAATCCCTGCTCTGTGTAAAAGCGCTGACCTCCTTCCTTCCCGAGGAGTGTTCTGCTTACTATGTGTCCCCAGGCTGAAATCTCGGGGCTCTGTTGGCCAGTTTTCTGCTGAGAAGGTGGATGCTGTGGAGAGAGAAAGGAGTTCAAGGATTCAAGAGGATTCAAAAGTTTTATTGCCATTTGTACAAGTGCAGGATTCAGTTGGATATGCAGATAATAGGGGTGTGCAGTGGTTAGCACTGTTGCTTCATGCCACTGGGACCAGGGTTTGAGTCTCTGCCGGGGCTCCGTGTGTATGGAATTTGAGTGATCTCCTCATGTCATCATGGGGTCTCCTCTGGGTTCTGTCGTTTCCCCCCACAGTCCAAAAACATGCCGAGGTTATTTGGAGTTACCAAAATACCTGTGAGTGTGCCCTTCTCTGCCTTGTGCCCCTAGTATCTGGGATAGACTCCAGACCCCCTGCAAGCCAGAACAGGACAAGCCAGTACAGAAAATGGGTTGATGTATATAAAGTGTGGTGACTGACACAGGACACCACGAGCTCCCAAACTGGACTTGGGCCTGCAATCCTGATGGTCTGAGGGTCACCACGGCTGCCCGGAGCCACATGTCCTGCTGCAGTGTCACCTCCTGATCATGTTTTTCCATTACAGGTGTTTACAAAACACTCCGGATCGTTCCACATCAGAACTACACAAGTACTGAAACCAGGAGTGGTCGGAAAATAATGGCGAAATAATGGAACTTCTTGTTGAATTTTGCACCAGTGATTTCTCACTCATGGACTGCGGTAGAAGTGCTCCAGGACATTTTTGCATCTCGTGTGTAAGCACCCGCAGTATGGGCATCGCGATCAGATCGGTGGGCTGATACCCGCTGGGGCGACACACGCATACGGGCTGGCTCGCACATGTGCTGTACTTGTGCCCCCCACCCCATCCGCCCCCCCCCCTCCGCAACCCCGCCCCCCCCGTCCCCAGCGTATCTAGATTTGTATATGTG
>JAODKM010000126.1:12494907-12510869 GCA_026780845.1 Petrocephalus sullivani | reverse complement strand
CATGTGATTGGTCGATTAGATAATTGCATTAATGAGAAATTGAACAGGTGTTCCTAATAATCCTTTAGGTGAGTGTAGTATACTGACTGTCTTGTTTTTGTTATATTAAACAGAGTGTGGGGGAGATGTGTAATTGGTGGTAATTGAGGGATAATTATGATGTTTATGTTTTGTTCTGTTCTGTTATGATGCTTAAATTAAAATATTGCATGTTATATTTTTAGACATTTCCCAGCTCTAATTGCTAATTGCATCACTGAGTAGTAAAAACCAAGCATTGGTGCTCATACTAGCTCTGAAAAAATTGTATAGTTGCTTCCCCAATTTATTCAATTAAGGATTTAATTTAACTGTATGCCATGCTACTGTCCACGTGTCACATTAAATCAGTTTTAGGTTAGTGTTTGGGAAAAGATGACATGTTTGAAATATAAATTAGTTACACACCATCAAGAAGATTACACGGTCACGGTCACAACCCCAACCATTACACCACCAGCCTGCCCCAGGAGTGTGTTTATGGGAATATTTGACTATTCTTCCAGGAGAGCATTTGTGAGATCAGGCACTGATGTTGGACGAGAAGGCCTGGCTCTCAGTCTCTACTCTAATTTATCCCAAAGGTGTTGTATCAGGTTGAGGTCAAGGTTCTGTGCAGGCCAGTCAAGTTGGTGACATCTGCACACTGTGTGCCTCAGCATGCACTGTCCCTGCTCTGAGATTTTACATGGCCTACCACTCCATGGTTGAGTTGCTGTTGTTCCCGTGGAATATTTAGTAGCGAGGAAATTCCTTGAATGGTCTTATTGCACAGGTGGCATCCTATCACGGTACCACGCTTAAATTCACTGAGCTCCTGAAGCGACCCATTATTTCACAAATGTTTGTAGAAGCAGTCTGCATGCCTAGGTGCTTGATTTTATACACCTGTGGCCATGGAGGTGATTAAAACACATGAATTCAATGATTTAGAGGCTGGAGTGTAGGTTGGATGCTTTCCTGTAGATTTTTTAAACAAATAAAATGACTTCTAATTAACATTGAGGTGTTTATTTTTAAAATGACAGAAAAAAATAATTGCAATAGAAAACCATAATATTAAGCGTACTTCTGTTAATATAAAAACATCAAAATATCAGTGCACTAAAGTACAGTTTTTTCTTTTTATACAGTTGTGGCCATCCGCACAGGGGAAAGCGTCCCTGTGGAGGGGAGGGGCAAATGTCGCTCGGGGATTCCCTAGGAGAGAAAGGAGAATGGTTAGCACAGTGGTGACAGCTGTACCCCCCACAGGGAGGCGTGCAACAAGGCCCAGAAAAGGGGGCATTTCCATCCAGAAATGCCTTGGGGTTTTTGACTTCTGAAATCCTCCAGTGAGCAGATTCTGCATACTGAGACACATATGGTCCCATTGATAAGAAAAGCCTTTTGCTTAAGTAAGCATACTATCATGATTAGTCCCTGCAATATCAGTTGTTTTTCTGTTTGACCAGCAGGTGTCACTGATCATTCTGTTCTTCTCCGAGTTTAGTATAAGTCTGTGTCTGAATTCAGGGACTGCATCCTTCGAGAGATGTGGCCCATGTGTCCTTTGTAGTCCGCGTCCTTCCAAGGTCTACACGATGAATCTTAGCAGATATTGAGCTGTGGGTGGATCCTTCGAAACTCAGCGAAAGAGGGACGCATTCCTCGATGGCACTGTCGCACTGCTGAGACATATTTGAATGCAGCCTTAAAAGCCTCTAAGGCTCTGTTGCCGTCCCCCGAGAGTTCCCCTGTTCCCTGGGTCACCATGTGGCCGAATGGGCTGAGCATGTGGGTCCAATTACTGCTGGACATTTCGCCTTTTCTGCCCCAGAATTATTTCAGCATTGCATCTATTTGTTGTGCCTTTGTTCTTGTTACCTGTGCTTGTTTCTATTTTTGAAGTAATATTCTGTATCGCAGTTCCTAGCATGCCCTGTGCCCTTAATGTTTAGTGATTATGAGCCTCATCTGTATCTTGTAACTTCTAGTCCCTAGTGTTTGGTTAATCATCAATAGCCCGCACCTGTTCCTTGTCTAGCCCCCATTCCTTGCTTACACATGCACCTTCCCTTGCCTGGTTCCTCAGTCAGACATTGTGTGTGGTGCATTGCAGTTGTTACCCTGTGGTCCCTGCATATCTATCCAGATCCTGTCTGGTGATCATTTTTCCTTGTGTTCAGTTCCTGCCAGTTCGGTTCTTGTTCTAGCCTCCTGCCTTTGTTTGACCCCTCGGGTTCAGTATATAACAAAAAGTTATATATAAAGTTGAGAGTGACACTTAGGGTCAGAGCACGAGGTCAGAAATTTATTTGGCACCCCTGGAGTATTTTGAGAGGTCCCAACAGAACTTATGACTATTCAGCTGAGGATGGGACTCGAACTGGCGTCCTCCTGATCACAGACACAGGGGCCTAACCCAATGACAGTGGAGGCACGGTTAACTGAAACGTTAACTTCAATAACACGCAGATTTTAGGATTTACAAACTTTATTTACCTCACCTCCAAAAAAATGTTAGCGGATTTAGTTAGCAGAACTAAAGTTAGCGGAAGCTAACTGGCCCTCAAAGTTAGCATTAATGCTAATTCGTTAACAAAAAAGTTGAAATGTACTTTTCTGTTCTGCACACACTCACACGGGGTGAATACACAAACACACACAAAGCAGTTGTGTGCTGCAGCAGCACTACCCACTGTGCTGCCCTAATGGGCTGTAACGATGTGCGATGGTAACGACATGGCATTTCATACACATGCAACTGTCACATCGCAAGGACCGCAACAGCCTGCTGCCTTCAAACCAGCTCTCGGTAACAGGGGGGGCCAGGAAGATTTTTTTTTTTGGGGGGGGAGAAATTACATCTATAAAAAAAAAACTATATTGGGGCTGGTTGGGCCAGCCTTGTGATAGGGTAGGCCAGGCCTACCCTTGCCCCCCGGTGAAGCCTCAACACGTTGCGCTAAAATATTTTTGGTCAAAGGAAAGAAGATTTTGCAATGACTTAAGATGCCGCTTTTGCATGAGCTCTGCACGCGCTCTCCGGGACAATCATAATCATTCTCGTCCTCGCTGTTAGTCCTAGACCATGCAGCGTGATCATGAGAAATTAAACAACATGAGCCAAAAGGAGAAAAGCGAACAAGAACTGGTAACGAAAAGGCATTCGTCTTCCGCTGTACGATAATATTTCGTATTTCGCAGAGACTCTATTGCGCAAAGGCAAGTGAGTGGCAGTGTCTATTAGCTACACTCTGGGTAACAGCACTCACTCTTTGTGCTATATAAGTACTATTTGGCTATATAGTGAAGTTTAAACTCTCAAAATTATGCAGAAAATATGAAATATCATTCAGCCCTACTCAAAACACACAATATATTCACAAAGAACAATCAATATTATATGGTTAATAGGTGACGTATTAAGTAAGATTATGTGAGTAAATGATGCGGCTAGCTTTTTGTTTTAGCAGTGCTTATTTGTTGTTAGACATAGAGGAATCGTAGAAAGTAAATTAAGCAAACTGATCTAAAGTTAAAGAGAATAAACAGACAGGCTAGGCTACTCCGAGAGGATAAATTGCACATATCCAACCCTAACCTCATGTTACTGGGTGAGTCCGTCACACCCGAATGTGTTCTTAGGGATGTATTTGCCTTGCAGTTCAGCTGCGTAATACTGACAGACGACTGCATTTTTCATTCACTTTTATTTGCCCTTTATTTGGGCCCTCGTGCTTCACATTTCTCCCACCATATTGGTGAGTAATCGAGCAGGAGATTTTTAATCGATGTATTTTAATAATCGAGTAAACGAGTTTAATCGAGTAATCGTGACAGATCTACTGTAATCATTGTGGCCATATGTGAGACAAGACAATTAATGCATTTACTGTTTTCATTTATTAGTGTATCGGGACAGGAGTGCAGGTTACCTTCTCAGAAGCCCTGGGGGCAGGATACTCAGGCTGCCGGCCTGCAAATCAAAGGAGAATGAACGGCTCTCACTGTGAGTGTAACAAGTAGAGGAGATCCAAGGATTTGGTTAAAAAGGGCTCACGTCTCCGCCTGCAGCAGACGACACAGCAGATGATCAGAGTGATGAGGAGGAGGAGGAAGAGAAAACCGCAGGGGATTCCGATAGCAAGCCCCAGGATGGCTGCCCTGCTCAGTCCCAGGTCTGGCACAGGAAGCATATAAAAGATTGAGATTGAGGAAATTCATATATCACGACAAACAAGGGTCTGAATCCTCATTCCTAGTTACTACAAACTTTCAAAGACTTGGAAAACACAACATCAAAATTCCACATTTTTCTATGCATTGCTTAGAAAAAGAGCTCCTTCTGAATCGGGAGTGCATGAGTATTTAGGAAGCTTTTAGGAAGCACTGAAGTTGGGGGATAACTATGTAATGGGCATTATTTACAGGAGTTTTAACCCTGACTTATGAACCCTCTAAGCTGCCCGGAATATGTTGCAGGCCTAACTGTGACCACCTGCTCATGATAAACAGTATAGGAAGAGGTATGGACGGATGCATCGTGTATACTCTAGGCAAACATTCCTGTGAAACATGCGCTTACAAGCTGTTACACTGCAGCTTTGACTGATGTTGATCTGCTTGGCAACACAAAAAATTTCCATCCCATTGAGGTCTTGAGTTGCTGGGACTGTAAGGCTTAAGCTCCCATTCTTAGTGATGGTCTGGTTCAGGTTTGGGAAGGACAGCAATGAAACACTGTCTCCTGGCGTCTGACAGGTATATTGCAGATTTGTATTTATGCTCTGAACCGAGCACAAGGGTCTGGCTGTAGAGGAAGGAAAAGACATCTGTCAGGAGTAATAAAATACAGGGTTACCGATCTGTACCGATCCGAGAGAATGCAGAAGGAGCCAGAAACCCTCTCTGTCACAGTGTAAAAAAACTTACAGAAAATTACCAGTACATTATCCGTTTTTTTACGTTTTTTTTTGTGTTAAACTTAGCGGGTGTTCTCGCTCCCACAATGCAACGTGAAAATCAAATTAAAGGGTAAAACACCTGTGAAAAATGTATGCGGAAAATTCCTTCATATTAACACGATACATTGGACCCTATTTTTACGGACTTTTCTTACAGTGCGCACAAAGGGGGGGTTAACAAGAAAAGATAGCCATTCTTCAGCTGACCGAGTCTTACAGACTTCACATGCCGCATCGCCTACTTATAAATATTTTTGTGTTGATTAAGGTATCGCAAACTAAAGTATCGTCTTTCAAAACAAGGTGTAACACCGTGCTGTCATCACGCCCAAGGTATACGCCAGCCGCGTGCCCTAAGCTGCCTGGGACAGGCTCCAGCCCAACTTCCCTCCCAACCAGAATAAGTGGCTGGACAATGGGTTTCTTCATTTCTGGATGTAAAGTATCCAGTTTTATGCTTAAGCTAAGAAGTATCAATTTCCTCTTTTTTCCACTGCAGTGACTTTTCCACATTTTAAAATATTTAATTCTCACTATATCCTTCCCTACCTACATACTGTGTCATTATTCTTATCATATATATACAGTTTTGTTTTGTATAGACACAACCACACACGTTACAGGAAATCAAATACTGGCATCCCCTTTTAACTATGCACATTTATTAACCAGTTTATTTGCAGTTCGGATTCTGCGTCGTCAGTTTGTTTCCATCAATGACGTATCTAAAACGGGTTAAAGCGGCAGTTAGCCGGTGTGCAGCTGGAGATCTAGTGACGCTCGAGGTGTCACTGTCTGCCCCGTTTTTACGGGAGGCCATGCATTTCATAAGCTTACCCATGCAGACAGGACGCCACCTATCCAGCTGCAAGTAGCGCGCGACCCAACGCGCAGCGCAGTGCTATTCGGCTATTCGGTGTCCGATTAAATATGTGCCTGATTTCCTGACTGGTGTTCGTGGTGATGTGAATGACGATGATAATAATGATGACAACGCTGTGTCTACTGACGTTAAGATTACGTTAAGACAACGTTAAGACTTTATGCCATTGCTTATGTATTAATTGACCACAAACAGTCCTAGTTACTTACAGTAGGCCTACTGATCACACCTTAATTCATCATTAATGGATCGTGATGCATGTATTATCTCAAGCAGTCACTATATATGTTGTGGTATCCAGGGGTGCAGGAGAGATTTTTGAAGTAGGGGGACACACAAAACTGTAAGCAAAAGCTCTCAACTTTTAAGCTTATCCTCCCCGCCATCTGCGCCCCTGGCCGTATCTGTTAATTCTGTAAACCTTTGTGAATTACTGGATGAACGTGAATAGCACAAATTAATGAATCGTGACGCGTCTTTTAACTCAAGTAGGGACTATATTTGTTAATGATTTGTACATCAGCAGTAACTGAGCTATTATTAAGTATGTGTTTCTTTGTATTTGTTGCCCGTCAAGTGAACTAAAAACTAATAATAACCAAAAATGTTTATAATAACACGAAAACAACAATAATCCTATAAAATACCCCTTAACACGCCGAGAGTGCCACACCATCTGTAAATAAAACTAAGAAATAAAGATATTATTTATGTCAAATGAGATCTTTGATGGCAGCGGTTTATTGTTTAGTTATTACCAATTAAATAATAAATTCTTTCCTGTAACCTGACTGTGCTATTAGACAGCTGTGCAATGGATCGCGATGGGCAGCTGGATAAGTGGTGTCTGTCTCGGCCAGGAGTATAAATTGTTTGGCCCACCATATTAATTAGCCTACTAGATGCAAACTGCTTTCACACTCCAAAACACAACAGCAGCAGAATGAATGTAAAAATCGTATTTGTGAGGAAAAACTAAATTTGCTCCCAAATATAGACAAGTGTTAAAAAGCAAGTAACCAATCGGCCGGCCCCGGCGTATTTACCGAACACTCGGAGGGTGACACTGGCAGACTTCTGCGGGGAACCAGACTTGGTGACGGTCACGGTGTAAGTGGCGCTGTAGTTCCGCAGCACGTTGCTGAAGGCGAGCGACCCGCTGGGCATCAGCGACACGACGGCCGCGTAATTATCGGCGATGTCCGGGGAACTGGAGCCCATCGCACCGGCCACGATAATCAATCCGCCCACAGACCACTCTATTATGGGAGCCTGGGCTCCAGTAATGGACACGTTCAGAATGACATTGCTACCCTCCTTGGCAATGACCGTGGGGGGGCTCTGGACTGTGACACCGAGGTCACAATCTGCAGAACCTATGGGGGGTTAATAATTCATCATTAACAAAATACTTCATAAAATATCAGTTCTCGACGAATAAGCAATACTAAAAGACCGACAATCATATTTGTACCGTCCAGTGGGTAAACTCTGCCCATTTAATAAATCTATAGGTACGGACGGTTGTTTTATCCTGAAAAGTAGACCAGTCTTCCATAAAGAAATTACGGTGATTTTTTTTACCTGCAACCAACAAAGTGACAAAAACTCCCCAGCAAACGCACCGAAGGGCTCGTCCGCCGTCCACCGGCATCGCGCTTTTAAACGCTGTGATATCAATTTAGCGCAGCTGAACTACCGTCATCCGTCGCGCATATTTATTATATGTTTGTGACGTGTGTGCAGTCGTCTCTGGAATTTCGTTCGGGTGTGGGTGTCTAAATACCGTCCCACCCGCTCCGCCTGACAGCGCGGCGCTCACCTGCCGGGGCGCATGATCGCCGCGGCGCACTGGGAGAGGCGCGCATGGGACCTGCCCTGCGCCGGCAGAGGATCGCCGCACCAGGGGTGTGGTGCAGGGTCCCCCCAATTCCGTCCTGGAGGGCCAGACTGCAACACAGTTTTCTAGATTTCCCTATTCAAGCACACCTACCAAACCTGGCAATTAGCTGGTGAGTTGAATAAGGTATTTGAGCAGGAAAATTTGTAAACTTGTAGACTGACCCCTTCGGGACTGGAATTGGAATCCTGCTCTGCCCTGTGTGAAGGTTACCGCTTATTTCCTTTTATGACAGAAGTAGCATGGGTTCCTTTCCTGTATTATATGGCATTTTTTTTTATCTTTGGCTTAAATATTAGTGACGCACTATATTTTATATTTGTGGCGACAGATTGGGTAATTTAATGTTTCTATCGCCGCGCACCCCTGCATTCCTAATACTGTATAGTCGTGATGTGTCGTTCGCGAACGAGCCGGTGTTCTTTGCAGATTAAGATTGCAGTTCTAAGAGCCGATTCTTCGCAGCGAACGAGAAGAGCCGACTCCTGTCGAGGAGAGCCGAATCTTCAGCCGCGCATGCTCAGCTCTGCTACGAATCCGTGCAGCCAGTAGCGGGATTTTATTTTGATGGGCACACCATGCTCCGAAGACAGCGAGTGTAGTGGTACAGGCCAGGCACTCAGAGCGGCAGAGAGACGGGGAGCCGGATTTAAACGCAAGCACGTCAGGAGAAAGTGAAGAAATAAGCGCAAATAGAAAAAGAAGCAGCATCTGACTGCATTTCAATGATACTGGAGACTGCAAATCTGAGTGCAGAATTCGTAAAATGTCCTCCAGCTGCCATCCACCGACCTGCAGCGTCCACGGTCATGCCGAAAACTGCAGGCATGTAACAGCCTTCTGCAATGATTGAGTTCCGTTCTTCATTAAAAGGTTTGATCAAAATGTCAAACAATAGCAACTGCATTGTTTTGTAACAAAGAAAAAAAATGCATGAAATAAGGCCTTTATGGAAACACTGAATAAAAAATTGCTGACCAACACACAAACCATTCATAATTTGTAAATTAGCCTAAAATAGAAGGCTCTGAGTGATACTAAATGAAGAGCCATTCGGGAGCCGTAAGAGCCGGCTCTTCCGAGGGAGCCAGGCCAAAAGAGCCGAATCATATCGGGGAGAGTGGGAACGGTTGCACCATGGCTTATTCCTCCTAACAGGAATGAGCTGCAGTGATGACACTGCACGCGCTCAATTAGCCCTTCTTCCTTCCTGGAAGGAAACAGCCACATGTGACCATTCCTTCTACAAAAAAATATTTTTCAAAGGAAAAAATGTAATTTTTTAATGATCAGATTTTTTGTTTACTGTCTAAACTCTTAGCGTGGAGCACTGTAAAGTCATTTCATATTAATCAGTGCTAGCATAGCTAGCCTGTGTCAAAGCTGTTGTGTCAAGCTAGTATAGCAAGTTTTATCGTGGCTGTCAGTCTAGGGACAGTTGCAACGTGCTGTTACAACCATCCCCACAAAGCAAGAGAGGTATGGATACAGTCCTGGCGGAGCGGGGCATGGACTCACCAGTCCTGCACTGGTGAAGGAGCCATTTATACTGGCCACAGCTGCGAGTCTGATATGGGTGTCCTTCTCTCTTACCCTCTCTCTGTCACACACACACACAAGCTACATCACATGCACATACAGACACACACACTTACCTGCAAATCCAGAAGCACACTTAAGAATATATTCCAACATTCACCTAAACACACACACACACAGACCCGAATACCGATCTAAATGGGGACAGTCCATTAATTTATATGGGAAACACCCGAATTACGACACCCCCATCCAGCCCTAATCTTAACCATAAGTAACTAACCAAAATACAAGACTTCTGACATTTTTACTTTTTTGATTCCATTCAGAGATTTTTTATAAAGCTGTGGTTATCCAAATGGTGACCTGAAAAAATGTTCCCAAAAGTTTTTTGTTTTACCTGAAACTTGAAATGTGGTCTATACAAACACAGACACAGTTCAGTACAGTAGGCTTTCACAGAAGTATTATTAAATTTCAATGTCGTGATTTTGATTTAAAAAATGTTGTAGTTCAAATGTATTGTGATAATTAACTAAAACATGGTTGTTACTTGTAAATTAGTTTTTTCCTTTTACTAGTCTTTATATAGCCAATTTAACTTTGTGAAGATCCCACTGTGCACAAATTAAATAAAGAAATTGCAAAATGTTGTTAAAGAATGATTTTATTACATTTTAATGAATGTTGCAACTGCCCCTGTCGACTATTGCAACGTACTTATGGGGTCAGTTGCAACACTTGACTTTGTCTATTCAAGTATAAATTGTATGTGTATTATCAAATGTATACATGTTACAGCAGTGTGGGTGGGTAGCTGACAGATGTGGGGTTAATGAGTTATAATTTGATTTTGTCTTTCCAATATAAAGTCTCTGAGAAACTGAAGGAAATGTAAAAAGTGTTGCAACCGTCCCGTCCCGCCCCCAGATTGTGGTGGTAAGCCAAAATTGGTGCTTTACATCAAAACTGGGTGTGAAACTGCTGTTCAGTGGTCAGTAGTTTATAACAGAGCTTCCAATGAAGGAGAATGCTCGCTGTTCTATTTGCCACTGATTTCCCTCACCGCCACCAGTACGCTAACGGCAATTAAGCAGGTCGCTAAGTAGCCACCACTTTATTATTATTATTATTATTTGTTCTGGTGCAGCTGGGGAGACTACACAGGACCACCTCAAATAGAGATGACTTCCGATACTTTATTAACAATTAACTATGGCACTTAGGTTGTAGGGTGGGGGGGGGGGGATCTTATCCAGAAAGGGCCGCTTTGTGTGCGGGCTTTCGCTGCAACTCTCTAATTAGGTTACAAATTAGAGGACTGATTGGCCAAAGAGTCCTCACACCTGGGATTGAGCAGCTGACTCTAAGTTTATCCCCAAAACCTGCATACACACCGATACTGGCCCTTTGTGGCTGAGATGAACTGTAGACAGTCCCACATCAGATAGTCCTAGATTAGACCGAATCCTACACACCAGGAAGCAGCTCACACTGCACACAATGAAAGAATTGTCACTCTCTTACAAAACACTGGTTTCACAACCTGTGTTTACTATATCGACAGCGTCCGATGCGTGCTTTAAGGTGATCGGAACAAGAATTTCTCATTGTCCCACGCAAGCTGCCTGAAAACCCGTGGTTGTAACGGATTGTAAAGCTTGTAATGGATTGTAGCTGTATTTATGCTGTTTCTGGTCCTTCTACTATACTGCCGGATTTTCCATCTAGTCGGCTATATGCTAATTTGAGGAGTAACTAGATGCATTATTGTCTCTACCTCTCTGTGTATCGTCTAATCTACTGTGCGTCTGATTCAATGATTTTTATGTTATTGCTGTAAAACACTTTGTGACCTTGTCTTGTGTGTAAGGTGCTATATAAATATATTTCACTTAGTAACCGCAGCACAGAAAACTATTCAGTACAATCCGCACATAACCTGCACACCCATTCAATGCATCAGTCCAATCAACAGGCAGAACGACCCACACTGGCACAAATGGGTAGCCAATGGCACAGCTGTACAGCCATAGACTAATCAATAGCTTAATAAATAGCTAGGCAAAATAACATGGAACAATGGTTTCATATCCATTAAAAGACAGACTTCCCTGTCCTTAGACCAGGAGACCCCGCAATATCATCAAAAAACAGGCTCCGTCATTTGTGACTGGTTTGGGTTCATCCATCTCACTAACATAAACGATGGTCGGTACCCCTCCAGTCCACAGGACTAGACAGGGAGCTAAAGTTTTTCATATCAGCCCCAGGGACTTGGTCTGACGCTGGACATTTAAGAAAACGATGAAGGAACCATAGCCACCTAATCAGGCACTAACTTAGCCACCTACAGGCCCCCCCCCCACCCATCCACTTTGGGCCTAATAAGTAGAATGTTGGTTTAATTTGGCACTGTAGCCACTATGCAGCCACGAACACTACATAAGAACTATACAAATGAGAAGAGGCCATTCGGCCCATCAACCAAGCTGACCACCAGTGGAATGAGGCACCAAACCGATCTCCATCCCATTCCCCCCCTTCTTACAGCCTCCCATCTCACACCCGTCACAGATGAACCTTATCTGCTTGTCTCAGTGTCTATTAATTAGTTACTTGGCAGCTGCAAGCCTCAGTCTAATTCACTGTCCTTCAGTATGTTGGCTACAAGAGAGGAAAAAGTGATTTATTCAGTAAAGCATTAAATAGTTAAGTTAATGCCATGCCATGGTCCAAAGCCCTGTATACACTTGGTTTTAAAATGTGTCTTGGGTAAGTGGATTATAAATAGACAGCTGAGACACATCGCTGTTTACACCTGTGTCTATCATGTGTCTTGGTGGTGTCTGGCTGTCCATGTGTGTTCAGATTTAATTACTGCCCCTTACACAGTTATTGTAACAGCCTTGTCGGGGGATGCATTGGGACGCTTTAGAGTTTACACTACAAAACATATGCAGTCACACGTGTCAGAGATCACCTCGGCACGTGGTCTGAGTGATCGGATCACAATGCTTCTGGGTGGGCAATTACACTTGCCCTGTCTACTGGCGATCCGAGCACCCAAGATGCATTTTAAAACCAAGTGTAAACAGGTCCCAAGTGTCATATTAAAGCAGCTTTAGGTCACTGTTGGTAGACTGTAAGACTGAATGTTCTGGAAAGGATGACACGTTTGAACAATGGATTTCTAGAGTTACATACAATCAAGAAGGGAGTGCCGATACCTGGAAGAAGCTTGGTTGTTTTCCTGTGGTTTTTTTTGGGAGCTTCTTACAAATGAAATAATGCTAAACTTGTACTTAAATATGCTGAGGTGCTTATTTTATAACATGCAGGAATACAAAAAATGACAATAGAAAGAATGTAAGACCATAATAAAAAACATTGAAATATGAGTGCAATAAAGTACAGTTTTTTCCTTTTATACAGTTGTGGTCCCTGTGGAGGGGAGGGGAAAATGTCGCTCGGGGATTCCCTAGGAGAAAAAGGAGAATGGTTAGCACAGTGCCCCCCACAGGGAGGCGTGCAACAAGGCCCAGAAAAGGGGGCATTTCCATCCAGAAATACCGTGTGGTCCCCATTTTGAATCCCTCCAGTGAGCAGGTTGTGCGGGGTGCTCAAACTGGTCTGGCCTGTCACTGCCTGTGTGAGCACAGCATTTCCTGTTAGCAATTCTGTGTTATCGGCTGAAGAGACTGTTGTGCGCCTCAAGCTACATTCACTCATACACAGCCTTTTCACTGAGCTGTGCCTGTGTTCTATATATGAGACTGGGGCTAGAGAGTGCCAGTAAAATTTACCAACTAGGCAGGGAGGGGTTGTAGCGGCAATATTTCTTGCTGGCTGATTTTACCACCACTAAACACTGAAAGAGCAGATTTCTGGGACATCACACATCATTCACTCCTGGTGCAGGAGGCTCATAGCGTCACAATAATGATGGTCAGCTGTGTGGTGTCACTGCTGATCTGATACGGCCCTCCGTTTGCCAGGACCTGAGAGCCTTTGGACCAGGTGATGCTGGTTGCTGCCACAGATGAGATGTTACAGGTGATGGTGACCACCAGCATCCCATTGCAAAAGTTGGGCAGACTTATAAAAATCAATTCAGAAGTTCTCTCTTACTGCAAGTACATTTATTTAGAGAGAAAATGTTACATTAGACTTTCACAAACAAAAATAAAAGAAAAGCAGTTGATTATTGTGCACAATTAGGCAATTGGAAAATAACTGGATTTTTCTCTATATATCATCTACAGAAATAATAATAAAGCACAGTTTTATCCACGACAAACTATCAGTTGTCCTAAACAGCCGACTTTAACAACTTTGATCTCATGCTATATTAGCTATATTAGCATTGTCCTGCATGAATATGATAACCTTTTCAAAAGCTGCTGACTTCTTCCTGTGCCTGTGTTTGAAGACCTTCTAGAAATTAGCAGTAGATCTTGTGGTTAATTTTCATACCATCCGGAAGTCTGAAAGGTCCGACAAGTTAATCACTGATAACTGCAGCCCACACCATCACTCCTTCACCAACTAGGGGTTGCATGACTTAATGTGTCAAGTGGCTGATGATGTAATTTTTTCTGTCATTAATTTGACACATATAATTGGCAGTTAATTTGTGTCTTCTTCACTCTACATGCTTCTTCTGTCCACTTAGGCTGCTGGCCACGAAACCCTCAATTGCATGGTAATCTCGTTTTAAAGTCTTAACAATTTTGATTGTTTTGCATCCTGCTGACTAGCACTTTGCTATTTTTTCTGCTCTCTGCAATATCCTTTTTTAAAGATCTTTTTAAGACATTTCTAATAGTAATAATAATTTGCTTAATAATTCTGCACAGGAAATTATTTGTGTTTTCCCGTTTTTCTCCAAACATAGAGGACTCCGACCAAATACTGAACATGCTCTGCTTTTAAACAGCTCATTCCAAATGAGAGATTCATCTGGACTGAGAATATTGTTCGGGAGAGAAGATGCAAATAAAATACACACTTGCCTTATAATTCTGCACACAGTGTAAAAGTGAATAGACTGCAGTAGTATTTACTAGATCCGCTTGTTTGATTCGTCAGAAGGGTGTGGTTAATTTTGTACAATCACGCAGGAAGTACCAACTAAGTGGATCACAGCTGTAAATCAATGTACTATCACGTGCACGCTCTGCCACAACGGGAAATGTAGTATTGACTGTGATATTAAATGAAATTCTTAGTAATTATTACATCTAACTAGGGATGTCCCCAGCCATAGTCAACACTCGTTAATCGACTATTAACCGTTAACAATAAGAAAAAAAAATGTAGGCCTACTATTTAAAATGTATGCGTGTCTGGATCACCAAATACCAAAATACCAATACACAAAATGCTTTAGAAATTGGAAGTGCTTTATTTTTTGAAGTGCAATCACATGACTTATGTAAATCAACAAGTTGCCAAACTTTGCGAACAACAAAACAGATTTACAAAATCAACCAAACATTTATGCCTCCAGCTTAACTGGAGGGTCCAGCGCAGTAGGGGTGGTCGGATCGAGCCAAATATTGATAGTATCGATACTAACGTTGGTATTGGTATCGGATGGATACCAGAGTGATGGGATCGATACTGTTTCAATTCCTCTCCTCTACGGTCCCAAAAGTAGGAATCTGTGCGAATAAAATCACTGCTCCGACTCCCCCGCGCTCTGTTGTGGTTTGTTGTCGTAGTGTCACGTGACTCAGCGGCGTGAGTGCGGAGAGCAGACAGCGGCTGAGTTAGAGGAACATGGCAGAGAAAGAGAGAAGTCGAAGGCTGAGAATTAGAGCCAAGAGTAGTTTGTTCTTTTCTTTAGTTAATTGCACTTTATTTACTTTAATCTTCACAAATAACTGTGTGCACTTTGTTTATAAAAGTAGATAAGTATAATCAAAGAAAGATTTATTCCTTATCATTGTTACTTGAGAAGAGCAAGTTTTAAAACATTTGTTCTCCAATAATTTATGCAGATTTCACGTTTCTAAATTCAGTTCATTACAAAAAAAAAAAATTCATTTTACTAAAAACTTTGCAAAAAAATCTGTCCTGAGTTTTAACAGGCACATAATGAACTAATTAAATGTGGAGTGCAGAATTCACAAAATCATTTGGTGGTTATGAAAATTAAATCAGATTTAGCATACTGATGATGCATTGCTGTCCCCTATATATAGTACTTAAGCGGCCTCTGCAAGTAAAAAGTATTTTTACTTTTGATATTGGCCGTGTTTACTTGGTATCGGATCGATACCAAATTTAGCAGCATCACACACCACTACAGCGCAGCCTACATCGCCCAGTAGAAAATATTGTAAAACTCAAATGAACTGCAAGTAGCCTGCACACTTTTTAATGCATGGAGAGCGCTGTAAGAAAAACCAGCTCCGCTATCGGGTATATTTAATCCAGGCTATAATTCATGTTCACTGTGTGGATACGCCTTCATGAGTTGATAGGCTGTGTGTTCCAGCGTATATTTCTTTTACCCTCTCGGACCTATTCATTTACCACGCTGCAAATTTTACCCCAGTAAAGATGGTTTGCGGTTAGCGATTCGGCATTCCAATGAATATTACTCTTCGCAGTACTCACTTAGAATCATAAATCATGAAGCATT
>JAODKM010000126.1:12482366-12494807 GCA_026780845.1 Petrocephalus sullivani | reverse complement strand
TTTGTGAACACTTTCACAAATCATATAAACATGAAAAACAATGTGATTTGTGGTCAGACAGACAAACCTGCATTTGTTAACACTTTCACAAATCATATACATATGATAAACATTGTGATTTGTGGTCAGACAGACAAACCTGCATTTGTGAACGCTTTCACAAATCATATACATTCTAAGTGAGTACTGCGAAGAGTAATATTCATTGGAATGCCGAATCGCTAACCGCAAACCATCTTTACTGGGGTGCAAAACCCACGTTCTTTTTTAATGAACCATTTAACTCACAGTATTAATCAGTTAAAATTCTTCTTATCAGTTAAACAGTGAATTATGAACACCCTGTACATTTACATTTGCCTCCCCTCATCCCATAATCCCCTGCTCATCTTCTAAAGCAATACCATTTAATCTAAATTTATGGTTTTATTGGGGATGAAACATTTCTCAAGACTGTACCAAAGTACCAAACAGCCGGGATAACTAGCGTCAGGTCTATCTGTTTATTTGAAACAACAATTAAATAGTACGTATGGTATACAATTGTCATTCATGTGACTCGCATCTGTAGGCTGCGTTTTAATTGTGTACACGTGTTAACATTATGAATATAATTTCATATCGCAATCGGTAAGCGATTCCACAGATACATTTCCCAATGTGGAACGTGCAGGTGGCTGAGAGCCACCTCGGGGGTAACGTTGCTTAAAATTCCAGACGTAAAGCAAAATTTCAAAATAACGGAAACCGTAAAGACAAAGAAAGTGTTAAAAATCACTTAGGCGACAGAGCGCCGGGCTAGGGAACAAAACCCGTGATGAGTGACGTAATACCAGAAGGATGTAATGATGTAATGCCCAGTCAAAGCTTACGTTACAGTCCCGTGTGGAGCTCGTCTCAAAACGGGATGAACGGGAAAGTCTGGTTTTAATATAATGCAGCTGAATACCGAGAGTTGCATGAAGCTGAATTAATAAAATAATATAATAATAATATGGCCGTATTATTCCAAGGCATTTCACTATTTCACACTAAAGCTTCAGAAAGGTCTTTCCCCTTCCCCATACTGCATGAGAACTGTGGTCTGCTTAATAATGTGGAGCACTGTATTTAAGCAGATTTCCCATTAATGAAGAGTCACTCACT
Organism: Petrocephalus sullivani; assembly: GCA_026780845.1. NCBI lineage: Eukaryota > Metazoa > Chordata > Actinopteri > Osteoglossiformes > Mormyridae > Petrocephalus > Petrocephalus sullivani. The sequence goes on along the minus strand of JAODKM010000126.1, from coordinate 12,493,661 downwards.
TAATTAAATTTCACACATATGCACCACACTGTCTCTGAGTGAGTCCAGCAGCAAGGAAAGAAATGATTAGCTAGGAAAGCACATGTAGAGCTCAGTAACTGTACACTTTTTTTAACACATGAAAAGGGAACCATCATTGAAATTAGTTTTGTTTCATATGACTGAGTAAAAATGTTTCAGCATATCTTATTGCTTCTATTTCAGCTTGTTCTGTCCTTTGACTGGACAGTTAAAGCATTTACCATTGCTTACAGGATTTGTTCTTAACACATATGCAGAATAAATCATACAGATAAACCCATAGTAGCCTAGCTTGCCTTCAGCCAGCTCTTGGAACTACATGTACACACACCAAATCGGTCCATTTTGCAACAACAACTCATCATAACAATCCTATTGTTACATCCCTTTCTTATAACTGAAGTGGACGCCTTACGCTACTGGAACTGGAAGTTAGCCATACCATCTTTTCTGTAGCCTTTAGAAATAAATCACAGTTTTTTTTATTTGATAAATCAACAGCAACATACAAAATTATGTTTTAAATTCAAAGTTAACCTAACTTTTGATCTGAACGTCACAAAATCTTAGCAATCCAATTGAAGTATTGTCTCTCAGAATATTTTACAACTTTTTGTATCAAAAGGCAGAATAAAACTACTTTAAAATTGGTAGATAAATATGAATCTGGCTACATATTCACAGTAAATTCAAGTTCCCATTCTGAGACTTTTTTTGTTTTTTAACTGAACATCATACCAATAACAAAACATTACTCGTCACACTTTGTACAGAAGTCCTTCAAATGTCATCCTGATCTTGTGACAGTCTTATGTTCAGCAGTGTGAATCTTCGACACTATTTTGGGTGTGTTCATTTCCACAGTCCCTGTTTGTAGTACTGCACCAGGCATTGTATATTGGTCCTGTGTTGTTTTCTTATTGAACAGAACACGACAAACCAGTGTGGAGTACAGGTTAACTTCTTCTTACTCATCCCGCCTTAAGGACATCACTTGTTTTGTGGCCTTCACCTCTAATCCTCTGTACTCAAGCATTCAGGAAACTGTAGTTCAACACAAAACATTGCAGGTCCCAGCTGAGATGAGGATGATTCCTGCTAAGGATGGCTTCTGTGTCCAGTGCCACATTGTAGGATCGGTGGCCAACAGGTTTAATCACTCAGGCCTTTCTCCAGGTTGTGTGGGGTTCAAAAGGCTGAGCTATCACCTTGTCCCTGTGTTTTAGGGTGTCCATGTCCTTTGCAATATGGTTGTAATACTTTGCAGGATCTGCACAAGTCCAGCTATGGCATATGTGGTCTTTTAGTCCCATGTGAGGAATGGATGCACTGAATGATGTCTTCTCTCTGGGATAATGATTCTCTCTCCCCTGAATGCTGTTCCATCTTGGGAACTCCTCCTGAAATGAGTAACAATGCATGATTTCTACAGGTGTGTCTCTTTTGTGCTGTGGACATTCTCTCTTGAAGGTGTTGAATAGTATCTGCAGCTTTCTCTCTGTGTTTATAGCAGAATGATTAGTACATAGTCTCTCTACTGAGACTCATGAGCTGTCTGCTATGTTAATAGTTTCTGTCCAACCTTTGGGGGCATGCGTTTCCTCTTATTTCCACGTAAGTGACTTTTTACCTCATTTTAAAGTATCAAACTTTAACTACATCCTTCCATGCCTGTACTCTTATCTGCCTAGTCTAACCATTTGTGTATGCACAAAAACACTTTCATAATAGGCAATTCATCCATAGACCATGTTTTTATAGGGTACTTGGCTCCAGCAAACAACAGTACAGTACTTAGAAATGAGACTTTGGGACGTTCTAGTGGCACATTTATTGAAGGAAACAAATCAATGAAATACGCGAATTTAATGTTCAACAGGAGAAAACTCAAGCTCTGCTCAGCTCTCACAGATTCTCAATACTCAGGAAAAGCCCGCCTACTCCATAAATGGAAGACTTGCTGACGTACAAAGCGCACCGTCGCCATCTACTGACCATTTACACTCTGCGGGTGGAAACCCGGTGGGTATGGAAAGGTCTGTTTAATTTACAGAACCGATTCTATCAAACTGTTTGTTTAATGTTAGTTCCTACTTGCCGACATGTGTCCCTGTCTGCTTGTTCAGTCTGAGGTAACACTACATCTCAAACGAAACATTAACATTGTGAAGATGGCTGACTAGTTTACACAGCCACTTCCTTTTTCTCAAAGCATGGAAAGCAGTAAACGTTTTCTTGTTTCAGATCCATTAAAATACTAAGAGCCACAACACTGTAGCATATTAGCGTGTACTCGGTTTGGCCCTGGAAACAGTATCGTCACATGATTCAATCTGCATGACTTAACAAGTGGATTGCCTGACCCTGAGGGGTGACATTGCCCCCACCTGAGGGGTCACTCGTCCCCAACAACGCCCAAACCCAGCACAAATTCCTGCCAATCCCACTGCTGTGGCCCGGCATGTTACAGTACCCAGAGTCCCCAGCGTACCTTCATCTCCCACCGCGTCCTCATCCTCAGCTGCTACGGGGGGTTAGGTCAGGCCAGGGGGCAGTGCGGTGCCAGGCAATCCCTCTGCAGAACCACAGCCTTTCGCCACTTGGGCAGCTGCAGGTGGTAACTGAAATTGGAGATGTGCTCCAGAATCTCCACTCATCCCCTCCAGTGACTGTCCAGCTTGGGTGACTGCCCGCGCCTGTGTGCACCATAGGCACGTTACTGTCAGGCAGTCGCTGCCCGCGCCTGTGTGCATCATAGGCATGTTACTGTCAGGCAGTCGCTGGCCGCGCCTGTGTGCATCATCGGCACGTTACTGTCAGGCAGTCGCTGCCCGAGCCTGTGTGCATCATAGGCACGTTACTGTCAGGCAGTCGCTGCCCAAGCCTGTGTGCATCATAGGCACGTTACTGTCAGGCAGTCGCTGCCCGCGCCTGTGTGCATCATAGGCACGTTACTGTCAGACAGTCACTGCCGGAGCCTGTGTACATCATAGGCACGTTACTGTCAGGCAGTCGTTGTCCGCGCCTGTGTGCATCATAGGCACGTTACTGTCAGGCAGTCGCTGCGCGCTCCTGACGCCAATCCAGTCCGTGCACACTTCTCAGATGCTCCCGCAGACACCACAGGTATTGCATACCTGGCTGCTTCAACACCTGCAGCTCTGGGGCAGCCCAAACACCAGGTACACTGCTGCACAAATCTCCTGCTCAAACATCAGCTCTATTGGCATGCAGCGACCACTATCCTGCACTGCCGCTTGGTCTGCCCACAGGACCATAGGCAGGTGATGGTACCTGGCTGTGGTCACTGCTCTTTGCTCAGGAACTGTGCACACCTTGGGCCAGTTGGGAACATACAGTAATCCATAACCTTGAGGACATGGTGATTCCCAGAGTTGCTACTGGGAAATGGACCCAGCACATCCAACCCGACCCTCTCCACTGGCGACCTCACCTGATATGCCTGTAATAGCGTTGTGAAGTGCAGACGGACAGGTCGGGCATCCATTTGGTCTGCACTTGTCATCAGGGGCTGCACATGAGTCCACATATCAGCCTAGCAGTGTCCACAGCTGGCTCCACTGCTCCGCGTTCACGACCCGCAGGAAAAAAAAATAGAGAACTTTTAATTCGGTTTTATCTTGTTATTTAGTGTCTGCTGAGTGTGAATCAGAACATGCAAACTCCAGCTCTCCCTCTAAAACCGTACTTCAACATTTCCAGTTTTAGGGAAAATATCAAATCTGTCATCCCTAAATATCTAGCCGGACGACACAGGGATTTCCAGGGCTCTGCTGGTCAGTAAGAACTGATCTGTGTTTCCTGGGACCTTTTCTAGGCGAGCATCTCTGCCGCCGCCCCTCGTCGGAGACGATTCATATATACACGTTTGTGGCGCCCCCTGGATGGATGGCGCCCTTAGCATTTGCCTATATTGCCTATGCCACGGGCCGGCCCTGGTGGAGACCCACTCCCTTCCCTCGCTCGGTGAACAAATAACGTTGCTTTGGAAAATCTAAATACCATATACTATGGTACGATGTTTGGACAATAAGATTAGGATTAGGGGGAAATTACTACCCAAGCATAGTTACTTACCTGTAAATAGCCTAAATCGAGGCAGCATGTGGTGGCATAATGTCAAGTTTTAAGCTATTTTATGCACATAAGCCGATGTCAGCTCAGCTGTCTGGGTCTGTGCTCTCTAAATAAATGTGTGTTTAAATATGTGTTTAGCATTTCCTTTATGCCATCTAGGTTTGTGGCCATAAGTAGTTTAGATAACACAGGTTACGCCACTAATTGAGATATAACATGAGGTTATGAACCGCCTTATCACCGAAGATTGAAGGATACACAAATGGATTGTCATATTTTATGTGTTATTATTTCTCAATTTAAAATAAATTAAACCACTTCCAAAACCAACCCCATCTTCACAGAAGAAACAGAACAGTTATGTATAACCAACATAAATAATATCACTGCATTTAATCGTACTATAGACTTCCTCCCAGATTAAAATGAACAATCAAGAACAAATAAATCAGTCAAATCAAGCCACAATCACATTTTGTCCACAATTTTTTCAACTAATGCAGAATTTTTTTCCGTGAGGGGGTGGGAATGCTGAGGATGTGCTTGGGAGAGGAACAGGATCTGATGGGGCTGGGATGGTGTTGAAATCTGTAGAAGGACAAGGCAGTATAGTAGTTTTTGACATGTGTGAGGCAATGAGGACAGGAGGAGATACGGATGGCTTATACTCCAGGAGGAGATACAGATGGCTTATACCCCAGGAGGAGATACAGATGGCTTATACCCCAGGAGGAGATACAGATGGCTTATACCCCAGGAGGAGATACAGGTAGCTTACACCCCAGAAGGAGATACAGATGGCTTACACCCTATGAGGAGATACAGATGGCTTGCACCCCAGAAGGAGATACAGATGGCTTACACCCTAGGAGGAGATACAGATGGGTTATACCCAAGGAAGAGACACAGATGGCTTACACCCTAAGAGGAGACACATATGGCTTACACCCCAACAGGAGATATAGATGGCTTACACCCCAGGAGGAGATACAGATGGCTTACACCCCAACAGGAGCTACAGGTGGCTTACACCCCAGGAGGAGACACAGATGGCTTAAATCCCAGGAGGAGACACAGATAACTTACATCCCAGGAGGAGACACAGATGGCTTAAATCCCAGGAGGAGACACAGATAACTTACATCCCAGGAGGAGACACAGATGACTTACACCCCAGGAGGAGACACAGATGACTTACATCCCAGGAGGAGACACAGATGGCTTACACCCCAGGAGGAGACACAGATGACTTACATCCCAGGAGGAGACACAGATGGCTTAAATCCCAGGAGGAGACACAGATGACTTACATCCCAGGAGGAGACACAGATGGCTTACACCCTAGGAGGAGACACAGATGGCTTACACCCCATTGTCTCATGCATGTTGATATGAAATGGTCGGAGGGGGGGGGGTCCTCTTCTTCAGACCCAGTGGGAGAATTTCTTAGCTCCTAGTGCAAACAGTGGCATATTAGATATATCATTACACCAAGTTTACTTTGTTTTTCTTTTTGAGATTCTCCAATTTCTTTGACACTTGTTTGGGCAACACAACACCCTCAAGGTCTAATTCCTTGATAATGAACCTGTTAAGCAATATGTCAGGGAGTGAAGAAAATATTTTGGACTGAATCAAGCACATCATTTTCTATACATAGTACTACTAATGGGCTGCATAAGTGACAGCGGGGACAGTGAGGTGACAAGCTGACTGCATCACTCCCAGGCTTCTTTGGTGACATTTCCCTTTTTGGTAAACACCTGCTCATGTTTCATTCTGATGTTTATCAGCTTTTTGGTTCTTCCCACAATCCCTGTAAAGATAACACTACAATTAACAGAACGCAACTATTGTTTTCTAAACTAGAGAAATTTGATCTGATATATAATGTAAACTTTAAGTTGTTAATGTCTGTATAATAATATTTAATGTCTAATCTTAATTTAAGCCATTTAGGAGCAAATGCATACATAGTCACGGGAAACGTTTTTCGTACAGCATTTGTGCAGAATGTGTTCCATGACAAACACCCAAGGCATTGCACATTGTCGGTAAGTCAGCACTGATGCTGACAGGGTGTTGGAGGGCTCTATAGCCCGCTTTCACTCTGTCCTAATTGGTTTGGATTGACCCGTGATGGTGGCATGGTGGTGCAGTGGTTAGCACTGTTACCTCACATCTCTGGGACTGGGATTCGAGTCTCCGCCCAGGTTCCATGTGTGTGGAGTTTGCATGTTCTCGTCGTGGGATTTCCTCCAGGTACTCTGGTTTTCCCCCCAAAGTCCAAAAACGTGCTGAAGCTACTTGGAGTTACCAACGTGGCTGTAGGTGTGAGTGTGCCCTGTGATGGGCTGGCTCCCCGTCCTGGGCTGTTCCCCACCTCGTGCCTGTGGCTTCCTGGATAGGCTCTGGACCCCCTGTGACCTGGAAGGATAAGCAGTTTCTTAAAATGGATGGATGGCCAAGGCTTGGAACAGGCTCTACATCAACAGTCATTTAGTGTCATTTTTTTACAAAACTTGCACTTTCTTAGTGCACTTTCTGGATGCACTATGTCACCTTAGAATGACCTTTAATGGCAGATGTCCTGCACAACAACAGGAACTGATTTCACAAACCGTTTACGAAACATATCAAAATGCCTTCCACTTACAGTATTCAACTTCCCAGTTCTGTTTAGCCTGCGATGTAATATGATTTGTTGTCATGGCAGCTCTTTATATCAATTTCATGTCCTGCTTTTTAAAATTTCTAATAGAAAACCGGCATAATTTAATATGTTAATCATACTTTTTAAATAATCATGCAAGTTAAAATATTAAGAATTATACTTAAAAACACCATTACCGTCACCTGCCATATTCGTATGTTGATTCCTGACTTCCTCAGAAGACACGTCTATGGATGAACACAAAGATTGTACGTGTGGTCTTGGCAAGACCAGTCTTGCTAACTTGCCTTCCGGGAACGAACTTGGGGTGCGGTTAATCGTGGTCATTGTCCATCGTTTATTGGTTTTGTCTGGCGAGGATGCAACAGATGAATCCTAGATATTTGGGGTGGGGTTAGAACAATATTCAGGGATTTTACGGTCCTCTGTACTTCTGTTCTTGAGTATTGTAACTGGGCTTCAGCGATGGAAGATGACGTAAAACGGGTACATGAGAACACAAGTACGGTCAAGTACGCAAGCGTGTTGGGAAACTCCCTGGAATTATGAACCTGAATGTCGTCCAGTGTTTGCACACTTCAGATTTCGATGGGATGCAATGTCACCTAGGAACACTGCGATTTTCAGAGCAGCCTCGGTGAAAAGTTAAGCAACCCCATAGCACATAACCAACTTGAAAATTGTTACTTAATCATTGGTGATGTCCTATTTATGAATGAATCGTTCTTTTGAATCGGCTCTTTTCAGTGAATAGCCGGAGAGACAGCCCAGAGAGTCAGCGATTGAACGAGCCAGTATGAGCAAGCAGGGAGCTAGTGAGACGACCACCATACAGCTGGGCATGCACATTTACACAGCAGATAAAGGAATGTGGAGAGGCCCACGAAGGTAATATGGCTGCATAGAGTCCACAAAAGGCAAATGCAAATGAATGTAAAAAGGTTTGTGTTTATGTCAATTTGTCAAATATTTTTAGAATCTAATACTTTGACCTTTGCAATGCGTAGATCCACAAAAAGTTCGTTTCGATTCTAAAACTGATTCCAACCACTGAAAAGAATACGCTGAAAGGAATGATTTGTTCATGAATTGGCCGTCACTGCAATCCAGCCCGCCATTCAGCAGGAATGTCAGGGAATATCATCACAGTTCCCCGTCATACCAACCTATGCTTCTCGTACAAAGCATGAACATATTTGGCTCTCATTCAATAAGTCAATAACCATACTCACTAATCTACACTACACAAGCAGCCTTGGCAATGACCATGGGGGGATTTCTGCATGTACACCCTGTCTGCTAAACATGTCAGATTAAAGCAGCTGTAGGTCACTGCTGGTAGACTAAGAATGTTCTGGAAAGGATGGCATGCTTGAAGAACACAAATCAAGTAAGGAACGCCAATACTTGAAAGAATCAAATTTTTATGATTTGTTAAAAAGACAAAAACCAACAAACAAACTTGTATTTAATGCATACATAATCATTATAATTACAATAGAAAATAACAAAACACAATAATATTAGGATATACATCTCTTAATATAAAAACATCAAAATATCAGTGCACTAAAGTACAGTTTTTTCTTTTTATACAGTTGTGGCCATCCGTGCAGGGGAACGCGTCCCTGTGGAGGGGAGGGGCAAATGTCGCTCGGGGATTCCCTATGAGAGAAAGGAGAATGGTTAGCACAGTGGTGAGAGCTGTACCCCCCAAAGGGAGGCGTGCAACAAGGCCCAGAAAAGGGGGCATTTCCATCCAGAAATACCTTGGGGTGCCCATTTTGAATCCCTCCAGTGAGCAGGTTATGCGGGGTGTTCGAACTGGTCTGGCCTGTCACTTCCTGTGTGAGCACAGCATTTCCTGTTAGCAATCCTGTGTTATCAGCTGAACAGACTGATTAGCACCATTAGGGGGCGATGCTGAGTGGCTCAAGCTGCATTCACTCAGACACAGCCTTTCCATAGAGTCATGGACCCATTAATAAAAAGGCAAAGAAAATAAAAATAAGGAAGGAAGATTTAAAAAGTAAAATAAACAGAAAAAAAATTTAATGACAGTAATAATGTAAACAACAAAGCTTCATTTGCAAAAATTACAGATATCTGCTGGGCCGCCATCAGAAATTTCTGGGCCCCGTACTAGGTCAAATTCGACCCCCCACCTCCATATTTCTGTCGAGTAAAAGATCTTAGCCAAAAGATTTCTAGGCCCACCACCACGTCAAGGTACTCTTTCAGCAGGGCACAAACTAGCCTAACCTAAACTAATTGAACCTAATCTCTTAAGCTAACCTACCAAAATGAAATGCCATACATCTCCAGCACTTGTTTACTAAAGAAAAATGACACTAATATCTGCAACATAAGAATGCACAGTCGACAGTGTAAATAACATATTTTTGCATATGTAATGTCAACTTAAGATTTATGTTGATTCTTTTGTGCCCATTTTCACTACATTGACCAAACTCATATATACATAGATGAAGTCTACACTTTTTTTTTTATAGATTCTATTGCTTCACTAATTAGTATAAAAAAAATCAACCATACTTCTCTCCTAAACATTCTAGATAAAAAAGTATTCAGTACTTTAAGTATACAGTATTCATGAGTATTTCATGAGGAAAAAAACCCCACAAAATATAGATTCTTCATTTAATTTCAAAAGCATCAATTGATAGATTGTGACTAAACTATTACATCTCAACATGTACCAACATATTTCAATCCTAAACCTTTCCAGTATGGCCCTACACAAAGCAATATGTACAGTTTTGCCCTATGAAAAAGTCAGATGTTAGCTCTGCATGCCCTCTCAGAGCCAATCCCAACCATTTTCATCCTGGCTGTTTAAATCATTCATGAACAGACATGTTAACACAAAATTGGATTTATTTTGAGCTAATTTTCTCTTTAAAAATACTGCAATACTAATTGCAGAAATGGACCATTTCCAATTCCATGCATCCTAATTACGAAATACTAACTACTATGAGATCTGACGACTTAGAATGCAACATTCAACAAGGGGTAGTAATGTGATATGTGGCAGAGCCACGTTCTAACACAATGTGGAGCAGTGGTTAGAATAGAGTGAAGGCTGCAGCAGTATTACAAACTCAGCAACTCGATCGCTGTGGAGACAGAGAACATACATCCCAATACAAACAAGTAAGACCGGAAATGAAAGAGCCAACAGAAACAGTTCGCTCACCCTGCCCCCTGGTGAATATGACCTGTATACTTGCGCGCATAGTTTACATGAATCTGGAAGATTAGTCTGTATTCTGCTTCCATTGCATACGTGTCGCGTTGGGTGCGCGTTACATAAAGTATATCACTGACCTAAATGTCCTGGCTGCTGTGGCAGGGCTCCACCGCTCCAACGTAACCGCAACGGATTTCCAGGCCCCAGGGAAGTAATATTTTTTTATCTGCCCCCACCCCCCCCTCCCAAGCACAGAGTCAGCCATTTATCTGGCATCTATTTCTCTGGCACTCTTGGAGCATTTTGGGGGCCCAACCAAGATGGAAATATTCCACAAAGGATGGGGTTCAAACTGGTCAGCCTTCAGATCCCAGGCACAGAGGCTTAACCTGCTAAGCCACAAACCACACCCATAATAAAATGATACAATGTATGACACGCATTGAAAGTCTGTTCAAATGTAGTTTTACAATTTGTTTTTGAATGAATACCACCATTCAGGCACTAATTGGACTGTAATCAGTGGCCATATGTGAAGCAAGAAAATTAATGCATTTGATGTTCTAATTTATCAGTTTAAGGAAAGGAGTGCGGGTTACCTTCTCAGAAGCCAAGGGGGCAGGATTCCTCGGCTGTCGACCTACAAGTCAAAGAATGAACAGCTCTTACTATGAGTTACTGGAAGAGGAGGCCCAAGGATTATGTTAAAAAAAAAAAAAAGGCTCACGTCTCCGCCTGCAGCAGACGACACAGAGGATGATGATTAGGAGGAGGAGGAGGAAACCGCAGGGGATTCCGATAGCAAGGCCCAGGATGGCCGCCCTGCTCAGTCCCTGGCCTGGAACAGGAAACACACAAGACGTCTTAGAGAAAGATTTGCTTCTGAATTAGGCGGGAAACCATGGAGGTGTTCAGGAAGAATAAACACTGAAATGCCATTACTTCCAAGAGATTATCAAGCCTCATTTACTGTGGATAACCGGTTTAGAAAAAGACCCATTCCCATTCAGGGTTTGCCATTGGCTGAATCACTGTCCTCAAAGTCTGAACAGCCCACCTGGTCCAACACTGTACTCCTTTGAAGGTTGGCCCGGGATTGAGTTAGCCAGGGGAACGACCCGGAACCAGTAGTTGGACTTGGGATCAAGCACAGAGAGGTCTTTGCTCCGGGCAGTGCTTGGCATCATCGCTATGCTTCGAAAACCATCCGCGGCCCGTTTTCTACGCCGGTTCGTTCCATTGCTGGGCTTGAGATCAGGTCCCATCATCTGGATATCAAAGCCTTTTG
>JAODKM010000126.1:12464503-12479146 GCA_026780845.1 Petrocephalus sullivani | reverse complement strand
TTAATGGTTAATTAATGCATTTACTAAGCATGTATTACTGCATTATTTGTGGCCCCTCAAGTAAAGTGTTACCAAAATACTTTAACGACCTCCGAGATGTCCCAGTAATTCGAGGAGAATGATGCGATGGGGTAGCCACTCGTCCGGGCGATTTCACGCTTGCCCCTTCCGCACGCAGAAGCGTAGCGACAGGCCGGGGACAGCAGGCCATCGCCTGGGGCCCTAAGCCGAGAGGGGGGCCCTCGGGACGGCCGATTACACAGAACATTGCAGCGACTAATCTGCTAAATTCCGTTTTTCACAAATGTTAAAATAAAGGACTTGCTTAGTAAACTTTCTTTATTGATATTGTTAATTTATACTGCATCCCCCGCCAAAGATATGCATGGACGCATGAAAATGCTGGCTGGTATATTTGCTACTTATTTACACATAGTGGTTAAAGCGCAGAATTTTTCAGATTCATATAAATTTCAGTGGCAGTATAATGGTTAGGGATGCAAACGTGTATTGGGAAGGCTGCTGTTTCGAGTCTCCGACCTGCAGGTACCACTGAGGTACCCTGAGCAAGGTACCGCCCCAAGCACTGCTCCCCAGGCAGCTAAATTAGCTGCCCACTGCTGTGTCAAGGAGGACACATTTCGTTGTTGTCAATTAATGTTAATGTTTAGGTATGTTTCGTATCAAGTCAATCGAGTAACATGCAAAAAGTATGCAGTCTGACTTAAGTAGGCGGTAATACTAGGTAATATTATGACTTATGCCCTCACATGCGGGTACATGCCGTAATAAACTGCTTTGATAACTGTAGTTTCCATGTTTATGTTTCCATATCTAGGTTTCACTGGACTTGTACGACTGGTTTCTTCATCTGTCAGCATGAATGTAGTTCAACAATTTAGTCTGCCATCTTAGTTTCTCAGTTAATACCAGTGACCTCTACTTTACAGCACTTCAGCACCACCTGACTTACCAGTCCCAAACTGGTCGCATACCTATCATTGCAAGTACAAGTACCTTATAAAGTCTGAACACATGAACACGTCTCCCGTAATATTTCAGCACCCCATTTTGTGTGACACGATACCAAATGCCTACCTGGGAGACAGGCAAGGTACAATTTGTCTGGGAGGGAGGGGCTCTAGTGCCAGTTATGTAATGTTTAAAAGTTACAAGACTCAATGGTAGGTATGTGTCCAGTACAATGAATGCCTGTGTACTTTACTACATGAGCGGAGGTGACTTGTGCAGTAAGGAAGGTGTAGGCAGCCTACACCCATCTCGTCATAATTTTACAGAAGACCATTATTCCAGCCTGAAGAACCTGCCAAAATGGACAGGAGAACATGCTGGATGCAGTGGAGTAAGCAGAGGCACGTCTGGGCTGTCTGCTGTTGCGTTCATTAGAACCACATAGCACTGCCAAGCGAGCGGCCATTCCCCCAATTAGAAGGCCTCTATCCCTTAATGCCACAGTTGGTCAAACACCCTTAAGGATATCTGGTTTAGAAAGGAAAGACAACCAGTTACCCTTTATTAATGGCGCTTGTGTTAAAAACATCAGGTGGCTCAGTCCTGGGAGGCACCGTGCAGGGGAACCAAACCACCGGTATTTACCAGACGAAGTTCAGCATATGACAGGGACAGTCTCAGGGACATCATTAATCTGTCACTGTGACAGAAATGAATGTTTAATGTGGCACAGTGACAGACAGCAGATACTATTCTCCGGGTCGGGCGCTGGGCCCAACACAGAGGGGTACAGAGGTATGGTGTCATTCAGATGCACTGGGGTTGGCTGGCAGCCCCTCCCCCCCCCCAGGAGCACAGCTCACAGCCGCACCATCACTTTCAGCATTCAGAGGGAGACAAGGAGCCACACAGAGAACCAGGATGCGCTTAAGTCCAGTCAGACTGATGGTGAGTCACCCGGCCGGTCGGGCTGGTTTGCCCCATCTTCTCTCCGCCTTTGTTTAAAAAACCGCAGCCAGGCTGTAAGAGAAACAAAGAGACTGCTTATACCCGCAGCCGGGCCGTGTGCAGCCACAGCTGTTCCCTCGCAGCACGCGGAAATATCACAGTCCACGGCTAAATGATACTGAAAAAGATTTACCCGGCAATATCTGATATTTTTGTGATAAGTGTCACGATACTTAAAACCAAAAAAAAAGGAGTTCTATATTTACCCAAAATAAACAATTACAAGTTCTAATTGACTATAATCTACCCGCAGACTTAAGTTGGTGGTGTTGCCAGCGGACAAGACAGTGCTGCCAAATCTCCTGCTTCTGCTCAATATCATCTGTATGCTATACCGAACATTTCCATATAGTAGGACATGAAGATCTTCTGCTGACCAGTTCATAATCACTATAATTTCTTGACAAAGATGCTACTGCCTACGAGTGGCTCCAATGACCACGACTGGCCTGAGCGGCCGAGCTCAGGTAAAAGCTAACTGCGACGCTTGCATGAGTTCCGTTTCCTATGACACTTAATGTTTCAGCGCTATTTATTCGCAGTATCAACCCAGCCGACTAGCGCGGCCCTGGTCACGTGACACGTGCAACATCGATATTACCACCGCATGTCGCGCACGTCAGGGCAACAGTCCTTCCGCGGGAACATCACGGCTCCACCTACCTCTGCTCATCACCGGCCGTAAGAACCGCCTGCTGCCAGCTTGCATTTCCATATCATTTGTGTAATTTCCTAACCCTCAGATGCAGCCTTGCTCAGACCCTTACCTCCCTGTCCGTCCACGGGCAGACTCCCTCCTCGCGCCGCCTCTATATCCTTCCAGCCTCTTTGAGCTTGGAGACCAGATCCTCCACAGTTTCGACCTTGACCCCCGCCTTCCGCTGTGGGGGCTCCTCCACCCGCAGCACCTCCAAACGCGACGTCACGTCCACACCTATGTCCCCCGGCTTCACCACACTGATCTTCTTCTTCTTGGCTTTCTGGGAGCAGGATGAGGGGTAAGATCTGCACGATTAATCCAAACTAAACCAACGCATTCCGCAAATGTACCCTTTCTGAGCACAGAGGGACAAGACCGCCCCGCAACTCAGTCCATCCGGGGTGTGAACCACGCTGAGATGAAGCTAGGGTACTGTATTTGGGATCCACGCAGGACGCGTTACCATGATGTTGGGCAGAGTGGCGTATCTCGGGGTGTTGAGTCGCAGGTCTGCAGTCACCACGGCTGGCATATTGAGCTTCACCGTCTCCAGCCCGCCGTCAATTTCCCTCACCACCTTCAGCTTGTCGCCCTCCAGGACGACCTCAGATGCAAATGTGCCCTGAGAGAGAGGAGCCGGTTTCACAGCGAGGCAAACATACCGTACGCCCCGCGGCGCTATGCCGCCTATAATGCACTGCAAGCCGTACTATAGCTGCCACGGGAAAATACCGAACTGACGTGACCTTTCCAGCCACATTCTCACATTCAAAACTTGTTTATATTCCTACATGCATTCGTTTCAACATACAACCCACGTCAGAATAGAAGCCTGCATTAAACCTGTGGACATCAAATAAACTGTCCCTCTGGTGGTTCCACAGTGTAACTGCACTCCCATCCAACAAAAATACCCATAATACCCATGGTATCTGAAATGGAAAGCTAAACGACTGGCATGTTTTTTGTAAACAGGCTGTTGTCCCCATTCCACATTCCACTTTCACTCAGACTTTTAGCTTGTTAGAGGCTAGGGGTGTGAAAACGAGGTAATATTATATCAATTCTGTCTATTCAACTAAGTTTCTGGAGACGCATATTTCCCAGAAAGCCAACAACAGATGAGAAACCTCCAGACCTGAGGCCAGTCCAGCAGGGCGGCAGTCATCTGGCCAGTCTGATTACAATCATCGTCGATTGCCTGTAAAAAAACAAGCATATGACGGCAGGGTCCACAGCCTGGATGGTGACGTCAAGCTTCCGGCTACGCTGGAGACTCAGAAGCTCTGGCTTTGTACGTTTCTCCTCAGGGGCAGGACTGCAGGTACCTGTTTGCCCAGGATGATCAGACTGGCCTCCTCTTTCTTGGCCAGAGCGGCCATGATCTTGGAGACCTGCAGAGGACCCAAGGTGTCGAAATCCTTCCCGGACACCTCCACGTGGATGCCGCGGTCTGCCCCCATGGCCAGGGCTGTGCGGATGGTCTCCTAACACGCCACAGGGAAGCACGGCCATGATCATGAATACTCACAGGAAGCACGAAATGCAGACGGACACTTGGCAGGGGGAAGACGGCGCTGACAGGAGAATTCACGTGAACCATATTCACTGCAGGTAACCAGCAACACAAATTTGTTTGCTGTAAAAATGGCCCTCTATAAAGCGAGCGACTCCCCCTGCCCACCTGCACTTGCTGGGGGCCACAGCTGACCGCCACCACCTCCTGCACCAGCTTCTTCTCCTTGAGTTTGACGGCCTCCTCCACGGCGATCTCACAGAAGGGGTTCATCGAGTGCTTGACGCCATCTGTCACCACGGCGGTGTTGTCCGGTTTCACACGGACCTGAGGATAAGTAGGGCAGGGAGGGACAGCTCATTAGGGGGTGGGAAGCTGGCACAAGGGCTTCTCCAGCACGCTGCCATGATGCAGAGCCCATAGCTGAAGCTGTCAGGATCTGAGGATAATGAACCTCATGCAACAGATGGCACGGTGACTAAAGGCTTGTAACCTGAAAGGCACCATTTAAACCCCAAGATGAACTGCACTCTGCATAATACCAGGGAACACTGTCAGTAACTATGAATAAAACCAATAGCTAAGACAACAGGAGAAATTAAGGGTCCAATCATGGAGCCACCAACTGAGAGCATCAATAGGGCTCATCTCCAGACCAGCGTAGGTGGAAAGCTTCCCTGCAGCACAATCCACTGATGACCCCACTGCTTAGTAACATTCATTAATGTGATACCTCGTTAAAGGTCTTCAGTGGGGATGAGATACTAGCATAGTGTGCCGTTTTAATGCTATCAGTGCTACCCGGTACTTCGGATGAAGTTAAATTCTCAGTTATTAAAGTAGTCTGAAGATTAATTCGAGCTAATCCAGTGCCGTTTATTAATTAAGCAAACTCCCAGGAAATGATCGTACAAGGGTTCAGGTTGCACAATTACGGACTGCTACGTAGCATGAAGTAGCGAAGTCAGCTGGCAGGGGGAGACGGATTGCCCGTGTCCTGCTGTCGCTCGTCACACTGTGTGTGCACATTAACCCGGCCAGGTAGATAAATGTCTGTGCGGGAGAAAGCTGGTTCAGGGGCAGTAATAAGGAAGCTGCTTGTTCAGTTGAGTCTGTTTTTAGTAAATATACAGTCAGATAATAAGAGTAGCTGACTGTTAGATAACACAAGGTTCAGTCAGTTGTAGCAAACCATTATATTAACTTGTATTATCAAACTGTAATGCAAGTTAGAGGGCTACACTGACTATGAGGAAGAGCCCATAAATGACTTATGCTTTTAATCGGAAGTTGCAGCCAAGCGATCTATTATTGATAAGGAACCTGCACGCAAAGTTGGATTCATGGTAACACGGCGCACACACGGCACAGCGACTTGTAGGCAAACACAGGCTGCATGCCAAGCAACCTGGGCGCCGCAAAGCACAACCCCGAGAAGCAGGAGAACTTAGGATCATACACAGGGATCGCATAACACCGGATAAAGCAATTCCTAGGTGCCCACTAATACATTCTAAAGTGTACATCTCCCGTGCAAGATAACTTAATACCCATGCCATTATAAGCCGTGAGGTTAACAGGGCAGAGGAAGGTTAAACCAGCTGGCAAAATCCACCCGGAATCGTAGCCATTTACGCAATGCATTAACTGTTAGGAGCTCCGCTCGCAGACTGCATACCTTCACTGCATAGTCAATGACCCGCTTAACGCCGACCAGAACCCGGGCGGCCATATCTACTCCGAGGAGATAGTCGCACACAAGACTTCTCGCTCAAGGAGGGCAAGCCGGACGAATTTCGCCGTAATACCGGTGGAGGTGCTAGGGGGCGGGCTCTTACGGATCCGCCCCAGAGCGCCACCAATGGAAAACGTTTCACGCCCACAGCTATCAATCAAAAGTGATAAATATCCAATCGGAATCCAGAGTATCTACAGCGTAGGGCGCAACGCAGCAGTAGAATAGCCAATAGTTTCACGCGTGTTCCTACATATTCGGCTGCAACCAACAGCCCACAAATATTTGGTTCCTATATCCGTAAAGAATCCGTATCTAGGGTAAAGGTTAACTTCAATAAACAGCTGCTGATACAATGTGCTTATGCGCAATGAATACATTTGTGTTTGTTAGTAGCAATTAAAAAGTGTCTTTTAGATTATCGCTTCTAAATACAAATTCATTGTGGTGTCATGGTTAATCAACATTTCCCAAGAAGCACAGGCATTAGGGGTCACCCTGGATCGGACGGTAGTCTATCACAGGGTATACACACTTAGAGTGAATGAGATGCCAAACTGCAGTTATTAGGGCTGTTATTTGAAACCCAGTCAACATGAGGCTGAATATGTGAAATCCACACACACAGTACAGAAATGTGATTCAAAGCCTCAACCATGAATGTGTGAGCTGACATAGCTACTTAATGTGCCACTGGCACTATATGTTTCTCCTCAGTGCATCTAGGAATAAATGTACTTGACAATTTGAAGGGGTGAATCTCATACAATAGGAGGAGAGCACACACACAGGAGCAAAAGTTGGGGTCAGACTAAGCAGCCCTGGAGTGAAAGGCCTTGCTTGACCTGTATTTGATGACAATATAAAGGGAAGGGATTTATTTTACCATCCAACCAGCTTTCAACGGTTTAACCATTACATGGTAATGGGGTACAGGTAGGGATCATAAAATTAATTATTTTAATCATTCATTTGAATAATGATTATTAATAACCCGCTTGGTAAGCATTTATGTAAACAACTTGCAATGTTTCTGTTAGAGTATGATACATTTATATATATATATATATATATTTTTTTTCCCCTTTGTCATTTTTAAATTACATTTTGAAATGTTTATTTGCATAGTATAGTCCACTTAAAAAGCTGAATTTCACTATATAACATGTGTACATGTTACAAATACAATTATTGGCCTGAGTTACGGACTATAACAGCAAATATTTTATGATGAATGGAACAATTAGTCAATGCAAGTGCATAAACCTCACTTAGCAACAAACTAAAAAATGAAAACCCCATAATATTCCACAGCCTATAAAAGTTAATTCCACAGCCCAGCTGCGGAAATTACACGGGTCAAACAGGCTCTTTCCTTCCTATGTTAATGCTCTCCCATGGGTGCAGTTTGTAAATGTGCGTCTTAAATTTTTGCCTAAAACTTAATGGTGATGTGTAATGGTGCTTGGTGCCAAGTTTACGCAACATGGAACCTCCCAGCAGATCACATGGAACTCCCAGCAGATCACATGGAACCTCCCAGCAGATCACATGGAACTCCCAGCAGATCACATGGAACCTCCCAGCAGATCACATGGAACTCCCAGCAGATCACATGGAACCTCCCAGCAGATCACATGGAACCTCCCAGCAGATAAACAGCAGGAAGACAGATAAAAAGCCTTCGAAGAATAAATAGTGAAGGCGGCCTGTGCAGCCTTGTGATGGGGAAACACTGCAGGCAGCCGGTAGCAGAGACCAATACATTCACTTAAAAGTGTGCTTCTCTGCTGGGGTCTCCAGCTTAGTTACTCTGTAAATACTCTATAACCAATATAGTTTTGAATACAAATTAGAACAAATGATTCTTCCATAGTCATGTACAGTTGATCGAATATCAACTTATATCTCATCTATCATTTCATAACATTTCTCCATAAGAATTGTTCTATTCCATTTATGCAAACATTTCATAAATATTGAACAAAACTGCCTGCAGCCCCCTAACCCTGAAAATAAAAAAAAGAAACGGTTGCGCATCAGATTGTTTTGCGTGTAAGTTTACAGAAAAAAAAACTTGATTCTGGGTTTGTAAGATAGGAAAACCATTTGTAAAAAAAAAAGACACAGCAAGTGAGGAGCAAGTAAAGGTGACATAAAACTGGAAGTTAATTTGAAGAACCATTTAAGATACGGCAGGATTTTCATTGCTCACTGCTACCTGTGCAACTTCCTCTTTCACAGAATGATAACGCATCGACTGTGTGACCCCTATCTGACCTTGAAAGTTTCCCAGCCAACTTTCAGGTGAGCTGTCTGTGCTGGAAGCTGCAGATCTATGTGCAGATCTTTCTTCGATGTTTGAGCCAGGGGCAAACAGGTGGAAATCCTGTCTGAGTCACCCTGCCCACTGGGCCTCCAATTTAGACTTCCATTACAGACACTTATGCCCGCTGATATACATGCAGATTGACCTACAGTACTTAAAATAAGTTTTTGATCCTTCATTTTTTTTTGTAAAGTATGATGCTTATCAAACACAAACTGAAAGACTTTTGGTCAGAAATTAGTGAATACCAGCCACCTGTTAGCTAAAACTTTAAAAAGTGACCATCATTATGTCCAGTAAACATGAGAACATGTGAAATCCACACAAACAGTGTAGAAGTATGATTCAAACCCTCAGCCATAGATGTGTGAGCTGACACAGCTACTCAATATGCCAATGACACTCTATATTTCTCCTTACTGCATCTGCATTGCCCATCTTTTACAGTTAGAAGACAGATGGATGGTTACACAAAAAAATATATTTTAATAATCATTATTCATTTTCACAAAGTTCTTGTTAAAGTATGTATATAACACAGATATACATGTATACAGACATGCATGTACATTTCCCCTTTATTTTTTTTTTAATTTTGAAAAATGTATTTGACTGTATAGTCTGCTTAGAGAAAAGCATTTCATTGTATAGCCTGTGTACATGTGACAAAACTCTTGGTTTGAGGTATCGAATATAACTTATATCGTACATATATCGTATATATCGTACGCTATGAGGAACCGTTAGCCAAGGCAACAGACGAAACAA
The DNA here is from genome assembly GCA_026780845.1 of Petrocephalus sullivani. NCBI lineage: Eukaryota > Metazoa > Chordata > Actinopteri > Osteoglossiformes > Mormyridae > Petrocephalus > Petrocephalus sullivani. The sequence continues at coordinate 12,470,118 of JAODKM010000126.1, read as the reverse complement.
TAAGAACCCCACAATATTATATAGCCTATAAAATTGCTTTCAAATACAAAACTGAGAGCCCACTGGTCAACAACGAGCGGCCAGCAGCCATTTGTTAGCTAGCACGCCCTTAAGAAGCGAGGATAGCTTCGCGAACGCGTAAGTGCGCGCGCCCGGCGCGCTCCGTCCGGCCCGGGCTGCTAGTCCGCGCACGGCCGCACCACCTCGCTGCTCCCCAGGCCGGCCGCCTATAGTGCCGGCGCCTCACGCCGTTCCGCTACCTACATTTATTTCTGGGTAAAAGCACCCAAAACAAACAAGCAAAATGCCAGTCCGACGCGGCGCTTTAATGCAGCCGATTCGCATATTTATCCCACCGAAAACGCTCATTTCTCATCCGCATCATGCGGTTGGCGCCAAAACCCGGACCGGATCCGCGCCGGCAGCCGAGGAAGCCATGGCGACCATCCTCCCCCTGTCCGTTCATGTGTTTCCTTTTCCTATAAAACGCACATTTGGCCGACGCGGGACGCCACGCTTCAGCGTATCGGGCTGCTCGCCACGGGACCGGTCCGTTTCATTGGCATCCGTCCCCACCCCCGGATAAATAGGGACCGACATGCCATGATCGACCCACTGCAGCACCGCTTCGGGAACAAGCCGCATACGATTTAGACTCGTGCGGATCCCCGGGCGGCCGCGGCCTTTCGGCTCCGCGCCGGACGCACGCGTCCCGAAGGGAGAATCCCGCGGATGCCGGCGCTCGTATTAACGCGGCCATTTGCGCGGGCGGCGAGCCGCTCCGCGATCCGGGCTCCGCGCTTTGCCGCCGCCCGCGGATGGATACGCTCCTGCACGGCGCGGCGCTCCGGTCGGGCCGATAGGGCGACGGCGGCACGAAAAGGGAAAAGAAAAAGAGCGTCAGCCGAGGCGGAAAGCGAGCCCGAGGCCGGCGTAGGACACCGCGAACGCAGGCTCCGGAGCGCCGGGCCCGAGGGGGCGCGAAGCAGCGCGAAGCAGCAGCTCACGGCCGAGCTCCGCCCGCCGGATCCATCTTGCTCCGTCGGCCGCTGTCCGCCTCACGTGTCCCGGACGGCCTCTCTCACATGACCCGAGTGTTTGTCCCCGTGATCGGCGCCTCCAGCCCCCGTCTCGGCAGCCCTCGGCCCCGCGCTCCGCGCCGCCAGCCCCATGGATATGCTGGAGCAGAGTCTGGACGCCGCCGCCAGGTGCGGACGCGCCGCCGCCCCCGGCCGCCCTCCCCCCCGGCGCCCGTCCGCCCCTCCGTCCCCGCGGCCCGGCCACCATTTTCTCCGGAGCCGCAGAATGTCCCGTTTGTTTGCCTGGCTGCCGCTCGCTGTGCGCGGGTCCCGCCGCCTGGGGCCGCTGCCTATGCCGAGGGGCGCGAAGCCGCCGTCTGCGCCGGGGCGTGTGTGTGTGTGTGCGTGTGTATGTATATGTGTGTGTGTGTGCCTGTGTGTGTATATACACGTGTATATGTGTGTGTATATACATACGTGTGTGTGTATGTATGTGTGTGTGTGTGTATACATATCTGTGTGCGTGTGTATACGTGTGTGTGTGTATACACGTGTATATATGTGTGTGTACACATATGTGTGTTTGTATACATATGTTTGTGTGTATACACATACAAATATATAGACAGACACAGAAACATGTATGTGTATGTACCTTTAGTTTTAAGATTTAAAATTGGTTTTTAGAAAGAGGGAAACTCAGTTGTGTGTCAGACCTGACACCGTCCAGCAGTAGGTCACTGGCAGCATCAACAGCATAGTTTTTGTAAGTTTTTATCTTTTGATGGGTCAGTTTCGCTTTTCAGAGATTAATTGGGGCTGTTTTAATGTGGCAGTAATTGCCTGCGGATTGGGTCCCGGCCCAGGGAGGCCTGACCACAGTCGATCCCCTTGTGCTTACTCTCTGCTGGTGGATAACTGTCTCTTTCTGTAAAGTCAGGTACCAGTCTCCACTTCTAGTGTTGTGACAAAATTAGCCTTTTGAGACAGATCCTCCCAGGACAATTTAAGGTTATTTTTTTTTCTTCTGTATTCTGGAATGACACTTTTTTTTTCCCTTCAAACCCCCCCCCCCTCTTAGTCACGAAAAACAAGAGGAGGAGGTCGTTCAGATTTCTGAAGGTAAGCTGTCAGCTTCTAAACCCCCCCAGGTGTGATTGGGATATAAATTGACCTGGATTATCCCGGCTGCTGGGCCAGTTTGTTGTTGCTGTGTTCCTGTTCCAGTAAATGTTAGATGTGCTTCTTCTCCATTCCATTCCCCCCCCCTCCCATCTGCTTTGCTTTAATTTTTGTGACCCCTGCTCTCAGGAGACAGTGTTGGGGGTGGAGATCAAGCTGCAGTAACCATAGCGAGCATTCAGCCGCCAGCCTTCGGGGATCACAACATTCAGTACCAGTTTCGCACAGAGAACAGCGGCGGGCAGGTAAGACGGCATTCTGATGTCCTGGGGGGGCCACGCCCCCTCCAAGCCCGATGGGTCGCGCTCGGGGGAAGTCGGCTGCCTCATTCAGTACCATTCCCCTGACATAATAGTGAGACGTATTTGTTTGTTCGCTGTAGATAGCTGCCCGGGAGACCTGATCTTGTGGATTTTAGGCGTGATCAGTAGTGTTGTGGTTTGGTGGGGGGAGGGCTAAATCCAGCAGCTGTTTTTTCTGCAGTCACAATAGTCGCTGTTACTGTGGACAGTCATGTGACTTCAGTCCTACAGCAGGACTGGCTAGTGAGTAGTGTCATGCGTCACATGATATGGGGGTGTGGCTTTGTCCCCAAAAATAGCATCGAAAAAGCCAAATCTTCAACACAGTTCTTCTGAGTATAACCAGCTTTTAGGCGCACCGTCGTTACATAAGTAATTACAGAGCAGTTACAAAGAAGTCAGAATGTAAACACGCGGAGTGGAAAGCAAACGGCGAATGGTGTGGGGGTGAGGCACGACGAGGCTTACGGAGAGTTGTGGGCAGGCCCGCAATGAGATTACGAGGGCCACACCTAATGGTGAGGGATGTGTGTGCAACCTTGGGTAACTCCAGGGTGGGCCTAATCCTGTCAGCCCATCAGTGTCAGAGGAAGGTGCTCTAATGAGCTGATGGTGGGTATGCTTTGGCTGTACCTGGCTGGCCTGGTTTTTTAGGCGCCTACCGGGGCCCTAAAGGTTGTAGATTTGAGTACTGCTGACCATACATAGTGCTTAACCTGACCTGGTCCCGGTTAATGACGGAGCGTATGTATAGATATGGTAGTGAGTGCGTTCGGGCGAATGTTATGTCATGGGGGGGGGGGGGGGTTAGTGTAGCAGCCCAAAGCGTTTACAGGTCGAGCCCTTCTCCCCTGTGGCCAGGTGACATACCGCGTTGTCCAGGTGACGGACCCCCAGCTGGAGACGGCGGACGACGGGGGAGGGGCGGTCAGTGTCGTGTCCACCGCTGCCTTTGCTGGGAATCCGCAGGCCGTCGCGCAGGTACCGGGACGCCCCGCCTCATGGCCACTTTCTCTTCCTACTTATTGTTGCTGCCGTTCCGTATCTAACGCCCTAACTTCCCGTTTTAGGCCTTGGATAAAACTCCGTGTTTAAGCACTACTGTCCCTACGGGCAGCCCTGCCAGCTAGCGAGCCGGATAGCCGCTCTGCGTGTGCCCATCGCTTTAGCTAGCTCAGTGATGTCCAGTAGCTAGCCAGCCGGCACATTGTTCAGCCTTCCTGGTTAGCAGGAGCGGTTCTAGCGTTTGGGAATTGTGGGAAAGAAATACTGGACACCACCCCCAAACTCCCCCGCGCCCCTGCGGATCACCACAATTAATTAATTTTGGGGGGACTGAGACGCATAATGAAACCGCTAAACCTGCTTAGCGTGCTAGGTAGTGAGCTGTGTTATATTACTTGGCTTTATGTACTGTGTTGCTCAGTGAGGTTTGTTTTTGCCGTCCTGCAGAGAAATCTATTTGCAAGAGAGTTAGCCCGCGTGCTCTGCAGAGGCCTTACCATATGGCTGCCTTCCCCCCACCCCCTCCACAGGCAGTGATCCAGAACCCCTTCAGTAATGGCGGCAGCCCCGCGGGGGAGTCTGTGGCGGGCGAGACCCGCTTTGCCTATTTTCCCGCCGCGGCTGTGAGTGACGGTACCGCCACCGGCGTGTCAGTGCAGGCCGCCGCCGACCCGAGCCTGACGCAGGCAGGGGGTGAGTCAGCGCCGAGCGCACCGCGACGCGAGCCGGGCCGCTCCGGAACAGCCTTGTGCTGTGTAATTGCGTAGGCATCCGCAGAAGCTGCCCCCCACCCTCCTAATGCCATTAGCAGAAGCCTGTGACCAGGGACGGGCACCCTGTCTTAACGGGGGCCTCCTCACCTCTGTCCCCCAGGCCAGTTCTATGTGATGATGACCCCCCCTGACGTCCTGCAGTCCGGCACACCCCGGACCATCGCGCCACGCACGCACCCTTACTCCACGTGAGTATTCGGTTTTACACCCTCTAGTGGCTCCCATTCCCAAGTGTTGACGTAGTATTCCTGAAATGGTGTCCTCTTGGGACGGTCTAGATAGCAGCTCACCTCCCTGAAATTAAGGTCACTCAGACGGGGCGTCCTTGTGGAAGCTCACCGCCGGTCCTGAACCCATCTACTCTTTATTTCCTGGTTAAATTTCTCACCCTGTGACTTGTGACTGTGACGGTGTCCGTGATTATTATTATTTTTTTCCCGTGACTGTTTGTCGAAGTGACGGTTCACACCCTGCATTTCAAATGATGCCTTTGGTGGGCCTTTCCCCCTCCCCCATTTTAAAATGTGAGCATCGGTGCACTCGAACCATAGCCTATTTCTTTGGAGGTGTCGCCATTGTGGATGTAAGTGTGTGCAATATAAATAGGACCTGTCCCTGTGGGGAGGGAGGGGGGGTGGGCAGCCAAGTGCCTGTATGTCCCCAAAGCCATTATACCTGAGGGAGAAAAGGTGTAGAAATTCATCTTTTGTACAGCCCTGAAGACATTCTGTGTCTCTTAGTTCTGATGCGAGGATGTATCCCAGTTCGGGGTTGCCCTTTTACTTCAGACCCCTGACACAATAAATCCTATAAAAAGTTAGTCTTTTATACTTCAGATGCATGTAGTACAGTGATGTCGAACCTGCTTACCCATCCAGTAAGTCTTGGTATCTATGGCACTGTAGTTTCTGGGGAGGAGGGGTCAGGCCAGGGGGCTGTGTGGCCCGCTCGGCCCTGGTCTGCACTGGGCCGGTCGTGTGCCGGAGAGCCTCCTGTCGGGTGGCATGGCTTCTGGCCAACGGGGCACATGCGGAGCAGATGGCTGCAGACGGGAGAATGCATGCGTGGTACTTCGAGGAGGGGCATCTGCATGTCTTGCCACCGCAGCTTGCTTTCTCCTTGGAAAATGCCTCTTTCTTGTTTGCTTTGTATGTATTATAAGCACATAGATCTCATTTCTGTAATAATGCCACTGATTTGTGTATAAATGAGTGTGAAACCATACCTACCTGCTGTCCACAGAGTGGAAAACAGACCAGTGCAACATGACAGTTTAAACTGGTGAGAAACTTTTACTCCCCTAAGAAGACTAGCCCCCCCCCCCCTCCTCTATA
>JAODKM010000126.1:12453816-12464339 GCA_026780845.1 Petrocephalus sullivani | reverse complement strand
CGACACAAGACATCCTTTTGCATTAATGCTGTGTTTTCTTCTAGTTTTTTTCTGTGCTGTGTGTGTGTGTGTGTGTGTGTGTGTGTGTGTGTGTGTGCGGTTTGACTGTGTGTCCTGGGGACAGTGCTGTGAGGAGCAGGTGGGCCGTACCGTCTTCCCGGGCCAGAGATGGATCAGGTTGGGACGCTTGCCCATGCGGCCTGGTGAGAGCTGCAGGGAGTGCACTGCTGTACCTGCTGGTGGCTGTGCGGTTGATGAGGCTCCCAGCGTGGGGAGGTGTCAGGGTTGCAGACCTGCGGTGGGCTGACCGGCCGCTCGCTGGATTGGGCACGCCAAACGAGAGCGTGCTCATCCCACCGCCACGGCCGTCGGCCGGGCGATCCCTCTGGCTGCCGTGTGTGTCCGCAGAGTGACTGATATCATGTGTGGAGACTCTCGGTTGCCCTGATCCGGCTGTCAGCGTTGTTTTCTGGTGGCGAGAGGTTTCTGATAGTGTTCCTCACGATCCCCAACTACCCAGGAAGGTCGACGGTCCACGTACGCCGAGAGATGAGAGGAGGCGGGCGCAGCACAATGAAGGTGAGGGACTTTTGGGCTTTCCCAAGCCCACCTTACTGTAGTCAGTCTAATGTTAAACTTTCAGGCAGCAGTCAGAAAAGTGACCCTTTTTCCACTAGATGGCGCTGCTGCTCAACACGAGCCAAGCCTAGTGATGTAATGGCTTCCCCCGTGACCCTGGAACGTTCCCATCTGTTGTTTACAGTGGAGAGGCGGCGGCGAGATAAAATCAACAATTGGATCGTCACCCTCTCGAAAATCATCCCCGACTGTACTATGGACAGCACCAAGACAGGAGCGGTGAGCCGTCCTGCCAGCGATGGGAGGGACGATGTCTCCAGAGCAGAGGTGGGCGGGGCTACCGCAAGCTGTCAATCACTGCCTGCTCTTACCTAATGGGGAACCCCTGGGGAGACATTGATTGACAGCATGGGAGGGTCCGCCCCACCCAGCGAGTGTCCTTCTCGTCCACTTTGTCTCATACCCCCCCCAGAGTAATCGGTGCTGTGCCTCCCCCACTCAGAGCAAAGGCGGCATCCTCTCCAAGGCATGCGACTACATCAGGGAGCTCAGGCAGAACAACCAGAGGCTACACGAGAGCTTCAAGGAGGTGGAGCGGGTCCAGGTGGACAATGAGCTTCTCCGGCAGCAGGTACACTGTCCCCCTGCTGGGCGTCCTTCCTGTGACCCCGCCACCGCACGCAAACGCAGGGCATGCTACTAAGTCGCGCATCTGTAACTCTGTAATTATCATTTCACCGACAACGGTGTAACGCCTTGTCCTGCGCAATCATTAGCGCATGTGTCTCTGCACACGCATCTCCACCACTAAACCTGCGCCTCAGACGTTTCTGTCTCTGTTATGGATATTCGTCATACTTTTGTATAAAGAAGGCTCTGGCTTGCGTCATGCTGAAGCACTTCAGACCATATTTCCTGACATGAGCAGCCTGCAGCGCCCCCTGCCGGAACCTCCAGGCAGTGCATGTGTTTAGTTTGTTCCACCACTCAGGCAGCTGATCCAAGCCTTCAAGGGCTTAGTGATTAGTTGAACTAGAAGGTCTGATGTGGGGGGACCCCTGCTTTGAGTGGCTGCCGGCCAGGTGACTAATGCCTACCCCCCCCAATGTCGGTGACGTTGCAGATCGAGGAGCTGAAGAATGAGAACGCCCTACTGAGGGCCCAGCTGCAGCAGCACGGCATTGAGGCGGTGGGGGAGACGGCACCGCAGTGAGGCGGGGGCCCGGGCCTGGGGGCAAAGCCCTAGGGAGCAGCAGGGTGTGAGCCAGGACTGCTGAGAAGGAGCCTCTCTGGCTGCCTGCCTCCCTCTGCGGAGTGGGCCTGGGATCCTCCGGAGGACATGGGGCGGCCCGCGCCCGCCCCGCCCGGGGCCCCCCGCTCGTTAAGCCTGCTTCGGACACTGATGATGAATGTCCTGCCGAGGGCTCTGCTGTCTCTCAGGACTTACTTCCTGCCCTTTTTGTCCTCCCTTTTACTTTTTCGTCTTTTTTTTATGACTCTTTTCTTACTGCTGTTTATGTCACTATTGGGTCACTTGTTTGGGTTAATTTATTAGCTTGTTAGGAGAGTGAATGGGGGGGGGGGCATGGAAGCCGAAGTGGCACCGGGTGGCGCAGTCTGGGCTGAGCAAACCCTGCTGGCCCCCCAGGCAGAGGTTGTCCTCTCCTCGGGGGCCGGTGTCCTTCCCGCAGATGGAGTTGCAATAAAGCATCACGCTCCAGCGCTCGGGTGACTCGTAACGTCCGGCAAGAGCACTCTGAAGCTTTGAGATTGCCTTATAGACGTGCCCTGCAGGAGAGCCGAGCATAGTCGGACGAGTTGGAAGCTTCGAAACCCCTTCCCCTGAGGATGTCGACACCCCTTCTGTGCCGCAAGGATGGCAGTATCTTGGAGCTCCTCATGCTCTTTCACTGTAGAATCGCACCCCTCATAGATCCAGTTCCTCCTCGGAGCACTTAACGTAGCTTTGGGTCTAGCTAAGAATGACTCCTGGTCCGTGTCTGTTTTGGACGTTCCCCAATTTTTAGGAATATAATGTATTAGCTAGATGGCTACTTTTGGTGACCAACTTTAAGGTAGTCTATGAAGAGCTTGAGTCACTGCTGAATGTTGAGATCTTAGGGCTTGTATGTGCATTTTGTTTTGTGGTCATTTTAATTATTTTTGTAAATAAGTTAATCGATAAGGATTCTTGGGGGGAAAGAAGATTCATTACAGAAATGTTAATGGGCTCTCTTGCTTGTGCTCTTTGTGGGGGAGGTATTGAAAGTGAAGACTGACAGCCTGACGAGCCAATCGGCATCACCTCCTCCCTCCCCCAAGAATGACGTTAACTTTATATGGCAAATTTTTTTTAAATTCATGTTTTCTTCAGTAGGGGGTCGTCCTGGGACTGGATATTGGGACAGTAATAAATGATGTTGCGGTATTCCAGGTTCACCCGCACGCAATGAAGCCGATCTCGGATGCTTCCGATTGGCACCTGGCTGTGTTCCCACGTGCGTGCAAAACCTGGCGCGTCATGAGGTCTGCGTTTGGGGTGCAGTCCCTCCTTCCAGGAGCTTCTCCTGATGCAAGACGTCAGAGCTGTGTCTGTCGGCGCTAGACGTCCAGGAAGAAGACGATGGCAGACCTCCTTCTTTTTGCCAACTAGTTTTACTTCTCCAGTAGTGCTGGCATGAGATTTCAAAGGTAGAAGAGATAATAAGCTAAATAGAGGAAAAAAAAACAAAAGATTTGCTTATGGCAAATTTTTTAAAATCTGGTTTATTTTAATTTTTTTTTTTTTAAGTAGCAAAGACTAAAAAGTACGGACAATGTGAAAGCTACGGCTGGGATGGTCTCCGCGGGGGCTCATGGACATTGGTGCTGTGAATGACTGCAGGCAAAAACGAAGCCACCTAATAAAGATGTGCTAATTTCTGCTGAGAGTGAATGGGGTTTGTTTTCCTGCTCGTCTCACGTCGCCGCCAGCTATCTGTCACCCGCCGGGTCCTGTCGCCACCCAGACGTCCCTCGCCTGTCCGGCTGCACTTCATCGTGCTCCTCTTCGCTCCTTATCTCGCCCTCGTCCCCCAGCCCCGCGGCTTTTTCCCGACACTCAGTCGCCAGTCTGCACAGCCAGGCGCCCCGGTGTCCGCTGTCCTGTTTGAAGTGACTGATCTCTGATCCCTTGTCCTGTGACGTGGGGGCATTGCACTCGGGCTCTCTCCAGGACCTGCGCCTCGCGTATTGCACCGGCCGTGGTGGCTTTCCTCGGGCCCCTGTTTTGGTCCGGCCGGGGCCCAAAAAGGGGCATGGACACCCTGGCCAATTCAGGCAGCCCAGAGCTTTATTGTGGCCCCTCTGCCTGGTGAAATCCACCCCTGTCACACAGCCATCCCTGGGACCTGCATTTCTTCAGATTGAAAGTAGCAACCCGAGCAGGAGGCCCAAGGTGACTTTGTCAAGGGGGACAGAATTTCTAGCCCTACCCATTGCTTCCACCGGGGTCTATAATCAGGCAGGACTGAGTGGGAGTGTGAATTGCGGCCGCGCTCGATTCTGTCCTGGCGTTTGGAGGCCTGTTTGTACTGGAATGAACACTGAAGAATCACATCATTCCCTGTAACTGCGTGTGTCATTATGAACAGGTCCCACAGCTTGCTGTGCTGTGCTCTTCGCCTCAGACGCAGATCTTCCTTGTCGTTGCTCTGTCTGTCCCCCATTTAAGCTAATGGTACAATAGAGGGTGGCAGGCTCGATGCTTTATTTAGCCACCTGGTTATGGCTGCTGTGAGACGGGCCCACAAAGCTGTAGACTGAGACCTAAAGTACAATTGGTCCTGGGTTCTCAACCAAGCTACAGGCAGCTAGCTTTCTGCTAATACTTTCCTCAAACTTCAGGGCAGTGACTGGCTCAGCAGGCTAAGCCTCTGTGCGTGTGCTTGGAAGGGAGCCGGTTTGGGCTCAACCTCAGCAAGGCCCTTAAAGCCCAGCTTCCTGGGCCCTGCTGCAGGGCTGCCCATTGCTGCCAAGCTGCCTCTCACCTGTGTGTCATGGAGGGCAAGCTGTAGTAGGCAGAGAATTTCTCTGCAGACACCAATAAAAGGGCTGATGCAATTGTTTTTGCACTTGTCAGTTTTGCATTCAATGCTAGTTAAAGATGTGATACTTTGGGTCACAGCCAGGGGGCGTAGTGTTGCATATAGAAGTAATAAAGGCCTGTGGCGAGCATGCGTGGGGGGGGGGGGGTCACTGTCCTTGGCTGGTGCTACTCGTGTGTGTGTGTGTGTGTGTGTGTGTGCGCGCACGGCGGGCGCCCTACTGGAGCCTGGTCCTGTTTGAGCAGATGATTGTTTCTGATAGCGTTGGCGCTCCGTGTTGCCCGTCTCGCCTGGGGAAACCCCTTGGATCTGTGCTGCAGGTAAAAATGGGAGTGGTTACACAGGCCATCTGGCCACGTACTCCAAAGGACATCATGCTTACCCTCCTCCTCGTCTCCGGACGTAGAGGAAAACATCCCCGAGCTCGCCGTAGCTCTACCTGCAGTGTTCCTCTGTGTAACTGTACCCTAGGCTGTGTGAGGACACATCTCATGCCAGCTTCATGGCACAGATGTGTCTCAAAGCACCTGCATTTTCACAGGAGAAACACCACCAGAGTATGATATTTCAGCTCAAGGTTTGACAGGATGCAAATGAGATGGTGAAGCTGCGTTCATTAAGGATGAGGGATCAGCCATGGATCAGAGCAGGGACACCCACACGGCATTGATTATAAATCAGTTTGGCCCTTTGCTCGTGTTGATATCAGACATGACATTGCGATCCAGGATGTTTGATGTTATGATGGTAATACATTGTACGGAGAACAATCTCCCGCATCCTACAATCTTGATTTAGTGACAGGTCAGGAAACGTGTGTGTGTTTGTGCCGTGGAGGGGAAGCATACATAAAGCCCCCCCCCCCCCCAAAAAAAAACATTTACCCAAACAAGTGACCCACATTAAATATTTATATATAACTTTATTTGAAACAGACAACAGACATTTGCTCCCGTTGTGTATGGTTTTCAGCTGCAGCTTTGGCTTAAAACGCAAAAACTTTAAAAAGCTTTAATAAGTAAGTATGTGTTTGCAGCCATAGAAAATATAGCAAAAGCGGGAGCTGTTCACATTTTCTAACCATAAGACGACAAACACCAGTGCCCGCGTTTAATGGGCTACGTTATTTGTATATTTGTGCACAATCAAACGTTATTTCTGGTAATGCGATTTCATCTGTCCATTTTTGGTATTGCTCATTCAAATTAGGGGGTTTTTAGGGCTATTTTTGTTGACAGTGGACATCTGCCACCTGCAGCCTGTGTTACAGGTTATCGCTAAACGAGACTGATGCACCGGCATCCGCCAAACACACGGGCTTTTTTTTTATCGGAAACTACAGCAATTTGCAAATGTCTAAGCGGTTTTGCATACAGCGCTATTTGATGCAATGATGCAAACTTCCTTCAGTCCAGTTCATTAGGGCACATATGGCCTGTTTTTATCATTATTTTTCTTAAGTCAATCGATTTGTGTAAAGAATCTTATAAGATTATACCAGCTGCGGTCTCGTATATCAAAGTACTATACATGCTAGTTTCGTATGCAAACTCTTCTAAAGATATTTCGTTGCAGTATTGAAATTCTTAACCTCTTGAAGGGTATGCAAACTCATAAAACGCTCCCAAGTTATTCAAGACCTCACTGATAAAAAAAAGAAAATAATTGTATCTATTTTCATTAGAGGGGGTATGTTTCTCAGTGGGATTTCCTAAGCGGGATTTCCAAATTCCACCTTCCCACTCCCCTTGCCAGGCAATGCGCAGGAATTTCCATACAGAAAGGGTCGGCTTCCCGGAAGATCTTTTAAATCTTTTATTTCTGTGTAGTGTTCTCGCTAATAAACTTTTAAATAACTTACACTGAGCTTTTGATGAACAACTCACCCTCACATTTGCCTAACTGGCGGTATAGCTGTAATTATTGCGAAATCAAAAAGGAAATTAATTATGTTTCTAAACTGTTCCTTTTTGCCCCTTGAAAAAAAAAAACAATGCGGCCATCATTATTTTAATTGTTTTTTATCCCCTGGAGAATAAACTAAATGACTGAGTAATTTATTTTGGTTTGTTTTAGTGTCAAGAATGAAAATGATCAAAAAACACAACTGCCCGTATTTGACTGCCACAACGATCCGATCTGTGTCCACTTGTAAAACCCGAAAAATGTGTGAAATAAATCCGTATTGTATATCTGCTGTTATGCCTGTACGATGTAACATGTTTCCTGCAAGCGTCAGGGCGTTGAAATATCACACAACGACCTTCCGTGTAAGAATCCATGTATTTTAACCTCTAAATGTTTTTCAAGTATATTTATTAGACTTGACCAATGGAAACCATTATAATTGCGGTTGCAGAACAAAACAAGATGTTATAGTTAATACAAATATGACCATACCAATACTACACATCAATATGCATCACTATTTATCTTGAACGACCTGAAGTACACAAGTTATATTTCTATAGTTAAACCTTCTCATTTGGAAATAGCAGAAATTACAGGAATGGGCGGCACCGGCTGGGAGGGGGTATTGGGCAACAGGGTGCATTACAGATATAAAGAGATGTGGCAGCATTCTGACAGCTAGTAGGTCCTCTCTACACCCTCCTGGGAAGTGACATTTCACCCGGCGCCTTCAGACGCTCCAGTTCTCCGACCGGTCGAGGTGCAGAAGGAAACTTTGCAGCCGCGCTGTCAGAATGAAGCTCCTGCGCGCCGCCGCCGTGACGCTCTGCCTCTGCGTCCTGCTCGCCGCAGCCGTGCCCTTCTCCGAGGTAAGCTCCGGCCCTTCGCCGAGCAGCAGGAGCCTGACCGGGGCTGCGATCCTGAGACCTAACCTGGGTGCTTTACTTCCGCCGATAGACACCGACGCAGGAGAGCAGCAGAGGGCAGACGCCGGCCGAGGGGCACTGGGCTCCCCTTCCTGCAGAAGCGGCCAATCCCTTGGTACGCTACTCGAACACATTTATTAAAACATTCTGGAGATATTAACGTTAACTAAGATGTAGCATATTCCCGGTATATATCATCATTATTATTATTATTATTATTATCACATTGCAATGCCATAGAGAACAGAGGAACTAGGTGGATAATATGCTGCGGCACTTCTTATAGGACCCTCTCCTTTCCCACGCACCATACCGGCCTAGTGACCTTACCGTCCACTTTCCTGGCAGGTCCTCCTGAGGATGAAGCGGCAGAGCCACCTGTCCCTGTGCCGACACTGCTGTAACTGCTGTAAAAACAAAGGCTGCGGCTTCTGCTGCAGGTTTTAGCCGCCCCGCGGGACTGGACGCACGGGGCTGGACGCACGCGGCTGGGACACCGCAGCCAACATTAACTTATTGCCGAAATATCTCTAACTCCTGTCCTGCACTGGATTTTTATTTTCTGCTCGTTTAATTATTACTCCCGAAACCAGAGAACAACAAGGAATTATTAGTCTGGTTATACAATCCCAATCATGGTCTTAACTATGCGCTGAGCTAGTCCGTCGTATTCCGTTATGTCATTTTGTTGCTGAAATCTGTTGACAAAATAACAGATTTGTGACTTTTTAATATATTTGTCATGTAATTACCAGCTGTTTTGTACAAAAGTTTTTTTTGGGTTCTTTTTTTAATATGAAGTGTATATCTATATGTTTTCCGAAATAACGTATTGTTATATAAATAAACTGTTTCTGATAAACAATATATAAGGACACTTATTTTATTCCTTGTTATCCGGCTCTGCCCTTAGAGATACTAGTGTTAGTGTTAGTTTACTAAGTTAAATGCATGGAGTCCCTCACGGGACAGCTTTTACCCCAGCGGGGAGCCGCCTGACCCCCAAGAAATAGTCCAGGAAAGACCGCAAGGTAAAGCAGAAATAGCGCATCCCGTGCGAAGTACAGCCTTTCGGGCAGAACAGATGTGGCGTTACCGTTTCATTTTCCACATTATCTTATATTTCTCTACCCACCCCGTCGCGGACCCTAGTTAGTAGTCTGCCTTGCGGCCACCCCCCTGGGCCAGTGATCAGCCACACAGCGGGCCACAGATATCACCACTAGGGGGAGCCAAAGACCACGAGCTGCGCTGCAGTTCGACAAGCATATAAATCAATGACCTCAATTTATAGTGATTTAAGAAGAGCCAGCCGTGCCACTGTACAGACATTTTAAGTGAAATCGTAAGACTGGATTTCATTGACCAGTTGATGCTTGCAAATTCATACACAGAAGAGTTCAATACGATGCTTATGCAATGCACGAAACTTTATATAGGAACGTGAAGCACGTATTTGCGGAGAGAAGTGGACGGGTGGCTTAAAATCCGCACATTTTTCTGTTCACCAAATGACACCATCTGCATGCACACTTGGCTGCCGTAGAATCGGCTGCCGCATCTCAGGTGTTGGGTCGATACTGTAGCGGCACCTAAAGAGAATTGATGGAGTTTGTAATGAAGGCGAACCGGCAGCACAAACATACTGCCCGGCCGTCCCTTATCCTCGGGTCAGCGCGGCACCTGGAGTCGTTAGTTTTCATTATCCGGCCACGGCGTCGGCGGGTTCCCATTCTCCCCGCCGCATACCGATGCGCCGCGACGGACAGCACCGCGCCCGGCGTGCACTCCCCCCGCGAAGAATAGCCCATAATCGCTAATACCCATCTTTCGCATCTGGCCGTGCCCTTGGGTGGGTGCCTTATGGATTTACAGCAGCATTATCGGGACTCCAGCACCGTCTTTCCCTTTGCACCAAATGTATTTACTGAATAATCAGCCGGTGAAAACGAGGGAACGAGACCCCCCCGCCTCCTATTATACTGTAACTGCTGCCCCCTCCGGGTCCACACCGCGCGTCCCCGGAGCCCAGCGGCTTCTCCCCCTTCCCCTCCGGCTTGCCCCTCCCTCCAATTCCCCAGTTCCGCCCTACAGTGACACACACACACATCGGTGCTCCTTTAATTAAGGTGCTTGCCGCCTGGTGCGCTATGATTACTCTATCGGACCCGAGCCCAAGCGCCGCTCTCTTCTGGTCGCAGTTCAGCTTTATCTCACCCTTTCCTGGGGGAGGGGGCCGCCTTCCACAAAAGTATCTCACCCAAAGACGTTATCAGTGTTTTTGCACCACAGTAAGCACCTGGTAAGGTGATGCTGGCAGATTTTGCACGAAACGGACTCAATCACAATGAGCGGAGCACCTGTTTCCCATACCTGTTTCCCATACCTGTTTCCCATAACTGTTTCCCATACCTGTTTCCCATACCTGTTACCCATAACTGTTTCCCATACCTGTTTCCCATAACTGTTTTCCATACCTGTTTCCCATAACTGTTTCCCATAACTGTTTCCCATACCTGTTTCCCATACCTGTTTCCCATAACTGTTCTCCATACCTGTTTCCCATACCTATTTCCCATACCTGTTTTCCATAACTGTTTTCCATACCTGTTTCCCATAACTGTTTCCCATAACTGTTTCCCATACCTGTTTCCCATAACTGTTTCCCATACCTGTTTCCCATACCTGTTTCCCATAACTGTTTTCCATACCTGTTTCCCATACCTATTTCCCATACCTGTTTCCCATAACTGTTTCCCATACCTGTTTCCCATAACTGTTTTCCAAACCTGTTTCCCATAACTGTTTCCCATAACTGTTTCCCATACCTGTTTCCCATAACTGTTTCCCATAACTGTTTTCCATACCTGTTTCCCATAACTGTTTCCCATAACTGTTTCCCATAACTGTTTTCCATACCTGTTTCCCATACCTATTTCTCATACCTGTTTCCCATAACTGTTTCCCATACCTGTTTCCCATACCTGTTTCCCATAACTGTTTTCCATACCTGTTTCCCATA
>JAODKM010000126.1:12431296-12442228 GCA_026780845.1 Petrocephalus sullivani | reverse complement strand
TGTCTTCCTTTCACTGTCTGTGTCTCCCCGTGTCTTCCTGTGTCTGCCAGTATTAGGCTATGTGTCCCTGTATCTTCCTGCGGCTGCCGCTGTCTTCCAGTGTCTTCCTCTCTCTGCCTGTCTCCTTATGTCTGCCTCTGTCTGTCTATGTCGTCCTGTGGATTCCAATATCTTACCCTCTCTGCCCATGTCTCCTTGTGTCTTCCTCTCTCTGCCTGTGTCTCCCTGTCACTGATTGTGTCTACTGCCATCTGCCTGTGTCTCCCTGTGACTGATTGTGTCTACTGCCATCTGCCTGTGTCTGTAGAAAAGCCTATGTCACAGTGTGAGGATTTTTAGGGCTATGTGTTGCAGTGCGTCCATGGAGCTGGATCACACATAGATCCAGGACTTTATGGATCTGCTCTGCAAGGGGATGGGCAGCGGGTGTCCGCCTCATTCTGCCTTCATGCGTCGTTGGCTCTTCAACTTCCTACTTGCGGGATGCCTCTGCAGAATCGTGCATGCAGGGGTTCTGAGATTTGTCGCAGGTTTGGCTGGCCAATATGGAACTCCTGTGAATGGCAGAGCAATACTGTTAGATATTTTGGACCAGGTTCTGCTGAGCATATACAGCCATTCTGGATTCAGCAGGTCCAGGTATGTGGTGAGGGGTCGGGTCCTGGCCATGTTCTTTAGAGTAAAAATGCATTTGATTCTGAGGCTCTTGGCTTCTGTCAGCGACGTCCTGCCTGTGTGACTGTGTTGGTCTCCTACAGCAGCTCTGACTCAGTCCTCCTCCACCGTGTGAAGAATTTTCTCATTTATCGCAGATTTTTAAATCACATTCACTTTCTATGCATGTTAATATTATCATGTTCCTCACCTCCTGTACCACTTTGAGGGACTCTGAAGCACAATCGGCATTGCCAGATAAAGTGGAATGCTTTTTAAAATCTCTGAGACTTGCTCCAGGTGCGAGGATGAAGGGAATCGGGTTCCACAGGGTTGGATGGAGGGAAGGAATAAGGATGGGAATAGGGAAATTGTATGAAGTCAGGATGGAAAGTGCTACAATGCGGTGAGAGCCTTGCTGAGGTTTTTCCTAGTGAGGGAAAACACAGGTGGAGGAAAACGCCAGTCACATGTCATTGCCCTAACCTCCTCCCGCCCCCAATATGCCAAGAAAAAAGCAAAGGGTGTAAATATGTTGTTTTGGCAGGAAGCCAGTCCGAGCCAGGGCAGGGAGAGTGTGGTAAAGATCCTGCAGAGCCGTCCACAGATTACCGCTCACAGAGCCGAACCACAGTTTCTGGGTCAAATTACTCCCAGTCTTATAAAGGACACTACTATAACGGCCATGAGGTTATAAGACCTTGACTGTAGGAGTCAGGGAGACGGTGGTGATGCAGACATGGGCTGGATGGACGAGTCACGCCTCTCGTCGCAGGGTCCCGGCTTTTGGTGATCTGGGGTACTGTGAGCTCCACTAACCGGGTGATCAGTTAGCAGCTTTCGATTGTCTCTACTTTCCGTTCAAGCTTTTAAACATTCCCTTCGTTGTTTTAATTGGGACTCTAGTTCTCTGGTGGATTGTCTGTGTAGTTTTGGTCTTAAATGATCGTTCCAACATTCGCTTGTCCCATGTGCCTGAAGGTGTCCGTGTTTCCTGGAACTGATTTTGACACATGGACAGTTCAGTTCCCTCCGGTTTTTTGGAGGGGTGTGTCCCTGCCTCCCATATCCAAGGTCGCTGTCCTCATTACTTTCCCAGCTTACTCCAGGTCAGGCTCACCTTCGCAGCTTCTAATCAGTACACCGACTGTCAGCCTGATGGACGGTGAAGAAGGACAGATCAGAGGGAGGAGAGCAGCGAGGGAGGAGACATGGAAGAAAAGGAGAGGGAGGTGGAGAGAGGAAGTGAGAAGATGGTGGAAGTATAAGAGGGGACTAGGGAAGTGGAGACTGAGAAAGGCCAAGGGTTAGTCACCAGAGGCTGCTCCACGCTGCTGCTAAATATGGCCCTTGGCAATTGATTTGATTTGATAAGTATGTACAATGGAGTCCCTCTTATTCATCAGAGTCCTATCCACTCGGAATACTGGGGGCTACCGGTTCACTTTAAAGGAACCTCCAGTGATTCCTCTTGAGTCGAGAACAAACACCCCTGCCGATCTCACCTCCGTTTGCTCAGCGGGAGTCTTTTTCTGCTTTTTTTCCTTCGCGGCTATCTCCAGGGTAAACCTCTCCAGCTGTAGCGTGAGCGCAAGGAGAACTCAAGGTCAACATCTGCCGGCGTACGTGTCTTACGATTATTGCGGTTCCACTCCCCGTCTCTGCGCGCCGCCCTTGGCCGTGGTGCAAACGCTAGGGCGTCAGACAGCCGGCGGCTCGAACCCGCGGCGGCCGCCTGCGGACATGGATGTCGGAGTGAGGAGAGGCGTGCCGTTTTACCCATCATTAACACTGCCATCACTGAGCCACTTAGCTGACACATTTACCCAGCCTGACCCACAACTTCTGCCATTTATCCAGCTGGATGTGCAGCAGAGCTGCCGGGCGATTCGGGTTAAGTGCTCCGCTCAAGGACACAAAAGCAGCGCCGCTCCTGGGGCAAGGAAGCAAAGAGACGGCTATTGTGAGCGGCATCTCCAAAGTACGCTCTCAGATCATTTGGAGGAGACTCAGAAGCACCTCCATCACCCTGCCTGATGGAGCTGTGCATGTAAAATGCCAAAAATATCCTTTCGGCACAGAAAAAGTACAAAGAAAACAAACAGATGTGCTTCTGTGATGTGTTTTCCAAAGATCAACAAGAGCTCTGCACTGAGCCCAAGACGAGGACTCCGGGTAAGACGTCCTCTGACACTCTCCTTATCAAATAATAATAACCCATTCACTACCCACTTACTCCAGGCAGCACAAGACTGGGACACTCCCCGGATTGAATGCCAGAAAATAAATATAAGAAGGATAACAATAATAAACAGGTTATATTAATTACAAAATTACAATCCTTTTCATGCAATATATGGACAAAAGTATTGGGACACTTGGCCTTTAGACCTACAGGAAGTTGTATGACATCCCATTCTAAATCCATTGGCATCAATATAGTGTTGGTCTCCCCTATGCAGCTATAACAGCTGCCACTCTTCTGGGAAGGCTTTCCACAAGACGTTGGATTGTGTCTGTGGGAATTCTTGCTCATCCATCCAGAAGAGCATTTGCAAGGTCAGGCACTGATGAAGGCCTGGCTTGTAATTTTCATTTTAGTTCATCCCAAACGAGTTTGATGGGGTTGAGGTTAGGGCTCTGTGAAAGCCAGTCAAGTTAGTTCACCCCAAACTCACCCATCCATGTCTTTATGGACCTTGCTTTGTGCACTGGGGCATAGTCATGCTGGAACAGAAAAGGGCCTTCCCAAAAACTGAATGCTCTATGCTGAAGCATTATGAGCTCCCTACACTGGAACTATGGGACCTAGCCCAACCCCTGAAAAACAACCCCATACCATTATCCCCACGCCACCAAACTCTACAGTTGGCACAATGCAGTCAGGCAGGTAACCCTCTCCTGGCATCTTCCAAATCCATAATCGTCCATCAGACCGCCAGACGAAGATAGAAGTGTGATCCACAGAACATGTTTCCACTACTCCAGGGTCCAGTGGCTCTCCATCCGACATTTTGCTTGGTGATGTGAGACTCGCATGCAGTTGCTCGGCCATGGAGACCCATTCCATGAAGCTCCCGGTGCACAGTTTTTATGCTGGGGTTAATGCCAGAGGAAATTTGGAGCACTTCGGTTATTGAGCCAACAGAGCGCTGGCGACTTTTACACACTGTGCATCTCAGCACTCGGCAACCCCGCTCCGTTACTTTACAGGGTCTGAAACTTCATGGCTGAGTTTCTGTTGTTCCTAAGCACTTCCACTTTGCAATGATACAGCTACCAGGGAAGAAATTTCACAAACTTACTTACTCTGGAGGTGGCATTGTGTGACAGTACCACACTCGTATTCACTGATCTATTCAGAACGACCCATTGTATCATTAATTCTTGTATACCTGGCTGCACAGCTAGGTGCTGATACCTGTGGCAAGGTATCTGAATGAAACACCCGAATTCAGTGATTACCAGGTGTGTCCCAATACTTCTGGCCATATAGTGTATCTAACTCCAGAATGACAAGGTCGTGTTTTACCCATGGAACGTGAAGTCCAGCTGGGATGATCACACAACATCTCAAGCTCAGTTGTACATTGCCATCGGAACGTTCAAACTGTCCTTCACCCCGTGGCTGAGAGAGACGGCGTTATGGGGCCATCCTGCCACGAATGGAGGGGCGGCTGGTTTGAGGAACTTCAAATTCAAAAAGTGACGAAATGGGTCATTTCTCGGGTTTTGCCATTTGATTGTTTTACGATAGATGTTGATTATATGAACGGGCTCTCGTGAGAACCGCAAACTCAGCGGGGGAGACTTGGGATGATCAGCCCATATGGAAACATCAGCTTCAACTAATAGGCGCTGGTCTTAAACCTAACTGCCGAAAACAGCGTTAAACGTATCGCTTACTACATCTCGGCCTTTGATCTCACTTCAAGGCTGTGCAGCCCGGGAGTGTATTTTTAACTGCCTAAAAAATGTGGTGCTGTTCCACCCCTCAAATGTTTAACATAAAGGGAGAAGGCCCTTTCCCCAGGGGACGGACTGAAACCCACGAGTTTCTACATGTCAGCATTGCAAGGTGAAGAACGAACATATACGTCACGAGAAAAGAGCCCTCCCTCTGTCCATCTCTCTACCTCTCAGTCTTACTCTCATTCCCCCACTTCCACCCCCCCATTCCACTCTCCTCCCACAAATGTCCTATCAGCTCTTCCCCAACCACTTACCATTTTCAGCTCTGGCTTTGATGATCTGGGCATCATCAAAGTGTGCACGTAGCAATGATGCATTTCAATACACTTATAAATAACAACGATATAAAAATATACGAACAAATGAGAATCCGGAGTCTTTGGATCCCAGGAACAGTCTTTATTCCTACAGGTGTGTAAGGTAGCTGTCAGCCTTCCTTTAACTATATCCATGATCTCATTCCTGCTTTTAATCGCTGAACTTCCTTTTCAAAATAAGATTTCATTACATAGGCGCTGAGCCCACCTCCCATTTTTTTAGTGTGTTGGTTTTTTTTTTTGAGACATGCTGTGTCATTTTCGGTGTTCATAGAACTGTTCAATCAAAAGTAAAAGAAAAATGCATCCCTCACTCTCTGTCACCCTGTCTTGCCACTGTCTGTCACTCTCTCTTCTCCAGGCCAGCCAGTGAATCCATCACCAGGGAGACACAATTCTCCCCTTGAGATATAAATGTGGGGTTTAAGTCGGGCGGGAACGGCGCGAAGCTGACACTCTGGGGGATGGCGATTACAAGCCGGCGTCATCTGCCTCATCCACGGCGATTAGTGGCCAAGCCGAGGGGCTTGGGGGAAGCAGGTGGCGCTGCCCCCATACATTTCCATCCTAAACAGGCTGCCAGAGCAAATTAGGCAGGCAACACCACAGGCAGCGGTGAGCCGTGGGAGGGGCCCCGGGTGGGCACGCTGCATTAAATGTCAGGTGACTGCCGGAAACACCTAGGTGTAGATCCCTCCCTGGGATCTGCTGGAGACAAATTACACCTCGTGCACCTGTGAAAAGGGCATTTCTATATTAAAGGGGAAAAGAGAGGGGCAGTTAATTGTTTTGCGAGCCTGTGAATGGGTCCGTGAACCCCTGTACGCTCCCCTTCAAATGTCAACCGCGAACTTCATTTATGCACCCGGGACTTTGGGGGACTACGGTTCATAAAGTACATGGACTCTCGGTTAAATACGGAAATGTAAATCTCATTCCTTTTCACTGAATTTATTACAAAAAAAAAAAATACACCCTATCGAAAATTACCGTACGCCCACACACATAACCACTTCCTTTCAATGTATTTTTTTTATCTCAGCTGTGTAGGATGCGAAGTAGTTACTAAAACTTACATACGCAGTCGTATTTCTAAGCAATTAATAACAACAAACAATTCAGCCCCCGCAGCACTGTCATATTAGGATTACCGACTCCGCACAAGCATTTGTTTTATAAATTCGGGCTACAAAATGAATTAAATTACAGATGCCTCCCCACCACCTGTACCCTTATCAACAAGACCTCCAGTCCACGCCCACCAGCACTTACATATCCAACACCGTACTATACGCACACAGCGCCCGACCTCGTCGCCGGCGCTTTCTCGGTATACTGCAGCAGCAATAAGCGCACTATAAATCACATTGCATTACAGGAGCGTCGTTCTCGCCTCTCCGGCCCGCCTCCCCGGCGCCGCTCATTGGCTAGGAGCCCTCCTTCGCCCGCCCCCTCATGCCATTTGTAGAGTCCGACCTCTTCCTTGGCGCAGGGGATTGGCGGAAGAAAGTTCTCCCGGAGCTGTCAATCACGGCTTTCTTACGCGTCGCTTTGGGGGGGCTTCTCCTTATGATGCATAGAGCGCAGAGCTGCTAAACGTGCTGAATACTGAAGGCAAAAGGGAGAATAAAAAAGGACAAAAACACACTACGGCACACACGCTTTTTCCCACTTCTACACATAATACCAAATATTTGCTACAGTCAGCGGTTTGCATAATTTTTTGTTAATTCGGAGTCTCATCTCCATGCGCCTTTGAACGTCTATCAGAGAAATTTGCATACATATTAATTCATTTTTGGGAATATTTGCTTTTTTTAAAAAAAAAAAAAAACAAAAAGGGATCGCTGTGCCATTTGGCAGTTTCGTCTTAGGAGAGCCGCCCGACTGTTTTTGACGAGGTGCATGAGAAGGAAACACCATAAAGGAATAAGCATAACTGTCGCTTCTATTTTTTTTCGTCCGCTTCTGCAAAATTAAATTTGACAGCTAATATAAATACCGCCGTTGCGTAAATTACGCACGTGATCGGAAAGGGTGCATTTTGAACAGTGTAAAGGGCACAAAAAGGAGACTATAACTGTACTTAATACTGAAGAAGAAAAAAACGCGTCGGACGAGGGCAACATGAGCGGCGCCGTCTTGCGAAACGCGGTCTTGGGGCTGCTTCTTGCGGCGCTGTGCGACGGTAAGTAGTTACATCGCCGCACTTTGATTTATGACCGCTTCTTTGACCACACGTCTGCATTTTCCCCCCCCTGCCGTTCTCTGTGTTATACCGCTGGAGTTGCATACTAATGTCCCTCTTCCTACCTGGCCGCGCATCATGCGTGCCGCTGTCACGCCGCGCTCCGTTTTGTTTTGGTCCGCCACCGGGTGCGCGTCAGTGCGTGTCTACCAGTGTGCGAGCATTTATGAGGAAAAAGTGCTAGTGATGGCCCGCTCGTCATTTACCTAAATATGTGTCCCCCCCCCGCGATCCAGATTAAAGGACGCGGAAATCTGCAGCTCTGAGATGCAAAGCCAAAGTTGCCGGCGCGGCGCGCTTCGCCCCGTATTGCGCACCCATTAATATGACATTATAAGTGAAGTCAGCACATTCCGTGGCGATCGGACCCCGGGCTGTCTGCGGACCATCGTGGACACGGACGACCAACGCCTTCTTAAACGTCCCGACACGTACGCTCTCCTCCCGCTCCACTCTTATTTATTTGCGAGGCGCCCCAGCCGGGATCGATCTTTGTGCGGGGCTTTCGTCGGGGTTTTTCCCCCCCTTGCCGTCTTTTCTGGGTTATTAATCTGTTCAGTGCTGTAGCTCCAGGCGCGGAGGGCTCTCTGTCCTCAGGGTCAAACTTAGAGCCAATGTCATCGCTGGGAGCCCGCACTAGGTCACCGTGATCACTCTCCGCGGTTCCGGCGATTTAATGTTTGCTGGAATACCCCCCCCCCCCATACATGTTCTTCTACGACGGCTTAACCCCCTAGTCGCTTTAGCGTTTTTTCCATTTTTTTCCCCCAATAATTGTGCTCTTATATATCAGAAGCAGCCGTAGGTCGCGTTAATTCCCCTCATTATTAATTGCACGAAAGCTAGACGTAGCGTCACGAGTGGGAAGGTGCTTCGCCGCGGACTAACGCGCACTGCAGAAGGGAGATTATTTCCGCAGCGCCCTCGGATTGGCGTTATTTCTGTAGCTGATGGCAAAAGATTCGACGAGAATAGCCGCTAAACGGCGGCAGCCGTGTAAAGGGGACGCCTGCGTGTCCTGCCGTACACCCACACGCATATTTAACGCTCACGGTGCCTTTGCGCAGATGTCTTCGGTGCGCAGTGATGCAACAGCGGCAGTACACATGCGTGCCCCGATTAGCTTTACATTACAGAGAGGGAAATAAGGGTGTAAATAAATAGCCCGTCGCTAAATAACTGTAATTGAATTGTCGGCGAGAAAAGGTGGCGGGTGAAGCGCCGGCGAGCGGAGAGCCATCTGTCCAGTAGTCCGAGGCGTAGGAGCCGAGCGCATCCACACGGAATTACGCAATATCTAACGGGCACTGGTATAGGCGTCTTATATAAACATAGCTGAAAGGGAAGCAGAGACAGCCTATGCAATGTGGATCTATGGGAGCTCAGGTGTTATCTGGAGATTTTGCCCGCTTATACTTTTAATTGCGTGATGGTTTTCAAGTGTTTTCAATTAGCATGCTGTGTGTGTGAATGTCACCACCCCACCCCAACCGGAAGCCCCCCACGGTGCAGCCCCAATGCAGTGCCAGGCTGATAAATCCTCTCGGATCTGGGGATGCCATGCAGTTACTAAAGCACATGGCAGCCTCTTACACACGCATGTGGAGAAAACAGTGGATAACTTTAGGACAGCTCTGTGCCATAAGTGATCATGATTACATCTAGGATTAAGTAGATGAGGAATACTGGCAGTGCGGTTGGGAGTAACCCTGTTTTTGTTCCTGTGTGGGTTTTTTTGTTTTGTTTTGGCAGGTTGTAGCTTTTCGTTGTGACTGGGGTTTGTACTAGTTTGCTGAGTCAACATAAGACGGAAATCGAATCGGCCTGCTATCATCTGCCGAGGGCTGGACTTGCATTCGGTGTAAAAATAACTTTTGAAAGACGGAGAATTGCTGAGTTTCCCTGATTGGGGCACTGCCACCGCAGCGATTTAATGCTCACTTCTTGCCGTGTCAGTGTTGCACTGTGTCGCGATTTCCAGCCCCTATAGTCCGCCAGCTGGCTATTTCACCAGGCCCCTTCACCAAGGGCCGCTAGGCTCTGCTCAGAGGTACCATTAAATCTTCAACATCAAGGATCACATGTCAAGGTTCTAAAGCTCGCTTAATCCTCTTATGGATGCGACAGCTGAGACCCTCAGACCCCCGGGGCCAGAGGCTGCGCCGTCTGTGCTGATTCACGTCAGTCCTACCCCGTAGAAATATAACATAATTGTCTTTTGGAAAAGCTTTTCATTTCTTTGCTCCGCAGCCTGTGCCGGGACGGTTAGCTACAAATTTCATTAACGACAAATATCACGGGCCTGATAAACCTTATTAGTTCCACAGTATCGTTTGTGATAATTGTGTCTGCCGGCTCCCCTCTTCGTAAAAGGCAGTGGGCCCAGGGAAGACAGCCCATCACCAGAGAGTAGCAGGGGTGCTGGGTGGGAGAGGTGGGCGTAGGAGGGGGGGCGCCGTGCCGCGCGGGCGTCTGCGAGGCTGCCCGCTTGTCGGCTGTCCCGGCGGGTCGCCGGATCTGGCAGGGGCCGGATGGGATGGAGATGCCGCTCGCTGCCAGCGCTGGCACTCTCCCCGCCGTTGTGAGGAGACGCTCCCTCCTCTTCGAAACGGGGCGATCTGGCAGGTCCCGGCAGCGCCCCCCTCTGGCCGTCCCCGCGTTTGCGCATGCTCGACTCCCAGAGCCCTGACTGCGATTCTGTCCGCGAGCGGCGGCGCCGGGGACCGGGCGTGACGCCAGCCGCTGCGAGGAGGACCGACCCGAGCCGGTCCCCTGCGCGTAATCGGGTTGCGGGAAAACGCTCCGGCTTTGTGTTGCCGGCAAGGTTAAGTGGAGCGCAGGCGGGTGGCCGGGCGGGAGCGAGGCTGCCTCTCAGGCCGGCAGAAGTGACACATCTGGCTGTCTGGCTCTGTGTTCCAAAAATGGCAGGTGGGGGAGGGAAACCTGCAGCACGGGGCCCGGCTGAATGGGCTCCCCCTATTGCTGGGCTTTATGTCACCTGGTAGGAACTGCCTGAAAATCACACATTTTCTCACTGTTGTAGAATAGGCCTGGGTGCCCCGTTCGGCTTAAGCCGGCCTCATGCAGATCCCCCGAGGAAGGACCCCTTCACCCGCTACATGCTGTAGTCACTGGCCCGTTAATTAGCCGTCGTGCCCTTAGAAGACCTCGGCCCCAGAGAGCAGCTTACAGGACGCGGCACCCTCGGGTAACCTGTGCTACCCCCCTCCCAGTGCCTCGTGGGGTCGGGGCCGTGCCTCTGCTAATGCATGGCCGTGGGTTCGAGAGGCAGGTCAAAGGGCGCCAGTGGACAGGCCTTTTCCCTCAGGAGTGGGGATAAGTACAGGTGACTCTGGCACATAGGGCTGGGATCTCTGTACTGAAGAAATTCAATTAGGGCTGACCATAAATAATCATTATACCCCAGCACGATTGCAATTATATCGGTAGTTATAATATATGGAGTTATGTGCAATGCAAATGTGTTCAATCCAAGGTAGGTAGATTTACTACCTGTGTTTAATTAATGTAAAACTCTCCTCCAGTCCTGCAATTCCCAGCCTAGACCTTCAGCTGCCCAGGACATGAATACTTACATGAGAATTCTTCACTGTAATAATAATAACGGGAAAAAGTGATATTTTATTTAGTTCAGAGAAGATGATTCAAGTGCAGTGGAGTGCATGTAGTAGTAGATGTAAAGCGTACACACAGACACAGACGTACAGACACACAGACACA
>JAODKM010000126.1:12387989-12399139 GCA_026780845.1 Petrocephalus sullivani | reverse complement strand
AACATTGAATCCACTTATCGGCTCTTTTTTTCCCACCGGAGGGAAGTGGCCGCCGCCCCCTCGCCACCCCGGGCGGGCGTTACGGACCCACCCAGAGGGGGGGGGGGGGGGGCATCTCCACGTGCCTCTGTGCTAGAACATGAGCACAGCTAGATGGACCCAGTCTGTCAAGGTGGTCTGTTCAAGTCAGAAAAGCAGGACTCTCCCCCTCACTTCCTGTGACCTTTGACCTCTGATGACCCTTAACAGACACCACGAGGTAGCCCAGAACATAAAAACAGAAGTTCTGGGGAAGTCCCATGACTGGCAGCGCCCACTACTGGTGATCCGGCTTCAGCGCAGCACCTGGCGAATGGCTGCCATTTTTTGCAGCTGGCAGAGTCTCGCACCATCCTGATTGTCCTACTAGTCTCCTAGCGAATGTCCTCAGATGATATTTTGGGCCCCTCTCCTTCCCTGGATCATAGGGCCGTGCTCCTTTGCTGCCTTGGGCCCCCATGTCTCATTCATGAGGACATGGCCCAGCGCCCGCTCCCTCCTTGCCGTCACGCCCCGCGTGACACCGTCCCCCGGCCCCCCACACTGACATTTCAGCTCTGCGCTTCACTGGCCTCATGTTTCAGCTGGCAAGAAAATAATAAAGATGGTAATGACCCCGGCACCATCCGCGTGGTGCGCGGGGGGGGGAGGCAGCGACCCCGGGGTTTTACACGCCGCACAACGCGCCCACAATTACCACGCGCCGCCCCCGCAGTTTTTACATGCCGCACAACACGCCCGCGATTACCACGCGGTGACCCATCAGTTTTACATGCCGCACAACACGCCCGCGATTACCACGTGGTGACGCCACGGTTTTACACGGCGCGCACGCCCCTGTGATTACTATGCGGTGACCCCGTGGTTTTCACACTACCGCGCAACCTACCACCAGCCGTTTCATCGCCGTGATAATTTTTTCACCCGGCTCTGGGTTCGTCGGGCATCGATTGAGCGATCGGATTTTAACGAGATGCCGGCGCTGCGTGTCCGCCGCCACTTAGGCCGCCTATCTGTCACCGGGTGCCTCCCTCTCTCCGGTAACTGGGTTTGGAAAGGAAAATTATCCTATTATTAAGTTTTAATTAAAGGCCATTTAACTTTTTTGTGAGATGCCTGTGGACACTCGCTCTCACTCCCGGATCTTCTGCACTGTTAACGATCAGCTTTACCTCCAGCTGTGTGGGCTGGCTTACGGTAAATCTTTGCCTTCTGATCCGGGAGGCTCAGCATCTTGTCACCTGGACCAAACCAGGACCAGCCTGGCTTCATATACACTCTGTAACACACACGACGGGGAGGGGGTGCCGTCAGGAAGCTGGGCCGGTCCAGATGTCTAGGGAGGGAGCTGAGAGGGAGCAGGAGTGTGGATGTATCGGGGTCCCTGTGGACCATGGTGAGAAACGCTGCTTAAGAGGGGAAGGGCGCCATCGTTTGGGCTGAAATGGCATCTGCGCCCTGCTTATCCTTCAAGCGGCATCCTGTAATTTGGCTCTGAGCCACAGGGTCAGAATATGAATCTAGTCTAGCCCGTGTGACAGGACCAATTAAGCCCCTCGGGCCCTGAGGTTGGGGGGGGGGTGGTTAGGGGATGGATTATTTCATTAGTCCCTGACGCTGCAGCCGGTGGCTAATGACAGGGCCCCTCACCCCCTGGGGCAGAGCGTCCCTCCTCAGAGACCCGCTCCAGTCAGGTCTTTAATGATCTGAGATTCGCCGGGCAGTGGCCATGGTGGAGACCTGCGGCAGTGGGGAGCGTGAGGTTAGGGCCACGGGAGCCTGACCGCGGTGCGCTGGAGTGAGAATTGTGATCAGCGGTCGTGCATCCACAGCGGTGCAAGTGAGTGTGGGTGTATCACGTGCTGTGCTGCAGGGTGCGTATGTGTGTGCGTGTGTGCGTGGCGGGACCGCAGTGCTTTGGTGCAGTGTGACGAGGACGAGGTGACACTGCCCCAGTGGCCTGCCTCCATCATGGCTCCTCCCTTGTCCTCGACCCTCTGCACCAAACCCTTACAGCCACAGATAGTTGTTTTCAATGCTAAATCAGACCTTGTGTGGGTTCAGTAAAAGCTAGGGTACGCACAAGAGTCATGGGAAACACTTTACGGGCCGTTGGGGAAGACAGTGGGGTGCCGGGTGCTGGTGGGGGCGAGGCAGGAGGGGTTGGAGGGTTTGGGGAGGGGGGGACAGAAGCTTAAATACAGTACGGGGGGGCTGGGCCAGACTCACAGATTTCAGATCTGTGGTTGCTGGGTCCGATAAATTATTAATACGATGCAGATTAGCAGTGATGCTGAAAAGCGATATAGTGATGGCTGCCTCAGCACCGTCCCCAGCCAGGCTGAGGGAGAGGAGGGTGAACAGGATGGGAGCAAGAACAGGCAGAGGAGAGAGGGGCCCCGGAGAGTAGTGCCCAGAGTTTGGCTGCTAGTTTGTTTACTCCTCCGGATGAAGTGAGGAATGTGGGGGCTGTGGGGTTTGGGTGCGTGTGTGTGTGTGAGTACGCGCTCTGCCAATGCAATGCAAAGAGGAGCACAAAGATGCTGGGAGGCCTTTAGGAGCCCCGGCGTGGTTACGGTCATGAAGCTGTGCTCAGGTTTCCACGGTTACCTGCGCTGTCCTTCACCGTTCAATGCCTTCCTGAGCCAGTCGCACCATGCGGCTTCAGGTGGGGATGTTTGGGGGACCTTGGTAAGTTCTCAAAGTCCTGATCCGTCAGTGTGACAGTTTATGAACAGGTGGAAAATTAGAGAAAAAGGCGATGAAATAGAACACCCGGCCTCTGGGGGGTGCTCTCCCAGCTCTGCCCTGAGCGATGCTATGGGTCCCAGAAAGAGCCCCCTCCCTCGGCTGGCCCCCTCCGGCATCTGGAGCTGTCGACAGTCCCGAAGTTGATCGTTTTTTCCAGTGTGTGTGTGTGTGTGTGTGGGGGGGGGGGGGAGCAGAAAACACGACTCCGTGGAAACAAAGGGAGTCAGCGAGCGAGCTGTGTGGCAGAGCCTCTGCCTTTGAGCCTGTCAGCCAGCAACCAAAGAGCCGGATCTGTGTGACACATCTGTACAAAATCTCTGTCAGAGTTCCTGTCTGTCTTTATCTCTGGCCCAGGGGTCCCTTCTCCTCCGCGCCCGTCTCTCGCTCCGAATCGCTTCTGCTGTCTTTCTCCTCCTCTGCCCGCCACTCTCCGGGGCTCCGGGCCCGACTCCCATACTCAGATAAGCTGGAGAATTAGGCCCGGGGGGGTCGGGAGGGGAGCGTACGTGACCCACAGGCCCAGCAGGGGGGCAGCCTCCCGAGAGTGTGCGTGACTCTGCTGCGGCGTCTTCTCTCCAGCGGGGTGCAGTCAGGAGAACTCGCCATGGGAATGGCAGTGGAACGGGAAGTCTCTACAAACGCAGGCGTGTGGCGTGTGTGTGTGCGTGCGAGAGAGGGAGCGGGAGCGGCGGCGGCCGTGACTCACGACGGCCTTCGCTTTTTATCAGCGGCGGCTGGGGGAGGTTTTTATACAAAGAAACGGAACATGCACTTAGCCACGTCATTGGACGGCGTTGGAAACGGACGGCTGGCGTATCCTAGCGACAGCCTACACCCGAACAAGAGGACATTTGTCCTGTATGATCCAGTCTCCGGTTCCGCAGCGTGGGTGCGGACGGCGTGGTGTCGATGTGGTGCCCTCTTTGGTGATGGGGAGAACAGAATCCCAAGGGGGTGCCGCTGAGATCTGCGGGCTGAGGGCTCTGCATACACCCGGCACAGCACAGGGGCCCGCTGTGTCCCGCGAGCTTGCCTGCCACCACCAAGTCGCCACGACAACAGCGCCTGCATTGCATTGAGGGATGGAGACATGTGGGGGTGTGGCCATGAGAGCAACCCTCCCTTACTGGAACCTCTTCAGCTGCACAGAACTGGAAACTTCCAGTGTGCCGCTGTCGCTGGCTGAGTGTTCGGAGCTAGTCGGAGCATTCATAGTGGATGGTCAGAATAGGGAGGTCCAAGCGGTCAGAGACAGGCAGTCAGAATGGGGGGTGTGGTCAGAGAGGCGGTCAGAATGGGGGGTGTGGCCAGAGACAGGCAGTCAGAATGGGGGTGCGGCCAGAGACAGACGGTCAGAATGGGGGGTGTGGCCAGAGACAGGCAGTCAGAATGGGGCTGTGGTCAGAGACAGGCAATCAGAATGGGGGTGTGGCCATAGACAGACGGTCAGAATGGGGGTGTGGTCAGAGACAGGCAGTCAGAATGGGGGTGTTCCCAGAGACAGACGGTCAGAATGGGGGTGCGGCCAGAGACAGGCGACAAAATGGGGGTGTGGCCAGAGACAGGCGGTAAGAATGGGGGTGTGGCCAGAGACAGGAGGTCAGAATGGGGGGTGTGACCAGCAGGAGTTTGCTAATCAGCTGTTAGCTAAGACAAGATTACCGGGAAGGTGATTCCTGGAGTAGCAGCAGACAGCACTGTGTCATGCCCGCACTCTTCCTGGTCTGCCGAGGTCTAGCTGCAAGAGCCTCAGATCTGCAGCACATTCCTCTAGTTTTTCTTCAAGATGCAGCTTTCCTGTGACCTGTGATGTGACCCCAAATTTCAGAAACCAAACCGCCGGGTCCGTAGTAGGGTCTGCTCCTGGCTGTTGTGATCAGAGTAGTGTGTGTATTACTCAGCCAGGGTGTTCTGCCCTCATCATTTATCATAGAATAAACCACAGACCTGGATAGACTGTCCCACTTTGATCCATGACTTGCTTTCTGATTGTCCATATCGTGGCCGATAAGGGCACAAGTGAATAGTTGCTTAAGGGTTAAACAGTAGCATCTGAACCATCTGCGCTGTTCTCCTAACATGCTTGATCCTCTCAGTATAAGTAGTTTATTCATGTTTTTTTGTTTTGTTTTCAGTTACTTTACATTTGACTCTGCAGGTGTCACACAACTAAAATGTGAGCTTCGTAATTTCAGATTTGTCCAAAATA
The DNA here is from genome assembly GCA_026780845.1 of Petrocephalus sullivani. Classification (NCBI taxonomy): domain Eukaryota; kingdom Metazoa; phylum Chordata; class Actinopteri; order Osteoglossiformes; family Mormyridae; genus Petrocephalus; species Petrocephalus sullivani. The sequence goes on along the minus strand of JAODKM010000126.1, from coordinate 12,394,140 downwards.
AAAACTCAGGCATTTTCTGAAAAGTTCTCTCCCGCTTACTCCATTTTTATTGGTGGGAAACAATTGGTACTCTGTGGGAGACTGCAGGCACATAAAGACAGGCAGTTGTAGCGTAGAGGTGATTATACTTGCTGTGTCATACAGCATCTGAATGGAGGAAAGATGGTGAATTCAGGAGACCATATTAACTGTGCGGGGGGTTTGAATTTAGAGAAGATAGTATTAATTATGCAGGTGGTTTGGATTTAGAAAAGAGGCTTTGTTGAGGGTTGCATTTAGATATCATAGTAACTGTGTAGGTGGTATGAATTTACAGGAGATCATGCTGACTGTGCAGTGGGTGTGAATTTAGAGGAGATCATGCTGACTGTGGTGGGTGTGAATTTAGAAGAGATCATGCTGACTGTGCAGGGGGTGTGAATTTAAATGAGATCATGCTGACTCTGCAGGGGGTGTGAATTTAGAGGAGATCATGCTCACTGTGCAGAGGGTGTGAATTTAAAGGAGATCATGCTGACTGTGCAGAGGGTGTGAATTTAGAGGAGATCATGCTGACTGTGCGGTGGGTGTGAATTTAGAAGAGATCATGCTGACTGTGCAGGGGGTTTGAATTTAGAGGAGATCATGCTGACTGAGCAGGGGGCATGAATTTAAAGGAGATCATGCTGACTGGGCAGGGAGGTGTGAATTTAAAAAAGATCATAATAACTGTGCAGGGGGGTGTGAATTTAAGAGAGATCGTACTAACTATGCAGAGGGATTTAAAGGAAACCAGAATAACCATCTGTGCTGTTTTAAGTTCTGACTTTTGAGAAGAATCCTCCTGTAATATATATCAGTCACATCTGAAGCAGCACAGATGGTGAGATCTTCGCACAGCTCGTTGAAAATGCGCCTTGTAGATGAATCATTTGAGGGTCGCTAATACGAGACCCAGAAGCTGCCTTTTGTGTCTAAAGTGGAGGCTATGTAGGACCAAGCGTGGAGAGGGAAGCTGCAGAGGACCCGGGGTCTGAGCCGCGCATCTTCATTACCGCCGTGCCCGCAGGCCTTCGCTTTGCCGCACCTCACGGGCTTCCCCAGATAAGCAGCCCTCGCCGCTGCCGCAGATGGATTTGCCCCCCCCGGGACTCCGTGGCATTGTGTTACCCCAGATTCTGTTTACTGAAGGCATCCAGCTTGAGTTTGATTCAATGCAGCTTAAACACCTTCCGTCCCGAAGAAAAAACTGCTACGGAGCCTTTAGATTTTCTCACACCTAGATAATGTATATTGTAATCTAAATTCCGATAAACCCACTAGTGCAGAAATCCAATTAAATACGACTTTATCCGTGACTCTTCCTCATTGCCATTAGCAGTTGTAATTCCTATTACTGAAACGGCCACAAACACATTTATAAATGTCATTTATGAGGAACATAATAACTGTGTTTTATTCAGTTTTTCATTTATATCAATTTTAGCTGGATATGACACTGTAGCTGCTGATATTCAGATATATATTTTAAGAAACGTATAGTCATGTACCGTACCAAAGCCACAAAGGGTTTGTTTGCATGACCCTACTCAGGACCAGCGCCAGATGGTGACAGGGAGAGGCCACAGGGAGGTAGACGACAGCCCATATCATTCCACCAGGGGGATTGACCTCTGATACCAGACAGCTAAGGCTGAGATTCGAACCCGTCTCCCACGATGAAGACGGTGGCCTTAACCCTGCCATCAACAACGCAAAGCCTTTGCTGGAGCCTCTGCACTGCAGCAGTTTCGGTTTAGTAACTAGCTTAGTATTTTTCGACAGCTAACTTGGACACTGCGGTGATTTTTCCGGGTACATTAACCTGACTTAGAATTCTGCTTGTTTCATTTTCCTGATTTTTTCTAATGATCTCCAACGTGGCATTTTCGAAAGCCGTCCCCTCTGCCTTCCGCTCCTCCGCGCAAGATTGATAACACCCCCAGGACTGTGGCTGTTAACATTCTGTTAGTACCTGCAAAATCGTTGATCAAACTCAGATTTCGCCTCTGCAAATTAATTATCTGACCGTGCCTCTCCGCTCTGACTCTTCTCACAGAATGCGCGATATCACGCATCTCTAAGAAGAGTTTGTGCTTTCCGTTCAATTGACATTAAGCGACTTCATTTTTTCATTATCAACCTGGAGTATTTACTTCTAAGTTAGTGCTGCACTTTCGCCTTGCCCTTGAATGATGGCACATTCAGTGCAAGCATCTGCCGCCCGGAGTTTGTGTGTCAGGCTATCGAGCTACGCATGCTCCGGAAGCCTGCCCTCAGTCAGGGGTTAAAGGGGGCTCCTCTCTGCCCCCCCCCCCCGCCCCTTGCAGCATGTGGCCTGGCTAGCGGCTCTTGAACCACCATGCCTCCAGTCTTGCCCGATGAGTGCGGGGGCATGCGACTCGGAGGGAGCGAGACGACCCCGAACCCACGCGGTGGTGCCGCCCTCCGCAAGGTCGCAGAGCGTGACTGTACACGGCAAGCATGGGCGAGGTCCCCGGTTCCTCGGCGCGGTGTGATGTCCTCCCAGAGCCCGCAGGAGGAGCGGTAAAACAGGGCAAAGCCAGCGTTTTATGACCTGCCGTGAATAAACCATGAGGCTTTTTAATCTGTAATGCAAAGTCTCCCTGCGTCTAGTTTCATGCATTCCTACATTTTATTATATTTTATTATATTTTTCTAACGCCTTGCTTTCCGGCAAGTCTTGCCTCGTTTCCTGGGCCAGGCGTCCTACCGGTAGGTAAAGCGAGCGGAGCTGGGCTACGTAACAGGCCCCTGACCAGCGGCGGTATCTATACGACGGCCCCCACGTGGACCCGTGTCGAAGTATTTACAAGGTGAAATCCCACACGGTTACAGCAGCTGGTTAAAAATACCGGCATCTGCTCTGAACAGTCTCCATACGCGTCTTCCCGGCGTTAAAAACATGCCTCTGTTTTGTCGAGACCCACGACGATGGCAGAAGTCCCCCCCCTCCACGTGCACGCAGGAGCAAACACGTCTCGGATCGGGCGGCAGTGACAGCCTCTTCTTTAATATTCCCCTTCCGATGAAATCTTAATCACCACGAGATTTCACATTCCAACTGCACTCCAGTACCGCGGTTGGGGGGTGGAGGGGGAACATCCGTCTCCAAAATCAGGTTTCTGTTCTGAAGCGGCCTGATTCAATCTCGAAAATCAATTCCGTCCGCTGGAAATTGGAGCCAGTGACTACAAATCAGACGCGACAGTGCACTCACTTGAAAGGTAGGTGTGAAACAGTGCCGCCCGGCTCCTCGCCTACCTGTGGAGCAGACGCGGTGGAGGAGGCCGGCCCGTCTCAGGTGGACGCCTGTCCAGATGTCCCTCAGGGCAGTGTGAGCGGAAATGGGCTGCAGCCCACCAGCAGTGAGAGACTTATCTTTACACGAACATTATTTTCACCTGTGTGTCTTAACGCCGCTGTGAGCCCTAGGCAGCCAGCACCGTGAGCTGATTGGCTGTGTGTCTGGCGGGCGGTCCGCTCTATCGCCCGGTCTGTGCCGGATATAATATCGCGGGCAGCCCGGTGGGCTCACGGCGGATGGCCGGCAGAGCGCCGGTCGCCGTGGGGCTGTTCAGTGGAGGCAGAGCACCAGAATTAATGGGATCAGGCGGGAGAATAGAAGGATCTGTGTCCCGGTGAGGCGTTAATCCCCACCCCGAGCTCAGAGCAGCCGCGAGTCTGGGGCCGCCAGAGCATCAGTACATGTTTGATTGGCACTCCTGGGTCACCATTAGTGTATCTGTTCCGGCCCCATGTCCTTCTTCTGCTCTCCCCTCCCAGAATTTACCTCCCTCTTAACGCCGATTGGATCGGCGCCGTGTTTCCGATCCGGTTCATCGCCGGGCAATGGGAAGGCGGGGTTGGTGATGGGAAGGGAGCTGGAACGTGACAGCGATGGCGACAGTGAGTGGGAGCAGGAACCTGAGAAGGTCACGCTCAGAGGCACATGGGTTCTGTCACCAAAAAGCACCGTGAACTCGGGTGCGAGTGAAGAAGGAGAAGCCAGGAATCTTTCATGAAAGGGCATTTGGGGGCCGGGGGGGGGATCAAAACTTGAGCTGCATTAATGGTTTCAGAGGAGCGGACATGGTGACAGGGTTAGGATGACTGACAGCAGTCCCGCCCCCTCCGCGGCCCGTCTGTCTCACAGTGATTAATGTCATCTTGGGCAGGAAGTGCAGGATGTGGCTTCCAGCTGGAAGATCCTGAGAAGGTCAAACTCAGAGGCTCAGGGCTGCACAAATACATGGCTGGGCCTCTGAAAACTCCACCGAATGCCCACCACCCCCTTCCCCGACCCAAAAAAACCCAGTGGCCAAGAGAGCCAATCAGAGATAGGGGGCGTGTCCTTCACTGTGTAGGTCATACGGACATCTCTCTCAGTCTATGGCACAGTGACCAAGGATGATCACAGGGGTGTGAAAATGGAGACTGGCCTTCTGGACCGGTGACCTTCACGGTCCGTCGGTTAACATACCTTCATGTCTGTAGGGTGGGGGGGGGGGGGGGGGTTACTTCAGTCCAGCATGTGCTGCACCCGTGGACCAGAGCCAAAATTTTCCCGAACAGGAAACTCAGCGCCACGAGTATTCTACCATGTCTTATTAATGTATTGTGGTGGCGCACTCCCACACCCTCCCTGGGGGGTGCAGCGGTGTGCTGATGTAGAGTTGGCCAGCCAGGCTGTGCTGCAGCAGACACTCGTGTGATTATAGCTCTTTGGAAACACTTTGCTCTGATATTTGCCTCCTCTCACACACACATACACACGGACACACACGCTCACAGTTCTATAACTACTATTTAATCAGATCTGACGTAGTCTGGGACGCAGTAAAAAAGAGGGACTCTTAATTTAGCAGAGCGCCCCCGGTCACATGATGCGCTGAGTCATGCCTTTTCATCCGGTGACGCTGTCTCCGACACAGAGCCCGCTCGGAACGGATGCCTGGCTGGTCCCCCCACCCCGCGTTAGACTTCCCCCCCGCCTCACCACGGCCCTTGCAGGCCCATCCTGCCAGCCACCTCCAAAGTGGCCTGTCCGGTAGATGGGTGGGGGTCGGTGGGAGACCCAGCAGTGACACGGAGCAGCGCTTGGCTGCCGGCGCAAGGGCACAGATTGGCTCCTGGTGGAGAGCACCTGCTCCTCCATGCCGCCTTTGGCACAGAGCGAAGGGGGCGTGTTCCCAGTCACTGCGTGTGCGAGGGGTGTGTATGTGTGAGGGTGTGGGATTCTCTCTGTGTGTGCATGAGGGTGCGGGATTCTGTCTGTGTGTGCGTGAAAGTGCAGGATTCTCTCTGTGTGTGCCTGAGGGTGCGGGGTTCTGTCTGTGTGTGCGTGAGAGTGCGGGATTCTCTCTGTGTGCCTGAGGGTGCGGGGTTCTGTCTGTGTGTGCGTGAGAGTGCGGGATTCTCTCTGTGTGTGCCTGAGGGTGCGGGGTTCTGTCTGTGTGTGCGCGATGGTGTGGGATTCTCTGTGTGAGGGTACGGGATTCTCTTTGTGTGTGTGAGAGGGTGCGGGATTCTGTGTGTGGTTATGGGATGGTGTGTGTGTGTGTGTGTCAGTGTTTGTAATCCTGTGTGTGTGAGGGCTAATGTGTGTCTATTGTGAAGGTGCGGGATTGTGTGTGTGAGGGTGCGGGATCCTCTGTGTGTGCGTGAGGCTGTGACTCCGTGAGCGCGCCTGCGTGTCGCTCTGTTTGCACACACGGGGGGGGACCTGCCCCCGTCCCCCTTCCCTGCCGCTGTCCCTTCATTTCACGCTCTGCTGGCTCCCCGTGAATCCTCTTCCCCCGGCTCATTATCGCCGCTGTTCAGTGAGCGTGTGCAGGGGCGCGCGCCGGCCGAGGGGGGGAGGCGGGGGGGGGGGGCACGCATCAATTCAAATATGGCCTGGGTCAGCTGCGCACCCTGTGTCTGCTTGCATTCTTACTGCATCACGTCGACAAATAACCAAGAAAATAGAAAGATACGCCCCCCCCCCCCCCCCCCCCCCGGGCTGGGGGGCCCCGCCCCGCCCCCCCAGTGCCCCGCTTGGCCCCCTCCCTTCCCCTCCCCCTTCCCCCCGGCCCCGTCCCCCCGAGCCCCGCCCCCCGCCCCCCCCCCG
>JAODKM010000126.1:12351112-12370449 GCA_026780845.1 Petrocephalus sullivani | reverse complement strand
GAGGGGGGGGGGGGGGGGGGGGGGGGGGGGGGGGGGGGGGGTGGGGGGGGGGGGGGGGGGGGGGGGGGGGCGTGGTGAAGGGGGGACCACTACCTGTCAAATGCTTAATGTCAGCTGGGAGGTGCTCCTGAAGAAGAATGTGAGGTCACCCAGCTGCTGGGTGGGTGGGTAGGCCCACACATGTACGAACATACACCTCACACCTACATCTGATCTGATGTGGTCTGGCTGATTGTGGGTGAGCTTTAAGTAATGTGGGCTTACGACACCGGGTTTAGCTACTCCAGAATCTGAGTATCTTGAGATGGTATTCCAGTCCTTTCCTGGGCCAATCTGTTCCTTCACGTGGTCCAATCTGTTCCTCTTCCTCAGCCACACTGCTCCTCTTCCGGGTCTGATTGGCTTCCTCTCCCAGGCTACGCTGCTTCTCTTCTAGCCTGGCTCAGGCTGGCCCATGCACCATAAACCATAAGCGGTCAGCTGCAGCTCTGTCTGTACCTTAGTTTGTTATTCCAGCTCAGTATCTGCACATGCCATTGATTTGATTACTGACCCCCCAATGCACCATCCTTAATCTAGTACCCAACACTTTGTGAGCTAGGGGTGTGTTACACTGCAGCACAAAAGCAAAAATACAACAACATAGGCTTTCATCAAAGGTAAATGACTTTATTAATGTAACACAAGCAGGATATGGAGTCAGCCCCTTTAACCAAAAACTTCAAAGACAGGAGGTAAAACACAAAGAAAACTACACAAATCGTTAATAACTAACTAACCAACCAACCGACCAACAAACCCTAAGCAGACGTTTAAGATCTCCGCGACACTCCCACATCCTTTCGGCTGACGCTATTTATATCCCGACAGCGAATCAATGTAATCGAGGTCAGCTGGGTTTCCTCCCTCGAATAGCCTGTTTTTTAGGGGGTGGGTGACTGTTACGCCACCCTCAGGTCTGCCACAGGTTTCCAAGGCACCACTCTAGTGTGCGAGTCCCTCGGAGTACGACCCGCTCCATGTCCAAACCCAAGGCAGAGCATGAAATAGGATCATCTCAACTGTCTGGTTTCACACATTGTACTTTCAATTTGTTTCGATGTGCTGCTTAAATCAATTTAATTAGATTTTCTGCTTGAATGCATGACTAATGTATAAATGAAACATTTCATATTTTTATGTTGTTTTCCAGTTGCATTTAATGGCCAGGCGGCTTTGCTGCTGGCTTTCATCTCCTCGGCTGTGAGCCCTTTCAGTGTGCGGGCTCTGAAAGACACGGTCGCGTCCACACGCCGCACGTGGCGTCTCTGCCCCCGGTTCACCTGAGGTTTGGCTTCTTCCATAATGCACTGGCCTCACTGCTGCGATGTTGACATCCGGAGGTTATATCAGCGGGCGAGCGAATCCCATGTCACAACACCGTCTTGCGAGCGTGATATTTGGACTGTAAGTATCTGTAAACGGTCCTCCAGCTGTGCTCAGATGGTCAGATAAATAAACCTTTAACCCAGTGATGGCGAAATCACCCCAAGCACACCCTCTTTTCAGGCATCAAATTAATGTAATGAATTTAAATAAATATTATTTCCCATGGACTGTGTACACAAGCAACGTTACTCTGCTATCGAGTCCAGCATGAGCGTACGAGGAGAGTTGAAAGAGTGCATTCATTCGAGGGCTTTATTGCAGCGAGACATAGGTCATTATCACCGCACTGCACAAACCAAAGCCCTATCAGTGCATATACAGCTGCTGCGTTTCCTGCGCGGATGAGTATCGCACGCTACACAGCCTGTTTTATTGTGGCCGTCCCACTGGGCAATCTCCCACGGCTGCCTCGTGGTGAACTGCTACTGTTTGCTTTTCTCCTCAAAGTGAAATTGGATGTAATCTTGTGTACAGTTGTTTGGATTCTGTACATGTGACCCTGTGTCATCCAGGGGTCCCATAGCTATCCTGCAGGCCATTAATAAAATCAAACAAAGCGCAATGGAAAGATACGGGCCTAGATACTCTACGCCTGTAGGCTAAGACCAAGAAGTGTCACATCGCACCCCACGATGGAGCCTGTCAGAGGGTATTGATCACCACTGAGTTCAGGCCCAGGTCCCTGTTAGTCTCAGATCGCTTCAACAGGGGGCAGCAGCGAGCGCGTGTGGAGCTCCAGCAGTCAGAAAGCAGCAGCCTTCTCGCCAGGCCTGGCAGCAGTTCACGAAGCGTGCTCCTCACCGCTGAGGAGGAGAAGTAGAAGATGATGGGGTCCAGGCAGGCGTTGAAGGTGCTGAAGAGCAGGGTGATGTGTCTCCAAGAGGGACTCTCTCCGGTGGTGAATCCCGCCACATGGGAGGCGTTGTAGGGTCCGAAGCAGAGAGCGAAGACCAGCAGCGTCACCAGCGCCAACCCAATGGCACGCTGCCGTCTCCGGCTGCTGATGTGGGGCAGCCTGGATAGGATGCAGATGAACTTGATGTAGCAGAAGCTGCAGATGAGGAAGGGGATGCAGAAGAGAACCAGACAAAGCTCCAGGCGCACGGGCAGGAGGACCTTGAGCTGCTCTTTGGTGAATTCCTCGTAGCAGGCGTTCTGGGGAGTCGGTGTCTTTAAGGTGTCGCCCTCGGGGTTGTAGTAAGGCATGATGTAAACAATGCTGAGCTGCAGCAGCGAGAAGACCCAGAAGAAGATGCTGGCTATGACGGCGTAGAGCGGCCGGCGGTTAAGCTTGTGCTGAATGGGAAAGGCCACGCCCAGGTAGCGCTCCACACTCACGGCCGTGAGGAAGAAGGTGCTGTTGTAGATGGTGGTGTAGAAGATAAAGCCAGAGAGCGGACACAGGAAGTCTGGCATGTACCACTTAATGCCATCCGCCGCCTCCTTTATCTTGAAAGGCAGGAAGATGAGGAAGATGAGGTCGGACACCGTCAGGTTGAGGAGGAGGATGTCGATGGGTGTGGGCTTCTGCTTAACCTTCATGCTGAAGGTGTAGAAGGCCAGGATGTTGGCGGGCAGGCCCGTCACAAAAGTCACAATATAGACGGCCAGGACCAGCTGCGAGGGGATGGGCAGCATGGTGGGGTGGGCGTTTGCGGGAGGTTATTCGACAGCAGGTGGGAGGAATCGTGGCATGGCGCCTGAGAATCTGGGCAGGGAAAGTCACGCCGGCGAGTAGCCTTTAGTGTGGCGGGCAGCCATTGCAGCTGACGGCGATCGTGGGGCTCAGCCAGGTGCAGGTGACGGGCTGGAGAGAGATGGTGTTCAGCACGCTGGTGTTCTGGCCACTCTGATAGGCGCACGCAGAAGTGTGTCAGGGAAAGATACCAGACCAGGTGGTCAGCCAAGGGCAATTGTAGGATTTGACCTGTGGGGGGGGGGGGCATGATAAGATTTGTATGAAATGTTTATGGAAATATGGGATAAATTGCTTAATCGATTTAGGACCTAGAAGTCGCTATGATGGCAGCCCCGGAGACCCAGAGGGCGGCCAATGACACCTGTAACGTAACGAAGCCGCCATCATAGCCCCCCGCTTAGCCCATTTTATTAATGACTCCAGCTGCTCCTTATTCGTAACTGCTACACCTGGCTTCTGCGTTTTATAAACCCTGATAATGAATTAAGTCTGGAACATGGTAAAGTAACTACTGTGTACACCACATGTTGAATAAAGCATATTTTTATGCTTTGTACTGTATTTTAGATTTTACTGTGCAAAAGTCTTAGGCAGTCAGACAATGATATTTAAATTACCTTCATATCAATGTAAAACTATGATGTCTGTCAAAGTCTGTCAGCTTGGCCATTTCAATACGTCCCCTAGAATCACCCCCCTGTCTGCTGCAACCATCCAATATACCCATGTAGTTTTTGATTGGCCCACCAGCACACCTTATTTGGTTAATTAATTAATGGCATCCATCTTCCGATTTTCTATACCCGCTTGTGCTATGCCGAGTTACAAGGGTCTGGGGCCGGTCCTGGAAGCTACGGGTACGAGGCAGGCAATAACCCAGGATGAGGCACTTAGCGATCACAGGTTAATCAGTACCTTGTTGATTTATTTTAAGTTAATTAAGTAATTGAGCTAGAGGTGATATTTAGCAAATGTATAAAATGGCTGAAGTGGAGGTTTGGGAACTGAAGCGGTGATCACCTAGCCATCCAGCAAGGTATCAGTAACTTTTTGGAGAACGTCAGAAATTCTTGTTTGTTTCATTGTGTTAATGCTAATTTATATATGTTAATTTACGATATATGTTAATTTCTTTCTGAACAAATTTTCATTTACTACACAGAAAAATTGCGTTAAACATTTCCCTTGGCCGTCAAAGACTTTTGCACAGTACTACATTTGTTGAATAACATTACTAAACCAGAAATAGTCTTAAGCAATTTTCACAAACCAAAATATACTCTTAGAAATACTCTTAATCACTGCAAGAAAGCCTTGGAAAAATGAACCAGCAGACACGTCTACCCGGCATTTCTCGGGAGATTGATAAAGCCATCGGTCTCACGCCAACACCGTCTTGGTCCCCTACACTTGTTAACTCCGACCACTACGGCTCACGCGTTTCGTCATGAGTTACGGCTGTAATGAAAGACAGAACGTCCTGATTAAAATCTATATATTATGTAAGGGACTCATACTATGAAAGAGAAACACACGCACGTTTCAGCACTTATTACACTGTGAGTAATAATTAGGGCCGCTGCTGTAAATGCACGCATCTCAGGATCCGAGCGTCTTGGACACCTGGCAGAATTAATCGGCCCAATTTGAGACGGTGGGGGGAGGAAGCCAGAGGGAGCTGCACGGAGAATGAAAGACGGCTCCATTAAGTCAAATCTGAGAGCGCACTCAAGACCAGAATTTAGGGGCTCTCTGGAATTAACCTGACAGAGGTGGGTAATGAGGGAGATGTAATGAAGACATAATTACTACTGCCCTTAAATTACATTCTGCAGCAGGGTGAGGTGCCCCTGCATTACCCAGAGCCCACATACTCACCCTAGGGAAATACAGCCGGAGGTCCTCCCATGCCTACGGTAGATTTCGGCCCCCTGGATCACCCTCGCTCCCTCTGGACAATGCTGCAGTGGGTGGCTGTCTACCGCAGCTCACTGTTTGCTCACTCACCTTGGCAATCAGCTCACAGGGTGGAAAATTAATAAGGCACCACTGTAATCTACAACCCACCCACACTCCTCCTCTGGGCTTGCCCCCCCCCTCTTCTCCAAACAAGGTCGCCTTGGTAACAATGTCTTGGGCAGGGGTGGGAGGATGGGGGTGTTTATGTCATACTTCTTCGGAAGCCTATCATAAATGGAGAATGTATCAGAAATATTAGTCAGCTGATGAGTGACCGAGGTCATGGTGACCTCTGATTTCCGCTCCTCCCCTGGGGGGACATTATTGAAGATGAAAAAATAAGCAATCAACAAATGTGTACAACCTCCGGTCCAAACAGCACCCCTCCTCCCCCACCCCACCCCACCCCTCGTTTCCCAGAGGTGTGACTTGATGGAGTCATTCAGCTCTTAATTGATACTGTCGACCTCTCACAGTCTGAGCTGCTAGTCAGCTGAGTAACTTAAGGCCAATAAGCTCACATCCACCTGAACCATCACAGGAGGGCAGGAAGTGATCTCACTGATCTGGGAGGGGCTTCCGGGATGAACCAATGGATTTGCAGCAACCTTCCAATACACCCATGTATATTTTTACTCGACCCCTAGCACACCTCATTTGGATAATCGATACCTCCCTGACTTTTTAACCTAGTTAAATCAATTAATTAAGTGAGCTGGTAGTGAAATTGGGGAGGTTGTCTCACACTTCTGAGGCCAGAGTTCGAGTCTCCACCCGTGTTCCATTCGTGTGGAGTCTGCACATATGGTGAGGTCATGAAGGTTCTTCTGGTACTAGAACAGAACTCTGGTTTACCCCCACAGTCCAAAAGTTTAACTTAACAAATTGCTCATACCTGTAGGTGTGCCTGTGTTAGTGTGCTCTGCAATGGGTTGGTGACCCATCCTATGTTATTCCCTGCCCTCTGGGATAGGCTCTGGACCCCCAGCAACCCTGAATAGGATGAGTGGTTTCAGAAAATGGATGGATGGATAGCTGGGTAGAGAAATTTAATGAATACATGGAATAACTGGGGTGCCTCTGAGGGGAGGCTTGGGAACTGAAGCGGTGTTCATCTAGCCACCCAGCAAGATATCTGTAACTTTCTGGAGCAAAGAAATTCTTGTTAGTTTTATTACATCACACTTAATTTCCATATGTTCTAATGTTAAATTGTGTTTTGCTTTTGTTCTGAGCAAATACACACTTACTACCACATAAATGTCTTTAACCAGTTTCTCTGACTGCCTAAGACTTTTCCACCTTACTGTACGTGCATATTGTATATGCTGCTAAAAAAGATCAGCTCATCAGATGACTCAGCTCGGATGATTGTGGCAAAGTTAATTAAAAACCACGGGACACTATTCAGACATTGTCGTTTTATTATACTGAGGATGAGTGTCCCACGTTTCATTCCCATTCCCCGAGATTTACAGCACTCGATCGGTGTTATATATAATTCTGAAAGCCAGCATCAGACTTGCCCTGGAATAATGGGAGCGCTGATGTGCTCAGCTGCTGAGCTGATGCACGTTACAACAGTGTTACAACAGCGCATTACAACATGAGCCGCGTGCCTGAAATAAACACCCGCCACTCAAAGACATCTTTCCTCCCCACCTATTCCATTATAACCATTAAAATCATTGCCAAATTCTGTGTTCCCTAGCATGTTTCCTTAAGGTATATTTCCCTGCATTTCCTTGGCTGAGACCATGGGAGGAAGCCTTTCCCATCTATGCACGTACTGTAAATGTTATCTCTGTTTAAAAAATGATGGTGCACCTTTGCAATGCTTCATAATAGAAAAAATGCGAATATGTACATTGTTACAGCAGAAGGTTTTGCGGTACAACTTCCAAACAGACGTATTAAAAGTCTTGTTCTGTATTAAAAGTCTTGTTCTCACTAATGCTAGAAAACACACAACATCCTATAGACAAAAATATACAAAAATTGTCACTCCACATATAAACATAAAATATATTATATGTTTATAATATATAACTATATGTACAATAAGCATGTCATGTAAATATATACATATGATGTGCATATTAAGTCACGGCAAGGGGCTGTCTAAGGAGAAAACCACCAAACCGAGTAAAACAATTAATTAACACATCCAGAAACGGTCAACAGCACCCCTTTTTCTGTGACATGACGAATGATGCTGCATGTTTTTCTGTGCATCACTGTGGGTATTTAACAAAACATAAAGTGAAACATAGGGGGCAGCCTAGAGAACCAGTCCAGCTGGTCGGGGCCCTCAGCCCCAGCCACAGCCAAAGCACGCTGCCAGACCAATCAGGTGGTGTCATTGGAGCTCTGGGTAGTGCTCTCCTCCGTCCCAGTGCAGCTCCACTGCGGGCACTGGCAGCACCTCATGTGCAGCTTTTCCACCAGGTCCTTCACGATGCGGTTTAGCATCTTCCTGACTGTGCTGGAGGAGCAATAGAAGATGATGGGGTCCAGGCAGGCGTTGAAGGTGCTGAAGAGGACGGCCTGTGCGCGCCACTTGGGGCTTCCCCCGGTAACAAAGCCCACCACGTGAGACACGTTATAGGGGGCGAAGCACATGATGAAGACCAGCAGGGTCCCCAACGCGAGCCCGATGGCACGCTGCCGCCGATGCGGGCTGATGTGGGGCAGCCTGCACAGGATGCAGATGAACTTGATGTAGCAGAAGCTGCAGATGAGGAAGGGGATGCAGAAGAGAACCAGGAAGAGCTCCAGGCGCACGGGCAGGAGGATCTTGAGCTGCTCCTTGGAGAAGTCCTCGTAGCAGACGTTCTTTGGGACAGAGCTATTCGCGCCAGTGTAATGCATGATGTAGACGATGCTGATGTGTGACATAGACACCACCCAGAAGAAGATGCTGGCTATGACGGCGTAGCTCGGCCGGCGTTTCAGCTTGTACTTTATGGGAAAGGCCACGCCCAGGTAGCGTTCCACGCTGACGGCCGTGAGGAAGAAGGTGCTGTTGTAGATGGTGGTGTAGAAGATAAAGCCGGAGAGCGGACACAGGAAATAGGGCATGTTCCACTTCATGCCATCTGCCGCCTCTATCATTTTGCATGGCAGGAAGATGAGGAAGATGAGGTCGGACACTGTCAGGTTGAGGAGGAGGATGTCAATGGGTGTGGGCTTCTGCTTAACCTTCAGAGTGAAGGTGTAGAAGGCCAGGATGTTGGCGGGCAGGCCCGTCACAAAGGTGATGATGTAGACTGCCAATGAAAATTCATAACTCAAGTGCTCTGGCATCTTGGAGCGGAAGGTCGACAATAACCTCTGCAGAGGAAAAGAGGAAGTAGAGAGAGCCGTTATTTATTAGCATCCGCGAAGAGTTCCCTTACGAGCTGTTAATGTAACACTTCACAGGGAACCAGACTCATTTAGTCAAGCTAGTCAGGTAACCAGACCATAAAGCATTTCAAAAGTTAAGTGTTTTTCAATAAACACGCTGTATAGCATAAAGATCTACGCAGTCGTCATCCTCATGTCTGCTCATATTTAAAAACTAAAAGAGTTGTTTAGCAAAGGATTTGGGCTAAAGAGTAAAATTCAGCAAGGGGGTGCAGGGTATTTATCGTATGACCTAGTGTATAGCACTAAAACACCATATTTGGTATTGCAACAGTATTCAGCATTCATCCAAGCTCAGCAATACATTTAATGGTTTTATCGCAATAATTCATAATAAAATGTAGAGCAGTGAGCGATAAGCATGGAAGTCTATGAAATACTAAACTTCCATAAAACTAGCTTGCCTCATAACCCAAAAGGTAACCACAGAAACTAATATTTACTAAAGCTGCCAAATGCACGCAACCTAGGTCAAGAAATGATTGCTCACCTCCTTCCAGACACTTCCCTGCCTTCCTCTGGGCAGTATGCAACGCTCTTAACCCTTAGAACATGGTTACTTAGTCTATAAAAGACACTAAAAGCCTAGAAGACTGGACGGCTTCCCAGACCTCTCACCTTTGAGCGTCCCTACACACCACATGTGTGGCACTGAGCGGTGACTGGCCACACCAGACTGTAGCAAGAGGTAAACACACGCTCGCACGAGCATTTACTCATAACATAACGCTTATCGTTCACTTTAGAAAACAAGGAGCTATACAGAAGCTAAGACAAATCTCAAAGCGATCGCTATCCATAAATCGAGAAACTAAGGCAGACACCTGCAGTGGAAGAGAGCTTGAAGCCTCTTATTACTTCTAGCTGGTTGTCAGGTGCTGCTTGGTAGTAGTTGAGTGTGTCAACCCAACAAGCAGATGAAAGGGACCGTATGTGCTGAGGTGTCCCCAGCAAAAGCTGATGCAGAAGGTGGCCTTGCGAAGGCGCCGGGTGTCTGGTTTCTTCTCTGTGATCCGCGATATATTTGTTCATCAGAACAAACAATAAGTGGCACTAAAACATTGCCTGAGGAAGCACAGATGCGAGAGGCTTTTGCGCATATATTTACATGAATAAATGCATAAAGAGATCTATAAGATGTACATAAGCAGCTTCTAAGTATCTACCTCTCAGTACAGTTATATATTTTACATGGCTCCTGCATCAAAGGTTATCTGTACATTTCACACCGACGCTCTCTTTCACCCCTAGTGGCCAGTGATGAAAACTACATTGTATACATTATGTAATTCCATAAAGCGTTTTATTTGCAAACCTTCTCTATTTATCTTGTCTGGTTATTGTACATTAACTCAGTGACTCAATTGACGTTTGTATTCTACCCTTGTTGAAATATGTTTTTGAATGTGCTGATAATAAAAGCAAGCTATAAAGAGACTTGCAGTTTGAGAAAAAAATATGAAATTCATCAGAAGGCTTGACAGAAAAAAATATATCTTGACTATTTTCTTGTCATTGATAAGACAAATCTTGAATTTATCCAGTTGGGGAAAAAAAAATCAATAAATCAGTAATATGTTGCAATTTAAATTCTCTAAAAACTTCTTTTAAATGGACAGTGGTGTTTCAGTGCTTTGTATGAGCTAACTATTACAAAGTTATGTAAAATCGTTCATCAAAATCTCAAATTAAAATTAAAGTGACACAAGGTTGTAAGTGCTGAATAGCACCTCTCACCGGCTCTGCTCACGGGTGGCATTCTGCACAAATGCCTTGTGAAAGTATGGATCGGTCTCAGAGAAATGCGACGTACCTACAGCAGGCTGCCTGTCTCTGGCCTTCCTCCACGGCGATGCTGACAGTGCTCGGAGGCTTCAGCCCTGCTGGCTGTTTTATGGCGCAGCAGGCATGTGACCTAACAGGATGGTAATCGCTGGGCCTCACCACAGCGGGACGCCCTCTCTGAGTGCCTGTCCAAAGCTGCAACTTGCTGTGTTTTTTGTTTTGTCCTGTTTTGTTTTTTTTTTCCTGCATGTTTGTTCATTTTCATACACTTGCAGTTGGGTCACCAAATTCACCCCCAAGAAAGCTGAACATATCCACACACACATAGCCACACACATCCAGAAATGCACACCCCACTGCTTAAGACCGATGCAGTCTCTGCACAGTTTGGCTAGAAACTAGAATCATCTGAAGCTGGGTTAAACTGGGTTTGAATGTGTGCTGGCCACAGTGCTGGCCGTCTATATTACTACGCTCAAAAATGTGTACTGCATGAAGGGGTTAATGCAAACAAACCATGTTATGAGCACACATAATTATAATAGCGATGACATGTGCACTTTGTACCAACAGAGTCCTTGCACTATAGTCTACTAAATATTCTGTAGTTTCCCGAACCTGATCACTAGGTCTGATATAAATATACAGGTGTTTAAGTCCGTATGGGGCCTTGGCCTCAAGCCAAGAAGCCGGAGTGTCTCTCTGGTTCAAAGCATGATCAGCCCGCCCCCGCACCAAACTCCCTGACCAGCTTTCCGCTATTCGGCGGCTGCGTGTCAGAACACACGCTGTTATGGGGAACTTCCTTTCTTCTCTAAGTCAAGCAAGAATGTTTCGGCCAGAGTGACGAAACGTGCTTTTATTAGAGACGCACCGACAGCAGTTTTCTTGAGCGACGGCATTTTTCTCTTTTCACTCGTCTTAAATTAAAAAAGTCCAAATTACAAATTATATACTGTATATATACTCATCATTGTATGTTATGCACATACAGTTCTTACACGGGCAGTAAGATAGATTAAGATCAGGCTTTTTCATACAGTGGTGTGCCAAAATTATTAGAACACTTGGCATATTTAAAAGGTTTCAGTTGTTTTTGTTGAATTGGCCACTAAAATGGCCAATAAAACAAATTAAATATCTACAAAGTGATCATTATGATCTATAAACGATAGAATAGAGCCTTCATAAGGAGAATCACTGGGCTCACTCCGGACCTCAACCCCATCATGCACATTTGTGACGAGTTGGAAAATAAACTTAAAAAGAAAGCCTTTGAAATTAAATCATGTTTTGGAGGCAAAAAAGTCAACATTTTCAGATCTGTCAGGTGTTCTAATCATTTTGGCCACCACTGTCCCTTCATCCTGTATGGACATTATAGCGCAGGGGGAGTACTCTGTCATAGGAAACAAAACTTAGTTAGCTTTGCAATTTTAATGACACCTTTTCAGCAGTACGTGTTTAATAATCAGTTTCACGTTTACCTCCGACGTTCCACCACGTTTCCATGGTGGTTCCCCCGAGGTTTGCTTTGGCTTTACATGTATTACAAATTGCAAGTTTGGTGTCGTCTTCACTCAAAGCGAAGTGCCTCCGCGCTGCGACATCGCCCGTGCCACTAAGCGTATGACGTGCCGCATGCCTAAAACGCACCCATTCCATATCAGTAACACATGAGACAGACCAGGCGCTCTCAGTTTGGGTCCCTGGCCAATCGGTCGGTGCATCTCTACTCATGGACAATGGCACCGAAAATGCACGAATCTGCTTCCTCAGGTGTAAAATATGAATATTTGTTCTGGGGCACACTGATCACACAGCTATTCTCTCTTATAGGGATTCATATTTGATCTTTTCTTGTTTTTATAATTAGGTAAATATTCCTCAGTCAGAAGCAATTTTCCAGATAAGCCATTTCAGTAAGGGGCACAGATGAGATTTTTGAAGGGGGACGGGGTCCAAACAGTGAGTAAAAAGTCTCAAGCTCAGAAGCTTATTCATCCATGCAGGATGTGGCTATTGGCATAATTTGGGCTAATGGTTTAATACACTAGACATTTTGACTGACACCAGCTGATATGCTGATACACAAATGGCGTTACTTCCTGTGTCACCCTGAATTGGCCTATTGGACAGTGGCCATGGCCAAAATGATGCTCCCGGAACAATCCACTCTATTTTCTGACCCCACTAGATGGAGCTCTCTGTTCAAAAAGAGCTCAAAGTACGCTGAAAAGGAAACGAAAAGCACCATGTGGCCACAAAAATATCGCAAATGGTTCAGGATCTTGGCCATCAGTACCAAACAGCATTTTGCATATTTCACGAGTCTGAAAAAGAAAAGTTATTTTAATCACGACTGAAAAAACACCACCGCTGGCATTCTTCCTCTTATTTCTTAATTGTCTGTGGATTATTACTTTCAGAATTTCTCATGGACTGAATTTTACAGTGGAATTTCCTTTTGGATTTCGCTAGATTACCATTATTGGACGTTTGCTTTGGACCTGCTCTCCTGGTGAGTTGCCCTGTATTTTTGATGGTGAAAAGTGATGTTATTTTGTGATTCAAAGCGTGTCGCCGGTGACATGTTTGGGCTTAAATCATATCAAAACAATATCAGGCAGTTGCCATATCGATATCAAGGGATACTGTATCATATCGCGATAATTATATAATCGTTTTGTCGCCCAGCCATAGGTCAAACTTGGATGAAGTTTTTTTGTAGTGTACAAAAATTTGCTTATCAGCAATATGGGAAAATTATGTTGATAATTGCATCCCACCTAGGCTTGGCAAAGATTAACCCCTAAATAGTATTTATGTCTACTTACCCTGCTTGCAATTTGAAAGAACACTGTGGCAGATCTTTTCTGGGTTGCTTTTTCTGTATTGTATGTCGCTTTGGTCTGTGTGGCTCGAACAGCATCTGGCAAAATTTTTAGGCTCAGTTCATTTTTAGTTCTCAATTTGTTCAGGACCCAAAAAACCAGCAATGGCAGAATACAAACGGAATGCACGAAGACACAAATGCGGCAAATATAGATGTTTTTGAACAAAATGTGTTAGAAAGTGATATCCGTGTTTCAGTTATTTATCCTTTGTTAAATAGATAGGTCATTGTGAAATTGGAAAAGCCATTTTAAAGCTACGTGTCGGCTAACAGTAATGTATGCATTTTACCCACAGATGGAGCTAAATGGGGACAAAGGGAAGGCGCGTGTTCAGGTGCGGCGATGCGTGAGAGCGTGTGTAAGACTCCTGCTTGCAGCAAACACATGCCATGAGTAGCTCTTAATGGTCGACACAGTTTGATGAGTTCAAACATCACGGTATCTAACCCTATTTAAGGAGGCTACTTATCAAAGTTTTAGTTTTTTTATCCCCCCCCCCCCCTCCCCGGTCCCTGATTTCACTGTCTGTCTTCCTACTTGTTTCTGAGTTTGTTTCTACCCTATTTAAGTTTTAAAATGTACATTGTGGATGCATGGATGCATGATCATTGAGTTTGTCAGTTAGGGGATTACCCATTATTGCGTGATTCTGTTCCCTGACTGGCCTCTCATGCAGGGAGTCCCCTTGTCTTGTCATGTGACTCTGTACTGGAAGCAGGGTCGGCACCACCCCAACGATTTTGATCATTGCCAAACCCCCAGGTCAACAACTTTTAATGCCCAAGTGTATTACTTTGTCTATGAGTCTGTGTATATCTGTATGTATGTCTGTGCCTCTGATTCCATGTGTCATTTACACTGCCCCTGGGTGATGTAATAGTAAGTTAGACAAAAGAGGTGAATTCAAGAGGTGCTTTTATCCAACCCAGTGGAACCTGAAATAAATATTTTAAAATGTATGTGTACCCTTAATATGTAGTATGTAAACCCAACCTTGAATGTGCATGTAAGACCAATCAGATCCCACCAGATAAGCCAAATGCTGGACAGAAAACTCCCATTAGAACTAGTAAAACTGAAAAGGTTGACCCTGTGAGTTTGCGATCTGGGTACGTCCCGAAAGCAGAAGCTGTCACGTTTCATTGCGCCAATAAGCAGATTTCTTCAGGCCTGCATACTGCAGACTCGAAAGTGGGGGGGTTCCCTTCCCATCAAGGGCAGTTGGCTTTATTCCAGAATACTGCAATACTTACCATACTTGTAGCACACAATATAATGTCAGCAGAGATCTACAGCGAGAAAGTCAACACCACGTTTTCCCCTGCGTCTCCCGATTTCAAGAGGACATTTTACTCTTCCTGACATGAGGCCTGCACTGTAAAAGCTGCAGTGGGCTTTATGACACGGTGAAATCAATAAATTTCAAAAACTTGAGTGAAATAAAAGTCACACAAAGAGCAGCTGTTTCCGCACCGGAGTAGTGAACATGGGCGGGGCACACGGCAAGTCATCTGCGATTATTTATATGAGTATGCCTCACCTAGCTGTTGAAATAATCCCCCGATTTTGACCTCTGTCTTGAAAATGTAACCGTTAAGCTTGGATTTAATGCAGACGGCCTCTAAGACGGGGTGAGTTGAAACACCGAGGCATGTAGAAGTCCTGCATGTTGGGGTGAGATCCACTTTTTAGGAAAATGCAGAAAGGCGTGTGTGAAATGTGAGCGCCGCATAAAAGAAAATGGGGCTAACCCAATTTGAAGAGCATAAGATCTTTGCAATCCGGGCCCGGCTTTCCCCTGCCTTTGCTAACAAGGACGCGTGGAGCAGAGCCAGAATGGTACCGCTTTCTGAGTGCTGTCTGTTCCGGAGAGAACCCAAATCCCAGCACAAAGTGGGGGGTTAGCGGCTCTTAAGTTAAAAGGATTGTGTTGGGGGATCGGATCCTCCAGGATTAGAGATCACACCCTGGCAAGTGAACGGAGCAGACAGTAGGTACCTCTGCTTCTGATGTCCTCTTAGTCTGCTTAGCCTGTGATCTTAATTAATCAGGGCTACTGCCTCATGTCCATCCATCCATTCAGCCTCCAGCTGTTTATCCTGGTCAGGGTCACAGGGAGGCCTGAGGCCTGTCCCAGGCAGCACGGGGCACAAGGCATGAGTGCATCATATATGAATAGAAAATTGTTTATGTGTTTTGCTTTGTAAAAATAAAACATTCCGCCCAGGTCAGTAATTCACTTGGTTTGTGAACAGAGCTGTCAATTTGTGCATCTGTGAGACAGATAGAGAGATACAGTATGTTAGACTCAGACAGGTGGCATGTTTATATTGTTACCAGGGAGATGACAACCACACTCAAAGCGCAAGTCTTAGCTGGGGGTGAGCAGTGCGGAAACAGAGGCTGCTCCCTCAGCCTCTGTCCAGGGCAGCATCCTACAGTCAAGCACACAGATACATTTATGGCATTTAGCTGACACTTATCCAGAGTCACTTACAGTACATTACAGGGACTACAATCTCCCTGGAGCAACTTGGGGTTAAGGGTCTTGCTCAGGGACCCACTGGTGGTGGTAGGTGGGATTTGAACCGGTGACCTCTTGGTCCATAGAAACCTTGATATGTAGATACAAGCCCTAATATCAGAAGAACTAGGCCACCTTAGCTGTTTTTTCTACATTTACTTAGCAAATGCTTTTAACCAAAGTGATGTCCAAGTGAGGAAAGGCAGTGAGCAGGTTTTGCACTCTTGGAGAAAGGGGTGGGTGGCTAATGAACTTGCTGATGGACCTCTACCAGACTGAACTGCAGCTAAGTCACTCAAGACCACAGTGTCTCAACCCATAGAGCCCTATGATACCTCCCCCACCAAGACAGGACAATCAGTGGAAACTCTCATCCAGCATCCCGGGAGCAGTTGGGGTTAATGACCATGCCCAAGGGCCCGTCACTGAAGTGATGGGATTGAAAGCCGGAATTTTTTTTTTATATAATTTCTGAGCTCTGTAGGCCAATAAAAACAAAGATTAATAGTTTTTTCAAACACTGACCATGCAGTTTGTTTATTATAAAATTCTTCAAAATTGTTTGTGAGAGATAGGCAAAGCAGTCACCTTTTTTCGCACCAAAGCACCATCTGGGGTATTTTTTGAGTACTGCGTGCTCTCAACGCATTGAACTCAATGGGGAGCACAGAATTTTAGCACAATACTTGGCAGATTTAAAGGCACCCCATTTTAATGGTCTACCATTTGGTTGATCAGACAGTTAATTGACAGTTAATTAAGTCGTATTTGGCCACGGAGCACAACAATCCCCCTGTATGCATACTTCCCTTTGACAGTTTCTCTCGATTACTTTGGCACATTTCACGAGACTCACTTACCCTTCTCAAGACTATAACAGCATTTCTCTAAACAGTTCAGTTCATATAGCCCAACACCATGGTTGAGCTGCAAGAGCCTGTAGCTTACCGAAAACAATTAGCTCAAAAGCTTAATTACACCAGTGAATTAAAATGAAAAGTGCAATCCTTTTAACCATGAGAGTCAAAATGCTTAGATATATTGTTAGTTTGTCAGTGTAAGTATGCTCTAGAGCTCCACAATTCTGAATGATAGTTGGTTTCCGCTTCGTCATTGTCACTGACTGATCATTTTTCTTTAGCAAACTGACACTTATTCAGGTCAAAGCCACCAGTTTCAACATCGCAAGGCTCCACATTACAGTATGTAGATCTCAATGGCAAGAGAAAGCGCTCGCATGCACATGTAACTTCTTCAGATCTCTAGGCACAGTACCAGTAGCAAACAAAAAAGTCCCAGCACTGCATAATGCAAACATCACAATGGCAATTGGAGAACAATAAGATGACGACAAAATCATGTACAGTGGGAACTGTGTCACTGCAATTTATGAAATATATTTATAAATCATTCTGAAAGCCCGGTTAGCTGTTTTGCATGTGGTGTCTAGCACGATGGCCGCATGCATGCATAGTTTTGGGTGTAAAATTATTACAGTGGGAAGCTACATGATCTATTTTGATCAACAACACTAAAGCAACTGAAAATTGTGCCAAATGATGACAATTGTACAAAACCATTTGCATCTGTGTATTAAAACATTTGGAATTTTGTGTGAAGCAATGAGAAACGACGTTATGCTTCGCAGATGTGACATTATAGTGTAGGGATTAAACTTGTTGATTTGCAAATGTTAATTGCCATTTCATAAATGCTCCAAAGCGACAGAGAAAGACTGTAATAACATGCAATCACAAAAGATGGGTTTGCAGGCTTGCAATCATCGCTATGTGAGAGTCTATCGATTCTTCAGTACTGTGAGATCACCAAGCCCAGAGGTGACCCCTGGCCACAGACCTGCGTAAAACACATGCTGGTCATGTGTACTCTCATTATTTAAACATCATCAAGGCATTTCAATTAATCACACTGTACATAATTTAAATAATTCATAACTGATATTAAATGCAACATTTTAAAGGCCTTGTCTTGTCATGCCTGTGTCTATGGGCAATGTCTGTTTCAGTTTCTCTCACACGTAGATGGGCAGACACTAAGCGTTTTCTTTTTGGGAACACTACTGGCACAAATAAAGTCGTCATAAATTCTTATTTCATGCATTAATTAATCGCTAAGTAAGTGTTAGTTACGTAATCACCCCACGTTCGTTCATCATTACAGTTTTTTTTTGATTGCTTTGGAGCATTTTTCAAATGACAATGAATATTTCCAGAAAAACAAGGGTAATCCATAATGTCACTGCAAAGCAGAACATTTCTCATTGTTTCACTGCTTTACACAAAAATCAGTTATGGACAATTGTCATCATTTGACATAATTTTCAGATTTGGTTAAAATAGATTATGTAGTTTCCTACTGTAGCAATTTTACAGCCCAAACTATAGTATGTATGTGATCATCGTGTTAGTCACCATATGCAGAAGCATTAACCAGGCTTTCAGAAGTATTTCAAAATATATCCCATAAATCGCCTTCATTCATTGGTGTAATTATTTGCCTTTGAGACGTGAGTTAATTGATTTGGGTAAGTTACAGGCTTATGCAGCTAAACCAGTGTTGTGCTACACGCATGAGCTGTTTTGACAAATGCTCTTATAGTCTTCAGAATGTTAAGCTTGGTTCATGAAATGTGCCTAAGCAATCGATAAAGATTGTATTCAGTCATGCGGTTCATGCATTTGAGGCAGGAACTATAGTAATTAATGATTTGTTTGTGAGTATTTGATCATCCTCAAGCAAAGTGTTACCTCTTATTCACAGCAAATGCCAGCAAAGCATTACAAGCCTGGAGCACTAAATGGAATTGCTTTGGGTGAGGGCATTCAGTCTCCAAGCCTTCTACGGCATCTGCTGCCCTCTAGAGGCAGACCACTGTGTCACAGCGGCTACTGCATCGTGAACACTCCTGGGTGTAATGTGGGACGGGAAAGAATTAGTCAGGTTAGTTCTGTACAAACCAAGCATTGTTAAGAAATAAGAGCTGCATTGTTGGTCTTTAAATATGAATATGAGAACTGGCCCCAGGCCTGGACTAGCCATATGCCAGAAGGGGCATTTTCCCGGTGGCTGACGGGTACAGGGGCCGGCGATGGGTATCTGTGGTCCTGCTTCACCACCCCCAGTCAGGGAAATGTATTGCTCGGCTGTAGGAAACTCAGTTTTTAATGGTAGTCCAGCACTGACTGGCTCTGTGGCGTTTTCACTTATGAATGCTGCCATTAGTTTTCTGCCACATTTATATTCCCTTCATTGAATAACATTTAACAGTTCATTCATTTTCTGTACCCACTGGTCCAGGGGTGTCTGGAGCACATCTGAGAAACCACAGGGCAACGACCCAGTACGGGGCAGCGACCCACGACGGGGCTGCGACCCACGACGGGGCAGCGACCCAGTACAGGGCTGCGACTAGGGCTGCACGATTATGGCCAAAATGATAATCACGATTATTTTTATCAATACTGTAAGCACTATTATTCATTATTTTAGGTGAGACATTTTTATTGCACTTTCTATTTTAACCATCTGGAGTTTGAGGCCTCTCGGCCAGTTTCAGGGTAGTCAGACATGCCTTAACATTTTCAAATATTTCACCTATCTAAAAAACACTTATCAT
>JAODKM010000126.1:12337883-12351012 GCA_026780845.1 Petrocephalus sullivani | reverse complement strand
CACTGCATCCCAGGTAGATTAAAATCACCCATAACTACCACATCATTTTTATTGCTCATAATCCTAATATCACTGTAACGGTGTAATGGGTCCCGGGTATTGGGAAGTACCAGTAAATTAATGGTCTCCTGATAGAGGGCCCCCACCCTTATAGTCCAGTATGGTGGGTAACCTTCCCTCCCAAGTACGGTGGGTAACCCTGCTCTCGAATTTAACAGGGCTCTAATGGTTGTCCGTTCCCCCCCACAGGTTATAACAAGAGGCACGGTGAACTGAGCCTGGGACATGCCCACGAGAGCAGATAGGCGTACCTTAATGAAGTCCTCCGGACGCGGCGGGCAAATCAGGCAGATCTGCAGAGTGTGTCCTGGCTCCCCGCAGTACATGCAGAGTCTTTTCTGGGTCCGTCGGCGTCTCTCGGCTGTGGTGAGGGGAGAGCGTCCAAGCTGCATAGGTTTGGTAAAATCGCTTAAGATTGAACAGCTGTTCCCCTAGACTTCGTCCCATCACGGGGTGATCAAAGATCTCCATGAAAGCCCGTTGAAATTCTCGTGCTGAATCCAGCAGGGGGCTGTTATCTGCCCAAAAGGCAGTGGCCCACTCGCGTGCTTTTCCGTTCAACAGAGATATGACAAAGTGAACGCGAGCGATCAGGCTGCTCATCTATAAAAAGCCCGCACTGCATTAGAAAGGCCCGCTATTGGTCTGGGTTGCCATCATACTTTTCCAGCATGGCCACTGCAGCAGGAGTGGAAGCCATTGGCAGTGAAGAGGTCGGAGCGACTCGGGAGTCTTGTCTCTCCATCAACTGGGAAACCAGGGTGGTCAGCCGATCTACCTGCTACCGAAGTTGCTGAATCTTCGCGGGATCCATATTAATTCGACGAAGTATTCTGTGACGAACAGAAGGCAAACTGGAAGCAGATCCCGTATTACAGGAGACCAGGAGTTTATTGCAGAGCTGGGTACAAACAAAGTTTGCTGTGAGTCGTCCTGAGCTAATCCGGGGAGATCAGCCGCAGCTGCTAAGTCCCGCCTGCATGAGCATGATAGAACCGCCCCCCCTGACAGCTGCCTCCTGGAGGCCTGCAGGTTGGCCTGGACGGCCCCGAGGTCAGGGAGCCGGCTTGGGAGGGTGAGCGCGGTGGAAAGCAGCGATCAGGTCAGGGTTCAGGACGTTCGTCAAAGGCACCCAAGAGTGTTATCCTGGAGAATTTGTTGATCAACTTGGGAATTCATTTCCCCTCAATGACGGCAAGCTGCCTAGGCCCTGACGCAGCAAAGCAGGCCCAAATCATGATGTTCCCTCCACCATACTTTACTCTAGGGACGCTGTTTTGATATTGATATGCTGTGCCCTTTTCACGCCAAATGGAATTCTGCTTGTTCTTCCCAAATAGTTACATTTTGGTTTCACCACTCCAAAAAACATTTTCTCAGTACCACTGTGGAGTGTCCAAGTGCTCTTTCACAAACTTCAGGGGTGCAGCAATGTTCTTTTATGACAGCAGCGGCTTTCTTCTTGGTATCCTGCCATGGACTCCTTGTTCAATGTTCAATGTATTGTATTCGCTGTCACTCTAGGGTTCTGTACCTCATCGCTGACTTTGCGTTGTGCTCTGGAGTCATCTTGGCAGGGCGCCCACTTGTAGGCAGAGTAACCACAATACCAAATCGTCTCCATTGATAGACAACTTGCCTAACAGTAGACTGATGAATATCTAAAATCTTTGAGATGATTTTTTTAACCCTTTCCAGCCATATGTAAATTAACAATTCTTGATTGTGGCTGTTCAGACAGCTCTTTCGTGTGAAGCATGATTCCCATCTGGATATGCTTCTTGTCAAAAACATTTCAGTGTTTTTTTTATCAATCACAGTAGTTCTAGGCCACGCCTCTGAAGTTGTTTCATTAAATGGACTCCAGGTGTGCTAAATTCTGACTGCAATGAGCTTTTTAAAAAGTCATTAGCTTAGGGTTCACTTACTTTTTCTAATCTTCAGTTTCACAGTTTGAATGATTTATTCAATATGGACAATACTTCTCTGAAAATCCTATAATCTTTAGTTATAGGAGACTGTTTGTTCATTATTGTGACTAACATGAGGATATGACCATGCTTGACAAAAAACAAGAAAAAAAAAATTGACAAAAATATACAAAATTCCAAGGGGTTCACAAACTTTAACTTTGTAAATAGATAGATTACCTGATTAAATAATAATAATATTAATATTAATATTATTAATAATAATGAATGACTACAGTCCAGTAGCATTCACACCAATCATCGCAAAGTGTTTTGAGAGAGTGGTGCTGGCCCACCTCCAGAGCAACATCCCAGACACTCTGGACCCCCTGCAGTATGCCTACCGGCCCAACAGGTCCATGTCAGACGCCATTGCTGTGGCCCTTCACTATTCCCTCTCCCACCTGGAAAACAAAGACTCCTACATCAGGATGCTCTTTGTTGATTACAACTCCGCCTTCAATGCGGTCATCCCCCACAAACTCATCCACAAACTGACCACACTCGGCCTGCACCCCACCCTCTGTGACTGGCTCCTGGACTTTTTGACTGGCAGACCTCAGTCTGTCAGGATCGGCAACAGGTCTTCAGCCAGCATCACCACAAACACTGGCATCTCACAGGTTTGTGTTCTCAGCCCCATCCTCTAC
The DNA here is from genome assembly GCA_026780845.1 of Petrocephalus sullivani. Classification (NCBI taxonomy): domain Eukaryota; kingdom Metazoa; phylum Chordata; class Actinopteri; order Osteoglossiformes; family Mormyridae; genus Petrocephalus; species Petrocephalus sullivani. Next base: position 12,348,332 of record JAODKM010000126.1, on the reverse strand, counting down.
ACCCTGTTCACCCACGACTGTGTCGCCTCCCACAAAGACAACATCATCCTGAAGTTCACAGATAACACCGCAGTGATTGGTGGATGATGCATGAGGAAGAGGAGGAAGCCTCATCAGCCACTGTTCATCTGTGAGTTTGAAGTGGAGAGGGTGAGCAGCTTTAAGTACCTGGGCGTCCACATCAGTGAGGACCTCACCTGGTCACTGAACACCACACAGCTGGTCAAGAAGGCTCAACAGTGGCTGAACTTCCTGAGGAGGCTGGGGAAGCTTGGTATGTCAACCAAGATCCTCAGCAACTTCTACAGTTGCATCGTGGAGAGCACGCTGATCAGCTGCATCACCACGTGGTATGGCAGCACTACAGCTATGGACTGCAAACGCCTGCAGAGAGAGTGGTGAAGACTGCGGAGAAGATCAGGACATCAGGACTCCGCTGCCCTCCAGCTACCAGAGGACAGCTGCCTGCATCCTCAAAGACCTCACACACCCCCAACACGGAGTGTTCACACTTCTGCCCTCAGGACGGAGGTAAAGAAGTGTGAAATCTAGAACCTCATGACTTAATAACTCCTTCTTCCCCACTGCCTTCAGACTCCGTAACAGCCGACAGGAGTATGAATAATGGACATCATGCTACCATACTACCATACCATGCCATACTACCATACTACCATACTACCATACTATGCCATGCTACCATACTACCATACCATGCCATACTACCTCATACTGTCATTTTTTGCACATTACAAAGTATTTATTTTTCTATTTTTCTTTCTCTATTGTATTGTACCTTGGCATTTTTGTGTGGACAACAAAGTAAGAATTTCATTGCACAGAAAAATGCACTTTTCTACTGTACATATGAAAATAAACGCTTTGAATCTCTTGAATCTCTCTTGAGTAATAATAATAATAATAATAAATGTATTTGTAAGCACATCCAATGAGCCACAGTTAAAAATTAAAAAGTTAAAACAAAATGAGACAGTTAGTAGGACTTAAATGGCCATGAGATTAAGATAAGATAAGATATTTATTCAGGGTACAATGCTCCTCTGTGTCATCTCCAATTAGAGAAAATTAGTTCAGAAGATATGCCTGATTATTCTAAGAAATACTTTCATGCTGTTTTAATAGCGCTCCCTTTTTGTTATATGTGCCTTTATGTTGTGTTTCCCTCCAGGCATGACCTTCCTGACGTCCAATTCTGTTTCAGTTGGTTCTTTGGTGGCTAGATCAGATCATGGTATTTTTCTCAGTGTTGGCCAGCAGGGGGCGCTGTGTTCAGTTTAAACATTCAATGAAAACATCAGACCACCACCAAATGACCAGGAATCATCAAAGGGCATGTTAAAGACATCACATGGGTAATAAAAATGCTTCAGCTACTGCTAGCTGTTGTTTATGTTGGCTTTACTCCGAGCATAAAAAACAAGCTTCACATCCAGGAACGTGAAAACATTTATTTTTCCCTGAGCAATTTCACAGACTTATAAGCACCCTATAAATACACTCCTGAATAAAATAACACACTCAAACAGAGGCCAGAAAAAGCTAGCATTCACCCCTCTGCTCGTCCACAAAACACTGACCTTCAGCCTTCACAATAATATGATTTGCTGAGTCGTTAAATGGATACAGTTAATTAATCTGCGCTCGTTGCTCAGCCAGGCGAGCAGCTCCCTGTGAAGATACTGAGTGGAGTCCTCCTAATTGAACAGAGGAGGCCACCGGCAGATCCTGACGAATTACTGTTGCCATGGAAATGGAGCCCCTCAACGGGCCTAGCGCTCTTGGGGATTCCCAGGAGGAGACAGGCTCGTGCAGCTGGATTTTTTCCGCTGTAGCTCTCTCCCAGCCATTGTGAGTTCAGCTGACATCAGAAGGGCTAACATCACCAGGCCAGTCCATGGTTCCCAGGATAGCACAGTGAAGCCAGCAGCCCGAATGATGCTGTCATTTGCCGATGTAGATGTGGGACCATCAGCAAACCCTGGAGGCCTCCTGGTTTGAGGCGAGGAGTGTATGGCACCTCACCTAGTACCGCATCCTGTTGCGAAAGACCTGTATGGGGGGGTTCGTTTATTATGATCGTGCCATACACATGCACTGTGGGGCTCTGGAATTGGGGGGGGCAACACACAGCCCTTGGCAGGTACCATCTGCATCGCAGACATCGCCTCTGACACAGGTAAACAAGGCTGATAAACGCATGAAACACAAGGCCCCAAAGCAGACCTGAGCAAGGCCGGCATAGACAGACAGGTTTTCTACACAGGCAGAGAGTGCCTCACCTGTTTTTGCGTGCTGATGTGCTGGCCCATCATCTGGGCGGGGCCGTGCATGTGGGCGGGGCCATGCATGTGGGCGGGGCCATGCATGTGGGCTGGGCCATGCACAGCATTCCAGTGAGGGCTGGGCTGGATGACAGCTATGGTTCTCTTGGGGTGCGACTTACGTTGAGGGCGTAGCTGCTGGATGGGGCGCGGCTCAGGGAGGGGCTGGCGAGGAAGGGCTTTGAATTGGGAGAGAGGCAAGACTGGTGGGGGTGTTGGGGGCTGCCGGACCGATGGCTTGGTCCTCTGGGCCGGAACGGGCTGCGTCGGCTGGTTCTGGGTCTGGAAGGGATTGCGGGGCTTAGCGGTCTGGGCTGGCAAAGTGGCCTGTGTTTGGGCATCTGGGTTCTGTGAGGCTTTCTGGATCTGGGACACTGGAACCTGTGTCGTTGTGGAAACCTGAGGCTCTGGGTTGTTTGTCTGGGTGTGGGTGCTAAAGTGGGTCTGGCTGCGACTCTGGGCTGCCGTTTGACTCTGAGGTCCGCGGGCAGTGGGAGTAGGGTGGTTTTGGGGACCGTTTCCCAGCTGGGCAGAACTCGACTTGGGGCTGGACTGGGAGCTGCTGGAGGAGCTACTCTGATTGGCCACAGAGCGATTGGGGTAGGCGGGGGTGCTGCGCAGCCAGTCCCAGGGCCGCCGGGGGCGACTGGGGGGGCTGGGCTCAGAGCAGTAGGTCTGCGTCCTGGCGTCCTGCTGCCCAGTTCTGCCGGAGTGTGTGAAGCCCGTCTGGACGAGGGCGTCCTGGGTAGAGGCCTGACTCGCTACCCCACTAGCACCAATAGGAGGAGGGCTATGAGCCCCTGTGGCTGGCTGCACAGGAAATGCGGGTGACAGGCTGCTCTCAGCGGCATGACCGTTAGCCTGCAGTGGAACGTCAGCATCGTTCGGGTGTAAGTGTGGCAGGTCACTGTTCTGGAGTGGGTTCGGCTGGACCAAATGCGGGTAGGTGTTCAGGTTCAGCTGGAAGGCTTGCGGCTGGCCACTGTTCCGGGCATGCTCCGTGGGCTGGATTGTGTTCAAGGTCAGATGGATCAGAGGGGGCACTGAACCTGGAGCAGTGTGTCCGGTCTGCGTCTGGTTCTGCCGGCTCTCTGTGCCATATGGGCCCCCGGGTGGCAGCCCACCCCTGTCTGGGAGTTCTTGGTTTGAGACGGGGCCCATGGGGTTTCCTTGGGGCCCATGAGTATGGGGACCGTTTGGTTGGGGAAGCAGGGACGTACGGGTGTCAGGTGGCATGTTGGGGGAGTGGGGGTGTGGGCTCCAGCCAGGTGCCCCGTTCCAAAACGAGCTCTGTGCGGTGGGCTGGACCAGGCTGGGCTGGGTGAGAGATATCATAAAGCCCGGAAGTGAGGTCAGACACATCAGACTGGCGAACAGCGAGGAGACTAAAGAAAAGTCAGACGGGAATAGACACACATCTCTGCCTCCCGGGGGCTGCCCTCGTTAGGCGATAATTAGCAAACTTTACTTCAAAAACAGCTGCAGAAAATTAGCAATTAGCAAAACTAAGATTTGCTGTGTAAATTATCAGAGACTTCCTGCTGAGGGCTGGAAGGAAAGGCAGACAGTCAAAGAGCCAGAGGCTGCGGAGAGACAGCGAGAGAGCCATCTTACCGCAGGCACTGAGCTTGGGTTCGGCTTGTTTCCCCTGAGTCCTGAGTCCCCTAAAGCACAGTGTAAATATGGTGTGAATACAGTGCAAACACGGTGTAAACACGACGTGAACGCAGTGTAAACATGCTGCAGAGGCACGGAGACGTGACCCGACGAGTATAAACAGGGGCAGACGTACTGTTCCTGCAGCACAGCAGCAGGATGATGGCGATGATGATGAAAATCAAGGCCAGACCGCAGCCCACCGCGATCCCGGCCACGGCCCCGGCACTGAGGCATATTTCTGGAAGGGGGAAGAGGAACACGGTGGAGAATGGATGGCGGAGGTAAGGAGGAGAGGGTTTAGTGAAGAGGAGCCGGCGTGATGTAACTCACGGGCGATGGTGACATCAGCGCCCTGCACAGCTGTCCATTTGGTGACTGTGTTCCTGGCCGTGCAGACGTAGCGGCCGCTCTGGTTGGCGGTCACGCTCTGGAGGGTGAGCACGCCGCCGTTGACCTGATCTGCCGCCACGGATTGGCCGTTTTGTTGCCATGAGAACAAGGCCGGGGGCAACGAAACGGAAGTGCAGGTGAGCCGCACCGTCTGGCCCACCACCGCCTTGCCCCCTCCCACGCAGTTAGCCTGCGGATCCAGCTGCAGGTCCGGGGCGTCTGGACCATCTGCAGAGCAGGTGGAAAGGATCAAAACAGACACTTTGTTGCCTGCATCTTCATGAGCTGATGGAAAAAAGCAGAGCAGGCTTGTTGTGGCTCACAGTAGACAGTAAGGCTGGCGGTGGCAGTCATAGCACTGACGGCATTGGCGACCGTACAGCTGTACGCTCCCACATCACTTCTGTTGCTGGGGTTGATAACCAGAGAGCCGTCCGTAACTGTAATCCGGTAGTTAGAAGAGATGGCACCCCCTCCCTTTCCCCAGATCGTGCTCGTCTCCGTTCCCATCGTCCAAGTGCAGCTGAGGGAGATGTTACCCCCTTCTATGGCGATGGGGGGGACAGACAGCTTCACCCCCTGAACTGGATCTGTCAGCCGGAGAGGGAAGAAGGATTTCAGATGGTGAACTTTTGGATGTTTACATAAGCCGGGCGGTCTGCCGGTTCCTCACCGAACGCGTGCAGCAGGACGGAGCGCGAGTTTTTCGCCATGCTGGCCATGTTGCCGGGGTCCACAGTGACGGTGTAGTTCCCGGCGTCCGTCAGCAGGACGGGGCTGATCTGCAGTTGGGTGGCCGTGATGGTGATCCGGTTGGTGTACTGGCCCCCGCTGTCCAGCACCGCCTTTCCCCCCACCCACAGTCCCAGTGTCGTCCCCGTCGGTGACACCCAGGTTACTGACAGGGCGTTTGATATGGTGACCACTGTCAGCACTGCCTCAGCCCCTGTCTGCACCAGCACCGGAGATGTTTGGAACTGGATCGGGACGGGGTTCTGGCTCAGGGCGGCTGGCCAGGCTGCTGCCATGTGGAAAATGACAAAATCACTCATTTCACGTGGGGTATCTTGGTGTATCTAATGAACATCTCAGTCTGATAACCTGCATATTATAACATATCAAGCAAAAATGAAGAGATAGTCACCACAGTCATGGTAAGTTTGGGGTCAGTCCTTTTTCCAAAAGGAATTTTTGTACATTAAAATAGCGCCGTTAATCAGAAATACAGTATGGACATTGTTAATGTTGTAAATGACTATTGCAGCTGGAAACGGACGATTTTTTTATGTAATACACTCAGTGACAAAAAAAGTTAAGCACCCAGAATTAATGGTTCGATTTGGATGTAATTTGGTACACGTGCAGACCAGCAATGGGAACGAAAATGATTTGATTAGCAAGGAGCTAGCACGTCTAGCCAACAGACACAGAGGATGCCTCATAGACACATTAGACAGCATTTGATGGAGTTTGATAGGGGTCACATTGTGGGTTTGCATGAGGCTGGGTGGTCGTATCAGGCAATTGCATGTGCCGCATGCAGATGTCACAGTCACCTGATGTTGGAATTAATGGCACCCACACGTGTCGGGAAGGTTCCAGTCACCAAAGACAGACCACACCAAGGGAGGATCGTCATATTGAGCGCCAAGCATTACAGAACCCCATGACATCTGCCCTGCCACCCGGACACTGGTACTGGACTCTCTACAACACCCAGTGTCATCCTGCATCTCGGCCACTGGTATCAGCCGGGTTCACCGTCCCATGAGTGAGCTGCCGTTAACACCAGAGCAGTGACGGCTGCGTTTGGAGTGGTACCGTAACCGGGAGGCATGGACTGATGATGAGTGGCGTCGTAACATGTTCAGCGAGGAATCTCGATTCTGCATTACCACAGATGACCATCATGGACCAGTCCCACCAATGCTATGGAGAGACACACCGGCATTACTCCTGGCATCATGGTGTGGGGAGCCATAGGGTTTGACTTCAAGCTATCTCTGGTAGGGATTCAGGGGACCCTGATGGCTGCATCAGTGACATCCCGTGTCCACATGTCTTACCCCTCCTGATGTAGCACCCTGGTACAGTCTTATAACAAAACAACGCCTGTCCACACACAGAATGTGTGTCTATGGACTGCCTGCTTCATGTTGAAGACCCCCGGGGCCAGCCAGGTCCCGCAAGTGTTCCCCAATCGAACATGTGTGTGATCAGCTTGGACGTAAACCCGCCCAGTGCCAATCTGCAGGATACAACAGCTGTGGGCTGACTTGCCGCAGGAGAGGATAAAATGGCTGTATGACTCCCTTCCGCACCATATCGCCACATGTACCCAGGCTCGGGTGGGGGGTGGCACACCCTACTGACATGGGACCAGCAGAGTGCCCATACTGCCAACTCTGCTGTCTGTTTGATCTGATATTATAATTATTGAGATACAGTCACACGACCTTTCACCATGTGCAGATTCATTTAATTTCCACCACTCTGTCTGGGTGCTTAAGTTTTCTTGTCACTGAGTGTATCTAGATAGGCGTGCGGAGGCCCATTGCCAGCAAACATCAGTCCGATATTCCAGTGGCACGTTGGGTTTGCTAACGCAAGTTGTCGATTTAAACGTCAGTTTGGGCAATTAGAAATCCCTTTCGAAACTATCCTAGCACAGCTGAAGACTTGTGCTGATTAAAGAAACTATACAACTGGCCTTTAGTCTTTCCCTTTCCATTGTTTGGTTTCTCTGTTCAACAGAAACCTTGCTATCACTGGCCATCTCACATTTTCTGTTTACAGGAACATTCATGGAATGCTACAAGTCTTCTCCCAAGTAGTCGCACTGATGGCCTCACACACGCACAAGTCAGCTCTGGTTAAAAACACAGTGCAGAAACTAAGCAAAAACATTCGTCACAATCCCGTCCCTGGCCATAAAGTTTCAGAAGCCCACTAGTGACCCGTCGTGCGATTGGCCGCTGGTGGTACTGGCTGACGACGGGATAGGCAAACAAGGCGATTTGCGAGCGACGGCATTGGTTGCTGATTGGAAGAATTGTACCAAAGTGATTTCAGAGATTTACATTTCATTGAAAAGCACTTGGCAAGAAGCCTGGTAACAGCAGGGGGTGTCTCACCTGCCAGAAGACAAAGAACAAGAAAAGTGGGCTGCATTTCCTCAAGCTGGACAACCTGTAGGAAGGAAAACACATTCATTTAGGACACTAGAACCAAAATTCAGAACACATGTCGTGTGAGTCAGTGGTGGCTGTACTGTCCCCAGTTACAGATAAGTACTAAGTGGCATTTAAATGTCAAGGGGGCAGAGAGGTCCTTCTCAGCGTATCCACCATTTAATTGTCAGTAAATGACGCACAAATAGCACAGAGAATAAACAGTAAGCGCAGTCACTCACCAGGGTCCATGATTGTAGGATTCTGTCTAACCTCAAGACTCCTACTCTATCCTGTTTGTTCACTGTGCCTGGAGCGACTCAACCAGACAATCCAGTCTTCCCCCGGGGACGGGCGAAAGCCAGGCCCCACCTTAACTCGTCTGACGTGAAGCATGCCATCTTTATGTGTGACGAGCGACTAGTTAGTTAGCTGCCTAATACCTTTAAATAATGGTGACATGTACTACAGCTTCAACCGTTGACAACAGCCATGACCACAAGATGTCAGTAGACAAGCATTTCCACCGAAAGCAGCAAGTGACACGTAAACTCCTGCGTGTCACTGTCTCTTTCATCCATTCCCAAGAAGGGTTGTTTGGTGCAATCATTCGGAAACATAACCGGGCCACTTAAGAAACCAGTCGAAACCAGAACAATGACGATTTTCCAACTCTCTGCAAAAACATCTAACCTAGGCGACCCGCAGCCAGACTCATTCACAAGTGTCAGGTGCTTCAGGGTCAAATTCTGAGTAAAAACAGGAAACTCTCAGCAAGAACGTGAGATGTTTACAGAGCAGAGGACCGAAGCCCTGTGACTGCACCCTGGAGAGGAAGCACACTGTACCGCTAAGCTGCTAATTTACGACTCGTTCCACCCTAAACTCATCATAGTAATCCAATTCATCCAGTGGTGCTGGGAAGCTCATGTTTGCCAGGCAAAATGATACTGGCGATTAAGGAAATTCTAGTGAAAGAGTGTTATGGCACTGGCTTTTGTACCAGGTGTGGTCTTGCATATATCAACTTGCATCACTTTCAGCAGAATTTACGCGGGCTGTGGAATTTATAATAGTTGACCAGCTTAAAATAAGTTTTTGCATGATGGTAGGATGATTTAGCTGGTGATACCAGCTTATAATGGTAATTCTAGCTGGTTTTGCAAGTCACACCAGCATCACCGGCTTGATAGGCTGGTCACACCAGCATGATAAACAATCAAAGAGCAGCGAGAGCTGGGACATAACCATCTAAGACCTTCTTAAACCATCATAGACCAGCTAACACCAGCTAAAACAAGCTGGAGCTCAAGCCGGGTCACAGCTGGTCACAGCAGGGATGGTTCTCCACGGTGTAACACTGCTGATGGTGCTCGAGTTCAAAGCCCTTCTGCTTTTCAGGTCCTAGCAGGACCGGTAATTGTGATTCATCCAAAAGCCACACCATCCACTGTCTCTTTAAAAAATGCGAAAGGAAATCTGCTTCCTGGCCTCCCCTCCCTCTCTCTGTTTTTGTTAACTTTTCATTTGTATTGGTTAAACTCAGCTGTCTTTCAGTTTTATTGTAGCTGCCACTCGCTCGCTGAGACTGCTCCCTAAAGACAGCGCAGAGCGCAGAGGCTGAGGTAAGAGTAGCTCCTCCGTTTAAACCTTGCTCAGAACATTCACTTTTAGACCGTAGTTCCACGGCGCCAGTGAGCACTGAGTGAATACTGCACATTTTTGTTAATGTGCCGTGAGTGATCTTCTACAATTTACAAATATGAGACCAAGGGAAGCGATACTAACTTAATTTATTAATTTATTAAATTTAAATTAATATTAATTTATTAATTTTGTTCCCAACACACTGTTTTTATATACTTAAAAAATATGTTTATATGCCCGTACCCCCACGCGCATAAAATGCAGGGCTGATGTTGATGTTCCCCATCGCCATGTGGCTCTCTGCTGTTCTCCAGGGTGTGGGGTATTTGTGAGAGAGGACCATTAGTTGTGGAGCCTGTTTTTTGAGGACTCAGTGCGCCATGGGAGTCCGGCCAGCCTATGCAATCCTTATCATTAGTGTCACATCCCTGGGTAAGTCCCGCTCTCTTACCCTCTCATTCTGCCTGGACTTATGCAAAAGCTGTAAGATGGGACTCTGCTAATGGTACAAACTGGCCAGATCCAGTGGATGTTTAAACTGGGAGCGCTGAAGTCCAGCTGGTTTCACTGCATTTTGCGCTTCTGACTTGCAGTGCATTCCTTCCAGTGCCCGCTCTGCACCACTGTATGTCTGTCGTCTTGCTAAATGGAGACCCCATCCTCGTCGCCCTGGATCAAATGCTGGTCCTGGAGGCTCAAATCAACAAAACCTCAGGAGACGAGGTTTCAATGGTCACATGGGAGAGAAAAATTGGGAGCAGGAGAGAGAGGATAGCTGAGTATCCCGTGAGGCAGCTAAAGGCACGTTTCAGGCTGGACCAGCAAGGGGCGCTACTGATGCTTACTAAGCTGAATAAAGACGACTATGGGACATACACTGTGACGGTCACTGACAAAAACGGACAGGAGTACTCCGACAGACGGACTGTGAAAGAAGCTGGTGAGTTGGCGGGATCATTAGTGACATTTTGGTGGTTGTGTTTTATGAGCAGCTAGTTAGTTAATTGTCTCAGACCTTGTCTATACAATGACAATGTCCACTCCTGTTCCAATTCTTGACAACAGCCATGAGCACAAGATTTCAACAGAGCTGTATTTTGATTAAAGGCTCCTCCACGTTGCACTGGGGACACTTGAGCGCAAGTGGTTAGATAATTAAGCAATTACAGTCGGACCTCGCTAAGTCGAAAACCTCCCTATGTCGAATCACTCGTTAGTCCCCGGCCGAATTCCCATAAGAC
>JAODKM010000126.1:12295272-12308476 GCA_026780845.1 Petrocephalus sullivani | reverse complement strand
TGCCTGAACATGGGCTCCACGCTGTCTGCACCCTGTGCGTACTTGCAGAAACACGGCTGGCCCTGAATGGGCATCCCTGCGTCCTTGGAGATCTTACGCAGCTGGTCCGTGAAACCCCTGCCGACAGAGGGAGCAATGCCAACCATTACTGCTGAAGCTGAAGTGGATCCATGCACTCGTCCATAGCAGACACTAAAGCCCATGGTGAAGAGGAAGCCATCTGGGTAAGGAACAAGAGTCTACCTTGGGTTGGGCACTCATTGCTACCCTCAAACACTACAAAAACTTTATTTAAACAGACATATAACGTTGTTATATAACCAAGCCTTACATAATGACAACAGATGCTCTAGTTCAAACCCAGCTGTTCCTTGGATAAGAGTCTACTGGCAAAGCTGTCTTATTATCACAAATTATACAGTTCTTAAGCCAACTCCTCTCCAAAGCAATTAACAGATTTTACCCATTTATACATGGAAATTTTACTGAAGTTTGGGGAGTCCTACTCAGACACCCCTACCTGCAGAAGTCCTTAGGAAGCTCTTATACATGTGGAGACACTGTGCTTCTTCAGACTTCTTTAAGCACTTTCAAAAGACATGTGACCATTATTGTTATTTGGCTGGCAGACACTCATCTAAAGATAATATGTATTTACATCAACTTATGCAACTGAACACACATTTTTTAAGTTGCTGAGTGTTTTAACTTTTAAAGAGCATCTGTTGGCCAAAGAATACAGCTACAGGTGGTGGTGATGGGTGGGGGGGGAGGAGTCCGCAAATAGCAGTAACGGCAGAGAGGATCGGTGGGTGCCGAGGGGCTCCGGGGGGCAGCACTTACTTGAGGATCTCTTCGCGACACTGCCTCTGTGTGGCAAAGCAAGCGATAGCCCACATCTTGATCTCCACCCCTGTGTGAAACTGCTTGCCCCTCATGTCCCACACGCCGTGACTGGGCGTGGCCACTGTCCGGTTCTACAATGACAGCAGAGGGTTCATCTGCTACGCGGGGTGTCAGCAAGGAGCCCGACAACCCTGGTACTTGCATTAGAGAGGTCTGCCCTGAGCAGCCCCGACTATATACATTGGTTTATCAGATACACATAACATTTCCAGGCATGCTCTTCAATGGTTAAGCAAGCAAGCTTAATCCCTACAGGGGAGTAGGAGGGATAGAGAGAGTTCATGGGGGAAAGGACACTAGCGGAGAATGTGCCACTCGACCTTGTTAAACTTCTACTTCTCGGCCTTCGCTTCGTTAATTAACAAGGGATAAAAACACGCAAACATTCCAAGAATCAAACTTTACAGAAATGTTTTAGCGCCGAGCTCTCAGAAATGGCACTGCTATGTTGGGGGGGAGGGGGACAACAAATTAACCACTCGTCTTGAGTGAACTAAATTAATGAGTCCCGTTTCTCCTGTGAGTGGCTGGGGGCCCTTGGCCCCAGAGGAGTGCCGGGAGTACGGCCCTGTACCTGGGCGGCACAGGCAGTGCTCATGCAGTACAAAACAGACTATAAATACACACACTTTGCCTTCGTGTGGGGCTGTGATGCAACTTCAAGTATAAACACCAGCATTGCATATTTGGAAAAACAAGACGGAATCATGGACATTCACAAACGAGGCCTAGAGCCCACATCTATGGCAGTTCTTTGGAGCTCAGACAAGCCGAGCACAGCCTTTTCACATCATAAGCATTTTAAGCTAACCAACAAAACCCAAACAGCAAATCCTGCCTGGTAGACATTTATTCAGCAAAACAAGTTTAAGGTACATGCTAGTGTCATGAATATCATCATACAGCAAACCTCACATTATTTGTATGAATAGTGTGTGTAAATTGCCTCCATCCTGACTCAGACTTGCACAAACATGGCAATAATTATTTTTAATGAACTTTGAAGTGTAACTTTAAAATGTAACAAACTTGTGTAAGTGATGCCCTGAGCTCACGCAACAGCACCGAGCACTGGCAAGGTAGTGATTAGTGTCAGACAGACAGACAGACACACGGAATGGGTGTGGTGTACAGGAAGGTACCATGAAGGTCTCTGTGCTCACCCTGCCCCCGTACTGCAGCATAGGCGCGGGCAGCACGCGGCCCGTCACGTGAGCCATCTCGTCTCGCACTTTGAACTGGAACTCCTGTACAAATGGGTCGGCCTCATAGTTGGCACTGCGCACCTATAAAAGGGTGGGGAACAGGGATACCAATGCTTACTGGGAGTTTATATGCCCACTGCTTAATGCTCTGATAATCCATATAACCATTAGTATGAAAATGGCTCAAAAATGTAATTTGCCAAAAAATTAATACAGAAAAAGGAGAAACAAATCATCGGAAGTGGATAGATAAATATTTATTTAAATGCGTAAATAAATACTGATGAGCAATTCAGCCTCCAGCCACCAGATGGCAACATCACTCACCAGCCTGCTGATCTCCTCCTGTCTGTCCGGTGCTGAGCGCGCCGTGGCTTTGATCATGGTGGAGGTCTGATTATCTGTCAGTTTCTTGATGCAGCGCTGCCCCGCCACAATGTTACACACCTGCAGGGACGGGAGCCGGTCAGACTAGGCCAACGCGGGCTAGCTGCCATTCTGGGAGATCGGCCAGCAAACCGCCCCAGTGAGCCTTACCTCCAGGGGCAGGTAGGTGTGCTTCTGCTCCTGGCCCACCTGCAGGCAGGGCAGGTGGGGGTACTTGAGCTGTAAGCTGTATTTCTCTCTGAAATACTGGGCCACAGTGCGCTCAACCGTCTGCCCGTTCTCCAGCTGCAATGGGAACCTGCAGAGGAGAGGGAGACAAAGTATGTGTGCATCTCCTGCATTTCTGCCTCTGGTGGTTGGAGAACTATTTTTACCACTAAATTGGAAGCTTGATTTCAGGTAGGAGCACTATAAAGATAAGAAGTTCGACAGTCCAGCAGGCTGGGTCGGACAGATGGCAAGCAGTGACTTTCTGTCTCTCTCCTCAAACTCCATCTGTTCTCAGCCTGCTCCTCAGACGCACCCCTAACTAACATGCATTGTTACATAAAAATCTGTCAACATCACTAATTTGGCTTAATCTGCAAAAAGAACATTTATAATATAACAGTTGAGAAGCAGAAACGGTAGGTTTGTGTGTACGGGCGTTATGAAGGGGACCAGTGACTAACGAGGAGAGGGTCCTGTGGGAGTTACACATGGAACGGGAGGAGAGGGAAGCCCGGAGTCCCAACCAGGCATACCATTGCTCTGGTGGCTCTTCAGCCTCAGCAGGTTCACTTTGCTCAGCTGTGGCTACAGTGACATCACAGAGATCGTCATGGCAACCTCCAACACCCCAGCACCATCCACAGCCATGTAGGCACACTCACGTCTGGTGGCTGGCTGGCCGCCGCGTCACGTTGCATACGCGGTACTTCCTCCGCATGGTTCCACAGTGCGTCACCTCCACCTTGAGGCCTGGGGGAGAGAGGCGGCTGCATGGTTAGCCCACACACCTCAAAAACACACCCCCCTCCTACCCCTCACCCTCAAATGACATCAGAGCCTCACACCCACCCCTCTCCACATGCTCAGAGGTACAAGGGCCACACATTTATGGATTGTCAGGGGCACAGTATTGGGGAGGTCAGCAGGGATTGTGCAGCCTAGACTTACCCTTAATCTCTTTGGTGAACTTGACCCGGTGGGAGTCTGTGAGGGGGCGTGGCTGCTCATCGATGTTGTGGATGTCCAGGACCTCACACATGAACTGGATTACAGGCTGTGCTTTATAGAAGGCCGTGGCAGACACTGTAGACAAAAGACAGACGAGGCAGGGGGTTATCAGAAGTGGCTGAAGACCAGAACCAATAGGAATGCCAGAAAGGAATGTTCTGGCGTCCTGCATTAAACTTTGACAAAGTTTGTTAACATCTTATTTTCAGTTCACTTCTGCACAGACAGACATTGAGACTATCAATGTGCTTAGAAGTTTCTGTTCCTTGCAACAGGCTTCAGAATACAAGCTTTAGAATGAGGGCAAATAAGGGCATATTAAAATCACCGGAAAGTGGATGTAATCGAGCTTATGCCACATCTCCCAAAAAGGATCAATTTTACAAAAACGTTAGAAGTGATCTGTACGAGCAGGGGCCACAAACACCATCTGTGTGTTTGAACAAGCATTTCAGCGCTTCCCCGTAGCTCACCCAGCATGCAGGAAAGTACCTGCCACGCTACCAGAGCCCTGCCCGAGCCGCGCTTTCGTGGGAACACAAAACCCAACACAAAGGCTCCAGATATGCTCCGATAATGGTCCGGCAGCAGGTGCAGGCCCCCAGAGGCTACGCAAAGCCAGAGAAAAAGCTGTACAGGTGACTCAAGCCAAGGTGGGCAGGTGGGCAGCTCCCTCGGGTAACATACAACAGAGCCAGGGAAGCTAAACGGCTCCAATATGGACACTTATCAGATCATTTTTTTTTGCGTGGAGACGACACCATGGTCCCTCTAAAGCAGGGGTGGCCAAGATTACCCAGAAAGGGCTGTTGTGCATGTAGGTTTCTGCCGCAACTCCATAATCAGATTACTGATTGACTGAGGAGTCCTCACAGCTGGGTCTGAACAGTGAACCTAAAGGTTATCCCAAAAACCTGCATACACACTGGCCCATTGCAGATAAGACTGGGTGCCATATCCACCCGGGAAAACCACAGATCCCACACAAACCATACCTCTCGTCTCGAAAGGTACAAACGAGGACACACTTCAAAGGGACTGTCAACGTTATCAGGTAACAATAGATGTGTGTCTGTTCTTGACAGCAGTGCAGCCTCCAAGCACCTGCTAACGCAATGCCCCACCAATGATCGCATGAATAAAAGTTGTGACTGCCGGGCCACCCAGCTGCTAGTGGCAACGCAGACGCACGCTACAGGCAGGCAGGGAACCAAGGCGGTCGTCGCCAGAGAGCCCAACAGACGTCACCGACAGGAAACAGGAGCGCTCAGCCCTCCCTCTGATGCACGGCTCAGGTAGGCTTTTACATGAATTTGGACGCATCCCCCCCTCCCCCCACCAATTAAAAGTGGCTTCATCTCCTTGACAGCAACCCTTGAAGTTTCAGAATCCTCACCATCAATGTTGAGCATCATCTTCCACATGGCGGGCCGCACAGACTGGTGGAACCCGAACCACACCTCCCTCCCCCCCCCAAGGGGGTGGTCGTAACCCTCTGGTGCAGAGAAAAATGACCGTCCCACTGGGGTGTACCTGCAGGCAAGGACACAGGTCAGGCCAGCTGCTCCGCACACAGAAAACCTGATCTGGGATTAGCTTAATCAGAGGGTTGGAAAGGCACTGATCAGATGTGTCTGCATGCATCAGCTTACTTCATAGAAGGCAGGTGGCGCAGGACCACATCCACAGCATGTACTGGGTTGGTGCTGATGGGCTTGTCCAACTCCAGCGGCTCCGGCATGCCGCGACCAGTCAGAACCTCGTGCAGCAGGTGCCAGCTGACCAGCGACACAAACTTGATGCTGACTTTGAAGGGCCGGTCCTTCCCTCCCTCCCCCGGCAGAGTGACATCCAGGTCGACCTATGGGAGCAGAGTGACAGAACCGCTAGGCTTCAAAGCAGGAACGCGCAGGAATAACCCAGTGACAATTCAGTCGACTCGTCCAGACGTAGCATATTTTAATTTAGCATATTTTTACGTTTCACAATGTATTTTGAAAAGCCTAACCATATCGATGTTTGATGTTAACAAAAGCAGCAGTTTCCAGTTTCCGAGGTGTTTTAAAGCAAGCTGTGGTTTGCAGAAGCATTGCTGCCAGCAGTTTAGCAGTGCATGCCAGCTCTTACAGCCAACATAATCATCGTGTCGTGTGGAAGCCTGCAGTAGACTCCTACCCCAGGCCAGTGGACAGTGTCCTAAGTCACCTCATTCCACCACCATTTAGCTCAGAAAGAGCACAAATGTCTAGGCACTATCCTAATAGGACTGCTGAAGAGCTACAACTGTGTGTCTTACCCCAGCGGGGGCCACTGGCAGTGGGTTGGCTGTGTAGAGGCTCTTTTTGCCATCGTAGACTGGCCTGCGATCCCCAAAGATGGTCACCTTAAAGTGCTGCACCATGGAATCCACCACTTCCCTGCAAGACAGACATCCAGGCAGACAGGACAGGACTGTTCAGTGATGTGGAGAAAGCCATGCTTAAACTGTTACTTGCCTCATTTTCATAATTATTACTCTCATTTGCACTATGACCCACAAGAACGATATTTCGAGCATCATATATTTGTATACCAACTGACAATAAAAGACTTTTGAACCTGTACATTTCTCCAGACACTGGCTTCTTGGTACTATACAGGCATTTACTTAAGCCCACAATTTGATAAGCAGATTAGCAGTATACCTAAAATATTAATGAGAGGCATATTGTAATGCCCAAAGGTTTGGTGTATCCTTGTTTAATAAATGCTGGGTCTTAAACTGCAAAAAGTACCACCAATGTCTTTTTACCTAGTCTATCCACAATCACCCCTCTTTTGAAAGATGTTGCTGTTGGCCTGTTGCTTCCTGCCACTTCAGTGCTCATCGCTTCCATGGTATAACAAAACAGTAGTATATGGGGTGCTCCACTAACCGAATGCACTAAATACAAGTATACACAAAATGTATACTTTTGGACACAACAATATACCTCTCATTGATATTTCAGGCGTACTGCTAAATATGCTTATTAAAATTGCCCGCGTAATTCCCCATTTTGTACTGAAAAGCCGGCGTCTGGATTATGATTATTGCAAATGTGCACATATCACGATTATATCAACAGTAACTGCAGTCTACACCAAAAGACAGCTGTGTTTGGGATTATAAGCACTACACAGGAAGCCCTGCTCTCAGCTGGAGATGCCTGTAAAGTGGGGCTGCCAGGCATGGCTACTGGGCTGCGCCCACTGTACCTGTTGACTCGGCGTGGGCATTTCTCAGGCTTGATGTCCACCTCATAGAGGTAGACGTCCATCTTGGGGATCTCCACCTGGAAGCAGTTGGCCAGCAACTTGATGGGCTTCCCCATCGTGCCATAGCCAGGGCGTCGTGGCACGGAGAAAAGGGGCTGGGCCCCAACGGCTCCTGGGTGGGAAGAGAACAGGAGGGAGGTCACCTTCTGGGAGTAAGAGATTGCTCCTGTTGCTGCCGTGAAAAGCCAACACAGATGTGTACCTGATTTTAGAGTTTAAAAAAACCCTTTCTGCCCAAATATACACAAATCATAGCAATGACAATACTGGAACAGAAGGTGACCTTTTTGTGTACAAGCTGGCAACAAACTTTTGGGAAGTAAATGGGGAAGTCACCTATAAGTGTCTTTGGGTTTGGCCATTAGACAAACGGCGGCGGAAACTCCCTTTTACTCGGGGACGCACGATGAGACACTCTGGCGTGAAAGATAGAGTAGCACTAGTGGGCCCATACTTCCTGTGTTAATGAGAATGCTGCCCTCTCACACATGACTCATTTTAGCAGGGCAGCAGATGCACTCAACCCGGCACAACTCTCATTGGTCCCATGTTCATGGAGGGCACTCGAGTACACAAGCACGCTCACGCTGATGCACACGGGACTCGGTAGTCCGCGAGTTCACCCCCAGGTAGCTGAGCAAAGACGACACTGTGGCTTCTGTTCCTGCATCATCAGGCCCAAACCCCCCTTACGTCCCATTCCCCAGCGTACTGGAAACCACGCGGCTTCCTCTCGTATGAAGTCTGTACTGTTTGCAAAACCTCCCAAAATGTGTCACTAACAAATGTCTGGTAATAAAGTGAGTCATACTCGCATATTAGTCACATGTCTTCCAAAGGTAGTGACGTGGCCTCTCTGGGGAGCCCACTGTAATACAGAGGCAAGCAGAATGACCCATCCAGGGTGCTGGCAGCTACTTCAGCTTGTTGTAGTCTATGGACCTTTGCGCTCTCCCCCACCCTCCTGGTCTAGTCCATCCCACGACTCTCTGCCTCTCAGCGGCATGAGCCCTGGAATTCCGGCCACAGCTCTCCGTGTGCTGCTCATTATCATGGAAATCACGAAGGGGCCTCCATCAGGATGGCTGAACTTGGGATAAAGGCTCCCTCCCACTAACCTCCTACCTCCCCCACCAGCGCACAGAGAAGCCTTCGCTGACACGGTAGTCTCCTCGGAGGAGGCGGTAGTGGGGCTGGGCCGGGCTGGAGGGTGTTTACAGCTTTCACTCTCCTCAAAGGCAGCCCAACACACCATACTGCCTCCCCTTCACATGACTCTGAGCCAATGCCAAACCTTTTCAGAGGGAGAGGAAACACCAAGGACGACCCGGGCAATCCATGGTCCCGCCTCACCTCGCCCACCCCCACCCTAGTACAGGGAGGGTGGGACAGTATGGGGTGGTAAGGAGCACAGCGCAGATGGGAGTAAAGACCGGTCCACGAGAAAGGCGTTGCATTTTCCCTAAACCTCGCAGCTTCCTGTTTGTCAAGGCCACAGGTGTGTCATATTTCCAACAGCATTTAGGCTTAAACACGACGGGGATCGCTGCCCAGTTATCCCTCGTAATGGAGAAGAATAAAAGAAAAAAAAGCCCTTTCTGCTGTTAGCGCGTCGAGTGGGATTAGCACTTAACATGACAGAGCAGCAGCGACTGCTCGCTGGCTGCCTAGGCCCACCGTCACAGGCCAGGCTGGAGCACACCTCTGCGAACACAGGCACTCAGCCGGCACTACAGCTCTCCTTGGAATCGCACCAGCGTTGCCTGTCCTCAGGTCACCCGCGGGGGGGAACGCCCATATATGGCAAGCACATCCAGCCCAGCGAAGCAGGGTGGGTCGTCAATGTGCTGCACGTTTGACCCCGTGCAGATCTTTGTGCAGCTGGAGTGCACAGACCCGTGAGGCTGAGTGGTGTCACTCAGGTTGTGTTTTATAACAAGAATAAAACGGCATGACATGAAGCAGGAAAACAACGCAAAACCTTGGTGTCAAAGACAAATTGAGAACTGGAGATACGGAAAACGTTCCAAAGTAGCTGGGGTACTGGCACATGTTATTTCTCTCAGTGCTGCAGGAGCCCTCAGAGTAAACAAACACTAGCATCTTTTAAACAAGTCCTGGGGCAAGATGCACTGCCTTCACTATTGAACTGTAGGCACTCTTCCTACATTCAAGCCATGATCAGCCGCAACAAACTGTCAATCGACAGAGACCGGCAAAGATCAAATAAAAGGCTTGATCTTCAGTAGCCAAGAAAAGAGCTGGGGTGAGTTTCGGTGATTTTTAAATTATACATCTTTCTGGAGTCGTAAAGATATTTTAAAATAAGCTAAATGTTAAGTGATGAGGATTATGTATTGCGTCCTGTCTGAAGAGAAATGAGACTTAAAACCCATCTTTCCAGGAGAGTTTCATGGCCCAGCCATGCAAAGCTGAGAGCCTGAAGGAAAACGCGATGTTTTTAAACCTGTGAATATAATAAGTGCTGAATCAAGGATGACGGCTAAAGTATGATATAGCATAAATATTCAAGGCTGATCAATCCTCCATGAAGCCACTGCCGAAAGGCACATTTAGCAAAGCTCAAAGCAGTGAAATGAAACACTTAAGCAAACACACACTTAAGCTAAACAGGCAAAATGCTTAGCGGAGCAGGAGTGGTACCCACCATATCTGGCGCTTTAAAACCAGGCTGGACTGAAGCCAATGACTTGCTACATCATCATGTAATCTATCCACCTACCCATCTTCCAACCACTTATCCTGGTCAGGGTCACAGGGGGTCTTGCAGACAGCGTAGGCCATAAAGGCTGAGAAACCTTGGACAGAATGGTAGTCCACTGCAATGCGAACATACTAGGGATGGTAAGATTCGTCGATTTGCACTGGCATAGAAGTTCACGATGCGTCTGCCCAGATTAAAAAATAAATAAATAAAGTGTGCACCGAACAAATTTGGATGAATGAGATGCATCAGTTCTACTTCTGTAAAATCCATTTTTTTTGTATATAATTATTAATAGAGGCCTTATTCCTTTATTTATAAATGCAACCAATAGTTTTTAGACTGATCGCCCCACTCTTAAATTTCAGTACCATACAGAATAGCATAGTATACATATTTGCACTGCATTGAATCACACTGCATCCCAATACGGGTGAATCGAAGCTCTCATTAGCAGTTGCTTCATATGTAATCGGATTACTGGCACTGCATCAAAATATGTATCGCATTGGCATCAGTGACTGAGATGCATACATGCATGCACCACACAAGCGGCAGTGAAATGTCTCCAGATATCCAGAGTAAACCTACACAACACCGGGAGAACACACACGCGCACACACACACCCACCCATGAGTAACCATAAGTAACCAAACAAAGTACAATTTTGGCATTTTTCGTTTTTTGATTGCATTCACAAATTGAGAACATTTCCATTATCCTATAAAAGTTTAAAATCACACTATGGAGAAATCTGGTTCCCACAATTGCAAAATTTCACACATAAGTGTGCAGCAAAATATTGTACCTACCCATCAAGCAAACCACATTTGGAGAAGTGTATTTGCACCAATATTAAGAAGTACAATGCAAAAACTGCAAATACAAAAGGTGTTTACCAGCAACCAAACTGCTGCCAACAGGGCACAAGAAAGCAGCTGCTAGATATTCTGTTAAGCATCTGGAGAGAACTGCTCAAATTACTGCCTGCCATTTGACAGTATGAAAGGTTACTGGGTGGCCAGACATTAATATTTGTCGCTATTTGCTATGATTTATTTCGCCCACAAACAAATATCCTTAGCACCTAAAAAAAGGTAATTTGTCAGTTACTAGTAGAAAGCCTATTTATGTGTGCTGCTTACAACACAAGCAAGTGGATCATCTTCACTTTTTGCTAACCTTTCAGGGATCGTCAACCAGTCTGTACCCCACACAACCCTTCTATGTCCATGGGGGAACACATTTCGAAATACCATGTCTATGGGGGGGGGGGGGCTGCATTTTGATCAAGATGTCAGAATTCACCGTGGTGTTCCACCCTGCTAATCGTCATTAACTCAAAAGGTTGTGAGAAGGCACTACAATACCAACTTGTAAAACATCATTTCCCCAACCCGGCCCTTGGGGACCACAAACAGTCCACATTTTTGCTCCCTCCCAGCTCCAGTAAGGAACAAAAATATGGACTGTCTTGCAGGGAGCAATAACGTAGACTGTCTGTGGGTCCTCGAGGACCAGGTTGGGAAACACTGTTGTAAAGCATCTAAACTCACTGGCAAAGGGATGCACTTGACAATATTCAATAGCCCGAGTTCCATGCGTGTCACTTTACTTTTTCAATGCATAACTAAATTTTAGTCCAAAATCCAAATATCTGAACGTTTGTAAATGCATCTATATCCTAATCTCAATTTTTTGTCCAGGTTATCCAAAAATGCATGTCATGCTATTATGACCATTTCATAAAAAATTTCACATCCATTGCAGGCAGAAAAAAAACAGCAATAAAAATGGAAAAGGCAAAATGTGAAAGGGGGAGTGAAAATGAGAACAATAACATTATGAACTCAGAAATCACTAGAGAAACTAGGCAGGTAGAGTGGTCACTGTGATACTACTTAGTAGGGCTATTCTGAAACTAACCTGAAAGTTCACCTATAAGTGACAAAGTAAATTTTCAGCACACAAGGAGCTGCACATGCAGAGAAAACCCATCACAAAAGCTGCAAAACCAGAGACTGCCGACCAGGCTTTTCCACCTGGATATATTTCCGCTGCCATTTGAGTTAAAACAATTTACCACCCAAATTTTAAATTGTTCCTTTTATTTTTAAGCCCAATGACCAGGATCCAATTGTGCGCTTTTTGTCCACTGATGTATTCAGTTTTTTTTTTTTTTGCAGAAACTTATTTAGTAAATGATACGGGCAAGTATTCTGAGAATAAAGAAGCCTTGCGTTAAAAACGCACAACACTCAGGAAACACTACATCAAGCACCCCAATGGTAAGCAGTGGTGGTGCAATTGTTAGGGAACCAGCTATGTAATTGAAAGGTTGCTGGTTCGAGTCCCTGAGTACCACTGAGGTACCCTGAGTAAGGGACTGCTCCCAGGCAGCTGAATTAGCTGCTCACGGCTGTGCTACAACGTCACATGGATTAAATGCAGAGGACACGGTTATAGTGTGAGAACTAAGCACCTTTCCTTTAAAAAAATTCAAATGAACTATATAGCCTTTACCCAAAATAGACCATATCAGACACATTCAAAATGTGAAGTCCTCAAATAGGTAGTCGTCAACTGTTGGTGCTTTAATTAAGTGTTTGCTATTTGAAGGATGCTTTAATGAGCATCTTCACTGCTTAGTCAGAACAATCAAAAAGCAAATCACTACAAGATGCTGAGCTACACTAAGTGGAAACCACCTCCACTTCTGTGACCCCACACTGCTCATGGATGAGTGCAGAAACCTTGGGTGTTAAAACCCACAGGTCCACACTGCTTCAAGTGACCCTTCCTGTTGGGTCGGCAAGCAGACCAACAGCAAAGTGCAGTACAGTAGGTCTATGTGCAGGGTTAGCCTGACGCTACCATACACAGTACTCTCACACACACACACACACACACACACACACACACACACACACACACACACACAATACAGCTGCTGTGTGTGCTGCGTTATGACAGGACAGGACAGGGCTGAGGGAGACAATGGCGTCAGTCAGAACAGGGTGGGCCCAGACGCAAGGGGTGACAGCACTACAGGGTGGGGGGGCAGGAGGTGGTGGGAGTGGGCGGGGCCACAGGGATCATTGTTACACTGTGCCAATTTCCGTGTACCACTCCCAACCTCTTTCTTCGTCGCCACCGCCTCCAGTCTGCCACTGAACACATGCATGCACCTGACAGGGAGCCACAGCGACTGCAACAGAGGATTGGAGGAGCCAGCCAAATTCAAGGGTGACATCCTCTGGGGCCAGAAGAAACCTTGGGAAAACATCCCCTGTGATTCTCTGGAACGGACCTACCCTCAACCACGAAGGGGGGCCTGAATCACTTTCTGCTGTCGCCCTGGGGAATGAAGCATGGCTCTCTGCCAACAAGGCAGTCAGTCAGGGTGGCAAGGGCTCACAGACCAGGCCCAGAGAGTGAACGAACACACACACACACACACACACA
>JAODKM010000126.1:12277577-12290261 GCA_026780845.1 Petrocephalus sullivani | reverse complement strand
GACGGAGGGGACGTGTCCCCACCAATATCCTCCGACCATTGAAATGTCCCCACCAATAATTTAATCCACTTAGTCATGGGTCCCCACCAATGTCCAGAGGAAATCTACGCCCTTGGTATTGTTATATCGTGTTGTACTGTATATACGATTTTATATACGATTTTGATTGCACATCTGCTGCTGTGACAAAGCAATTTCCCTTAGGGGATCAATAAAGTATCTTTCTATTTCTTCTATTCTATTAATACATTTATTAAAATCGTATCGTACACATTTTCAAGGTACTTTTCTCCTTAAGTGTATGCGTATCTATACCGTTCAGGGGCAGCTCGAATGAAACACTTGAATTTAACACAAGTATAATAATTATCAGCAGTCTTTATTTTCTTATGTTGGACCGTAAAGAATCCAACCTTACTGGTTACAAATGTGTTGCTGTTATCTCCTTCAGTTTCTATTTCAAAATTCCATTTACTTCTGATTAAAAATGTATGCAGTTTTGTGACAGGTGTCAGAAAGAGGGTAAATGAGATTGAGTGCGTTTATTTGCAAGTGTGCAAAAAAAATGGTGATGTATCTCCAAAAACGTAGGCTGGATACAAACACAACACATGGTACAAGAATGTGTACCACACACCACTACAGTCAACACTCAACATTTTTTTTCCCACAGTGAAGTCAGTGAGTAAGCAATTCAGCAGTGTGTGAGACTGTCCACCATTCATTATATTTCTCAAAAATAGCCCATGGACTTAAGTGTACAGTTTGTAAACAATTGTTTATTTTATGGTTACAAAAGCGATGTGACAAAAGAGCACAGTCTCAGAGCTGCTGATAAAACTGTCTTGGTTTTTCAAAACCAGGAAGCAGACTGTGTCCCTTTTTTAGCAGTTTGCCTACGATATAGCAGATCAAAAGAATCTTCAGTATCATAAGTAGGCCGGTGAAAACATAACTTGAGGTGATTAACAGTCATCAGGCAGGGACTGAACGGATTAATTCCAATGTGATCCCCCCTTCAAAATAAACAGTTTTCATAACAAAACCTACTGCTCTATCTGCTTACGTTATGCTCTCTCGTTTATGGGAAGATTAGGTCATTGGTGTTTAGCTTTGTGGTGCTTTCATCAGTCTGCCAAACATGAACAACCTTTAAGCAGGTTGGGAACTGAACAGTAATTTAATTATAGTGGTGAGTCACTCATCACACCCACCATTATCATAATTCTAAGACCCCCTCTGACACAAGGAGTACAAAATTTTACTTGCCTTTACCGGAAAGTAATCCTACACACAAAGTAAAAATCACAGTCACCTCAAAGAATTTATTTCCAAGGACACCAATAGACACATTTTAATTTTGTACAGCATCATTTGTCAGCTTAACAGGGTCACGATAGTTGCATAAATGTTAGATACTAGGTTTAGAAAATGTTCATAGAAAATGAATACCAGTGGTACAGAAAGTACTGGATGTATTCACTGTACACTGGATGTGTACAGAGTAAATTTTGAACCTAAGGAGTGTGGGATTATAACACATTTGCATTTTGCTTTAAACACATACCACATACCACTTGGTGGCTTTATTGGGTACCAACTAGAAATGATCACACTGCAATTTCATCTGTCTCGGGCTTGGAAGCCCCATTTTCATGACTGATTGGTGGTTGCTGATGTCAGATTGGTCATGACTGAAATCTTACATGAAAGCCTAGACTATGGCATTTTCCTCTGACATGTGTCAATCCAATGTGTTTTTAGTACAAGGTGGTGGGGTTAGCAAACACTAGATGATGGCTATAACCCTGTGAAAGGCTGGGGTTCCAGGGCATGGAGAAACATCAACGGTGGTTTCAAAGGGGTGGATAATTAGCACCATCTGATGTCCAAGAAAGATAAAAAAAGTGTCATTTACACCTCTATCATTACAAGACTAACAAGAGCTTCCGTGCACCTGAAAAGAAACGTGCGAATCAGAGTCTCGCTCTCATCATGGACCATCCACTCTAGCCGTGTCCTGTCTATGACGCCTGAATCGGAGTCTTACTCTCATCATGGACCATCCACTTTAGCCGTGTCCTGTCTATGACGCCTGAATCGGAGTCTCGCTCTCATCATGGACCATCCACTCTAGCCGTGTCCTGTCTATGACGCCTGATTCGGAGTCTCGCTCTCATCATGGACCATCCACTCTAGCCGTGTCCTGTCTATGACGCCTGATTCGGAGTCTCGCTCTCATCATGGACCATCCACTCTAGCCGTGTCCTGTCTATGACGCCTGAATCGGAGTCTCACTCTCATCATAGACCTTCACCTCTATCATGAGACCACCTTCCACAAACGGCTCACCAGGTCCGAAAGCCCTACAGGCACTGGAGCCTACAGCTGCTGGTATTCAGCATAACCAGTCCAGCTGGACCATTCCCCTTAGTGCCTCAACATTCAGGGGACTTTTGGTTTGGTAAGAAAACCACTTTCATCTAGATATTAAACAGGATCCTCAAAGCAGAAAAAACAGTCATTATTGCAGAAGGCAGAAGGAAGACCTAAGTTGTGTACCCAGTTTTGATGGATTTCTCCATGAAGACCAATATATCTACAACAAAGCATAGAGGAATGCAGCTGACAACAGTGTTTCCTGAAGTGATCACACATTTGAAAAGATGTTAATTTGGCAGCAGGGCAAAGCAGAGCACTCTGTATGCTGAGATAGACTTTACCACATTTGACACAGGGGAACCTGTCTTGGCATTAACACAGTGTTACACATGGAACACACAGCAGAACCCTACACCCCAAAAGGTGACACACATATAAAACCCAACTTCCCATTGCCCACCCCCCAGCCTCTCACCTACAACTCAATCTTTTATCCATCCATCAATCTAATCAAGAATTCATTACAGAGTTGCAGTGTCATCTTTTACCCAGCATATCTTCAATGGTATTTTTTTTTAATCCATGTCCAGCTTATGGGGAAGGCCGGGCTATTTCTGCATGAAACAACCAACATCTTTATAACTAGCAAAATGCACAAACTCAACTAGTAGTCTCATTGTGGGGGGGGGTGGGGGCTTTTGTACACAGCTGGGAAAAGCACAGAAATATTACTTGGCACTTACCAAGAGGAATATAATTTCAGTGCACTTCTGTGTTACTCAGGTCTACAGATTTACATGCGATTCACATGCAAGAGACAATGGCTCACAGATCAGATTAAGAGGCCAAACCCAGTCCTGAAGGCATCATTCCTCAAGCGTCATGTGAAACTGCTGGAGAGAGCAGTAGGAAGTCACGGCAGACGGCATTCTGACCCGTACCTGAGGGCCTTGGAAACCAGCACCCTTTCAGCATAGTCCAAACAGCACCCCAATCTGCAGAACAGGCATCATTAATGTGCATTTCCTGATTACGTTATTCCGGATATGATATTACTTTTAAGAACATCAGAGTTGTCATGACCACCAGGATTGTAATGACCATCCAATTATCGAGCCCATCAGTACCCGATTCAGTTGTGCAGGGGGTTAAACATAATAGAACTTAATCAGCTGGTGGTGTGTGTGTGGGTGTGTGTGTGTTTTTGGGGGGGGGGCGTGATTCGCAGCTATTGGAGTGACGCCACCCCCTAATATGAAAAATGACAATGTACTCTGCAAAATGGCACAAATAAAAAAAGGAAACAGAGGTAATAAAAAACATTTATTTTTAAAAAATAACCCTCCCCATACATGACCCATACTATTTCATACAGAGCAGAAAGAACTGCTTTCCACATGGTTCTGTTCTGACTTGGACTGAAGTGCTCTGCCTGGGCTGGTCGCTGCAGTGGTACATATTGCTTTTGAGTGAGGCAGGGGTGACAGACTGGGGCGATAGTCCCTCATCCACACCTGCCCCTTCGAGTGCATGGACGACGCCGGGTGACGCCGATTCCCCGCGTCGAGGAAGGAGAGTCCCAGAAGCGCAACGTGTTGGATCTGTGTCACTGCTCATCTCCGGAAGCCACCAAAGGCTAACAGTCTCCTCACAGGGCAGTCCGCTCGAACTTTCTAGAGATGAGTGAAACACAGCTAAGAGTTGGGGGGTGGGTTGGTGGGGGCATGTCAGCCAAAATTGGGGAAGTGTAGGACAGGCCAGTCTGCAGTGCCCCCTTGAGTAGGAAGGACAGAACTGCACTTCAAAGGCCTAGCACCTCAGGAAGGAGAAAATAAAAAAAAAGACAAACACATTTCTGGGATTCTTTTACGGTGCATCACTTCCGAGGATGGAAGGGAAACTGCATCCCTCAGGCGGGCGGGGCAGAGGGAATCCTGGGAAAGCGAAGCCTTCTGTGCTGCCAAGGCGTGCAATGCCCCCTTTCTGTGGCAGCTAAGGACAGAGAGCACCTCTGGGTATTCGGTGAGAGAGATGGGCACGGGGGGAGGGGGCACAGCAACCAGAAGGGCGAGGTCACCCAGACATGATAGGACAGGAATGCCGAAGGAGAGGCAACTGATGGGGGGGGGGGGTAAACACCTGTTGCTAAGGTGTAGCAGCTCTCAGTGAGGTATGTGACGCTGTGTGTGTGAGAGGGAGATGGAGCGAGGAGGAATGCGGACTCGCCACTCTTACTCACGCACTGGAGTGTGCCTGGTGAAACTGGTGGGGGTGCTGGTAGGAGAGAGGAGGGAGCAGGAGGCACACACGGCTCTGCGTCACCCATCACCTCTGCTCGATGGCACATGGGGGGGGAGGGGGGGGTGTGTTTCGATTGTGTGTGCGTTTCATAATACCCCCTCCCTCACCGAGAGTGGAAGCCTGGCTATAAGAGCACCAGGAGGAAGGGAGCCGGTCCATCAGCGCCCCCCTGTGGTCAGGAACGAGACCATCGGGCACCAAAAGCGGGGGGGGGGTTTGGCATATGCACAGATCTTCAGCTCACATGTGATCCGCACCCACAGAGCAAACAGTGAGAGGGAGAGAAACGGAGGTTAAAAAAAAAAAATAGGTGTCGACCCAGCCGTGGAGCGTCGGGGCCGAGGACCGGTTCTGGCCTTCCTTCAGAGTCCGCTTTCGGGTTCCTGAGCTGCCGTTTCACGGGCTGGTGTCTGCTCGCTGTACAGCGTCTGGCCGACCGCTGGCACTGGTTTGGTCCGGTTTGCCGATGTGCGTTGTGTCCAATGTGATACACGGTCCCTCCCCGTCCCCTACGTATCCCCGGTAGCTGCTAACTCTACGGGTAGACCTACTTCCTGCTGCGCTCCCACTGGCCACTAAGGCACTCGTTTACATCTATGGTGTGCTACCCTGCTCCGAGTCGGTCCTATTGCCCCCCGGATCACCCACACGGGCCCCTCAGGGAGGGTGGGTGTGAGGATCTAATCTGCTACCGCTAAGTGCTAATGTACCATGCTTCCTCAGGCCTTTTAAAAAAATATCAGCTATACCAAGAATGTGCCACGCAGGCGTCATCCCAGGGGGCAGGGGGCGGAGTCAGGGCCGTGGTGCCGGCTTTCCCTTCTCCTCCTCCATATTGCATACATACACGTGAACGTGAAGGTAATACACAATAATACACATTAAAAATTTAAAATTAAAAAGCCCATCAGGACAAAAGGGGACAGCAGTCTGGCAGATTGGACTCCGCCCATGGGAGGGGCTCCGGCAGAGACGGGGCGTGGCCCATCCCACCACACTAGCTCAGGCGAAGTACATGGTCCGCAGGGTGTCGTGGTGGATCTGGACGGCCTTGGCCAGCGCCTGGGGGTCCCGGCCATTGCTCTGCCCGGAGACGTGGCTGCCTTCTCCGCTGTTGTGGGGGCGGGGTAGGGGGATGGCAGGAGAGGTCAGTGGGTTTCATCTACGGTAATTACACCCTAACTCTTTAAACCTTTAAACCCAAGGACAAGATTCTGGGTTGAGGTTGTTGGCGCTCCCTATCAGAATATCATCCCGCGATCGTTCTTGCGCGGCCATAATAAACACCAGAGCAGGACACCACTCACCTGTCGTGCTCCTTGTCCACCAGGTGGTAGCGAGCTCGGAACGCCACCAGGCGCGCGTAGTAGGCAGGTGCGGGGATGGACACTGAGCGAGTGCAGCGCACGTAAGTGTGGCACAGCTGGTAGGTGAGGATCTGCAGCTCGTCGGCCGTGAATCGGTTGTCGTCCCACAGGACATAGTAGTGGGACGGCCGGCTGGTGCCCTGGGGGGGGGGCACATTCCATCAGCTTCAGCGACGCACGGAGTAGCCTCGCGCAATTATCCCCGCCCTTACATGAGGGCTCACCTGTATGCCCGCGTGGCTGCACAGGTAGAAGTCGAATTCGAAGGGGTGCGTGATGCTGGTGTCCACCGTGGTACCCGCCGGGATGTTCCCACTCTTTCCAATCTGCCAACCAGAAGAAATTTCAGCAGTCGTTGGATTTATGGCCTGCGGGCATCTAGTGCCAGTAGGACCAGGAAGCTGCCGCCGCCCCGACGGACTCTCACCCGCTCGGATTTATCGGCGCAGAAGAGCCGTGTGTGGTGACGCTTCTGCACCACAATGTAGGTGATGCCCGGCTGGTAGTCCTTCTCCAGCTTGATGCAGGCGTCTCGGATGGCCAGCAGCTCGTAGTGCAGGATCTGCAGGGATGCAGCGACATGGCTCAAGCTCAGATTGGACAGCCTTCTGCCCCGCCCTCCACCGGCGAATGACAGCCTGCCGTGGGCCTTGCCCCAGCCAATAGGAGAAGCTGCATACCTGAGGCAGCTGCCCCTCAGGGACGCCGTCCCGGTAGAAGATGATGCGCGTGGGTTTGAACCGGGTCGACTTGTAGAACTGTATCAGCAGCTCCCGCACCATGTAGGAGAGGTCCTCGATCACCTCTTGCCGGGGCCGCTGGACCCGCACGGTGGCACAGTAGCGGCTGGGATGGGCGTCCATGCTGCCCACCACCTGGGGGCGCAGGGCAGCGTGAGGCAGGGTCTAATACGGGGGGGTGGGGGAACTCAACAGTTCTGTGTTTTTTTTTTTTTAGTAGTTATTGGTTTCTTCAGCGCTACGCTTGGTACAGCCAATAGAACACACGAGGAGGCTCCCTTTGTCAGCCATCAAAGGCCTTTCTGAATTTCAGAAAGAGCACAAGAGGTGGAGAGGAAACAAGGTCACGCACTGATGACGCCACACGGGCCGTATCCAAGGAGGCACTGAAGAGCCACGTCAGCCCCCAATCGATTGTGAGAGACGGAAGAAAAACACCGGAACCGTTTGCTTTCCGTTCAGGATACAAAGGTGAACAAAAAGCCTACGCCTGAGTAGCGCCGTGTGGGAGGTACGTGTGCACGCATGCACAGGCACACACGCAGAGACACACACAGGCGCACAAGTGTCCTCCAGCACTTTGTGATGGAATAGGAAGATGCCGCTTATAATGGGACCGAGACCGAAAATGGATATTGGGGAACCCAAAGCACTGACCAGAATGGGGGTAGGAGTAACTAGGGTAGGAGAGGTTTCCCTCCAAAGCGAGTGCAAGGACATTTACCGCATAAACCACAACAAGGCGTGACGGTTACCTCTCACCAGCCCGGCCGATATCAGACCCATCAGGAGCCTGTAACGGCTTTCAAACCCCACCCTGGGCAGAGCGGTAGCACAGACGGCAGAGAGGTGACGGGGGCGGCAGGAAACGGCAGCGCGTCAGTGCCGCGGCGTCGGCCACTTCCTGTTCCCTTACCTGTCTCTGCTTATCGTCAGCACCGCATCACACCCCCCCGCCCCCCACGCCTTCCTCACCCGGCCCCGCTCTCCCGGTGAGTCAGCTCTGCCTCACCATCGCTAGGCAACAAGGTCCTGGCGGTCAGGCACGTGCCGGCGGGACCCCAGGGAGGCGTCATTTCCTGCGCGGGCTGACTCATGGCGGACCCCCTCCCCATCGCCCACCCCCGCCGCCCCCACTCGCTCTTTTTGTCAGTGCCGAGCGCTGGCCGTTAAAGGCAGTGGACGGAACCACAAACCAGACTCGCTATGCAGTCTGCTTCTCACAGGATGACCCAACCGCAGCAACCAATGTCGGTTTGTACAGCCTGACTCAGTCCGGTTTCGCCTTCACGTAGACCAGTGTCGCTCATGTAGACGAGCGCCCTCTAGTGGGCTGCCAGGGTATTTTAGGTAAAAGCCATCTGTGATGGCCAGCAAACACTTTGTAATAGGTAACATTTAGGAATGCACGATATGAAAAAATTAAACCGATACCGATAACTAAGTCCTCATCAGGGCCGATTACGATACAGATAACCAGTTCATTCATATTTATATATTTACTATAATTTTCATATAATCTGCAGTCTGTGCAATAGGAGACTACAAAATCTAAAATGCACTGATGAAACTGATATTTTAGTAGCTCTGGCCTAAAAGTAAAAATTAGTCTCTTCAAATGCTTTTTTATTTTTTGTGTAAGACACCACAATACTTAGTAGCAGTATATTAGGCTTTACAAAAATGTAAGTCCTATAGTCAGCTGCTACAGTTAAAAAACAGCAGTAAAAGATGCTCATAACCCAAACATCTTACATATGAAATCAGTAAGTGCACTGACATGGCAAATCGCACAATCGTCAAGAAAAGGCTTTAACAGAACTGAGAGGTTTATCTGGAAATAACATTCATATACAAGTATTTTATGCTTAATAAAGAAATGTATCTATTCAACCTCTAGCGCCTGAGGATAAGGTAGTATTTATATAGACGTTTTAAGTTAAATGGTTTTTGAAATACATAAATTAAATGCATTGACATTTGCCAGCCTCGGAAAAAGTGCATCCTCAATAAAAAGTGCGTTTAGTCTGTTCTTGTCGATCAAATTATGAATGTGTGTGGCGACCAAATCATACAAGTGGCGACTTGGGAGGGTGTAACACGGCTCCAAATGCGCTATTAACCTGCGAAAACCTGAATCCTTTAGCACGGAAAAAGGCTGGTCATCAAGGACTATAAATTCCATTACATTGTCGTTTGTGGCTTTAGCCTTTTCATTGTCTCTGGAAAACTTTTTACGTTTTTCAAATCCCTATTTAATGATTTCATGATGTCTAAGCACATGAAATTATGTTAAGAGAAACACTAACAAAATATATTATGCAGTTCACCAACTCATCTAGAACACCAATAATTTCAGACACATTAATCTATTCCTGATATTTTCATTTATGTCCCGCTACGTAAACAGTGACATATCATAAATAATGTAATAATATATTACATCTTAGTACTGAAAGTCCCTTTTTAACATGTACATTTGTACCGAGTTGACGGGATATAACGCATGTCTAAATTTGTAAACAAAAGTTTGTGTTCTGCGGAGCTCTCTTTGGCGGAGCATTTCTGCATTCCCATTGATTTGCAAACAGCAATGGCATCAGGAGGCGCTACCTGCCAGCAAGCAATTTCACAAATTCTATTAGCCTACTTTATCGGATCTGTTTATTGTATTTAATTTATCCAGAGATCGACCGATATATCGATTTACCAATACTTTTCGCAATATTCAAGCATTTTACCATAATCGGTTATTGATTTTGTAATATCGGGTTCACCGATAAACGCCGCCATCTTGTGGGTGTTTTGAGAATTACATGCAGGATCGCCATTGCAGCATGGCGTCTGAGGGGAAACGACAACTGCCTGCACAGGTAAAGTATACTTACTTGCCTTGCTATATTTAGTAAACTTTATTTAACATAACGGCTATTAGTGCACAAATTAGATGTGTTACATAAATGACTGATATGTAGTTTATGCAACTTGGCTCTAAGAAATAAAGAACTCACAGAGTCACGTAAGATAATCCGTCAAGTCCTATCACAATAAAGACTTGGCCTGAATTAAATAATATACAGCCATTAATAAGCACATGTTGTAAATAAAAGCGCTGAATTTAATGTTGTCTATATGCTCATCATTAGTATCGTGAAGTTCCAATAAAGACGTAACTTGCCTGAATTAAATAGCCACTAACGAGCGTCTATATGCTCATCATTTGTCTCGTGAAGTTGTTTCCATTTTGCTGTTCACTCAGCACAGCCACCGCATATAACTTTTAACAAGATTCACTAAAACACCCCGCTTTGTCAGCACACATTTCATAATCTAGAACGACAAAAACTTTTTTTTCAAAAACTGTGATATATCAGAAAAGCAATAAAAAAAACTATGCTTTGTTTGTTATATTTCAATATTTCAGAATATTATTCACCAAATTAACATTATCAGGCAAATTGTTCTTCACTCTTTAGCCTATAAACAGCTTTATAAACCTAATAAAACTGTAGTTTAAAATGAAGTTACATTTCTGCGTTGATATGACTCCTGTGCTTGAAAACAGACATTCTATCAGACATTATATCATCCAATAATTTATCAGTCCGATAAATATCGTGCACCCCTAGTAACATTCAGGCCTTGTTGTTAGGTTAAGAATCCCTGAGGTAGAGTTTTCCCCGAGTATGTAACTCCATTAAGTCTAACTGATGGTTTACTTCTCCATCTGCGCTTTCAGGCATTTACCTGCAACTGCGGATGGTGGCGGTCTGTGCATGCCTACAGCAGCGATATTCCACCTGACCAGGAGAGGTCAGCTCTATCACAACAAGTACAAGCCGTCTAGTGAAAAGGGTAAACAGTTTTAAAGTTATTAATCTAGGCTTGGGCAGTACTACTGTAATATGGCATATCATGGTATACTGAAATCCTTATGACAAAATTAGCTGGGACCTGCCCCCCCCAGCACTATGCAAATTTCAATCACCGAGATTTCAAAGCGCCAGGATGGCGCTGCATTTGAAAATACTGTATACCTCAGTATAAACATCCGGACAATATGGAAAAAGTACATATGCGGGTACCTCCAAGCCTCATATAGCTGCTCGCCATAACTACTACAACATCAGCAGCTCATTTCCCACTGCTCCTTCATTACCGACCACTGATCTGGGAAAGCCCACCCTGACACCTACTGGAAACACCTAATCAATTTTCGTGCACATGCCTTTAATAGTGCGGGGTGGGGGTGGGGGGGGCGTTCCTCTTGCCTCTCCGTGACTGAGGACTGTTTCGTCTCACTGACATTAAGGACTGACGGGGCTCTATGGTCTCTGTAATGCAAGCCGGTTTTGAGAGACTCCGGTTTATGAAGTTGCCTTGGCTTTGCAGCAGACGGGCGAGGGAGGGGCTCACCGCTGTGATGGAGGGCTTCTTGCCGTCACCGGCGGGGGGGTGCGTCACATCAGCTCCCAGGAAAATGACTGGCTGCTGGAACACTGCTGAGCTGATGGGAGATCACAGAACCATGTTACACACACACACACACACACACACACACACACACACTTCCTAACAGCGGTAGGGATAATAAGTCACATGATCTCACCGCTGATGTGGCACCAGGATGTTGTTGATGCCGCCCAGCTTGACATTGATCTTGAGGCAGAGGTTGGACAGAGTCTGGGGGGACGTCTTCACCACGTTCTTCACCTGGACGCACTGGGTGGCCATTCCCAGCAGGGTGTCTCCTACGCGCTTCACCTCCGCTGCGGCGAAGAAGGAAAGTAACGCATACGTTTACATTTTATTACTTTTTGAGAAAGAGCATGAGAGAGCGGTATAGAGAACAGGGTCACGCGCTGATTATGTCACACCGGCCACATCCAATGAGGCACTGAAGAGCCACATCGGGCCCGAATCGATAATGAGTGATGGGAGAGAAGCATCAGAACCGTTTGCTTTCTGTACATGCAGTCAAGATGAAAAAAAGGCTATGTCTGAGTGGCGGTGTGTATGGCAGCAATCAGGGGTTACAGGCTTTACTCAGTGGCCCAACAATGAAATCACTCTGGTAACCCTGGGATGTGAACAAACAACATTCTGATCACAGGGACAGCGTCCTAACCCTAGAGCCACCCAACTAGGTGATTAATTAAATGCTAATACTGCTGGAGTTACCTTGAACAACTTACACACAGCAAAAATACAACTGCTCCCGGGGGGGGGAGCGGCTGTATACATAAAAGTCCTCTTACTTAGACATTCACATGGTAAACTAAACCACATGAGTGTTAATTCAATTAGTATAAAACTTCATCATTATTGTGGTCAGCATTAGGCACAATAGAATTTCACTTTAACATGTACCACAGAGGGCTCAAAAGCAGCCTGGACTGGACGGACTTCCCGGTGGTCCAGTCGGTTTGTGGGCCGGCAAAATCCATTGTGGAGAACACACCATCGACAAAATTTATCATTGGAGTGCCCAAAGTTCAGCACAGATGTTTTATTCCACTCCTACACTCAGCTTTACCAAATACCATAAACATAATTCATTTAGAATTACTCTATACTACAGTGACAAACTTGTTATAGAACAACAGCACATACACTATATTATCACTAACATGAAACACAGAAGCCTTGCAGCTAGCATTAGCCTATCCTACAGGCCATTCTGAAGCTAGCATCAGCACACACCACAGAGGTCTTAGTATGCAGCACCCAAATCTACTCCGGCACATACCGTAGACGGGCGTTTTTCCCGGCAGGATGACGATGATGAGCTGCAGCCCGGAGTAGGTGTTCTTCAGATGCCTGAACATGGGCTCCACGCTGTCTGCACCCTGTGCGTACTTGCAGAAACACGGCTGGCCCTGAATGGGCATCCC
>JAODKM010000126.1:12251479-12267368 GCA_026780845.1 Petrocephalus sullivani | reverse complement strand
GGGGGGGGGGGGGGGGGCGGGGCCGGGGGGGGGGGGGGGGGGGGGGGTCGCTGCCTGGGGCACCCCCTCTGCCTGCCTGCCTCAGGTTCCCACGACCCCCCCCCCTCCCTCCCCGATCCGAAGCACTGTCGTTAATCTAACCCCCGCGACGAGCCCCCCCAAGAAGCTGGGGGGCTGCCGATGGCCGAGCCAAGGGGTGTAATCGGCGCGCCGAGGTCCGGGAGCCGGGGCCCCGACACCACCCCGGGCCCCCGCCGCCCCACACACCCATGCGGCCGCACCGCAGACTCACCTGCGCCAGACGGACCCGGCTCCATCCCATCCACTCAGAACGGCCGGGACTCTCCGGGCGCTCGGCGTGCAGGCGTCTCCGTCTCCGTCTCCGCTACACCCCCCGCCCCCTGTGCCTCCCGGAGCCCCCAGCCCCGCGGCCCTTCTCCCCGGCCGATCCCAGCGAGTCCCCGTCCCCGGGCGGCCTCGGATGCTGGCGTCCCTCCGTGAGCTCCCCGTCGCCTTCAGGGCCCCCTCGGCGGCCCGGGAGATCCGAGTGGCCGTGTAACTGTCCCGGAGCTCGGCGCTGCTGTGCTCCTGCTATCCGCTCAGCCAGCACTTTCCAGCGGAACAAAGAGGGACAAAAAGCCCAGTTCTGAGGCGCCTCGGCACGAGCGGAGCTTTTCTGTGGGCGCCCCCGTGCGGCAGGCGGGACCGCGGCAGGCGGGGGCGCGCACGGCGGGAGCGCGCACGGCGCCGGTTGCTCCCCCGTACGCGACTGTTTCACTGAGATTATCATTAACACATCATCGATCTCGTGTAATTACACTCCATTCAAAACGTGGCACACTCCACTGGAGCACGACTTTAAGCAGCCGTGTTCTGTTATTTAGAAAGAGTGATAAATGTTCAGTGGAAGGATAAAACAAACAGAGAATAAAGGAAACATTAATTAGTCGCGATTGTTTTATTATTTATTTATTTATTTCCGTCGGCAGCTCCTGTTTCTGCTGCCATCCAGTGGTTCAATCTATATTTTCGAAGATTTTTTTGCAGAACCGATGTATATAATTGCAATAATTTTACGATCAATATCACGATAATAATAATAATAATTGTATGTATTTTTATACAGGGAAGCTAAAATTGTATCTTTAACACATAGGAAGAAAAATGTTTTGTGTTACTGATTTTTATACTGGAGTGATCCAGCACAACTGGAACCTCACTGTTGGCACAGTTTCATACTCGCACCCGATCCGATTTCTCAGAAAACAATTATTTTTTTAATTTTTGATTAAATTCATTTCAATATAGGGTATGCGTACTTTACCATACACTTCAGGTAACCAAAAACAGTAGATTTTTCTTAACGGGAAATTAATTGCTTTGTTTTAAGCTGATGGAGAATCACACTCTATAGCATTTATGTTCAGACTTGGATCTAAATTATTAAAGTTTTTCCCTCATAAAATGCTACAGAAAATAAATGGGGATTTCAGAAGGCTTTTTGGTTGTATGGCAGGTGTGCCCGACACAACTACTGAGACCCAGAGTATGTGGCTTGTGGATCCGGGTGTAAATAATACAAGCCATCCTTCACAGACCAATGGAGAGAAAGGGTGGGTGACTTCCAAATATAGAATCCATGTGCTTGTCCAAGTATCTAGTCATGCCAACATGCTGATAGTTCAGCTTGTACTCCTGCTGCCATTGAAGACCTGGCCATCGTTCTGGGCCACCATCCACCTGGTCCTGCAGGTAAACAGGAATTAGTGCCCATTGGGGGTGAGCACACACAGAAGCAGAAGCAGAATGCCACATTTTCCATTAGAAATTTTACTTTGGGATTTGTAGTCTCCTTGTGGCACATTAATTGCCCTGGTGTGTATGAATATGCGAGACATTTAGAGATATGTTACCCATCTCCAGAGTTTACATTTAAATAACTCAAAAGACTCCATGTTTCTGTTCTCTTTAATTCTTCCATGCATGTTTTGGTTGCTGCCTAAGAGAAAAGCTATTCTACCATAAAAGCCATTAGCTTTGTCTGGTGCTAGTTACCTGCATTGTCAGTTTTTGGTCACAGCGCTTTTTTTTCCTTTTTAATGGAATCCGGTGGCTGCGTGTGGCTCAGCGGGCTAAGCCTCTGTGCCTGTGATCGGAAGGTCGTTTTGACAGAATAGTCGTGTCTGTGGGCCCTTGAGCAAGGCCCTTAACCCCCCAGCTCCATGGGCATCCCTGCAAGTGGCTGATCTTCACGGCCAAGCTTGCTCTCACCTACAGTAAATATGTCTGTGTGCTTTTGTGAACAAGATGGGGTGGGAAAAATGAGAATTTCCCTATGAGGGATCAACAAAGTGTTGTTATTATTATTATTATCTGTTAAGATTTCAAGCGGTGCTGTTTTTTTCAGTATACTGAAATTAATCTGGTAATTACACACCTATCATGGCCACAGGGGTTGGCCCAGGTGGTCCTGGGCCCACCCATTCTACATTCACACTGAGCGATACGGTACAACGGAACGTCTCACAAAAATGTGTGTGCGTGGTCAGATCAATCGCGGAAAAAAATGCATCTCAAAGGCAAACAGATTTTTGATTTCTTTGTTCATTTGGTCTTAGTAATGCTCTGGGTCCTTTAAAAACTGTTTTAAAATGTGTAGTTGAGCCTGTTGTGTGATTTTGTCACAAGTTATGGGTCTGGCGCACCAGACTTTCTGCCGGCCCACCCACTGTAAAATTTCTCGCTCCGATATTGCCACACATAAATATTTAAAAAAGTCAAGTAAATTAATTACGTAAATATTGGTGTGTGATAGTAAACTGATTGTGGCATAACCTTAAAAGTAAAAATGACTTAATTGACTTGGGTCAGCAACTGTTTTCTTCAAAATCTAGTACCTTATATATCGATAAAACGCAGTCCTGGAAATGTTCATATAAGGGAAATCCTTAAAAAAAAAAGCGGTGGCGAGCACATTAAACGTCAGATGCAAAGGGTGTCGCTCCGGTTATGACGTAACCAGTGGGACGCGGAAGAAGACGTCATCTTTAAACATAAGCCGCAGCTCATTTGTTACTAGCGGCTTGCACTTGAATTCACATCTGTGGATTAACCGTGAGTTGTGAATTTTTTTTTTTTAGAAGTCTCTTGTGAAGTAAACCTTTTCTGTTCGGTTGAAATATGTTTTATTTTGTTGTTCATTTTTTTCTTATTTTAAGGTTACAGTAGTGTCGTGGCTCACTTGAGTTGGATTGAGTGTTTTCCTCTAAATCAGTGTTGGGTTCGAGCTAAACATTTTAATTTGTGCTCTTCTCGTAGAGTGATGTTTTTAACTTGATACTGATATACTGCAGTCATAACGAGGCAGGCGTGTGCATTTGTGATACTGTGTGTGCCACTGTAAGAGAAACCATGTTTAGCATTTAGTGGACGTTGCCCACTCGGAATGATAATTAAAATAAAAACGGCAGTGTGAGGCGCACGAGGTTTGGTGTAGTTATGGGAGGGCAATCTTTGAGCAGAACTGACACCAGGCAGATCGCCATTCTCAGTATCCTACCAGTCATGTTTCCTTTGGACACAATTTCAGAACTGGTTGCAACACGTTTGAATGCTTTATCACCCTTAGTTTTAATGCTCTACTTAGAAAATGGTTCTTGCAAGGACTTCAACATCAACATTTTTTTTTTCCAACAGGGACTTCCCGAAGCACAAAATGTCATGGATCCGTGAGGGAGAGCTGAGCTTCATTGAAAAGCTCACGGCAAATATACTGAAGGTCAGTTCTTCAGGCATGAATATGTCCTGCTGTCTTGCACTTTGTCGTGTTTTTTTCTGTTAGATTTTTTTGTTTGTTAGAGCTGTTTGTCCATAGTGGATAATCAGTTCCATTAGGTTTCTGCCTTGTATTGGTATTCCACTCAAACAAGCTGGTAATCTTTTTAAAATGTTTTCAAAAATGTTTTAAAATGTTTCCAAAGTTTTCATTTGGAAGGGTCAAAGTCTGCCCTCAGTCTCCATAATCAGAGATAAGACAAGACAATAATGTCTTTATCACCTGTTCATCCTGCAAGGCCTGGATCTCTGGGATGCATTTTTGGGGTAGTGTGTGACTCAGTGGACTTGACAAAGTTGCTGGTTTGAAACCCATCCTGAGCAGAATAGCCACATGTTGACTGGGTGCTCAGCTCCCCTGAAATGCTCTGATAAATGGCTGACCCTTCACTCTCACACACGCATACATGGACCTGCACTCATATTGAGGAAATGGCAAAATGGCAGCATCAGTAATTCACCATTTCTGCTCTTGTAGGCTGGTCCTATGCCTAAGCATGTCGCTTTCATCATGGATGGTAACCGGCGTTACGCCCGCAAGTGCCATGTGGAGCGTCAGGAAGGACACACACAGGGTTTCGACAAGCTGGCTGAGGTGAGGTGCTGTCATGCGAATTCCTGCTCTGCTCCTAATATCCACCCTATCGGTCATTTAACTTTTAATTGGAGGTTAATTTATTCCCTGCACACTTCTAAGCTCAAAAGGTGATGTATTCAGCAAGAAGTGGAGAAATGGCCAAAACCAAAAGTCTACTGCCCATCTGCTGACCAGACTTATCTACCCCTGGCTTATAGTCCTAGGCTCTGTCCTGCCTCCTGTAGTTGCATTTTTTGAGTATTTAAACAAATGCATCCG
Organism: Petrocephalus sullivani; assembly: GCA_026780845.1. Classification (NCBI taxonomy): domain Eukaryota; kingdom Metazoa; phylum Chordata; class Actinopteri; order Osteoglossiformes; family Mormyridae; genus Petrocephalus; species Petrocephalus sullivani. Next base: position 12,262,678 of record JAODKM010000126.1, on the reverse strand, counting down.
ATCGCATTGCTCTAAACTCTGCAGACCCTGCGCTGGTGTTTAAACCTGGACATCCGGGAGGTGACGGTGTATGCCTTCAGTATTGAGAATTTCAAGCGTTCCAAAGAAGAGGTGGATGGCCTGATGGAACTGGCCAAGCAGAAGTTTAAGAAGCTCTTGGAGGAACAGTGAGTATTGGGGGACAGTGGATTAGAAAGATCTGACTCAGAACCTATTTGAAGACAATGGTCAATTGTTGTTTATAACTATTTCTACCCATATATAACCGGGGGCAGTGGTGGCATAATGGTTAGGGACGTGACTGTATAATCGAAAGGTTGCCGGTTTCAGTCCTCGACCTGCAAGTACCACTGAGGTACCCTGAGCAAGGTACCGCCCCCAAGCACTGCTCCCTAAGTGCTGAAATGGCTGCCCACTCCTGTGTCACGATGTCACATGGGTTAAATGGAGAGGACACATTTCGTTGTGTGCTGTGGTGTGTCAACAATGACAATCACCTCTCGCCTAAATGCAAATCCTGAATTACTGCTGTCATTGTTTTCATAGGTGCACATGTAACTTATTATTGGCATGTGAATTTTAATGGACTACATGGAGTAGGCCTATGTACAAGCACAGTAGAATTTGTTCAGAGTTAGAATTTAGGCACTGCGGGGCAGTGCCTGTTGTCTGTGTGTACGGTGTGTCAGGTGTTTGTCAAGAGGCAGACTGCCCCACTCCATAAAAGCAAGGTATCACATGTGATGCCGTCTCCCATGTCCCAGGGAGAATCTGGAGAAGCATGGTGTGTGTATTCGAGTGCTGGGAGACCTGAGCATGCTGCCAGTGGACCTGCAGCAGCTCATCGCCCAGGCTGTGGTGGCCACCAGGACGCACAGCAGGTAGGCACCACTACGGCATTGTGGGAATGGGCTGGGGATTTCCTCCACTGTGGCTCTAACTCCTATTTATATTTATCTGGTACTGTGTAAACTGTACAGTCAAAGGAAATGATCCATTTGAAAACCTTTCCTAAAGCCACCTTTGTATTTGCAGCAACCGTCCACTGTACCGAAGTATTTTTCTTTATTTTGTTTGAGGCAACCACTAGCATGACATGTTTGGCTAATTAGTGCTTCATTGAGATCTTTAGTTAAAGTAACCGATTAATTGAGCTGGTGGTGAAATTTAAGGAATGCGTGGAATGCCCCTGAAGAGAGATTTGGGAGCTGAAGTGGTGTTCATCTTATAATGTAAAAAATGCTTCAAGACCAGTGTCCACCGTGGTTAGGATGTCACACCCTGATCAGATGACAAGTACGAGAACAATAATCTCTGATGGCCCAACTCCACAGCTGTGGTCGGGTTGGTTACTTTGTAGAGTAACCTCTATCTGGTTGGCTTTTCCATGGCCTTCATTTAGAAATCTAAGCCAAATTTAAGCCATTTCTCTCAGGGGTCTTGACGTTGACCGTCTCCATTAATGCCGTGTCCCGTCTTATATTTAATTTTTTTCCCCTCCTTTTCTTCCTGAGCAGGTGCTTCCTGAATGTCTGCTTCGCCTATACCTCCAGACATGAGATTACAAACGCAGTGAAGGAGATGGCCTGGGGTGTGGAGCAGGGCTTGATCAAATCCAGGTATTCTTCAGTAGTCTTTCTATGCAGGGTGTGGGGGCTTGCAGTGCAGGAATACGTTAAAGATGTTGAACCTGTGTGTGCGAGAGAGAGTGAGAGAGTGCACTTGTGGGTTTGCATATACAGGTAACGTTCTCATGAATTTTTTGGATGGGTAATGGAATACTCTGGAAACACAGAATTATAACACTTAAACATACTTTAATGGTTTTATACACGCACAGAAATGTTATTTTAAGTTGGATATTCGATGCACACGAGATAATGTGAGGTAAACGTTAGCAGAACAAAAGGGAAGCTTACTAAAGCGTGTCGCTCCGTAGCCATGCGCTGGAGCTGACATTTGTATTGCGCAATAGTTTTCTTTTTTTGTTATTTTGGTTAGTGTAAATATTGCATAGTATTTATTTATTTTTTAATTTTATACTGATATTGAATTTTTCCGTTCACTTGAGTGGGCGGGTTGCTTCAAGGCCTGATTCTAGTGATTTTACTGTATTTAGTATTATAAATAAAGGCTACTGACTCTGACTGAATCTTTATTTAAGTAGTCAAAGAATCTTCATGTTAACAGAAGACATTGCACAGTGACATGCAGGGTCACAGCTATGCAGATTATGATTTTATATTAGTAGATAATAAATGGTAGCTAGCAGGGTGTGGCTGACTTCCTGAGTAATATCTCCTCTGCCCAGTGACGTCTCAGAGTCTCTGCTAAGCAAGTGCTTGTATAGCAGTGGTTCCCCCGACCCTGACCTGCTTATCCGTACTTCGGGGGAGGTACGCCTCAGCGATTTCCTGCTTTGGCAGGTGCGTGTCACTGCTTCCTCTGTCCCCTGCCGTCTTACCCTACTTTTTTGGCCCATGTGACATGCTTACAGATTTCACCATTTAGTCAAAGTTGATGACGCTCTTGTCCATCCCGTAGACGTCCTACTCTTGCCTGGTGTTCCAGTCTGTCTTATGGCCTGAGTATTCCTTCTGGAACCTCTGTGAGGCCATCTTGCAGTACCAGCTCAATTACTGGCCCCTTCAGGTAGGGTCTCCTGCTATTATACAGGCATTCATTCCTATTTATGGTGACATTTAGGACATAGTTTGTCGACCTGATCTCAAACTAATCTCACTTCTAAGATTGCATTGAATAAGGTCACAGTCTTATAAAGGTAATCGGTCATTCCATTCTCATTGTCCAATCTCTGTATATTCATTTTTAATTGTCTGGGTAGAAACTTCAGCCATTTTAACATTACTGGAACATGTATAATAAGAGGCAGGTGTGTATACTCATACTCACGCATATAGTATAATCTTGTTTTTTTTATGCTAAATGTCTGTGAGTACAATGTGTGTCTAAGATTTTGAAACCTAAGGTGGAAAACAAAGGCAAACAGGGTTACTGTGGGTGAGCAATGTTGCTTATGACTCATCAAGCTTGAGCTTTGAGGGGAGATGCGCGTAGATGCGGGCTGCACTTCGTTACTGTGTGTAAGTTGGCTATTGTGCTGAGAAGGCAAAAATCTACCCAGATGAAGGTCTGAATGTTTAAATGTAAAAAGTTTAATTCTGGGCTAAACCAATGCTGGTGGTTTACTGAGTCAGGTATGGTGCGCAGGACATGTTTGAGCAGCGACATTTTACTGAATCTACACTGGCCTGGTACCTAAACTCCACTTGTGTTGTGCCACTGCGTTGACCTGAGCTTGCAGGGTGGCGGCTGTCGGTAAACCACACTTGTGAAATGTGTTGCAGAAAGCACGGGACCAGCACCACGAGGAGCAAGCCCGGCAGCAGCTGGAGACCGACTGCAGCTGTGTGGCAGAACTCCTGCAGCAACACGGGAGTGCAAAGCCGACAGAGGCCCATGCCAGACAGGACCTTCTGCTGAGCTATGCAGTAGACCGGGACCAGAGGATACAAGGATTCCTCCATGCACTTCAGCATAAGAGGGACACTTTTTTCACAGACTTAACCAGCCAGACTGTTCTTGCATAGTCCAGAAGATATGAAGCATAAGTCCTTTCTCAAGTGCTTGCAGGCTATGGGCAATTGGCAGTTATTTTGTATTTTATCAATAAGTACTGTACCAGGTGACTCAACTGTGGTTTTACCCCTATGGGGAATTGTATTGTCAAAGTTGGATTTACAGGAACTCTGTCAATATCCCTACAACATTTATACAAACACAGCCACATTTGAGACTGGTTCCCAAGTGCTGGAAACGCTAATCTTGTTCTCTGGCAAATACTGCCCTTTGTGGAAATTCTGTATTATACACCGTGGGCTGTACATTGTCATAATGGTCACAATATGAGATGCTTTTGTGGGATGACGTAACCGTTTTGGGCTTCTAAAATTTGTTAGTTCTCAACTGTAGATATGACTGATGACATTCAAGAGCAGAAGCTTGGATTTGTGTTTGAGCTGTGGATGAAACTGTTACATTGTGCAGCTGTCAAACTAGATCTTAATCGGACTACTTGTTTAAAATGCATTTTGTGGTTGACCGAACGTTTAATGTGATGAATTGCTTGTTTTTTCTGCCATAATTGACAGTGTAATTGTAAGATCTTTATTTGGGGTATTTTTCATCCACCCCTGGGATATAATTCAGTTTTCTTGTAATAAACTGAAATCAAATAATATGGAAAAAAAACCTAGTATATGCACTTATTATTTCACGCATACACAATCAAAATCTATAACTTCATCCTCGTTTTTCTGAACCATTATATAAATTGTCCTTAAATATTCTGTGATCCAATGCAATGATTTTTAATATATTTAAAAAAATCTTAGCGTTCCTCCGCAACTCGACGAAATAGATAAAACATTTTTGATTAGATTAGGAAATACTTCTCGCATTCAAGTTAGTTTAGAGTTTACGAATGAAATCGTTTACACGAATTCGCCGGTCTTCGCCATCTCCGGGACGAAAGGCGCGGTGTCGCTGTCCCTTTAAGAAGTACGCGACTCCGCCGCGCGCGTCATGCCGTTCGTGACCAATGGCTGTGCGCAGAATGTGAAATCTGGTTCGAACCGGTTTCCATCTTATATTTCTATATAAAAACTTTATAAAACATACAGCCGTTATTATTTTACATTTAGCCACCATCGGCTGGTGCAGCGAAACTCTGTAGCGGCGATAGAGCCTACTCCCCTTCGCTGAATTTCCACCTTACTTCAGACGGTCACCATGCCTAAGAGAAAGGTAGGGAAGCGGTTTGTAACTTAATGCACTTTTATATCCTGCGAAGCAGCTGGCTGTAGTTATTTCGGACATAATTTAAATAGCAGTTCTCCTCGCGCACCTCCTCGGGACCCTTCCCTTTGCGGCGCCGTGAAAAGCGGCATTTCTGCCATTTTGCGGCGGCATTTGCGATTCGGCGTAGAAATGCCGTTTTTTTCGGGAGGCTGCTCGGCGATGTCGCTGTGCGGGTGTCCCTGCGCGATCCGCGGCCGAGCCGTCGCCTGCACCTCGGCGTTGGCGGGCTCCGGGGAGCCGGGCGACAGGAGTGCGGCTAGCAGGCTGTCCCTACGCGAGCGATGGCGCCGGCGCCAATTTGTCCCAGCAGTCATTTTCGGCCGAAATGACCCTCATCGGTGACCGTGCATGCAATTAAAATGATTTTTTCTGGGTATTAGTGTCGTGCAGACGACGTAACCAGCAAAGAGGCATTTTTAATTGGTCGAATTTGGGGTGCATTTGCGTTGCCGTATAAAACGAGGCGGCCGCTGCTTGTTTCGTATATATATATGATTCTGTGGCACAAATTGGAGTTTGTTCTGTATGTTGGGCAACTTTTTTAAAAAAAAGTGGCAGACGGTGCCCGCCTCGGTCTTTGGCGGCCACTTCCCCCCAGACGTTGCGCTGCCATCTTTGTTATTGTTGTGTTCGTTAGCTTGTCATGTCCGCCCCGCTCCCTGCCGCCTCCTCACTATTTAGCGAGAATGCTGCTCGCGCGGGCGCCGAGCCTTTCGCGAAATGGAGCGTCGCCTCTAAATCCGTGGCTAATAAATGATGACGAACCGGACGAAAATAAAATAAAAGGAAATGTGACGTGGAAAAATAAAAGCACTTGTTTTTTTTTTTTATTGTGTTTGGTGGGGGGTCATTTGTCAGGTAGCCAGATAAATATCGCCGGGGCCGTTTGGACTTGGGCGTCTTTGTCGCCTTTAAAAGTGGGTGGTTTCCTCGCATGACCTTCCCGGGCAGCTGGATGCTAATATCGGCGATGGGGAAGGACGGGACGCGGTGTGCGGCCGCGGGGGGTTAAAAATGGACAGAAACGGTGCGGGGACGCGGATGGGGCTGCCGGAGAAGGCGGCCGCGAGGTTAAAAACAGACCGAAGGGGTGCTGGGAGATGGACCGGGGACGGGGGACTCGGAAGGGGCTGCAGAAGAGGGCGACCGGGGGATTAAAAATTGGGAACATTGCGGAGAAGTGGCTCCGGGAGAGGGCGGCTGCGCTGCCCGCCGTTAGAACCGCGCCTCCTTCTCGCTGGCAGCCCCGGCGCTTCGGGAGCGCGCCTTGTTCTGTCAGCGCGCCGGCGGCGCGAGAGCGCACGTTTGAATTTGAATCTGCGCGGGAAGCTCGCGGCTGCCGGACCGTTACGCGCCCTGTCGGCGACGCGGAAGCGCGTTCCCGCGCTGCAGTGGCCAGCGATGTGCGAGCCTAAAGGCGGCTTAGCTACCTTTGTGCATTTTTTATCGATAATACGATAACGGCGCACCGGGGCACTTTTGAGGGTCGTGTGTCTAAGTTTGGGAATTAGCTGATTGACGGATGCAGGCAGCGGCTACAATCACCGAAGGATCATTTATATTTACCCTACATATATGTATCTATATATTTACATGTATTTATGTATTTTTGTATTTATGCATATTTTTATCCTAGTTGTCCTACATTTGTGTAATGTAGTCTACATCATATTAAACAAGTGGTTTAGGGTTGGGGGGGTATGGTGGTGCGATTTTTCTTCTTGTTTGGTGGCTGCACCTGTGCGTTGAGCTGCTTGAGCGAAAGATTTTCATTTCCTTTGTAGCTTGACGGAGAGAAGACGGCCAAGACCAAGGAGGAGGTTGGTGTCTTCACACGGGCCTGCTGCGTGCTCTCTGTCTGATTTGCGTGGCTGAATGGTGGGGCTCCTTCAGTGTTCTGTGACTGATTCCTTTTCTTTTCCTCCCGCCCTACAGCCCAGACGCTCTGCGAGGTTGTTAGCTGTAAGTACCCTCCGCCTGTCTTGTCGCGCATCCTCCCGCGGCTGCGTGTCCCTCACCTCCTGACCCCTGTTTCGTTTGCCGTCTCCTTAGAAACCCGCTGCCCCTAAACCGGCACCCAAGCCGAAAAAGGCCGCACCCAAGGTGAGGCTGGGCTTCAGCGGTCCCCGGTGATGTAGTTTGGTGCGTGTGCAGAGTCGGGGTAACGTCTGTGTTCTAATTAACAGAAGGCGCCCAAAGGAAAGAAGGGCAAAGACAACCCCGCTGAAAATGGAGATGCCAAGATAGACCAGGTACACTCCGTTTGCATGTGCAGCTTCCATGCATTCCTGCCTGCAGTCTGGGGATCAGCGTTAAACACGTCCTTTCCAAAAGTTCTTTCTCAGGGTCTCTTTTTTGCTTTTGAACACCATGTAATCCAGTGGGACGTGACTTTAAATGTATGTTAGTGGTTTGTCACGCATTGTGCTCGTCAAGCTCATAAAGGTAGACCTTAACAGTGCCAATCAATTGCTTTGTAATTGATGTCACATGTGACAAAAGTCTCTTCTTCTCCAGGCACAGAAGGTGGAGGCTGCTGGGGACACCAAATGAACAGTGTTTTTTGAATTTTTGAGCATTCTATGTACTTGGTGACTGTACAGTTTGAAATAACTATTTTTTACCAAGTTTTATATAAAAATGCCCTTTTTAGTTATATCGTTAGTTTCATTTGATGTATTGAAGCGTGTGTAAAGGGGTCTATCGTGTTCTAATTTTTTTTTAATGCCATTGTTATAAAACTCCGTCCTTATTCTGTCAGAATGTTGTTCCCTTTCTAAATCGGTTAAACTGCTGAATGTTATCATTTTTATCCTACATTTTGGTTTTTAAAATGCAGTTTTAAATACCAAACATTATCATAAGGCAGCTAAAGTATATTTGTAAAAGATGGGATTGAAGATCCCTTGATATAATGTTCTGAATCCAAACAGCATTATGAAGGTAAACCAGTTAGGAACAGCAGAATTAACATTTTTAAAAGTAAAATCCTTCCCAGTTGACATTTGTGATGCAAACTTTGAATTGGTTTGAACATTTTTTGTGTTTTCATCAAATATTTTTGGAAATATTGGAGGAAAGTCAGATTTTCATGAATTAAAAGAAAAGAACATGACTTGTCTGATTTGATTATTTTAAAGTACACTGCTGTACAAAAGGCCAGAGAAAAGGCTTGTCTTAATGTATTGTGTATTATGGCAAACGACTGGTTTCAGGGTGTGCTGAATGCCCACTTTGAACTGACTGAAAAGTGTCTTCCCTTCCATACCTGGTTAGTGTAAGTGGCTGCAAACACTAGCCAGAAAAATATTAAAGCAAGTCAATTTTAATTACGTATTGTTTACAATAGGCCTGCATGATGTACAACGCACAAGCAACTAGTACATTGCAAGGACTGAAAAGTGGCTAGGTTGGGGCCAGGGCCAGTGTTGCCAATTATTTCCTACAAGAAGTCGCTGACCTGTACCCAGAAAGTCGCTAGATATTGTTAGGTGGTGTCACGCGCTAATTTGCATGTCAATTATGTCATTCACTCAAGCACCACCACGTGTTCGCTTTTCTCTGACTGTACCTAATACTCGTTTATGTTAACGCAGCTCAAAGTATTTCATCATCTATATTATTTATGTCCATTTATATTATTTACCACTCTACTGGAAAAATCACTGGAAAATCATAGGCTATTAACATGAATATTATCTTATGAAGCTATTAACACACAAAACCATTTAAAATTGCAGTTACCTTTTAAATTACGTTTATGTTGTAAAAAAAATGTGTATTTGCAAAAGAACAAAGCTCGGCCAATGTAGCAAAAGCATAGGATATGTTATTAACTGTTAATGATAAATGGATGGGAATAAAGGATTCTGATTAGTCAGTCGATGTTACTGCAAGCACATGCGCCATTCATTTTCACCTCTGTCAGAGAGATCAGCTCCGCAGCCGGACTGCCCCAGGGATCGCTCCCTTGGGAGGTGGCGCTGGTGTTCTGCCGGATAGTGCTGCCCGCTCAAATAATGCTACCGGAGCACGATTCGGCTCTATCGGACAGTGCTACCTTACGGAATAAAACTACCACATGCCTGCGCATTCTCTCTTAAATCACCATTACATATGAAAAACAGAAGTTGACGTAATCTCTATATAGTCAACATACGGTTTTGGGTTTTTTTAGATAACAGAAGCATTCTGATTTGACGGAGACTGAACTTTATACTTCTCATCATTGGAAATGTGTACAATAGAAACGCGAAACTCACATTGGAAATGGCTTTCAAACAGGGAGGCCGAGTTAAGAGGGATTAAATGAAGAAATAAATGAAATAAATTAAGTGAAACATTATTAATGGCCAATATCAAAGGTAAACTCATTGTGTTCTTGTACACGAGCAGCGTTGGCGAGAAATGCAGCTGAACGGAATGCGAATGGAATGCAACGCATGCACAAAGTCACATCAGCCAACGTTTAAGATAACACAGATCGGTGGGCTGGGTGACGCAGGTCCGAAATGTTTACTGCGCGTGCGCAAAACAGCTTGGGAGCACATATCGGTAGGTAGCAGTATTCGGAAGAACACAGTGTTCTGCCGAACAGTGCTCCCCGCTTGAATAATGCTACCGGAGCACTATTCGGCAGCTATAGCTACCGGGTAGTGCTACCTTAGTAAATAATGCTACCACATGGCTACGCTCGCTCGCTCGCTCTGTCAACAGTTTTCTGGTGCGTATTCTCTCTTAAATTACCATTACATATTTAAAAACAGAGGTTGACGTAATTTCTATATAGTCAACACGCGAGTTAAGAGGGATTAAATGAAGAAATAAATTAAATTAATTAAGTGAAACATTATTAATGGTCATTATCAAAGGTAAACTCATTGTGTTCTTATACACAAGCAGCTTTGCCGAGAAATGCAGCTTAACGGAATGCACAGAATGAGAATGGAATGCAGCGCATGAGCAAACAATCACACAGCGAACGTTTAAGGTAGCACAGATCGGTGGGCTGGGTGACGTAAGTGCGAAATGTTTACTGCGTGTGCGCAAAACAGCGTCGGAGCACATATCGATAGGTAGCAGCATGCTAATTTGCATATCAATTACGCCATCACGTAGCGTTCACGTTCACTCAAGTGTCACCACATTGTGCTCGCTCTTCTCTACTCTGTGCCTAGCATTCATATAGGCTACTTTATATTAACGCAGCTCGAAATATTTAATTTATTTTTATCTATTCTATTTATGTTCATTTATATTATTTACCACTGTACTGGAAAAATCACAGGCTATTAACATACACAAAAAACAATTTAAAATGGAAGTTTCATCTTAAACTATGCATATTTTTTCCAGAAAAAAAGTGTGTATTTGCAAAAGAACAAAGCTTGGCCGATGTAGCAAAGGCATAGGATATGTTCCATCCATCCATTCTCTACCGCTTATCCGCATAGGATATGCTAATAATAAATGAGTAGAAAAGATTCTGACTAGTCAGTGCGCAGATCAGTCTGTCTGTCAGCGTAATCAGTAGCTGGACTGCCCCGGGGATCGCTCCCTCTTGCGCGGCTGGTGTTCTACTGAATAGTGCTGCCCACTCGAATAATGCTACCGGAGCACAATTCGGCAACTATATCTATCGGACAGTGTTACCTTACCGAAGAATGCTACCACATGGCTGCGAAATTCTCTCTTAAATTACCATTACATATTAAAAACGGAAGTCTATATAGTCAACATGCGGTTTTTGATTTTTTTTAGATAACGGAGAAGCATAATTTCCACATTTAAGTGAAGAACATCTCGAAGTTGAAGAAATTTTTGTCCCAATTCCAAGATACAGTCCCAAGACAAGCGTACAGCACTTCTGATTTGACGGAAACTGAACTCGGAACATTTGCTGACACGGTTTATACTTGCCGTGGCGACTATAATGTAAATTAAGGTCCTGCGATATTTTGCATCATTGGAAATGTGTACAACAGAAACGCCAAACCCACATTGGAAACGGCTTTCAAACAGGGAGGCCGTCTAGATTTTGTTGTATCTATTGTTCCGACCAGGGGTGACTTTCCCAAAAGCTTCGTAGCGCTACGTAGTTCGTTATCAAACACGCTACGTAGTTCGTTATCTTGTTCGTAAATAACGAAAGCTCCGACCCATTCGTGATTTTCTAAGTAGTTCGTTGTTTGAACTTTTGACTGCTGTCCTGTCACAGAAACGCAGAGATCGGCCAAAATAAACCACGAAAACACACTGGCGGTCATCTTTGGCAAACGTGATAATGCCGATGATACAATAAGCGGTCAAGATTAATAA
>JAODKM010000126.1:12240863-12251379 GCA_026780845.1 Petrocephalus sullivani | reverse complement strand
CATTTCTAAAGAATGCTTTCAGCACCTTGTTGAATCAATGCCACGTAGAATTAAGGCCGTTCTGAAGGCGAAAGGGGATCAAACACCATATTAGTATGGTGTTCCTAATAATCCTTTAGGTGAGTGTATATTGTCCATTAATGTATACACTGTTCTTTGTACTGGGTGTGACTGAACGATTATGCATTCCGAAGCACTTAGTGCACATGGCCAAAGAAAATTTTTAAATTATGGATCATTTTCCAGTAAAGAGTAGAGGTATGGGGAGTAAAACAAGACAGTAGCTAAAAATAACAAAAAAACAAAAATACATCTGTTTAAAATATTTATGGACCAAACAGAGCATGTTTTGGGGGAGGGTCATTAATGGATTTTGTGGCTCAGTGGGTTGAATTCTCACCAGTTCAAATCCCCTGGTCGGCAGAATTATTTCACCATTGGGCCCATCAGCATGGCCCTTTACCCCGATTGGTCCAGGACTGGCTGTCCTGGCTCTCAGCTGAGCGTTGCTTCGGATAAAAGCATCTACTAAATAAGTGAAATAGAACGGAATTATTAGGGTGGTGTCAAACTAAGTGCCGCAAGACAAGGTCTGCAGTAGACAAAGTTCTCAATAGAGGGCAGACTTTTGCCAATATTGAACACGGACTGAACAGACGCAGAGAATATTAAGCGAAGCACAAGACATCCTAACCAGCAGGTGTCACTCTCTCTCCCAGCCTCAGTTCAGCCACCAGCGTTTATGTAAGGAAATAAAAGTATTTGCTGACAAAGTTTTGATAATAATTTCCACATTTCCCTTAAAATAAGCAAATTGTTATTATGATACAGCGCTTATGAAAATGGGGCTAAGCAGGAAGAATACATATTTTGCTTATGAAACCAAAAGTATAAATTGATTGCGATCTCCATTCCAGTTCATCTCAAAGATATTTGATGGGGTTGAGGTCAGGGCTCTGTGAGAGCCAGTCAAGTTCTTCAACACCAAACTCTCTCAGCCATGCCTTTATGGACCTTGCAGTCATGCTGGAACAGAAAAAGGCCTTCCCCAAACTGTTCCCACAAGGTTGTAAGCATAGCATTGCCCAAAATGTCTTAGTATGCATAAAAGCATAATTGGGTGAGTTTAGTGTGGAAGAACCTGACTGGCCTGCACAGAGCTCTGACCTCAACCCCATCAAACACCTTTGGGATAACCGGAGATTGCGAGCCAGGCCTTCATGTTCAACATCAGTACCTGACCTCAGAAATGCTCTTCCTCATGAATAAGTAAAATTTTACACAGAAACACTACACTACTAAGTCGTGTGGAAAGCCTTCCCAGAAGAGAGGCAGGTGTTATAACTGCAAAGGGGGGACAAACTCCACCAATGCCTATAGATTTAGAATGGAATGTCATGAAAGTTTCTGTAGATGTAATGGCCAGGTGTCCCAATACTGTCCATATTTTTTGATCATATAGTGTATATATAGTAGTGTACACAACAATAATGTGAATACTGTGATCTTCAAGGACCTCAGACTATACCTGAGTGTGATCTTCAAGGACCTCAGACCATACCTGAGTGTGATCTTCAAGAACCTCAGACCATACCTGAGTGTGATCTTCAAGAACCTCAGACCATACCTGAGTGTGCCCTCATTCCAAGTGACCAGGGAAGGCTTAGATCTGTAAAATCAACACACTTTACACTGGTGCAGCAGCTATGTACTTATGTGAAAAGCTACACATATAAAGTAAAACATCAGTTCAGTGGAAGAGGCATATAAATGTTAGCCTGATTTGAGAGAGTGTATACTTTAACAAAGAGATAAAAGATGTTTAAATTCCAGGCAATAGCCATTATTTCTTTAGCAAGGGACGACCTGAGTGCCACTGTTATTGTCAGACTGTTTGCTGGGTTTTCTTAGCCTATATACGTGAAGGGGTTTACCAGGGAGGGCTGAGAAGCCTGCCATTGCAGGGTGCACCGGGAATGGGAACTGCCAAACCAGCCCCAGTGGGTAGGGGGGGGGTCAGAAATTTCAATCAGTTGTGAGCTGAGGAAGAAAGTGGTAGGAACAACAGTGGTATTTTGGTTCACTGTTGATAAAATACGTGGAGTGAGACCATTCAAATTACACCCATGAACAACAACAGAGAACTTTCCCTAGACAAAAATTACATTTGCACATTCATTCACTATGATTCATTGTATGTGTAATGTAGAACGCAAACTGACGAAGAACTGATACGTACATGGTAAACTTGGTAAACTTCTCTAGATACGGTTTTAAACAGTTTAGAAAGAATATCTTTTAGGTCAACCATCAGAAGGCTTCAACGTTGGAGGTAAATTACTTTAAAGTACACTACATTAAATTGAGGAAAGAGTAGTAAGTGAGGTTACTGTTCATACTCGTTTTTTTTTTAGTAAAATCGGGGTTGGGGGGGTGTGAACCATAAAACCAATCGGGAGAGCTAATTATAGTATAAAAGTATTGTAAGCAGCGGAGATCCTGGAAAGTGATAAATGCCATTGGGGTGGGAAAACGACCTCTTGCCAGGACATTATAGGGGGGGGGGGGCGGGGGTTACCTATTTACAGTAACCTGCGAACGCATGCATTTGTCCGGCCCTTCCACGCACCCCTCCCCCTCCTTGTAGGTGACGTGCTACGTGTGCACCGTGAAGTTCAATCCAGAGCTGGGCTCGGACCGCGGGAGGCGTGGCAAGTAGAGGGTTAACGCAGTAACCAGCGGAGATTTAATGCACGCGAGAGATGTTCGATTAACCGCTGCGCAGTGACGTCACACAGCGCACTTTCACAACTTCATTAATGCGATTATTCGCACTGGCATTCTTCGATTCCTATGTGAGAGTGTCCGACACGGCTGTCCGGAGCGGGAACGCGATCTGCTGCATCCGTAAGTACATTTGCAATAACTTTTGGGGACTTGCCGTGGCTGTTTGGCCGGGTGACCGGGTCCGAGAGACGGCGTAATGGATGGTTTGAGTACTGAACTGGGGAAAAGCGACCTGATCGAAGGCAATCAGCCGAGTGGATATCACCCCAAAAGACACCGTCTGCTGAAAGGGAGGCACCCCATAACACTGTATCTGCACTCGTACACGTGTTCGTACACGTCTGGTACCTTTGCCATCGCCTGCCTTTGACGCGTGTCCAGCTGCTCCTCGTTTTCATGCAAACGACAGAACTGGGCGTATTTTCCGATTTGCGTATTTTCCGGGGTAACTTCATGGTGCTAAAGTTGTTGTTCCTGCGGGCGGGGGCGTTTGTGTTAGGGGGGAATACAGGAGGGGGACGCGGATCGGCAGGTTCCCCGCTGAGCTCCCAGGCGTGGTGAAGGTCTTTTAATCGGAAGCCCACGTTGGGACCCTGAGACCATGTGGTCCGTTTGGCAGTCAGCGAAAGCAGGGAATTTAAGCGCTTTCCAGTAGTTCTATACTCTGAATGTATAATTTCAAGCATTGGCCTAAATAGTCATTCTTTTTGTCCCACATTAGTTATTGTAAATCGGAGATTAGTTTTCCAGTTTAAATACGGGGTTCATTAATAAGGATGTTATGAAACCAGAGCTTTAGTGTCCCTCAGAATGTTGTCCGGAAAACCTCTCCCTTTTCCAAAACAGGAGGTAACTTTTTAAAATGTATTCTGCCAATTTATGAAATTAGAGAAAAGCAAAGTTCCGCCTGTTTACTGTTCAGTTATCCTGGGACCTCCGCTGTGTGTAAAATATTTACATTTCATCTATTCAGTCTGTGTAGTTTGCACGTTCTTACTCTGCCAAGCGGGTCCCTCTGAGTACTCTGCTTCTGTCCAGCAGTCTGCTGTGTGTGTGCCCAGAGATGGGCTGGAATCCCATTCAGGGTGGACCCATGCTTTGTGTCCTATACTGATAGGCTCCAGTCCTGCACTAAACCTTGTACTACTTAGTTTGTGCCTCTTAGCCAAACTAATTTTATCATATGGGCAGGGATCGACATACCTGCACGCAAGCATGCAATCGTGGTATATAGGTTAAAATGCACATTGGCCAGAGCAGTGGAAATCCTTCTGATTGGCTTTAACTATTTTACGGCAGCCAATGGCACACAGGCCCCTCAGTGGGGGGCAGCCAATGGCACACGGGCCCCTCAGTGGGGGGTGGTGAGATAAGGCAGTATGATCTGGGCGTTTTCATAGACCTCTCATTGGCTTCCAGGTCATCTACACACACCCATACAGGCACTGTGGGCAGTTTGAGCTTCCAGTTGCAAAACGGCGTGCCTCTGGGCCAGGGAGAGTGTGGGGATGGGCGTGGAACCCAGAGTGAGGTCATACACCCATTTGCGGGGGCAGGAGGGCCGATGGGCAGCTGGAAATGTTTCATTAACCAGACACATGCATAATTATATTAAGTTAAATTGATCTTGTGTTTTTTATTATTATCTTTTTTTTTTTGTTTTTGCACCCTTAAGGTGTTGCTGTATTTAACCTGTTAAACGGTTTGTGTTAAAGGCACTCGACCAATCCTCTTAATGAATTTTAGGGAGGCGCATCAGACACCTGCCCCCCCACTTTAATGTTTGATGGAAAGTGGAGTTATTTTGCTCTTCTTCCTTTTGTGAAGTGTGAACATGTCAGCAGCCTCAGGTGACAGGTGTGACTATATTGACGCCTTGTTGGTGTTGTGCTGTGACCTTATTTCACACTGCTAACTGGGGTCTGGGGTGCACGTAGCGGGGAGTCAAACCTATGCGACCGTGGGCTGTGTAGCTGGACTTAACCGAACTGCTTGGTGGTCGGACGGCTGTCTGGTTCATGTGGAGCTTCACCTTTATGCATGGGTAGGGTTTGTGGCCCCAGGCATAATTGGCGCTGTCACATCGCATTAGCTGCGGTCGCATAATTCACTGTACGCAATTCAGGCTTTCGGTAAAGCAGCCATTTTGGTTGCGTGACCTGCAGGCAGAGGGAGAATAGTGTAGGACCGGAATGGGCATGCCCGCTGTGATGTCACAGCACATGTGGTCCGCCCGGCCCTCCGTGGTGGTCGCTGGTCATGTGACCAGACTTGCTGCTCCTCCCTCTGGGTGCTTTGTGCAAATCAGCTTTCGGCTTCCACTAGCCTGTGGGGGGAGTCAGTTAAGGTACTGTGGTTATACCAGAAACTCTCCATAGCGCTTTGACACAATTGTTTTTTCAGGCTTGTTGTAACCCCCCCACAAGAAACAACATTCCCATGTGCCTACGGGCTGAGAGAGCCTCTTCTGATGGCTTTGGAGGTGTGTCTGCCGACAGAGTGATGTGTGCTGCCAGCTGTGTTTGTGTGGGTATGAGCGCGTGCGTGAGCCTGCCCTTCTGGTTGGCTGGGCTCGGTTGTATAAAAGGGCGGAGCCTGGGGAAGAGCCCGCTCAGTAGGACGAGTTCCTGCCGAACTCTGGGATGTTGTCTGCTGTCGGGGGCTTTTAGTTGGAGGGCAGGCGGGCCCGTGTGGAGATCTGGAGGTCCCCAACGGCCTGTTGAAGGTGAGAATTTTGAGGGTCTTCCCGTCTTTTTAACCCCCCCCCCCACAGACACACACTCACGGCCGGGTATTCAACCTATTCCTTGAACCCGCTTGAACTCCTGAAATGGTCCCTGGCCTGGGATTTCATTCCGGGGTGATTTTTAGTTATTCCGTTTTCGTACCTGAACCACGATGCTACACAGCTAGGTCTGCCGAATGTTAAAGTGACCTCCCCCAATACTCTCCCTACATATGCTACACTGCCGACTTTTCGGAGGTAGACCGAGTTTCATGATCAAGGCTTCTCCTGCTTTCCTCGTTAGCGGTCCCGGGTAAGTCAGTCTCCATCGCTAAGGTAATGCGTGAACTCCGCAGTGCCGAGTCAGCTCCCCACCTGACGATGCTCTGGATCTCAGGACCTCTGGGCGGATTCCTACAGAGTTCTAATTGCTGGTTGGCTTCTCTGCCTTTTTGGAGCAGCCTTTTGTTCTTCGTTCGGAAAGCTCCTTTTCCCTAACTGAAGTCGGCAGTTATGAATCGCGGGCGAAGCCACTGGGTCCGAAGGCCACCTTAATGTTCCGATTTTTTTATTTATTTATTTATTTTTTTTGCCGGAGTGGTTAATTGGACGTGAATGGGAGCTCTGTTGTTGTTTATTGAATCCGGTTCAGGCTTGCCTGTTTAATTCAGTGCATTCGTAAAATGTGATAGGGGGTGTTGGTGTGGGTGGAGTCCAAAACAGGACCAGATGTGAAGGGACTGGCGTGGTCACGTTGTCTGATCTGATTGGTCAGTCTGTAGGGAGATGGTGCAGGTCACAGAGGGGGTGGGAGACTGGGGGATTTTGATGCTCATGTTGGCCCGAGGCATCAAATGTTCCTGACCAGGGAGGGAGGGGGGTGGGTGGCTGCATTCTGGGACTCTGGGGTTGTGTGGAACCCAGCTCCAGTTTCTGCCTCACGACACCGCGGGGTCTGGGATCTTCTTGGAGAGACGGGCTTGTCCCAGCCAGCCGCACCATCTCTGTACCCCTCATACGCTTCTGTAAGGGGGTCTGACCTGGGGTGCTGTCTCCCTCCCGCAGATCTGAGCCGTGGTGCAGTGATCGTGCCGTGCCGTGCCGTGCCGGAGCCATGATAATCAGGCTTGGGCGTCTCACTCCGGGGTACTTCCGGCTTCTCCAGGTCAGTGCACCTCTGCTGGGGGCGCAGGCAAATGGTGGCGATAGCAGTGGATAGGAGTATTAACGTGGAATTTGAAGGGAATGTGAAGGGTAGGCGTCTTGTCCCAGCCAGTCCTACAAATTAACGATGTCCCTTCTGTAGAGGCAGGTGGCAGGTGAGGTGCGGACCCCGCCTCGGGACCGAGGCATAAACCGACTCGCCACGCTCCTGGCCGTCACGGGCCTCAGCCTGTCCTACTACAGTGCCCGGCGGATGACAGAGACTGTGCACAATGGGCCGACCTCCTGAGACCCCCCCCTTCGGGCTGCTCCTGTCTCCTTCCTGCTCCTGGGAGTTGCTCTCGACGTGATCACCTGAGGGGGTGTGAAGCCTGCCTGGGACTCCTTGGTTTTGGCGAACCCACTCAAAAACCGCCATTGAAAGCTGCTGGGGGACGTCTCCTCGCTTGGAGCAAAATTTCACTTCTATTCAGGAATTTTGGGAACATCATGTGGCAAACAGGCAATATTGGAAATGGGGGGGGGGGGTACTTTTGAGGAATGCCCCCCTCCCCATCTTTTAGTCTGTGTTAACTGATTTTAATTAGGCTTTATTGAGCCCTTGGTTCTTACTGTGAAGACAAGACAGTCACTGGGCAATGCTGAAAATGTAATGAAAGAAATCCACTGCATCCGAGACACAGCATCAGCCTGAGGATCTCGGTGACATTGAAATGAAGGGGTACTTGCTCACCACCAGGGCGGCGACAATCAGCCTCTTTCCCCGTTTCCTGTGAGGCGTGAAATCTGTAACAGCTGTCGGTTAAAAGCACGTCTACACGACAGCGGAGGTACAGAGTCACGCTACGAAGATTATGGAAGTTTCTGCATGAGTGTGGCGACAACATTTTTAGAATGAGAATAATATGATGTCTGTATTATCTATATGTTTTAAAACTGTGAAATAAAGCTGTGACCTATATGTATGAAGAGAGGATCTTCATGGTCTCGGGTACGAGCGGCCCTGCTTTTAAAGGGCCAGCACTTCTGTTCCCCGCCCCCACCCCCAGACATGTGCTCTTGGAGCTGGCCGCTGCCTCCGCGGTTTCCTGCGTATCTCTGTGAGAGCGTGCCGTCTGAGAGGAAGTGGGCAGGGATGGTGGGGTGGCTGCCAGCCGTTACACGTCTCTGTGCCCGGGGAGTGTGCCAGCATGGTCTGTGCGGAAGTCTGCCTGCAGAGACTCACAGTTACTTAGATCCTATTTAGACGTTTGATGTTTTTATCAGATTTTTAATGCAGGCTGGTTAAGTGGCCTTTTAGAAATGCCAGGTGTGTGTGTCTGTGCGCATCAGATGGGTGTCCATGAATGTTACTGCACACTAGTGGGGTAGGCAGTGTGTCACTGCTTGGTGTGTGTGTGTGTTTGTGTGCGGCCCATGGAGTCAGACCCTATATAACAGTTTTCCAGACAAGAATAAAGCCTAGTCCTACACTAAACATGGAGAATCCCCATACAAGATTCCAGTCTTAATCCTTGTCCAGGAAGTCGGCCCCAGGTGTTTTGGGAGTGACCATCTCAGATTAGTGGCTAATCTTTACATTTATTTTATAGAATAGCTGCAGTTTTGGGCAGTCTGACTTCCAGACACCTCACTGTGGTCAGCCACAGCAAATGCTGTGCTTCCTTGGAGTCCCGGGGCGGGGGGCGCCGAGCCGCTGCCAGTCGATGTGATGCTGTGCGGCGGACCGTGAGCTCCCAGGCGACACCCTTCTGAATCACTAAGCCGGCTGGGGCGGCAGAGCTGTGTTCCCATTGGCTGCTGCTGCTGGCCGGTATTGACCCAGATAAGAGTTGTGAAGGTGGGGCCCCCGGTGATGACGATGTGATGGCCAGTGTAGCAGGAATAATTTTGCATTTGGGGTTTTTTGTGAAGTTTCATCAGCATTTTTTTGACGATTTGCGGAACTACTTGAACCTATTTTGAAATCCTGTTTAGCTGTTACTTGAATGTTCTGCATGGTCAGGATGTTGCTCTGTGATTTATATGGAGATCCCAAAAAGCTCAGTCGTTGCACACGGCACTGAGTTTCTGTGTGTCCTGTGAGCTGTGTGTGATATCCCTCCCGAACCTTAGACCATGTCTGCTTTGTACAGCTCAGTGAAGGTTTTATGTTTTTCAACCTGAGGTCTCCTGGTCGCCAACCTGCTGGCTTACGGACCGCCAGCCAACTTAATTCTGTCTCCATTGGACAGGCAGTTGCCTGTAACTTTTCTTTTAATAGTTATTGAGTACCTGGAGGGGAGGGCCCCCCTCTGGAATATGTCCCAATATGTATGTAATAAAGATTTTAACGTAACGTTTCAGAGTCTGTTTGCTTCTTCTATGATCTCATTAATGGATTTTAGTCTATGCATGAAATCATGAAGCACATTTTATCATGGATTATTTTTTAATCTGAGTTTTAATCAAAAACATGGTACATTAAATGTAATTTTAGGTTATAAATATCCTTGATTCTGTTCGTTCATCCATTGTCCGCTGCTTATCCAGATTGCAGAGGCAACATTCTGAGCAGTGATGCCCCCAAAGAGAATCTTCAGTGTGTCCTGGGTGTCTGTCTGGTTGGACATGCCTGGAGGGCCTCCTCAGGGAGGCACCTAGAAGGCATCCTAGATAGATGCTCAAACCACCTCAACTTACTCCTTTTGATGCGAAGGAGCAGTGGTTTTACCTTGAGCTCCTCCCAAATGTCCGAGCGCCTCACCTTCTCTCTCAGGCTCAGCCCAGACACCCTGCAGAGGAAATTCATTTCTGTCGCATGTATCTGTGTATCATTGTTTTGGTCACTACCCAGATCATGTGGCCATGATTTCGGAATGCACATTTCGACGTGTGCATTGTTGCTCTGTTTTTCTTTTTGTTTTTTTAACCAATATTTAGTTTTCAAAGGGGAGATGAAAGACACGGGACACTAATTATTTAATGACTAACCTCGGAGGATGGCCTCTGAGGCTCAAATTATACCAAGAAAACAACTCTTTCATTCATTTAAACCACTTGATCAATAATCACTTTGTATCAAAGACCAAAGGTTTAGGTTAGTCTGCCTGTAGTGACTGAATGCTCCAGGTAGGCTGGCAGTGATTTTCCAACCATGCTTTTTGTTTTCCACTGCCTTCTCCTATATTGCACTGTTGTTCATCCTGCACTGCCTTACCCTGTATGGCACTGCTGTTTGTCCTCCACTGCCTTACCCTGTATGGCACTGCTGTTTGTCCTCCACTGCCTTCTGTATTGCACTGCTGTTTGTCCTCCACTGCCTTCTCCTGTATTGCACTGCCGTTGATCCTACACTGCCTTACCCTGTATGGCACTGCTGTTTGTCCTCCACTGCCTTCTCCTGTATTGCACTGCCATTGATCCTGCACTGCCTTACCCTGTATGGCACTGCTGTTTGTCCTCCACTGCCTTCTGTATTGCACTGCTGTTGATCCTGCACTGCCTTACCCTGTATATCACTGCAGTTTGTCCTCCACTGCCTTATCTGGTATTACACTATTGTTTGTCCTATCCCCCGATGCCCTTCCCTGGAACTTCAGCGTAAGAATTTCCTTGTGTGGAACACATGCAGCAATAAAACTCGAAACTTGTTCGTTTTAGTATACCCGTATTCAGGAAAATGGGGTGGGATTTGGAAACCGATCGGCCTGTTTTTCAGAGGCTTCGGACCAGCCTGATATACAGCTATTGGGGGGGGGGGGGGGGGGGTTTGGGGGGGCCGGGGCCCCTTGGGGGGGGAGGGGGGGGGTGTGGGGGGGGGGGGGGGGGGGGGCTGCCACTCCCTGGTCGCCTCGGGTC
>JAODKM010000126.1:12223173-12235521 GCA_026780845.1 Petrocephalus sullivani | reverse complement strand
AGTATGGATGTATGTGTATGGACGTATGTGTATGAGTATGGACGTATGTGTCAGAGTATGGATGTATGTGTATGGACGTATGTGTCAGAGTATGGATGTATGTGTATGGACGTATGTGGATGAGTATGGACGTATGTGTCAGAGTATGGACGTATGTGTATGAGTATGGACGTATGTGTCAGAGTATGGATGTATGTGTATGGACGTATGTGTATGAGTATGGATGTATGTGTATGGACGTATGTGGATGAGTATGGACGTATGGACGTATATGTATGAGTATGGACGTATGTGCATGAACGTATGAGTATGGAAGTATGTGTCAGAGTATGGATGTATGTGTATGGACGTATGTGTATGAGTATGGACGTATGTGTCAGAGTATGGATGTATGTGTATGGACGTATGTATCAGAGTATGGACGTATGTGTATGGACGTATGTGTCAGAGTATGGACGTATGTTTATGGACGTATGTGTATGGACGTATGTGTCAGAGTATGGATGTATGTGTATGGATGTATGTGTCAGAGTATGGATGTATGTGTATGGATGTATGTGTATGAGTATGGACGTATGTGTCAGAGAATGGATGCATGTGTATGAGTATGGACGTATGTGTCAGAGTATGGATGCATGTGTATGAGTATGGACGTATGTGTCAGAGAATGGATGCATGTGTATGAGTATGGACAGATTTACGACTATGTGCACTATATGGACAGAAGTATTGGGACACTGTATCATTGAATTCAGGAGGTCCATCCAGACCCAAAAGCACCTAGCCAGGCAGTTGGATTTACAAAAAATTGTAATTGAATCGGTTATTCTGAAGAGCTCATTGAAGAGTGCTACTGTCATAGGATACCAACTTTGCTAGGCCCCTTAGTTCCAGTGAAGGGGACTTGTAATGCTTCAGCATTACATACATTTTGGGCAATTCAATGCTTCCAACAGTGTGGGAACAGTTTGGAGAATGCCCGTTTCTGTTCCAGCATGACTGTACCCCAGTGCAGAAAACAAGGTCTGTAAGGTCTGTGTTTTATGACACGGTACTCCCTTATTGTGCGCCTGGTGTTTTATGACACGGTACTCTGTTATTCTGCACAGATTTAGACCATGCACATTTGGTGGCAGCTTGCCTTCCTTGCTTGAAGCTGGGGTTAATTGACTCCCAGGCTAGGCTCAAACAGAAGAGAAGGTGTCATTTCCTGATCCACATAAGGAAGTCTTTAAGGCAACAGTGTGTGGACACTGAGCTCATGCCCAGTGGTTCTGTACGCTTCCTGAAGCCCATTGTGTGGGTGTCCAGATATTTGCCAGTGTGAAATCTTGTGCTTTTTGTGTCTTCATACCTTTTTGTGTCCTAATGGGTAATACTTCACGAGGCAACAATATTTTTTAAAACTCAGTTACTACTGATATCCATGAATAAATATTCGCTACTTGAGACAAAAGATGAGGAACAAACACAACATCAGTATTTTACTTGTTATTCGTTACTTGTTCCTTCAGTAGTTCACTAAGATTTACAGAAGTAACAGTAAGAAATAAAGTAACTGCTTGGGATCAAACCCTCACGAATCACTGATGATGAATTAACATGGCATCAAAGATTTAGATGTGGTTAAATGATACATAAATAATGGCATAATACTATATTATTTGTGCCCCATCAAGTAAAGTGTTACCATCACCATGATATGTTTGTTACATTTACTGGAGAATTCTATAAAGAAAGGTTAATTACTACCATGTGTGATGAAGCCATGGCATTAAATGCAGGGGAATGTGGTGATCAGGGGTCTTAAATGCAAATTACCTGGGCACCAGTGGCTAGGAGGCCATGTCACTGCAAGATCTACCTGCAGTCAACCATGTTAAACTACTCAGGTAATAAAGGACTTCAGACCGTCTGCCAAACCTGCACCCTTACCAGTTACAGAAAGTTAAGGACTATCTCATGTACGTGCAAAAGTCGTCATAAAATGGCAGATTACCATTTTATTGAAATACTTGAGAGTGTAACTGAGAGGTACTGAGAGATTCTTGAGAGGGTAACAGAGAGTATATTCTGCTAATCTGTTAGAAAACCAGTATATGGAGATCACTTAAATGGAAATTTACAAATTAGAAAAAAGTTTGACCTGCAGGCCAGATTTAATAATTAATTAAAAGAAAATGCACGAGCCATATGAAACCACCTCGCAGGCTGGATCTGGCCCGTGGGCTGGTAGTCTGAGACATTCCAGTGTAGCGTAATATGTTCTGCACATCATGTTCATGTTCCCTTCAATGCAAAACAGGGTTCTAGCTGAAGGTGATGATAAGATGGCTGCTTTGGTGCCATCTTGTGGTCACCTGCTGTACTGACACAAAAATTAGGTCTCTCACATTTTAATTTCATTGGTCCAGATTCAGATTCAATTCTTTAATTGTCATCATTGTACATGTGCAAAGTAAAATGGTTACTTAATATATGGCGGTGCAGTTTGCTGGGGCCTGTGCTTAGTGTGAGTGTTTTACAGCCAGGTTCAGCCTGGTTACCACACTGGGGTAAAACCTGTTCTTTGTTAGTTTGTTAGTGTGGGATTTGACTGCTCTGCACTGTCTACCGGATGGCAGCAGTCGGAGCAAATGGTGTCCAGAGTGTGATGCGTCATTGAGGAAAGTCATGGTTCTGCAAAGACAGTAAGAGTTATAGATGTCTTGCAGGAAATGTAGCAGAGTGCGAGTAACCATGGATACATGTGAATAATATCCTTTACAGAGAAGGCTTCACAGACACGCTGTCATCATACTGACGACAAATCCAGGTAGGGGGGTAGTCAGCACAGCCTTGTGTGGAGGTCTGATCCCTGATGTAAGAGAGGTAGCAATATTAAACCTGTAACCTTAACAAGCAGTCAGTGATGGGGATGGTGATGGGGGGGGCTTAGTCGGTCAGCATGCTGTGTCTGTGAGAGGACGCTTGTCGGGTCTAATCCCAGCGTCGGCAGAGAGATTCCTCCCCTGGGCTCCCAAAGGAGGCCCTGCATTCTCAAAAATACACCAGTGGCCAAAAATGGGGAGACGCTTCCAATTTTTAGAAACGGCAGAACTTTATTTAACTGTTTCTCAGTTAATTAGTTCGCCGTCCAAAGTATGACATTTGTAACATTCTTTGGTTGCTTATAAACATTATCGCCAGTATTTGTGTAAGTTTTGATAATAAGAGAAACAGTAAAGAATGTAATATACAACATTAACCCATTGCAAAAACTTCACATGTATAATTGGGTGCACATTCCAAAAACTTCACATGTATAATTGGGTGCACATTTTGCATGCCACACAACATACATATGACACGCCTTCCACAGTATACAGGTAAAGTAAAGCTTTGGGGGAGTTTGCCAGTTCACAGCTTGTGTCTGCTAGCGGCTCCGATGGGGACCTGCGATTGGCCGACGGCTCCCTGACAACTGCTGCGAGGGAGGAGAGCTGGCCTCTATTTTGAGATCTGAACTGCAACATTGGGGCTTCCTGAATAATGCAGGCCACTCTTCCAAGAAGACTGAAAGCTGACCCCCACCCAGCAATGTGCGTTCATGGCTCAGGGGTGAACTTGGACCTGCTGGTTTTGTAGTAGTGAACTTTACAAGAAAACAATCCTCTTCCCAAATGGGAGGTTCCTTGTCTGACTAGGCAGTGTGAAGTGAATTAAAGCTGCTGGTCACTAAATAGTGTCCAGCTGGTCTCCCGATAGCATTCATGTCAGAATGAATCAGCTGTAGCTGTATTACTACATGTTCGGGTGCCACATCTCTGTGGATTTATGGGGCAGCCAGTGTTGCATCTTCTGATAATAATACAGATGATCATAGTTGCTGTGGTAACATAAACCAGGCTCTTTGGATGAGTGAAGCCCAGCACAGCCACTTCTAAAGCACATCCTGAGACATACTTCGAAAATATCACCCAGGGAAGTAAGCTCACAGCTAGCTGCTGTCAGGGTGACTGGGCTCTGCCAGGGGGACAGCATACTCTGTCACAATTTCAAGGTTGTGGCGTGGAAATATTTGCAATTTGAGGAACAGCCAGTGGTCTCTGGAGGGTTTGGTGACCTGTAATGTCAGTCAGAGATCGTTGTGACAGCCTGTATCTCGTGTTGTGTTTGTAATTGGGGGTGGTGCCTGGCTCGGTGGGTTAAGCTTCTGTTCCTGTGTGTCGATGGTTGCTGGCTCAAGCCTGGCTTCAGCACTTCTGTGGGCCCTTCAGCAAGGCCCTTGACACGTCCTCCAGCTCCCTGGGCGCTGCAGGCGGTGGCTTGGACTTCATGGGCACACTTGTGGTCACAGAGAGCAAGTTTGGGGGGCTGAAGAGAGAATCTCCCCACAGGCATCAGTAAAAGAATCTGTTGTTATTGTTATTAGTTGCTCCCACTGAAGGTTGTCATTGTTCAGCCAGGACCCCGCCGTCTCAGCTTGGCTTACTGTGCTAACGAAGGACTGCCAAGTACATAGTGCTTGCATGTAAGCATGTCTGTATAAATTAAGCTTTTTGTTCTGATCTCGAGGTTATTTATTTATGTAGTTGTTCAATGGACAGCTCATTGGCTTGTTGAGTGTTGTACTGTGATATTTACTACGTGTCGTACTCCTGTGATGCAGAGTAATGCTGTAATATTTCACACAGCAGACTCACTAAGTTCTTTTGGTGCTTTTAATGTGATTATTGCCTCATCAGCCTTGTGAGTCACTTTGGATAGAACCAATAAATTCATGCCGATGTACAGCACTGTATAAAAGTCTCATGCAGTCAAAGAAAATATTTAAGGCTATTTACCTCAGCCATTACATATATTTGTAAAACCTCACCAGCTGCATGCTTAATTAACTTAATTAGTTGAATAACTCGATCAGGTATTGATTAGCCAAACGACATGCTGTATTGGATTGTTGCTGCAAATACAGGGGTGACATTAAGAGAGGTTTATAGATATAAAACGAAAAGAAAATAGACTTTTGTACAATAAATGTAGATATTAAAGACAGAAAGAAAAGTAAAAAACATAACTATCTATCTACCTAATCCTGCTGAACCATTCTGTCTTCAAAGGGAAAAAGCAGACTGACATTGTTACACTCATCAATCTTTTATCATGTCCGAACACATATCAAGCTTTGCCTGGTTGCTAGGAGATGGTAATGAATATACCATGTTGTTATTGGCTGTTACTGTAAATGACATTATATCTGCACCAATAGCAACCATGAGAAGTTGCGGGAGGGTGTCTTAGGGCAATGGAGCAGAAATAATGACTGTGATGTATTCCTGAGTGTTCATGTGTAGGAAAACGTGTAACAGTAAAAGTTAACATGACTCAGAAAACACCACCCTGAATTGAATGGATGTAAGTGTTTATGTTACCTTCCACGTGGCAGGATATACGAGTGGACGGCTAACAGTCTGGTTTGAGTGACGTCTCCTGGTGAGAACTTTCTGACAGCACTGAGGCGCGGTGGTCTACAGCAATCAGTTTAGTATTTGGAAATGTCATGATTGAAATTTCCTTCCAGCATCCGAATCTCTCAAAGTTCGCATGGTTCTTTAACCCTTGGCAAGCTGCAGGCATTCCCAGCCTCGGCATGAGGGTGGCCAGTCTGTGGGGTCGCTGTGCCCATTCCACAGCTAGAGTTACACATCCCATATTCATGTCAAAGTCACAATGGCTGCCGTGTATTGAAAAGAGGACTCCTAAAAGTTTAATGAGAAAACCCACACCTGTCTCCAGGTAACCGAGCTGTGGTGGGCGTGTCCTCGTCTGTCGTTAGTCCCAACATTGGATGGGGGCACTGTCCGTGTTGGGTTCGGACACGACGCCCAGCTGGGACACCATGAGACTGCTCTGACAAGCTCTGGACTTATCCTTAGTTTGGGTTTTATTGTATCGTCATATATGATATATACGTATACATGTGAAGTAGAGCTTTACGTGACTCTGTAGGTCCATGACTACAGTCCCTTAAGGAATCATTTAACGGTGATAAAGACCCTGTGAAACGCAGGCCCTTTTGACGTGTCTTGATCCCGGGGAATGAACATGAATCCACTTTGGAAAACGTACAAGAACAAGGTTATGAAGACCATCAACCCTGAACTGTCAGAAGATGCTGTGGAAGAGGTAGAGGCTGAAGGCTGCTGGTGCTTCCTTGGTCTTCCTCTGTCCTTGTCTGGGGCTCTGCTCTCTTACCCTTTCTTCTTACAGCCCTGTAGCCAAACTGACATCTGGGTGATTCTGAAGCTGGGAAGGCGATGGGGGGTGTATCGGGGCTGGCTGGAGGCTTTTGCAGTTCACGTTCCCTTTGGAGATGAACCGGTTCATAGTATCTCTTGCTGAATGCGCTATATGTAAATGGTTGGTTGGGAACTAGGAATCTAGGAATGCTGTGGTGTGGTGAACGATCCATAAACACTTGACCAGTTTTTGATTACATCCTTTGACTCCAAACCAAATCGAGACAAACTTTTCAAGCTTAACTGACTTGACCTGTCATCATTAGCAGAATGCTAGCCTCAATTGTGTTGTCTTTTGGATGTTTGTTAGGTTATCTTGAATCAAAATTTGTCTACAATAGATTTCCTCACAGCCTGCAAATGCTGGTAAGACATTGCCGACAGATGTTTAAAGGTTGCTTACCAGAAACTAGGTGGTTGACTAAGCTGTAAATTGATTAAAGCCTTGAAATCAAAATATTTGTTTGGCAACTATAGCCTTCAATGGTATAGCTAGTATGTCTAGAACCTAATTTCATTTGATCCCTAAAGCTGAGGTGACCTTCTTCAATTCTTCTGTGGAACTAGAGGTAACTGTAGACCAGAAGTGGAACGTAGGATAGAATAACATTACAGTGACTGTCAGATGATATGCTAGACTGGCCAGGCCTCCTCTGAAACCAGTCACCAAATATGTTCCACTATGTTCTATTGTACTACTTTCGAGTTGACTAATCTTTCGCCAAAGTCATTTCTGCACTGCTGGTGGGAGAGCTGACATCTGCCCAGAGGTCAGACCCAAGAGATCCCCCAGAAGCTCTTTTAGTATGACACCTTCCTCTACAAGGAGAGGCATGACAAGGCCTATAAGAAAATAACTTGTCTGCATTGGCTGGAACATAACTAACAGCCTTTTCATCTTGGATAAAAACAAATCCCCAATTGTTAAACTGAAAATAAGGATTATTACTCTGGAGTAAGCAGCATTCTCTGTGTGAGATCACAAAGCAAACGTCTGTGGTGTGTCATGCTGTTCACACCAAAGCACTAATAAGTTGCCCTTCTTTGGTCTGTGGACCTCAGCCTTGTAAATTACATGCATTAGGCTGAAAGAAACATGTGGGTAACCCTACTGATCTGAGTGGTAACGTTTTGACTGTTGTCATGGTTGCGACTAACTGAGGCTGCAAAACATGCCGCATGCCATGTGAACAAAAATTATACCTGACGCCACACAGATGGTTAATCACGACTAAATGCAGTTGAGCACATTCGGGGCATGATTAAAATGGTCATATTCAAAGATTAAACACAGGAACCTGCTTCAGGGAATAAATTCCTGCTTCTCCTTCCGGCTGCCCTAGACTGTTATCGATGTGTTCAGACATCCCCCAATGTTCCTGTTAAATGTTCCTTGTTTGTTCACACACACTAAGTTGTGGCTTCAGCAGGAATCTGCATTTCAATACTATTTGTTGCTTTCAGAGTAGATGTCAAACTGTCTGAATATGGTGCTTTGAGCAATGGTAACATTTAATCTAACCTAATTTTATCTAACTTTTCTCATGTAACTGCTAACAACATCATTTGAAAAGGCAGGGGACAGCATTGCTTTGACGGGTACAATGATTAGTTCCGAGGGATGCTTTTATCTTTTTGTGTGGACAGAAAATAAGCCTCTAATTCTACTGCAGGTGTAAAACGAGGAGAAAAGCGAATAATTTCCTAATTACATTACCCTAACTACGCCTCTAATCACATTGTTACAACACTAAAAGCCAATGCATTCGGAACCCTCATACAGAATGTCAATATGGCAGGTGGAGTTTTGACGGCCCATCGACTGACACTCAAAACACTCTTTTTTTATTTATTAGGAGAGCAGCGAGCCGAGCAGCAACCTGACACCAGTCCAGGGGGATGAGAATCCCAGCACCGTGTCCCAGTTGGCTAAAAAGGTGAGAGTTGGACGAGGTCCAGACCTTTCCATCTGTGGCCGTTTTACATAAACTATAATAGGTACGGGATCACACAACACTATTTGTATAGTGCAGCGAGCAGCATCCAGAGGATCCAGCGGCATGCATGTCTCTGTAGTGTAAAGTAGGTGGCCCACAGTGGCACGATGATGATGAGAAATGGCCTACTGACTCACTGCACGCACTGCAGACATCAATCAGCAGCGGGATCCAGCCCCACTGGCTTATTTTCAGAACCAATGAGCACATAGAATGAGTCCGAATGTGCTGCACAGCACTGCAGTGGATGGTTAGATGTGGCCTTAGCGAAGTAGGCAGGGGCACTCAAACATAGCCCCTCTATCTGTCACCCCCCCACCCCCCCACAGATGCAGGGTGCAGGGTCCAAGGGCTGGAAGAGCATGTCAGCGCTTTTCAACAAGGACGATGAGCACCGCCTGCTGGAGGCGGAGACCCAGCCTGCCGCTGACCAGTGAGTAACCCCGCCCCTTGTGCACAGGCCCCGCCTGGCCAAGCTCCGCCCCCTTACTTGATTGGTCATTGTAGTTTTGTATAAAAATGTGAGGCTCTAAAGGAGCTTCTACCCTTAAACTGTCAGGTTATTAAATACTTAATTTATGGTTACATTTGAACATTTGTGCCTTCAGTATGTACCTCACACTTAATTTGAATTGTGTTGCACATTTCTGGTCTTTTTTCTTTTTTTCAGTATAACTCTCTGTGCTTTATTTGCATTTCACTACAGATTATAGTCTGACTGTATACCTTACGCATGACTAATAAAACCCTTGAATCCTGGAAATGAGCTTGACTCAAAACTCACTTGTAGTTTCAGCAAGAGTTGTATTCAGTGTTTTGAGCAAATCCTCTAGACTGGTTGTCTGAGTGACCGGCTATGGTCTGGTGACAGCAGATAAGGATCATCTCGTGTAAAGTAGACCTCTTTCTCCTCTGGCTTCTGATCTTCTCCTCAGTTTCTGCAACAAGCCAGTCACATGATCTGAGAAGTCATGTGATCTAGGAGGCAAGTGAAATCCAACCTGCCTTCTTCTGCAGTGAAACCACTCTGGTACGGGGCACTCAGCCCGAATCACTCCAGGAAACGGGCTTGGCTATGGAAATTTGTATGTTTCTCACAAAAAGGTTTTATTGCAATGGACTAACTTACTTTGCAGTGTTTTCAAAGGGACTGTTAGCCATCAGTGCAAAATCATGACTATTTATAAAATGAAAGGCCAGGTCTAGCTGTCAGAGTCAATGCTGGGAAAGCAAATGACAGACAGGCAGGGTGTGTTGCTGGGAGGGATGCTGGGATCAGCGGGGTATCTGGCACATCATTTATTCTTCCTTCCTTCCTTCCTTTC
The DNA here is from genome assembly GCA_026780845.1 of Petrocephalus sullivani. Lineage (NCBI taxonomy): Eukaryota > Metazoa > Chordata > Actinopteri > Osteoglossiformes > Mormyridae > Petrocephalus > Petrocephalus sullivani. The sequence continues at coordinate 12,225,921 of JAODKM010000126.1, read as the reverse complement.
TTCCTTGCTTGCTTCCTTGCTTGCTTGCTTCCTTCCTTCCTTCCTTGCTTGCTTGCTTCCTTCCTCCCTTGCTTACTTGCTTCCTTCCTTTCTTGCTTGTTTGCTTGTTTCCTTGCTTGCTTGCTTCCTTCTTTGCTTGCTTGATTCCTTCCTTCCTTGCTTACTTGCTTCCTTCCTTTCTTGCTTGCTTGCTTGTTTCCTTGCTTGCTTGCTTCCTTGCTTGCTTGCTTCCTTCCTTGCTTGCTTCCTTCCTTCCTTCCTTCCTTCCTTGCTTGCTTCCTTCCTTTCTTGCTTGCTTGCTTCCTTGCTTCCTTCCTTCCTTGCTTGCTTCCTTCCTTTCTTGCTTGCTTGCTTCCTTCCTGGCTTCCTTCCTTCCTTGCTTGCTTCCTTCCTTTCTTGCTTGCTTGCTTCCTTCTTTGCTTGCTTGCATCATTCCTTGCTTCCTTGCTTGCTTGCTTGCTTGTATGTGACCATTGTCCCATCTTCTCTTTAACTGTGTCTTTATCTACTGTCCGTCCGTGGGCCACTGGAGACTAACTCCCCATTGTGCAGATGCTGTGCCCCTCAACTTCTCCCATGTCTCCCCAGCCCACTGGCCATCAAACCAGAGGAGCCACAGGCCAGCAAGCAGAACACGGGATTCTGGGATAACTTCTCCACCAAGTGGCAGCAGGCGGCTACCATGAGGCAGGGCGCGGCGGGCGGCAAGGCTGGCGATGGGTCCGAAGGGCCAGAGGGGGATAGGGGGCAGGGCCAGGAGGCGACCCAGGTGGAACAGGAGAACGAAGGGGGAGGCAGCGGGAACGCCTTCTCCAAGCACGCCTCCCCCGGAGGGAACGGCGAGGACACGCCATTTAAGTGGAACTTTGTCACCAGCAAGTTGGTCGAATTGAAGTCCAGGAGCATGAACAAGACAAACTAGCCAATGGCCTGGGGGGTGGAGAGGGGCAGGGTGCATCCCACCTCCGAAACCCACATCCCACCCATGGCCAGCACACAGATTTCCTGCCCCGCTTACACGTCCTCCATACATCACTGTGATCATCGTGACATTAGTGGTTTATCGTCACAATATTAGTACGCTAGACACTGTGTGTTAAATAGGAGCCTTCATCATTGCTGTCCTTTCCTACATGCCTGTCCCTGAATGTTGATGTCACTAAAGAAAGGGGTCTATACGCAGACAGCAGGGTGTAATGCAACATGTCAACCAGCAGGGGGCGAATCACCTTGAGAATTGTGGAGCAAAGGAGGTGGACGCCAGTGCAGACACCGTTTAAATATTCAGTCAACAATGGAATTTTTTGGAGGTACTGGTGTTCTTTTTTTCCGTTTTGCTTCTGGGGGAATGGTGGGAGGTCTGGGACCCTTTGTGTTAACCCAATCATCTGAAAATATTATTATTAGTGGAGGCCCCTGGGTTTCAGCCCGGGAAAGCCCATGCATTAAAGCACGTCAGGTGGACAGTAATGGATTGCCGTGCAGCTCACTACAACTGAAGTAAGAGAGATTATGGAGAGAGGAGGAGAGGAATTATGAAGTAAAGAAGAAAGTTATTTTGGAGGAAGAAGGAGATTATAGTGAGGAGGAGAGGGAGAGATTTATAGAGAGGCATTTTGTGGAGGAAGCCAGAGAGAGAGAGAGGTCTGGATTAGAGTGTGATTCATTCTTCACCTTCATTGTGGAGTAGCCTCCCCACCGAAACGTAGCACAGACTCTTTCATGGGCATTGAAGACATCTAGGGCGTCCGGTTTGGCTCTGTCCAGCTAGAGGCACAGAGGTGGTGCGAGATGGATGGGAGGGTGTCTTCCCCCCGGCTACGGGGGCGGGGGGGTGCTGATTTGCAGCATGGTGACTCTGCCACGTATTCTCCCGAAAAGCTGTTCATGTTCTCGTGTGACAAAAAGTGAGCCGCTCCTGTGTTTCAATAAATACTAATGCACTGAAAATCACCTCACGCTGAGTCATTTCACACTCTGAGAACTCATCAGACGACCCCCCGCCTTCCTGCATGTGGAGGTTTACTGGTCCGGGCTTCACTGCTCTTACCTTGCCTGTTTCGCTATCTGTCCCATGGGTGACCAGCCGACTGTGTCTGTGCTGCAGTATCTACTGCATTATGGGAACAGGACTGCTTGTCAATTCGTCTCCACACCAGCAGATGGCACTCTTACACCATACTTGCGCCGTGACTACGACAATGTAAGTGACAGCAGAACAAGGTATAGTGATGATTACTAAACCCTCTGGAGATAGAATGTCAAGCTTCATAGATTGCAAAATCAATATCAGTAATATTATTGCTGCTGGACAAGCATGTGTTTGGCAATTGGCCTTGATTTTGGAACCCTTACTGTGAGATTGCCTCTCTCTCTCTCTCTCTCTCTCTCCCTCTCTCTCTCTCTCTCTCTCCCACTTTCCTGTCATTACGGATGCCCCCATTTCCTTCGCTCCGCTGTCTCTCTCACCTCTGCAGCAGACTTCCAGCTCCAGGGCCACGCTCCCCAAGGGCCGCCCCACCTGACATAAAGTCTGTTTCCATCGTCACACCTTTCAAATTGTTCCTCTGAACTTCCTGGGCCGGGAAGTGGGGCCAGAGCCTACAGGAATTATGGGATAATAAAAGCAGGGACTTTCAAGCAGATTAAAACACACTCAGCTTTTCGGCGGGACAAACTTCCTGCCATTAAGAATAACAGAGCCGCCCCCCCCCCCCCCCCCCCCCCCCCCCCCCCCCCCCCCCCCCT
>JAODKM010000126.1:12202671-12216999 GCA_026780845.1 Petrocephalus sullivani | reverse complement strand
GGGGGGGCGCGGGGGGGGGGGCGAGGGGGGGGGGGGGGGGGGGGGGGGGGGGGGGGGGTCACAGGTGAAAGAGAGCAGAGAAAAGGGCTGCCCTCCCTGATTTATGAGCACAGGCTGCCATCGGATCTCCCTGAGCCCTGACCAGGTTTTTGTTAGGGGGAGGGACACCGGGGCAGGGGGGTTAGGTTTCTGGCTCCTGTTGGGACGGTGTCGGGGGTCGGGGGGGTTGTGAGGACAAATCCCAGTCATGGCCTTCCCAGTTCTATGAAAAACACATAATGGACAGTCACATCCCCTAGTTTAAAACATTTAGAAACGTGGTTCTGTTGCCTCATTTTTGTTTCAGCTGAAATTTACTGTGAAGGGCTGGTGCCCCACCGTGGGTTGCTCCCTGCCTCGCACCCGTAGCTCCGGACCCCTGTGACCCCACATAGGACAAGCGGGTACAGGAACAGATGGATGGATTTGCATTTAACTTGGAATTATGCGATAACCTATCATGCAAATTATGCAGATTCCAACGACTGAATATTATCATACATTTCCTCGTTTAGCGTTGGTGTTTGTGTCCTGTTCGGCTGTGCTGGCCAGCTTCCGTGTTTAATGCACGCTAGCAGTGAAATGACCCCAGATGCTTGGGGAAGCTGAGTGTGCCTCTGCCGGCCAGCCCCAGCTGTTTCATGCATGGTTGCGAGTGCTGCATCGCTGGCGCTTTGGCACGTCGCATCACTGGAGGCCACGTTCCTCGGGAGCTGTCACCACTGGGCGTTCCTCTGTCCGGACCATGCATCACTCTGTGTCCTCTCACTGAAAACAACATGGCTGCTTCTTCGGCAAGATCTCTCAGCGGGAGTGTGAGAGTCAGTGCTCCGAAAATCGCCTTGCAGGGGACTCCTGATAAACCCCCATCCCCCCACTGTGCTCCATCAAAAGTCGGCTTGACTTCACACGCCTGACATCCACAGCCAATGTGACTCCTGTCCCTTCTGGGGGACATTTAAAAGCTTTTCTGATAGAAGCCCTCATGTCCTCTGAGCTCCTGAGATGCACACTCTGAAAGCTTGATGCTGCCTGGACCTGAGGACTGAGCTTTGCTGCACGTCAGGGGTCACTTTACCCTCTGGTAATCTGTCTTGCGACTTGAGGCAAAGTTATGGCTCACTTCACCAGGCGGAATATAACACAAATGCCCTCTGCCAAAATGGGGCCACAAATACACCCCCCCCGGCCCAAATCAACTCCTGTCGCCACCCCCATCCGAAAGCCGACAAATACAGCACAGTAGAAGATGATAGTGGTCTCTCAGACAACCCAAATAGCCCTGGGGCCTTTGAGCACGTTAACGTGCATGTGTATATATACACAGAAATCACTCATTGGACTCTCAGATGATCCAATTAGGAATTCCTAATTATGGGGGTTGGACACATACACACAATTCTGGCTGCTTTTGCAAACAGCTGACTTTACCCTGTTTACCGCGATACCCGTGCTGGGGCCTGGAAGACAGCGATACAGGAGAAAGGGCCAATATCTCAGGCTGTAAGTGTGACCAATCAAGCTGAGATCTGTTGCTAGGTAACCTAACAATGTTGGTGGTGAGGCTTCCCGACTCCCTGAAGTTTAATATTTGGAAAAACAGTGGTCAGCGCTAATCCTGGTGCGGCGGGGGGTGCTCTGTGCCTTTGAATTCCTGGAAGCCCCGGCAATTTAATGGGGCACCTACCAGCCACTCAAAGTTAGGAACCCCAATAAAGTGGGACTTTTAACTTGTGTTCTCCTCCACCACTGACCTTGTGACCACCCCACCCTGGAGACGGGGTTCTGCTTTCAAGGCCTCAAGCTGTCAGAAGTAGCATGCCCTGCTGGGTTGGGCTAGCAAGCAGTACTGTAACCGCAATCACACCTGGAGACCAGGGAGGTTGGGGCTGCTTACCCTGGGCTGAGGTTTTTAGCCTGGGGGGTGTGGGGGTGGGACCAGCCACCAGCTGTTCGTCTGCGTGGGACCGACGAAGGAGGGAGGGGCACAGATAGATGAGGCACCCGAATCCAAATGAGCATTAAAAAACTCTTTTCTACAAGCCCAAACAGAGTGAGTCATGGGGCCCCACAGCGAGTGTGAGTGACAGGGGCTCATTGTCCTCCTCCAGTGGGAGGGGGGCCACAGCCCAGTGGAGGGTTTGTCATCAGGGGCCAGGTAACTTGATCACTGGGGCCCAGAGCCTGCTTTTGGTCTTTTGTTGTGTGCAAACAGTTCTCACTGCCAATCAATTAAGCCCCGCCCCCCTGCCCCACTCTCACCCAATTGAGTGCCGGGAAGAACAGAGTGATATTGCTGGTGTTGTGGAAATAGAGACAGTTACTTTTATTTAGCAGATGCTTTAATCCAAAGCAGCACACAAAAGCAGGGTCAGAGAGTCCCTGCAGCAAATGGAGGGGGTGCTTAGGGGCCCTGCTCAGAGGCCCAAAGGTGACTTACTCAGCTGACCATGGGATGTGCCCACTGAGCCCCACACTGGCCCCAAACCAGGCCCCATCCGAACCGTGAGTCATACGCTGAATGTTTGACTAACCCTGCAACACTGGGCCCTTTCTGGGACACTGAAATGTCAACATTAAAATATGGAGACTTCCTAATTATAAACTGAGCATTTAAGTGACAACTTGTAATACTACATAACTTGAGAGTTACCAGATTACGAGGTCGGGCAGTCAGGCGATCGTGGACAAAAACTGAAACAAAAATAGCTAGTCACAGTCAGAAAAAAAACTGCTTTATTGTATTTTGGTTTCTTGTGAGAATAAAGCTCTCAAAAATAAAACAAATATATACAGAGCCATGGCTGTAAACATGCATAACAACATTTCTCAGAAATATCACTAAACACTTCCGGTTTGGTTTTCATGGACAGCTACAGCATGCTACACAAGGGGTGGTTCTTAAAAGCGTGTCTGATGAAGTTCGTCAACCTTAGTGTGTACCGCGTGCCTCGGGTCCCAGTCAGGACAATGGCCTGGACGTTCCAGCAGGGACATTGAGGGAGAGACCTAACGCAGCAGATGAGCTAAACCCCACGCCAATAACCCTTTGAGGTTTCCAGCATGTCCATGTGATATTGGCACACTCCAGATGCTCATGTGATTTTGATTTCTGTACAATGCTGCCTACCACCCGTTAGTGGAGCTAAAGACTCATGTGCTGTGTTTCATGACTGCATAAGACAACCTTGTATTGCTGAGACTGATGAGAAATATATGAAGAACAGATCATAGACTCTTCACAAGGAGATCCAACATCCACACATTTGTTCATACATCCATCTTTCATAACAGCTTATCTAATGCAGGGCCTGAAGCTTATTCCAGGAAACCCAGATTAGGAGGCAGGGAGCACCTAGATGGGATGGTGGTGCCAAAGCACTGCGCACGCACACACACACACACACACACAAACCCACACACACACAGACACACACATTACCAGACTCATCAGAAATGCCAGCCAATGGCCTGTTAAGACTCCCCACCAATCAGATGCCTCCCTGTCCCCTGTGAATGTTTACAGCGCTAAGATAAACCTGTTCAATTTGCCAATCTGTCCCCCCTTAGCCCTCCTACAGTTCAGGACTCTAACCGGCCCAGAGACAGTCTCTTGCCTATGGTACACAAGATGAGAAAGATCCAGCACCGTGGAAGCCAGGGAGGGTTTGCCTGGTGCTGAGGTATGTCTACAAAACAGCAGAGCCACCAACTGGTAAACAAATCACAGATGGTGCCCTTACAGGTTTCCCCTCTGGAATTTATGTGCATGGTCGCTACGGGCCTCCATCGGCAGACGAGGGAGGACACCATCACCGGCCGGATGCTCCCAGCCTGACGAGATTCCCGACATCCCGAGCCGAGGCGCACAGCAGCACGCCCCAGAATGTACAGTATGCGATGCCAAGCCGCGGAGGCCTTTAGCTACACAGTGGACTCCTTGGGTCCCTGGTTCAGTCTGACTCCTTGGGCCCCTGCATTCTTGCACCCGTAAAGCCACTTGATGACGCGAGCGTTCCTCTCGACGATGGACACGACTGACGGCAGCTGCTCGGTCAGCTCCTCCTCGGCAAGCCCCTCCCCCGAGTGCCGGGAGAACTCACTGGCCTCGGAGCCGGGTCCGCCACCACCACTGACGCTGCGCAGCACCAGCGACAGCGTGTCCACGGAGCTGCTGCCCGACGGGAACTTCTCAGTGCCCAGCCTCTGCACCACTTCCAGGTCCAGCCCGCAGTAGTCGAAGAAGCGCTCTTTGTCAGACAGCGCCAGTGAGCAGCGCAGGCGGAGGTCCGATTTGGACCGGCGCAGTCCGCCCGTTGCACGAGGCACGGCCAGCCTCCAGGGGTCACTGGGGTCCTGTGGCACGCCGTGCTGCATCCTCTCCGGCGAGCGGGGGCTGTTGGGGGTCGACGCAAAGCCATGGTCCATCTTGACGCAGTTCTTGGTCTCCTGCGACGTGTCACGTTCGTTCGTCCAGGACATGCGGGACTCCTCGTCCTGCACCAGCGCCCTCTCCTCACTGATGGTCATTTTCGGGGGCCCGCCCCGGTCCCGCATGGACCCCTGGAAGAGTCGTCGCACAAAGCTGTAGGTCTTGGCCTCGCCGCCACCGCTGGCATTTTTGCAGTCCTTCTTCTGCCGGTAGATGACCAGCGAGTCGGGCCGCAGCATACGCTTACCGTTGCTGCGCCGCAGCAGGGGGGCGCTGTGCGGGGCCACCAAGGGGGAGACGAGGACCACAGGCCCCGGGGACGCCCGCCCGGCGTTGCTCCGGTTTCGCTCCTGCAAGCCGGCACTACGCCGATTCTCCTTCTTGGCGTCCTCCTCATCCTCATGCCGTACGACGAGGGAGCCCAGGACTAAGTACGGGGAGTCTGGGGTACGGCAGGGCGTGGGGGTGCCGGGCACAGTGAGGGGACGCCGGGGGACAGGAGGAGGAGAGGCACAGGGTGCCAGCACTGGCTCCTGCTTAGTGTTGATGACCTGCTGGCTCTTCACGTATTTAGCCTTGTCAGCCTCCAGTCGCTCCACAGCGCTGACCGCAGGTCCCCTGCCCCCGCTCTCCATTTGCCTGCGCAGGTATTCGGGACCCTTGTTCAGCAGCCTCAGGGGGGATGGCGAGCCGATGGGTGTCAGAGGCTTCATGGTGCGCAGCCCTGCCGATTAAAGACATCAAAGCAGCTGGGACGGCAAACGGCTGCCTGGTGGCGCTGAGGGCAGGACTTTGACGCGGGCCCTGCTCACCCTCACGCACTCCACCAGAGCACAATGGGCTAAGGATATGTGACTCGGGAGATGGGCATAAACTTTCGTCCAGGAATTCAGCTAGAGAAACTGGCCCACAAGCAGTGATCCCTGGACCCCGCGGTGTCGGAAGTCTGCTGCGGAGAAAGGTACCAATTCCAGGAGCCAAAATAGCACAGCTCACTCTCAGCTTTGCTAAAGTTAGTGTCTTTGTTGGGCAGATTTGGAGCCGTGCAAATTGATATCTATATCCGGCACTTACACAGGCCCAGGGATGAATGGGTTGGCAGCGGCAAATCCTTTTTCCGACGTCCAAGTTTCCCTAAATGAGTAGTCAGTTTGCCCACAAAGCACCAGAAGTTGCCTTCAGTGTTCACGGGGGAGGGGCTGCTATTTTTCTCTAGCCTTGTCCCCCTCCCTCCAAGAGCTCCACCTCCACCCTTGACTTCCTTTTTGTGATGGTGACCCCAGAAAGGGAGGTGAAATCGACTCAAATATTTGCCTTCGTTGGCTGTCTCGGGGCTGCCTGACGAGCTTCCCACTGCCGGCAAGGTGACCTCTGTCGGATCTTTGTTCACGATGCTTGTTCATGAAGTCACAAACTAAGGGGAAGGAAGGGCGAGAGACAGAGAGAGAGAAAGAAAAAGAAACACGTTAGTGAATGGAAGCTTCTGGTCTCCAGGGTCATGGGGGGGTCACTCAGCACCACGCTATCCAGGGCTGCTCAGAACCCAGAACCCAGATCCTCCACCTCAGCCCCTTTTCCCGCTGTTCCTGACTAAACCTGCTCCTGCATCTGAGAATCGGCATCGCAGCCATCGTCAAGACACCATAATCCTCTGCTTTTCTTGGTTTTTATTTTTTGCTGTAAGCATGCCCCCCCCCAACATATTTTGTCATATTTATGCCTGGCGAATTTTATCATATTGAAAGGGAGTGGCAATTTTATCATATCGAAAGGGAGTGGCAATTTTATCATATCGAAAGGGATATGGGGGCGGGGGGGGTCTCCAGATAAAAAGTTTCAGAACCATAAGTGGGGGAAGATAAATGATTGTGGGGAATAAGCTGGGCATTTCTCCTGGGGTTGGAAGGCACAGAGTCAGTCGGCACATGGGCCGGCCACTGGTGCACAGCGCCTGAAGGTCCACAGGACTCCATTCCCAACTCGGTCCCCGGGAGCTCCATGTCACAAGCCGGGACTAAGTAATGTATCGGCTTTTCAATTTTTAACAAGCCACAAGAAAAAAAGATCTACTAAAAGCGTGAAGAGGCAGCCTGCTTCTCAGCGAGTCGGCACGGCAACCGAACAGCCCATGACGGGAGACCAGCTGTTATTTTTAGGGCCTGGATGGGACGAGAGCAAAGGAGTGACGCCGCGTTTGCAGCGAAACAGGTCCGATCTGCGGCGACGTCCCGGAATAGCCGTGCGATATTTATAGCCGGGAAGAGTCCCCCCACCCGGTTATTGCGTATGTGTCGACGTGTCGGTGTCTGAGGCGAGTCTCAGAGGTGGAGATGAGGGATCGCGCCATTGTGACTGACAACGGGGGGCCGGGGTGTGGTGTGGGCAGGGCGGCGAGGCTGCGGTCCGTGCTGCCATGTGGGCCCGGCATCGCCCATTCACTCCAGTCCGCTCTCCATTATTTTCCCTTGTCTCCTGACCTCCAAAAGAATCTGCACTGCTGAAACAAGCGGGCAGTTCAGCAGCCAGACCACAGCTTCTTAAAAAATTCCGGACCCCGCGTTCTCGAAAAAATTTACTTTTATTTGGCACAGTACTGTGCAAAAGTGTGTTTAAACAAAAATGTTTAAACCTATATATTAAGTGTATATTTGCTCAGAATTTAACATTAGAACATTAGAACAAATTAAGAATAATATCATAAAACTAAGAATTACACTGATGCCTTGTTGGATGGCTAGATGAACACCGCTTCATTTCCCAAACCACTCCTTAGGGCACCTCAGTCATTCCACACATTTGTTAAATTTCACCACTGGCTCAATTAATTAATTAACTTGATCAATTTGATGCATTATTGATGAGCTATACACAGTATGCAAAACAAGGTTCTGGAGTAACTTTGATAGACATAACACCATAGCCTTACCCGAAAATGAAGATCATTTTACACCTACATACACATCGTTTTCTTTCATTGTCCAACACTTTTGCACAACCATCCAGGAATTTCATTATTGAAGACTACTTCTGTTAGCAGCTCATTGCAGAATTGCACCCAGAAATATAAACCTGTGTGTCATCAGCATAGCAATGGAAAGAGATTATACTTCCAGAGTTATACTTCCAGAAAATCTCTCCAATCGGATACAAATATTTGGAAAATAAAATAGGACCCCGAATGGATCCCTGAGGAACACCACATTTAATCAGAGTTTAAAATGTTAAGAGTTAAAAGTCACTGAATAATGTCTACCAGTAAAATATGACTGGAACCAGAGCTCATGATCTATAGTGCCAAAAGCCACAGACAGATCTAAAAGAATAAGAACAGCTACTTACTTTTAATGATTTTAATATTATGGATACAGGAATGCACGAGTTTCAGTATCTTGTCAGCCAAAAGAAAAACAGGCAACTTCACACCAAAATGACAACATCTCTGATTGGCTCATGCATCTCATGGCCCTATTCCCATGGTGGTCAGAAAGGGATAATATATCCTCAGAGGAAGTGACGTCTGTGATTCCACCACAGTGTCAGTCTCTGGCCTAAATGCAAAGTACGCATTTTGTCCTTGTTGCAGAATGCTTGGTTTTACCTCAGCCTGCTCTCACGGGACCCACCAAAAGTCTGCCTGAAAGCCAGAAGGAGTTGTGTGTGCAAGATGCAAGATGTTAAAGAGGGCTATTTCAAGGCTTCCTGTCCCAAAAATGAACAATAGTTCATCACCTCTGCCGGGAAAGACATCCTCACCAGGCTTTTGGAACCAGTGGAAGTTCTCAGTGCAATTACCCGCGCCACTTAAGAGCTGCGGGCAGGCGGCTTTTGGTGGCCGCGTGGAGACGTTATTCCTGGCCCGTGGTGGAGGGCGTGTTGAGATGCATGCAGTGGGCCGGCAGGGTGAGAGCGGGACGTCACAAACACGGGGCAGAGAGACAAGCCAGCAGGCTGCCTGGCTTGGGATACACCTAATTCTGTCCCACTAAAGCTGGGTCATGCACCTCCGAGAAAACAAATCACAGCCGGCCCAGCCCCCCACCCATCTGACAGCTTTGTACTTCTCTGTCTCGTCCCCTTTCCCCCTTCAAAGCCCTCGGCCATAAATCCAGAATAAAAGGGTAGAAGGCTCCTGCAATGTCCTCCAGATGTATGTCTGTCAGCCTGAGAAAGCGACCTGGGAAGGAATTGTCAACAGGTGCTGGTGGGGGGGGGATGCAGGAGAATGTGCTAATAATGATGGCGGGTGTTAGTGTAGGCCATCACAGAGCCCCCCCCCCCACCATGGCTTTCCCCTACAGTCTCTGCTGCATCTGGGGGTACCCAGACACTAAATCCTAAAGTGCAATTACCATACAGCTCCGGTTCTCCACGTCCTTACTGAGCGGAGCATGCAAAACCAGCCCCCCCCCCAGGGCCCCCGGCATAAGGAGCAAGCTGTGATTGGTTAAAGAATGAAAAAAAAAAAGTAGCTGACTACACACCAATAACTGGGTCATGGATAAGACAGTGAATGATTCTTACCTTTAAATATGTATTTCTATAGCATCGCAACATAGTTTTTTTTGTAGGGATATTTTAATCGTGCATTGTGTACTCCGTAAATGTCTTTGCACCGCGCTTACTTTGTGCGCTCTCTTTGGACCCTGTGTGTTTGCCAGTACCTTCTCAGTGCTGTATGCGCCAGAATCTCCCCTTGGGGTCGCCGGGGTGCATCTGAAGCTTAAGCTGAAAGCACAGGAAGCCCGCGGCCCATCTTAAGGTGCTTTGCTAATGTCCTGGTGAAACGAGCAGCAGCCTTTCCGTATATCCAGCTGCTGCTCCAGGCACGAGCAGAAGAAGCTGGGGAGCCCAGCAGACTGACCGGAGAGGGCCTCCCCCCCCAAGGAAATATTCTGAACCATCTTGTGTCTTTTAAACAACTGGCCAGGGTGGGTGTCCGAAATCGCCCAGAACGTCTCTGTTTACGCAGGGTAGACCAGACCTGCGATAACCGGACGGTCCGGCACACGAGAAATGAAATCGGCAGTGATATTTTATTAATGCAAAAATGCACGGTATGTACAGGAGGCAATGTGGCCCAGTGACTTATTCTGTTTTTTTTCTGCTGGGTGTTTCTTCCCATAAACAGAGATCCTACAGAGCGGCCATGTGATGTTTGGCAGCAGCAGGACCGCAGGAAGCACCCATAATGCACAGCTGCCTCGCTGACCGTGTCATGCAGCATGCCCTGGGAACCTCTGACAGGACAGACGTGAGCACTGCACCTCGCCGCTGGCCCCCAACGCCTCACTGTAACAGCTGACCTGGGTCCACCTTCCCAGCCCTAGCCATGGCCTTTCATGTGGCCCCCTGTGGCACTGTGGGGTGGGCCTGGCAGGGTGTCTCGAGCCATGAAAGGAGAACCAGATGTTCTCTGTCCAGGGGGAGGACACTAGACAAACATCAGCAGCATGGAGGCCCACAGTGGTCATAACAAGCACTGATGCCCTCCCCCCCAAAAAGGGGAACAGGGCCCTTAAATGCATTTCCTCACTCCGTTTAGACCTTAATTAATAGGATTATCTGGACACTGCAGATCGCTCTCATTTAAGCCCTTTGTGTTGGGGGTGGGGGGGTCATGCCAAAGTTCACCACAGGGTGCTTGAGTTGAAGAAGGTAAACAAAAAGCCTCTTTGTGCTGGTCTCTGTTAACCTTTTGTTGAGACCTACTGGACCGTCCTTCCTGGGGAGTCCATCTACGGCCGAAGAAGATATTTGATGCGAGCTCTGTGGGGAATAAGCAAAGTGGAACACCGCCTCATTCAATCCCGCCGAAAGAGGGAGGACTTCGCTTTAAATGCTGGACACCACTTCACTTTTAGCTTCTCATATGACCCGTCACCCCCCCTCCGCCACTGGCCGCTCCTGGACCAAAACCGGCTGACGTTACCTACTTGCGTTCCTTTGAAACATCTGCCGTTTTGTGCGGCGTGTTGCAGGCACGGGACATGGAGCGCGGACTTTCCGAGATGGTTGTGCGGTCCCGTTTACAAATGGCTGTCTCTTTTACTGCGGCAAAGGAGCAGGGAGCTTCACGTCCTGCCCGCAGCTCACAGCCACTAGCCGGCAAAACGCGCCCGCTCTGAATCGCACTCATTTATTACACAGCATCACAAAGGAGGCTAATTGTCCCAAAGATCTGCTGGGGGGGGGACCCCTTTCTTCAACAGCATTATTGATGGGCCTAGACAAAAGGCCTGTCTGGCAGTGGAGATGGGGTGAGGGGGGTTGATCAGTACTCTTTGGTCAACCCCGGGAAAACAACAAAAAATGAGTAAAATAGAGAGACCCCCCCCCAAAAAAAGTGTAAAGATGATGGCTGTCCGAGACTGACAGGTCACTAAAGGGTAACATAAAGAGCCCCAATCCTGACCCCCCCCCCCCCACAAAACGACTGTCTGCAAAATGGCCTTGGGTCACCCTGAAGTATTGCCAGGGACATATATTAGGGTAGGGCCACAGGGCCCCAGGTAAAAGCTGGTTGGTCCTCGGACTGCCCACTCCCCTGTCATTCACCAATTCTAAACATATCATTGGCTAATGATAAGTTCAGTCCCTCTGTATGAATAATGAACCATCTTATGTCCCTCCCCCATAAAAAAAATCTTAAAATTACATCACAGTATCGCAACATGTGAAATGCTGCAGGACGGGCCAAGGAAACACCCTGAGTACCAGGGATACCGGACCAGACCTGATCCGGACCTGCTGCTCTTATCACTCTTATCCTGTAGTGCTGAACAGGACAGCTGCCCGTACCCAGAACCTTCTGTCCCTCACCCCGTCCCCGAGGCTCAGCTCTCTGAATGACCTCTGCTCTTCCGGGACCTGCCACTCCAGCCCTGGCTGGGAATCAGACTAATTACCCTGCTCACGGGGACAGCGGGACAGTCCGACAGGGACACAAACCTACAAGCACAAACCCTGTGTGACCTTTACACTCCTGGGGGGGGCTAGGGGGTTCACAGACACACATACATTCTGGTCCCCCCCCCTGCAGTTAGGGATGCACGGCTGCCCTGTATCGCTCTGGGATGTGGGATGATGGAGGATGGAAGGCGGGTTCTGGGGGTGTTGGTGTGTGTGTCGGAGGGGGAAGGGGGCAAGGTAAAACTGTACGCCTGTCCCTGACAGCGCGCCTCAGGTATGTGTGCCATCCTGCTGGTTCCGAACAAAGGCATGCTGGGAATGTACCAGGCTGTGTACAGGCAGAGGGAAGGGTGGTGTGCTGTGGGAGGAGGCGCTGTCCTTTTGCCCCTCAGACACACTGCTCAGGTGCGGTACAGCTGCGGGCCTGCGCCCTGTGCTGCTGAGTCCATCTGCTCTTCCTGCTCACGCCTCGTCCGGAATCTGAGAAGTTCGGCTGCATGCTAGTGCAAACTACGAAAACCGTATCAGAAAAATACATTTCTCAAATAGGGAGCCTAACAGCTTAACACTGGGGGGGGGGTGAAATGTGACGGCTGTTTTGTTATATTATGTGTCAGGCTGGAGGCCCTGAGCATGTAAACAAACACGTTGTCTGGTGAAGATCCACCTTGTCCCTTCAGCAGACAGGGGACAGCCCCTGAGGTGGGGGGGGCTACCTTGGAGACCCAGATGACACCTGTTTAGGTTACACAAGTTAACCCCCCCTCTCCTGAGGGGAGGGCGCGGCCTAGCTGTAGCATCCACGCGCTAATCACTGACAGTAGTGGGACAGAAGGCTGACCAGCGGCCCAAACACCACACAGCACCCCCTCACGGAGTCGGACACGGTGCTTCCAAAATGCCGCTATTCACAACACCTTCAGGCGAATGCTGTAACGACACTACTTTCGACCTTCTGCCTACACGTTGCTGTGGACAGATCCCGCTGCTGTGGCCCTATTTCCAGTAGGGGAGGGCTAATTTTTCCATGCTCCAATAAAGAAACATCAGCTGTGAAGATTAAAATACCACACATCTCCCTGAAGCCACAGTGAACCCCACACTGAAACTGACCTCAGTGAGGCTGTCATTGGCAGACTCATCGGCAACAGATCTGCTCTACAATGACACCCCCCCAGCATCACTCTGCCTGGGATCCGTGTCCATGGTGACAGACAAGCAGTGAAGGAAGGACCAATCAGACAGGGCAGAACCACAAAAAGATCCAAGGGCTCCCTGGAGAATTAACCAATCAAAGATTAATTTAAATATTAATAGATCACACCTCTACATGGAGCCACCCATGGGGATCAGGAAGTCCTTAAGCGTAGTTATGTAGTGTGTTAAAATCTGCGAGGCAGCGTGAGGATCTGTGAACTTCCTAATAGAATTAATTATGTCTACACTGCAGGTAAACTTCTGTTTCATTACGGACCATGTTTTTTGATGATTCTATCTGCCAAGTTGCCTGCAGAAAGGTTCCCATAGACGGTGAGATAATGGGGCAGGCAGCCGCGGGAACAATGAAGTCAAATTAAAAGGCGATTCCCGCTTGCGATCCGTGTGAAGAGCTCCAGTGTTTGAAGTCCCACAGACGTGGCTGTCAGACAGCCGAAACCAGCTGTCTCTCACACACACGAAAGAACCTCAACCTTTCCCCAAAGTGCCGGGGGAAGGGGTGGGGGGGCAGGTGATGTCATTTAGGGGACTCTATCCCCTCTAATTAGGAAACTCGAGAGTGTCTCTGTAACTCAAAGCGTTTACCCACCAACCCAGTCACGCCCCCACTGCAGAAGGCCGGAATTACAAAAGCAAATGTTTCAATTTTTGGAAACAGCTATTTGCTAAAGAGGGAAAATGCAAGTTGCTCACAGCAGCGAGGGCTGCAGGGAAGTTCTACCCGCGCACACAGCCTTTTCCCAGGGTCTCACTGAAAAGTACACAGCCTTTTCCCAGGGTCTCACTGAAAAGTACACAGCCTTTTCCCAGGGTTTCACTGAAAAGTACACAGCCTTTACCCAGGGTCTCACTGCAAAGCACACAGCCTTTTCCTAGGGTCTCACTGCAAAGCACACAGCCTTTTCCCAGGGTCTCACTGAAAAGTACACAGCCTTTTCCCAGGGTCTCACTGCAAAGCACACAGCCTTTTCCCAGGGTCTCACTGAAAAGTACACAGCCTTTTCCCAGGGTCTCACTGCAAAGCACACAGCCTTTACCCAGGGTCTCACTGCAAAGCACACAGCCTTTTCCCAAGATCTCACTGCGAAGCACACAGCCTTTTCCCAGGGTCTCACTGCAAAGTACACAGGCTTTTCCCAGGGTCTCACTGCAAGGTACACAGCCTTTTCCCAGGGTCTCACTGCGAAGCACACAGCCTTTTCCCAGGGTCTCACTGCGAAGCACACAGCCTTTTCCCAGGGTCTCACTGCAAAGCACACAGCCTTTTCCCAGGGTCTCACTGCAAAATACACAGCCTTTTCCCAGGGTCTCACTGCAAAGCACACAGCCTTTTCCCAGGGTCTCACTGCAAAGTACACAGCCTTTTCCCAGGGTCTCACTGCAAAGCACACAGCCAATAGTTATGCTGAATATGCTGAAGTTGACTTGGACCATAAGATTATACGTTTAAGGTTTAAAAAAAAAAGACAACAAACCAAGGACAGACATGCTTGAATAGACATAGTACTTATATAGACGATACTTTAATCCAAATTGAAATGCATTTTTGAGAAAGTGGGGTCACACAGTCCCTCAAGAAGGGAGTTTAGGCCTAACACCAGAGAGCCGGCAGCTCACAGGCACAGGTCCTAACCTGATGATGCCCAGGCCGCCCTAGCCGAGGCCGGCTCTTAGCATGGGATACCCTCTCACGCATGTCCCACACTTAAGAGAGGTGTTATTGTAGTGGG